>JAPDVR010000006.1:22145092-23345092 GCA_026230005.1 Gila orcuttii | reverse complement strand
TAAAGTGTTACCAAAAAACTTTCAGTATATATATATGGCTAAACAGTATCTCATGCGCCAAAATCAAAAAAGCACCAAAGCCCACACAAAATGTTCTTCAGGAAAGTGTTTTTTAAATAATATTTATTCAGAAGCCATAAAAATGACAAAAGTACTCAGTGCATATCCAAACAGTGCAAAGACAATAACATTTCTATATTATATGATCAGCAGTGTCGAAGTACAAATTGCTCACCTGATCTATTTTATGAAGCAATTACCGTAATACTATGAAACATTAACCGTAACTCTTCTTACACATTTGATTGAAAACCATCAAACAAATAAGTGATTTGATTAGATAAAAACTATTTTTGGTTACACAGTGTCATTGTTAAAGTGTAATTATATATTTAAGTACTACTGAGTAATAATAATTAATTACATGTTCTTACTATAGGGTTAGAGTAGGTTTAGGAGGATTTGGTTGAGGGTTAGTTGCATGTAATTATGCATAATTAACTTATTGCTATGGAAAGTACATGTGACATTTGTAACAAAGACGCTGTAAAATAAAGTGTTACCCTATTTTTTAAGTCAAGCTTAACAAAGCAAAAATATCAGACAAATATTGGAAAAAAAGAAAGAAAAAAAATCCTAATGAAAATCATAATCTCCAAAACTATTCAGTTTATCCATGTGGAATATGAATAATCAAAACATAGTAGTTGTATGAACATATATATACTGTATGTGTGTGTATAAAACACCCCTGACTATTATGTAATGTATTTTAATATGCAATATTTGAAATTGTCAAGTCACAAGTCACATTTATTTGTATAGTACTTTTTACAATACAGATTGTTTCAAAGCAGCTTTACAGAGATAGCAAGAAAATAATGTTTTAAACAAGATATTAATTTAGTTCATTATATATATATATATATATATATATATATATATATATATATATATATATATATATATATCCGCTCTGGAGTAAACCGTGATGTCATCGTCCAGCTCAGTTCAGTTCTTGTATAATAGTGTCAATGCAGGCAGATCAATATTATTGTTGAATATTAAATTAAATGTTAAATTTAATGTCCCCAACTAAGCAAGCCAAGCCAATGGCAACAAAGGTGGACAAAGGACACAGTGGCAAGGCAAACTGTAACATATTATGCAATATTACAGTTACTCTTTAAGGTTAATACAGATTTTGAATATTTATAGCATTTAGTGTAAATAATTGTTTGTGAGCTTCTGAGAAAATACAGAAACAATGTTACATTTGACTGACCTACTCAAATCAATAATATTTCCAAGCCTCCATGAGATGTCCAGAGTACAGTCAGTTGGTATTTTGATTCATTGCATATAATGTTCTTTATTATTCTCATTTCTTATAGTGTTTGCCTCAATGAGTTCTAATGACAGATCACAAAACATGCACAATGATGAGCAGTTTCCAACACAGGTATTAAAAAACAAGCTTGTAAAGTTTCAAAATTAAAACATATATTTAAAAAAGTGTGTTTATGGATATTTTCTGTCTTTTACATAATTTTCAGCATATGGTTACTTTATTAATATATAGATTTGATTGGTTCATTTAGAAATGAAGTAAGGGAAATGCTGACAGTTGAATTAGTCCTATCAATTGTAGGTAAATACTTCCCTCTTGTGGTTGAAAGCAACATAGACGTATAGTAAGTTGAGTTTTTTTTTTTTTCAGGAATTTGAATTTACTGACTGCAACTCATGTAAGTTTTCTGGTTATTGTTCTTTATGAAGTATCGTTTTGGAGCTCAGAACAACAAGTTTTATTATGTTTCAGTAGGCGCTGATGGTAGAAATGTCTTTGTGCGCGTTTGTGAATCTCCAAGAGGAGTTTATCTCGGCCCAGATGATGTAAGACAAAAACTGTAGTCCTGTCATTTAAATAATCTTAATCACCATAATAATGAAAATGAATTCTGTTATCACTGCTAGCATATGGTGCATGAAAAACATAATGAATATTATCGGCTTTGTTTCTTAATATTTAATATTTCATTTGATTTACTGAAAAGAATAATATATATATTGTAGTCTCTACATTGTTAATATATTAATAAGCTATATAAAAACAACCTATTAACCATATAAGTAATTTCTTTTTTGGGGGGATGAAATATGACTTGGACTTGTTTTATGTGAAATTCACCCATTCAATTATTTCTTTATGACCATGAAATTCTCGATGGACAGGAAGAACAAATGGACCTGCGCCATGCTGAAGATTCTCTCATAGCAAAGCACTGTTGCTTATCTGTGAACAATTTAACAGCAACACATTTACAAGCTCCATCCTGCAAAAGGGAGGCTACATTTTGCAGTGATTGTCAAAGTGAGGTAAAAGCCAGAGTTTCATACATGAGACAAGTAAACTGTGGACAAAAACGCAATGAAAATCAGTTTGTTCCTTCTCATCTGCAGACTGAAGCACAAAGGCGTGATGGGGATCCTCCAATAACCTTGAATAAGGGGACACAAACAGAAGCTTTATCTAACTGTGATGTCTCAGTTCAGTGTTCACTTATTCATCACTGCAAATCTGTGTCTTTCCCCACCGCTGATCAGAAAACCAATGTCGTTACCACAAGGCAGCAGTCTTTTCATTTTAATCAGATACTCAATCCAACTACACTTAGTTCTCCGAAAGGTGGCCACAAAAGAACAGGAAATAGTCCCTCCGAGGCATCAGCAGCAAACCAGCAGGCACAGAGACATCCGAAATCACAAGCAGACTTCTCCCTTCGCAAACTTCGTAGTCGGAAGAGCACAGTAGGAGATGTGACGTCAATTTCAAAACATCCTTTCGGCGAAGCCTCAGGTATAATAACTAATCCAGTGTGAAACCTCACAACATTTTTTTGCGAAATTTCTGATCAACATGGATGATTTTAAAGGAATAGTTCACCTAAGAATTTACATTCTGTCATTATTTTCACACCTTTTTTCCAAAATGTTCTTTTTAATACAAACAAGACAACAAAGCTTGATAAAAATTAGTGCATATATGACTCGTGCATCATATTGCAAGTCTTCTGAAGATGGATTCAAATGTATATATTACTTATATTTATCTTTTTTGAAAGTAATGAATACTTTTATTCAGCAAGGATGCATTGAATTGATCAAAAGTTGGCACAAGCGCACTTAGGGCGTGTCCGAATCCACTTTTGCTAGTTTAACGACGGGAAAAATGGTCGGTGCACCCGACGCATGGTCTAAAAAGGTTGTCTCTATTCTCTTAATGAGTAAGCGTAACTTGCAATAAACCAATCAGAATGTAATTTCCCATTCCCTTTAAAAGCCAGTTGCACTCGCGCCATGGTGGAATTAGCAAGCGGAAATACTGAACGCTTCTCTAGCGAGGAAACGGATCTGCTTGTGCGTGAGGTTAAAGCACACAAGCAGACCATCTACGGGACAAGCCGGATTCCAACATATCTTTATGTACACAATATTAATCTTTTACATTCTAATCCTTTTACTGTATTTTTGATATTTGGCATGTGTCCCTGTGTGTGTAATAAGCAGAGTGTATGCGCGTTGTGGACCCGTTGTGGATTACTAATGTGCCCTTTAAATAAAAAAAATAAAAAATGTTACACCATTGACTTTTAGAGCAGGTTTCAGTTGGTCAATGGCGCAGTCTATTTCAGTGTCCTCAAAATATTATAGCAACACGCCAACAATGCGCCTGAACACACCTCATTTTCAGACCAGCACGCCCATGGGCGCAAATGCATTTGACAATTAAACAACGTGGCGCAGGACATGAAAATAATAACTGTCAGGCTGAAACTAGCAAAAAAACACTTGCTATGTCGCGCCTGGCGCTGCATTGCGCCAGATAGGGCCATTATAATGTAACAATAAATATTGTTCTTTTGATTGACTCAATGCTTCAGCTTTTGATCACAGTAATTGTAAAGTATACTGAATAGAAATATTAAAATAGTAACATTTAGAATAAAAAGTTACAGTTTTAATTAAAAAAAAGTAATAATACTTACTAGTTGTCACATGTCTGTCCTGTCTTGTGTTGCACATGGGTGTTTGTTATGTTGTGCCATGTGCTGTTTTGATTGTTGTTCCCTCCCCCTCGTTATCTGATTAGTGTTTGAGTTTCTCCACCTGTTCCCTTTTGATTTGTTCCCTTTATAAGTCTCCTCATGTTTGCAGTCTGTGTCGGTTCGTTGTATTGTCAGATGTTTCTCTGTTCCTGGTTGGTGTTCCCTGTATTTCGTTACCCAGTGTTTGTTTCATGTTCATTTATTATGTTTTCCCCCTCTTGGGTTTTTGATTTGTGTTTGTTCTATTTTTTGTAAATAAACCTTCCTTGTTTGCACTTGAGTTCTCCCTATCCTTTTCCCGTTTCCACCGTGACAGAACGAACCGACCAGTTTTGAACTCAGCAGCAGGAAGGTTTATTTATTTATTTTTTTTCCTCGCTCTCTCTGTTCCTGCATGAATGACATGTATATGGACGACGATTATCTGGATTGCCCGGACTACGTCATCTCCACATTTGGAGCAACCCAGTTCCGTCCTATCGGCGAGGACCTAAGGACTCGGCCCGGTAGGAAATCCGAAGGAATGAACATCTTCCAAGCGTTCGCTTTAGTGGCTCATCAAAGGGAGGAGTCGGAGCGCTTGGCCAGGGTTGCTGAGTCCCGTGGAGGTCACAGGAGAGATTTTCGGGGGACCCGCCAGGTAATCTTTCGTGGGACCCGGGGAGGTTGTAAAGGAGGAGGAGGTGGTCGAGAGGAGGGTCAACATCACTCTCCATCCTGGCCTCTTTACAATCCTACACCAGTGGTGGGCAGTTCAGAGCCGGCTCCTCACCGTCATGGACGGAGGAGAGGAAAACCATCTGCCCAGCGAGAGACTGCTCACGTCCCGTCTGCCCAGCGAGAGACTGCCCACGTCCCGTCTGCCCAGCGAGAGACTGCCCACGTCCCGTCTGCCCAGCGAGAGACTGCCCACGTCCCGTCTGCCCAGCGAGAGACTGCCCACGTCCCGTCTGCCCAGCGAGAGACTGCCCACGTCCCGTCTGCCCAGCGAGAGACTGCCCACGTCCCGTCTGCCCAGCGAGAGACTGCCCACGTCCCGTCTGCCCAGCGAGAGACTGCCCACGTCCCGTCTGCCCAGCGAGAGACTGCCCACGTCCCGTCTGCCCAGCGAGAGACTGCCCACGTCCCGTCTGCCCAGCGAGAGACTGCCCACGTCCCGTCTGCCCAGCGAGAGACTGCCCACGTCCCGTCTGCCCAGCGAGAGACTGCCCACGTCCCGTCTGCCCAGCGAGAGACTGCCCACGTCCCGTCTGCCCAGCGAGAGACTGCCCACGTCCCGTCTGCCCAGCGAGAGACTGCCCACGTCCCGTCTGCCCAGCGAGAGACTGCCCACGTCCCGTCTGCCCAGCGAGAGACTGCCCACGTCCCGTCTGCCCAGCGAGAGACTGCCCACGTCCCGTCTGCCCAGCGAGAGACTGTCCACGTCCCGTCTGCCCAGCGAGAGACTGTCCACGTCCCGTCTGCCCAGCGAGAGACTGTCCACGTCCCGTCTGCCCAGCGAGAGACTGTCCACGTCCCGTCTGCCCAGCGAGAGACTGTCCACGTCCCGTCTGCCCAGCGAGAGACTGTCCACGTCCCGTCTGCCCAGCGAGAGACTGTCCACGTCCCGTCTGCCCAGCGAGAGACTGTCCACGTCCCGTCTGCCTTCCTGAGCAGGGGCTATCTAGAGCGGCTGGCTCGGATATTGGAGAAGCCGGTATCCGGCGTTTCGGAGCTGAACCTAGTGTCTGTTCCTGAGCCGGAGGCAGAGCCAGTGCCTGTTCCTGAGCCGGAGGCAGAGCCAGTGCCTGTTCCTGAGCCGGAGGCAGAGCCATTGCCGGTTCCAGAGCTGGAGGCAGAGCCATTGCCGGTTCCAGAGCTGGAGGCAGAGCCATTGCCGGTTCCAGAGCTGGAGGCAGAACCATTGCCGGTTCCAGAGCTGGAGGCAGAACCATTGCCGGTTCCAGAGCTGGAGGCAGAACCATTGCCGGTTCCAGAGCTGGAGGCAGAGCCATTGCCGGTTCCAGAGCTGGAGGCAGAGCCATTGCCGGCTCCAGAGCCGAAGGCAGAGCCAATGCCTGTTCCTGAGCCGGAGGCAGAACCAGTACCCGTTCCAGAGCCGGAGGCAGAGCCAGTGCCGTCTGCCTTCCTGGATCTGGAATATCTGGAGCGTCTAGTGCGGATCCTGGACAGGCCCATGTCTGCTGTTCCAGAGCCGGAGCTAGTGTCTGCTGTTCCAGAGCCGGAGGCAGAGCCAATGCCTGTTCGAGAGCCGGAGGCAGAGCCAATGCCTGTTCGAGAGCCGGAGGCAGAGCCAATGCCTGTTCGAGAGCCGGAGGCAGAGCCAATGCCTGTTCGAGAGCCGGAGGCAGAGCCAATGCCTGTTCGAGAGCCGGAGGCAGAGCCAATGCCTGTTCGAGAGCCGGAGGCAGAGCCAATGCCTGTTCGAGAGCCGGAGGCAGAGCCAATGCCTGTTCCAGAGTCGGAGGCAGAGCCAATGCCTGTTCCAGAGTCGGAGGCAGAGCCAATGCCTGTTCCAGAGTCGGAGGCAGAGCCAATGCCTGTTCCAGAGTCGGAGGCAGAGCCAATGCCTGTTCCAGAGTCGGAGGCAGAGCCAATGCCTGTTCCAGAGTCGGAGGCAGAGCCAATGCCTGTTCCAGAGTCGGAGGCAGAGCCAATGCCTGTTCCAGAGCCTGTTCCAGAGCCAGTGCCTGTTCCAGAGCCAGAGCCAGTGTTTGTGTCTGTGTTTGTGTCTGTCCTTGTGACTGTTTCTGTTCTAGTGTCTGTTCCCGAGCCGGTGTCTGTTCCCGAGCCGGTGTCTGTTCCCGAGCCGGTGTCTGTTCCCGAGCCGGTGTCTGTTCCCGAAAGATCTGCACCGCCCTGGCCGCCCGAGGGGTCTGCACCGCCCTGGCCACCTGAAGGGCCTGATCCGCCCTGGCCACTCGAAGGGTCTTCACCGCCCTGGCCACCCGAAGGGTCTTCACCGCCCTGGCCACCCGAGGGGTCTGCTCCGCCCTGGCCACCCGAGGGGTCTGCTCCGCCCTGGCCACCCGAGGGGTCTGCTCCGCCCTGGCCACCCGAGGGGTCTTCACCGCCCTGGCCACCTGAAAGACCTGCTCCGCCCTGGCCACCTGAGGGGTCTGCTCCGCCCTGGCCACCCGAGGGGTCTGCTCCGCCCTGGCCACCCGAGGGGTCTTCACCGCCCTTTCCACCCGAAGGGTCTTTACCGCCCTGGCCACCTGAAAGGTCTTCACCGCCCTGGCCACCCGAGGGGTCTGCTCCGCCCTGGCCACCCGAGGGGTCTGCTCCGCCCTGGCCACCCGAGGGGTCTGCTCCGCCCTGGCCACCCGAGGGGTCTTCACCGCCCTGGCCACCCGAGGGGTCTTCACCGCCCTGGCCACCTGAAAGACCTGCTCCGCCCTGGCCACCCGAGGGGTCTGCTCCGCCCTGGCCACCCGAGGGGTCTTCACCGCCCTGGCCACCCGAGGAATCTTCACCGCCCTGGCCACCTGAAGGATCTGCTCCGCCCTGGCCGCCCGAGGGCTCTTCGCCGCCCTGGCCACCCGAGGGCTCTTCGCCGCCCTGGCCGCCCGATGGACTCTGTGTTTCTCCCTCACCGCCCTATGGACTCTGTGTTTTTCCCTCACCGGCCTATGGACTCTCTGTTTCGCCCTGGCCGCCCGATGTTCCTGTCCCGCCCTGGTCTATCCCTTCAGTCCCTCCAATCAGTCCCTTCTGTTCCACCCTGATGTTTCCTGCCTGCCCCGCCCTAGCCTGATGGAGCGTCTGGTAGCCGCTCCGTAGGGAGGGGGTTATGTCACATGTCTGTCCTGTCTTGTGTTGCACATGGGTGTTTGTTATGTTGTGCCATGTGCTGTTTTGATTGTTGTTCCCTCCCCCTCGTTATCTGATTAGTGTTTGAGTTTCTCCACCTGTTCCCTTTTGATTTGTTCCCTTTATAAGTCTCCTCATGTTTGCAGTCTGTGTCGGTTCGTTGTATTGTCAGATGTTTCTCTGTTCCTGGTTGGTGTTCCCTGTATTTCGTTACCCAGTGTTTGTTTCATGTTCATTTATTATGTTTTCCCCCTCGTGGGTTTTTGATTTGTGTTTGTTCTATTTTTGTAAATAAACCTTCCTTGTTTGCACTTGAGTTCTCCCTATCCTTTTCCCGTTTCCACCGTGACACTAGTAAATAATACTAGTATTTTTGATCAATAAATGCAGCCATTAGAAACTGACGCTAACAGTACTGTATATTAGGACATCAGAATGTAATTTACCCAGAATGAACTATTCCCATTTCATATTATGATTTTAAAGGTCGATTAGTAAATTTTTTAAATGTCTTTTGTTTACTCCAGAACAGAAATACAAGGAGATGTGGAAAGCTAGAGTGAAATTAGCAAGGTGTGACAGCCCTCGTTTGGAAAGTGTGATGCGAAACCCTGTCAAGGATGTCAAGCATGCAGGAGAATCTGTGAAAGAGAAGAAGAAATTGACGGCAAAGAAAGGTGTGAACTTGGTCTCTGAAGAGACAGAGAAACAAGAAGCTGCTGACATTCTGCTGACGTTAAAGCACAGAAAGGATTAGACAGTAAGCAAAAGTACATTTTGAAAAATCGATTGTTCAAATTTGATGCATGTAGGATTGAAAACCCAAATCCTAACAACAATATTGTATGTTATGTCTTTATTATTATCTCCAAGTACATATTCAAGTTTTCAAAGTTCATATATTTAGTTTTATATAATATAAATCTAGCAACAGTATACAGCAACAGTAATCAAATACTGTACAACACAACATTTGTCCTGACTAGTTTCCATTAATGGTAGAAACGCTGCATTTTGTTTTCACATACAAAAACAAAAAAATACATCTACACACTTAAAACAGATGTGTTCATTGGTAATAACACAAAGGGCTGTCAGTGATGGAGAACATCCCAAGTACAATCTAAAATTCAAATGCATCTGGTACACATGAAACTGCTCAATAAATCTCTAAATTACATCATACATACAGTATAGACTGAAACTTTTCTAATCTCTCTTCTTGGACTCGAATAGAAGCAATATGTTTTATGTTAGAGTTTTTATTGGTTTGGAATAGTTCACCCAAAAATGTCTTTTGTCCTTTTTGGAGATTGGCCTCCCTTGGTCACTATATGCTTTCAGTGTACGGAAAAGAGCAGCATTAACATTCTTCAGAATGTGTCCTTTTATGTTCCACAGAATAAAAAAAGTTTTGGAACGATGTGAGGGTGAGAAATTGATGATTGAGGGTTCATTTGTGAGTGAACTTTTCCTGTAAAATCAAAATCGATATAATGTCAAACATTGTGCCAATTGAATTTGTGCTTCTCTCAACCAAATTAAGTTTTATCCAATGGAAAATGTCAAATTACACATGATCATGTACAGTATCTGAACAAAACACATTACACGAGGCCTGATGTGCACAATTATGTTTCACTGAGCACAGGGAAACCTTTAAACAGGAACTTGAGCAAGTTATTGGTTGCTTTTATGAGAGCCATCAGCTTTGTTTTGATAAAGCTACAACCACAACATAGATATTTTCAGGCCGGTTTGGCACACTTTGATGTGTATTTGTCTATTTGTATACTTACGAAGTAGCACAAAAGAACAGTGGATATTACAGTACTTGTCGAAACGGTTATTCTACAATGTTTCATGGACAAGACCAACTGCCAGGATTTTGTACACTAGGCTATAAGGAAGACAAATTAAAATTATAATAAAAATATATATATATATATATTATATATTAATAACAAATCATACCATTTTAAATGTAAACATTTAAATGCAAATAAATAATTAAATTAAAAAAAGAAAAACAATAATGAAACACTGATATAAAAATTGTGAAATATTTTATAAGGCCACAATACACTATCACAGGAAAACTGCAGAAAGCTACATCTGACTTTTTATGTGTCAATGATCTCTAATCCTACAAACATGATGGTTCAAATGACAAAATAATCTATGGTACTTTAAAATCCAGACGGTGAAATACGGATCGCATATTATCGCGTTGACAAATGATGTTTATTCACTGCGATTTATATTTTGTTGATATTCAGGGAGTCACATTATTTTAGGAAATTGGTTTGGATTCACTTATAGACTAGTCAAAAATTCAGACAGACTTGAATGCCCATATAAGCAATAGGTGGCTACTTTGACCAATCTGAAATATATAGAAAATTATTTGTTGAATATTTTTGATCTCTACATAATTCCAACACTTCCATTGTTAATATCTTTGATAACTTTACTATTATTCTAAAATACAATAAACCCTTTTCACATTTTTAGGGTTCTCGGAACTAAAAGTTGTCAGTGTGGTGAACGGAAATTGCAGCAAATATAATTTTTTCATTCCAATTTATATATGTATAAAATTTGCTTTGATTTCACGCTTAGACATGATATCAAGAAAAAAAACAAAAATGTTCTTCTGTATATATATTACTGCATTTACAGCTAACATCTCATTTTACATAAATAAGCAGAGGATATTCATCTGACAGTGGAGGAACGAGCCAGAAACATACTGACAATATTATAAAAGCTGACATGGTACTGCATGTTTGTTTGTGTGTGCTCTACAACCCTGTTCTTGCCATCGCGGTGAACGTCTGGATGAGAGAGGCTCAACCTGACCAATAAAGTGGGCGGACCTGACGTCAGGGTTGAGCGATGCTCAATCGATGCCAAACTAGAGGTTTCACACGTGTTATTCGACATCTGATGCGTCGTTGTCCGACAGGTGGTAGTTTGACCCTTTTACCCGGATGTATTCCACCTGCCGATCCTCGTCAGAATCCGAGATACCACACGAGCAGAGCCGGTTATAAAACAAGGACTCAATCTCTTCTAGTCGCCGTCCCTTAGTCTCAGGGAGGCAGCCATAAATGAAAAAGAAACCAGATAGAGCCAAACTGGAATAAAGGAAGAATACACCTGGAAAACAAAAGAGAGATACTATTTAATAAATTATCATTTTTATAATGGCTGAAAATACCAAAACTATACAGAAGTCATCTATGCATTTTTCTTCTTTCTGCTAGCCCAATCAGAAGTAAGGATCTTGTTTACACCATAACATAAAACATTTAAAAAGATAATTGCGAATTTTTATCTCACAATTGCGAGTTGACTTCTCGTAGTTTTGACTTTATTTCTCAGAATTGCGAGTAATAAACAGTCAGAATTGCTAGACATAAACATGCAATTCTGAAAAAAAAGTCAGAATTGCGAGTTTATTTCTCACAATTGCGACTTTATATCACGCAATTCTGACTTTATAACACACAATTGCAACTTTATATCAAGCAATTCTGAGATAAAAAGTCAGAATTGCTAGATGTAAACTAGCAGTTGTGAGGAAAATGTCAGAATTGTCAGATAAAAAGACGCAATTACCTTTTATTTTTTATTCTGTGGCGGAAACAAGCTTCTTCATTGTAGTTTAAATTTTTACGTGCACAATTTTTACATAAAAATATGACCCATTTTTATAATTTTATATTTTTAGTGTTTTTATGAAGTGATGTTTGCTTTACGTATTTTTGATTTCTTTTTCATTTTACAAAAAGAATACATATATACTATAATTTTCTAATGGCTTAGATCAGGGGTGTCAAACTCAGTTCCTGGAGGGCCACAGCCCTGCAGAGTTTAGCTTCAACCCTAATTAAACACACCTGATCAGTTAATCAAGTCCTTCAGGCTTATTTGAAAACGGCAGGTGTGTGTGTGTTGCAGCAGGGTTGGAACAAAACTGTGTAGGGCTGTGGCCCTCCAGGAACTGAGTTTGACACCTGTGGCTTAGATGATGTCAGCAAAAAAAAATAAAAGTTTCAGATGGAAAGCATTTTATTTAACTGATGAACTGTTCCCAAGACAACCTTTCTTTTTCCTTTTCAATAACATACATTGAGGAATTGCCACAATAAGTCCAGGAAAGTGCTTAAAATGTCAATTTGCACAGCGATTTCCAGATGAAAGTAATAGTGAGTCATGAACATAATTAGTTCTACAATGCCTTTATGCATAGTATACTCTTGATGTTGAGAGATCAAATACTGTGATGATGCTGACAAAAAGGTCAAGTTCATCACTGCTGTCACTGAACTATTTAGAGCATTACCGTAGTAAGTCAGGTACTGGGCCATATGGAGGAACGTTAGAGACACCAGCACATTGAAGGTCCAGTTCACCCCAGCCGAACAAGCATTGCCCGTGCTTCTGGCCCAAAGAGGGTAGATTTCAGAATTAACTGTCCATGGCATCGGCCCCATTCCTGTCGAGAGGTAAAACTTTTTTAAATGAGCTTAATTCAATGTCACAAGGAACATATTACAGGTATAAATCCCCCAAAGCAACCATGTGGTTATGTCTTGTTGAATGGCACAATGGTGATGGATTGCAGGTGCCTTCTGGCATTTATCGTAGCATGTATTGCTAAGGGAAGCATTTTCCCTTACGTGTAACAAGCCCCAGTTTAGTTCAAAAATAAATAAATAAACAAATGCAACAAGTTTGTAATTCTTTTCCATAGTGTTTTACTGGCAAATATTAATAGTGAGAAATAAACAGTCCTTTGCCTGTTTATTTGGGAGCTCAACCGTACTTGCTTGATGCACGAGAACAAATTTCATTGGTTCTTACGGAAGTTCGAGCGTGCTGGCGTGAGACTTGAGAATGAACCTCATTGGGGAGCTTCTCAAACATAAGGCTGCATCCTAGTGAGGTGTGTCCTTACTAGTCCAGTCCTTCTGAGGCATGTAGGCTAGTGTCCTCCTCAGCATTAAGCGCTAGAATGAGACACTCTAGTAAGTGCGAATGCTAGGTCATACATGTTCCCATCCCCACGGCACGAATAATAGTATTATATCAATGTTAGGAAAAAAAACCTTTGTATTAAAAAACTTTATATTAACTGCGTTATTAATGCAGTGCAGTGAATGACAACCGTCTGTGTTCTCCCTGTGGCTTACATTATTGAAAGTTTAGTGTTAAGTGATTAATTTACACCAAAACAAAAGATAACATGTATGCCTCTCCAAAAACATTATTTTTGTTTTTCATTTCATAATGAACTCAGATAAGCTCAGTGCCGACTTGTTTTCCGTTAGTTCTTTGCTGTGAATTTGAATGTGTGCAAAGGATTGTGGGTGATTGAAGTACGTGAAGGATACACTTGATGCATCCTTCAAAGTGAGCTGAATGAAGGATACGAAAGGAAGGCTGCTCTCCAAGGATTCTTCAAATTGAGATGACCTTCAGTGGTACTCGATGACGTGGCAACCGAGATACGCAGCCTTACTGGGATGCAGCCTAATGTTTGAGAAGCACCCCGGTTCTCGCGCATCAAGCAAGCATGCTTGAGCTTCCGTTTACCAAATTTTAGTGCTCTATGTACATTTGCTGATCAATGTTTATATGTGAATAAAAAGCCTACATTATATGTCTCTTCAGAAGACTTGGATTAAATTGCTCAATTCATATGAATTTATTTTATCTCTTTTGCGTTCTGTTGTTCCCCTATTTGGACCTCCTGCTTGTATGCCTTATTATAAAAAATGAAGTCGAAACCTCCGCCGTGTAGTGCGGTTGCGCTTTGAGTGACCCGAGTTTGAGTCCCAAATTGTGGTCCTTTCCCAACACTCTCTCCCAATTTGCTTTGTGTCCTCTCTCTAGATATACTATCGAAATGAAGGCAAAATCCAAAAATAAATATTTAAAAAAAATAAAATGAAATAGTTTATATAAAAAGAACTGGCTCTTAAGAGTCATTCAGTGTAGTCAATCAGACTAAAACTGTGGTTGTTTTATATGTTTTTGATTCCTTAAAAGAAACTATCTCATAAGAGTAATTGTTTGGTAATCTGACTACATTTTTTTGGTGGCAAAGTATATTTCTGAATTACTAAAAACAACAGGAACAAATGAGTCATTCTTTCGGTAATCAGACTACTATAGTCTTGCAGTATGTTTTTGACTCACTAAAAGAACCTGGCTCATAGGTGTCATTCATTTGGTAATCTGACGACACTTGTAAAAAATGATTGTGATTTTAACGGTAAAAGTTTCCTTATTATATACGGTAAATAACTGTGATAGTAAACTGTGGTAAATTTAATGTAATTTTACTGTAAAATACCATTAACTTTACAGTTTTTGAAAGTGAAAAAGAAAACTCATTGTATAATTTACAGTGAAAAACCGTAAGTTGACATTCCCACAATTCTCTGTGTGACACTTCACATTTGAAGTATTTTTGTTGAAATAACTATGTTTTTTCTTTTCAAGTTTTTTTTTCTAATCAGTTATGCACATTAGGGTTTTATGTTACATTTAATGTTGTTAAATTAATGTTTATTGCATTTTTACAATTTCATGTGTGTTATCATGATGGTGTTTAATGTTTGTGCGAATGACACTGTGCAGCGTCTATATAGTAGTATTAACTTTCTTGTGGAAGAGCTGCTTCTGATGAGCTTTGATTGATCATGTGACTCTCATCACTGCTGTGATGATTGTTGGTTGTCAATGTATTACAATGTTACAAAACAGAAATTAATACTTCAATAGGTCCGTAAATTAACATTATATCAGATAATGAAATACGGTTTATTACTGTATATTTTAAGTTAAGTCTGTAAAACCAATTAGAGTTCTCAACGGGCCGGGTCGGCCCGACAAACCCGACGGGACCCGCGGGTTCGGGTCGAAAATATAAGCAAATGACTCGGGTCGGGTCGGACCTCGGGCTTAATCTTTTCCGCTCAGTGAAAAAAAAAAACATTTATTAATCATCACTGCTGTTCACCATAAAGAAAGTCTGGCTGCTGCGTGCAACGTGCATCGCGGGGGCAGACCTGACGCCGCTCGTGCACGCCTTTAGCCTGGAGAAGAAGATGGAGTTGGTGAAAAGTAAACTTGCCGCAGGTGAATTCACCATCGGCGTCGCTACTACAGGAGTGGGAAAATCAGAGTTCTGGAAAGAGTTTGGAGTGGTGCTGGATTCTGATGGAAATTCTACAGGTTATGTGCAATGCTCAAAATGCAAGGTGCTGATGAAATATGACAGCAAAAAAACAGGGTCGTCCAGAAGATTTTTATTTGAGGCATATTTAGTATATAGCCTATTTATATATTTAAAGTTTGTTTAAGTTGTTTGTATTGTTTGTAGGCTATTGTTAAAAGACGTGAACATTAAAGGTTGATTTGAATTCCCGTCTGCTGGTCATGATAATATGTGTATGAGAAAAAAAAAAAGAAAAAAAGAAAATCGGCGTCGGGCCGCGGTCGGGTTCGGGCAGATAATTCATGTTGATGTTGATTTCCATTCTTTGAACTTTTCTCCCTTCAGGTTGCCTTGCATAGTGTGACCAGGTGTTTGCTATTTGATTAATTAACTGCTACTTAAAATGTACCTATGACTCTGTTTGTTACACACACCCTGACGAAGGCACATAGCCGCAACGCGTAGGTGTATCTGTCACCAATTTTAATGTTAAAAGCCATGATTTAATAAAGGCTTTTTATACTTTTTTCTACACAAAGTCGAGTGCCTTGGAGTATTTTCTGTTTTTAATTCATGTTGATGTGTCGGGTTACATCGGGTCCGGGCTTTAAAAGCCACGGGCCGGGTCGGGTTATAATTTTCAGGCCCGTTGAGAACTCTAAAACCAATAACGTTGCTACCGTATTTTTGACGGTAAGGTTCTGGCAACCACAGCTGCCGTTTTTTTACCGTAAAAATTACGTTTTACAGTGTAGCGAACTGTATGTCTGATTTACTAAGAAGAACTGGCACATAAGAGTAATTCGTTTGGAAATCACCCAGTTGAATCAGTAGTGTTGTTGTGGTTCTGCTGAATAGAAGAGCATGAAACACGCCATGTATCCTAGTTTGCATACTATCCCCCTAAATGGTATACAAGATTAGAATTAGTTTGTTCCAAATCATTGTACGCTGGAATGAATTTCCAGAAGATACCCCGATGGTCTGCTATTTTTGAACTAAAACCGGAGTGTCCAAACCCTAGTTATCATTCATGCAGCAAAAACTGAAAAAGCATGCATGCTGAGGTACTTAAAAAACAGTTTTGATCATCTTACCTGGGGCAAAAAATGCAAGATATAGCACAAGTCCCAGGAGCACAACCCATGAATAAGAGGTAGGGCAAAAGTTATAAGCCCATATACCACTATCTGGCATATGTGTGGAGTTGGAGCACCTGTTAGGTTTAAAACAGACACACAATGAATTATATGGGGTATATTAATTAATATATGACAATGAACAATCTAAAACCTGTTAAAAAGACAAAATGTTGTATAAAAACCAAAAAAAAAAAAAAAAGTAGGGAAACCCCAAGTAGGGAAGGGCATGAGAACTTTGACAACCAATTGTATTACACATTTGACATCTGGCAAGTTTTATCAGATAACTTAAGTTAGTAATGTACTTTAGAATGGATAAAATCACAAAATATGCCCAAATGTACACAGAACAGCACAAGTATACACAAAATCTCAGCTTTATTAGTGACTCACTTGCCCCACGCTGCTCTCTCGGTGGAGGCCGGATTGACGGGCACACAGGAGGAGGCAAACACAGCAGTGCTGTTTTCCTGATAACAGTAACCACAGCTAGGGTCCAACATACAGGGCTCGCACGACCTGGAAAGGTAATGTGAGAGCAAGACAAATTACTTTAAAGCCAAAACGCAAGCCAAGCCTGTCAATGTGCCGTGTTAAATACTGACTTTGAAATCTACTTATCTGAAGTCAGAATGAACCCCATTTACTTTCTTAATACACATTGCCAGAATTTCTTATTATGCATGACTCATCACTCATCAGTGCACATTATTCTAAAGGGAAAAAAATGCTTGTATTCATAATCTTTCATCAAAATGAAAAAACTTGCTCTGCACTCTTTTTGTTCGTCGTTTTCCCACTTAAATCAACTCCTTATGGATAGCATTAAAGTAAGCACCGCCCTAAAAATGTTCTTGTTCAAAATCATGTTTAATATGTCAATAAACATTGCATAAGTAAAAAAAGTGTGTATACACACACTACTGCTTAAAAGTTTGGGGTCAGTAAGATGATTTAACAGCTTTGAAAAAAGTATCTTATGCTCAACAAGGATCATAAATACAGTAAAAACAGCAGTATTGTTAACAACCGAATGATTAAATCAAGTCAAGCATGTTCCCCTTGTTTATTGAGCTGTTTCTAATCCGTTACGCCACAATACAGTAATAAAGTCTGTCACAACTTCCGTTTTATTCTGATTTTAAGCTGCATAAATGGCTCACTCAGAAATATTCATGATAAAAGATCACAACCACGATCTAATGACCATATGACCATATGTCATATGATCTAATGATCATATGACCACCACATTTACATATCAACACTTATTAAGTAATTAGCTCCAGCTGTCTTGGTCAGTGGATATTGCATGGCGGTTACAGTGTGTCCATTAAATACTGTAATCCAATATGGAATATTTGAGTCAAAGTCTAAACACAAATTGGTTTTGCTGATGTGATGACAGCACAGTCATTACGCATCCATTAGCAGAAAATAAACATGCTTTGTTTTGGCGGTGTGCGTATGGTGAACTGGAGGATGGTGTAAGAGTAAATTAGGATGGAGAGAGAGGCCACGCTCTCTCAGACTAAAGGGGGGTCACTGTTATGAGGTTACACACACTTCAGACTCTCTATTACTGTGACATTAAGGAACAGCGAGCAGCCTGGACCTCCTAACACATTCAGTTATTACCGCAAAGTACACACCAACAGAGCCAAACATAAAATTGATTTTCACTTAGGTTGAAAGCCGAAGAGCTGTTTGTTGACTAAAGCAAGAGAAACCCATTAGAAATGGTATAATTTCACAATAAGAATGCTGACATAATTGATCGCCACTGGACTCGACATAAACTTTACAGAAGAAAACTATACAGTAAAAAATTAATTTTACTTCGGGAATGTGACGTATTTCTGAGTGGAACAATAAAACGAGACAAAAATGTAGACTGGGACTTGATTGTATCCTTTATAAATTGATGGTTGGTCATAAATTGACCAACACTTTTTGTTTTAATCTGGATCTATTAATTTATTCAAAAATACAACTTAAACATACAATGACATGCATATACCTCTTCTATGATGCACTTTTCATTTAGATTTTTTTTTTGGATGGAGAAAAAATACCTTTTAAAAGGATGAAATTCTTGAAATGACAACCTTCTGTAGTTTGGTATAATATTGTATTATTTCTTATAAAATAAATACAATTTTTACAAACTGATTTACTGATATTTAAAAAAATACTTGGCAACCAAATTAAATTCATGTTGTGTGACCTCAGTAGGGAACAGGAAATTACTTCATTGTTGGGCATGCGTGCGGACCCTCAATGGTTGTGTCATGGTCAATAAATGTCTTAAAATGTCAGATTTTAGAGCAATGTTATGCGGCACAACTCTCCAAAAACGTATTACATATATAATTTATGATAATTAGAAAAAGACATATATATTATATTTATATAAATTCATTATTGTCAAGACTCTTATTTGTAAATGACTCCAGACTTTAATGAGTTTGCAGTGGATTATAGAAGACTTCTTCCCTCTTGAAACTTGTTTGAGGAGACTATTTTGAGGAAGTGTTTATTGTGGGTCCCTGGATTGGATGAGTCTTAGCATGTATGGGCTGCCTGGGTGGGTAAAGCCCTGCTTTACAACTTTTGGTTTGAGGTTTGATGAGGACCGTGAAGGTAATACTAAGAATTGGAAGATGAGTATCAATTTCTGCTCCAAAGATGGCATTACCACTGCAATCTACCTGGGGTCAATGGTACCGGCAGATAGTGATGAGTCAATGATGTGGAGGCTGATGGTATGCATAAGGTCCCACAGTTCCACTGTTCCAATTGTACAGTGTTCCTATTATCTCTGAGCTGTCATTGTGCAACTCATTTTCATGCATCTCCCATAGAGGCTTGATATTGATTTATATTCACTTTATTCCAGTATGAATTCCCCCAGATCACTATACAGCAGTGATTGCTAAACTAGGAACCACCTAGAAAGGTATAATCCATCTCTGTTCTCTCTCCATTCAAGTTATACCCACCAAAAAAAATTGTTAATTGCCAAAAATGAAATGTATGTAATCGCCTTCATGTCACTCTTCAAAGTTACACGGAACAGATTTTTAGCTGTTGAGTGAATTATCTTTGTAACTTCATTGGTCAACCAACTTCGGCAGAAAAACCATGCTGATCAAGAAGCTTCATCAATTGGCTGACCAAGGAAGTCTTCCACATTTAGGAACATAACTCTGGGGAACTGTCTCTTCAGTCACTTTTGTTACATGCTAAATGACAAGACACCAAGTAACAAGACAGCTGTCACTATATTGGAACTGATTATACTATATCCTATATAGTGTGCTTATGAATTATTCATATTGCCTCTAGCTAGAAGCTCTATAAGATAACCATGCCCATTAAATCATACTCACAGATGTGTTGTGCAGCTGGAGTTGGGTGTCGTGGGGTCCGTCAGATGTAGTGTAACAGGAGGGGAATGTTGGGCTGACAGGAGGAAGCCAACAGACAGGACACAAAGACTCAAAACAGTACCTGTACACAAAGATTGAATCAAAATATATTATGTATAAATATATATTTTGGCATTTTTTTCTCAAAATGTTCAAAATAGCATTTTAAATTGCAAAATGTTGGTGAAACATGGGCAAGTTTTCATACAGGGAAGTTGTAACAACGACTATATCTTTGTAATTATATCTTTGAAAGTCCAGAGTACAAGTAAAAATAACTTTTTTTTTTTTTTTTTTTTACATGTTTTAATTTGATACATTTTAATTACAATATATGTTGGCCAAATCAGTTGGTTAATATGTTTGCATATACAACCTAATCGCACAGCAATTCGTATGTATTTTACGAGGTGGCTAATTCGTACGAATTCATACGGCCTCACGAATCCGTAATATTTTTGCTAAATTGTACATATTTTACGAGTTGCCCAATTCATATGAATGACCTATCCCTGACCCCGCCCCTAAACCTACCCATCACTGAGGTTTAGACAAATCGTACGAATTAGCCACCTCGCACTCACTCGTACGAATTTGTCGTTAGATAGCGTTGGCATATACCCATTAGGTTTTCTTACTGTTTCATGAATTAAATGTTGCTAGAAAGTCATTAAATATAATAAAATACATTGTAAATAAAAATACACAACCGTTCACCAGTTTGGGTTCAGTAAGATAATTTCTTTTTTTTTTTTAAGAAATTAATACTTTTATTCAGCAATGATGTATTTAACTGATTAAAAGTGACAGTATAGACATTTATAATGTTACAAAACCTTTCTATTTGAAATAAATGCTGATCTTGTGAACTTTCTATTCATCATAGAATCCTGAAAATAATGTATCCTGCTGTCCACAAAACTAATAAGCAGCACAACTGTTTTCAACATTGTAAAATTATTAGAAATGTTACTTGCACACCAAATAACTATAATATGATTTCTGGAACATATACTGGAATAATGGCTGCTGAAAAATTCAGATTTGCCATCACAGGAATAAATTACAAACTCTTACTCTTACTTTGAATTGTAATAATAATAATCAATTTCACAATATTTCTGTTTTACTGTATTTTTTAATAAATAAATGCAGCCATAGTGAGCATAAACTTCTTTAAAAACAGAAAAAAAACTCTTGCTGACCACAAACTATTGATTTGTACCAAAGTTAAATGTTAGAATCCAAAATAAGTTTGGAATACACTGGAATATACAGTATTCTACTTCTTGAAGTATGTCAAAATCTTACCGAAGATGCTCCCCAACGTAAGTGTACGTCTGCCCACCCTTTCAACCAACCAAACACCCAGCAAAGTAAACAGGAAATTTGTGAACGCTGTTACAGTCACTAGCCAGATGGCCAACTTGTCATCACGTACTCCTGACATCTGCAGAATGGTGGCACTGTAGTACCTACAGATAGAACGCAAAGGGAACATATGTATATCTGAATTTCTGAGTACAGTCACATTGCATTGTGGGTATTATTCTTCAGAAATAGTAACAGCAATTTTGAACATAGCCAGACACTTCAGTTACTGCTTCCTCTCTGACTGAGCCAGCCAATCAGTTCCACTTCACCCATGTTGTATCAGCCAATGAGATCGTGGCCTTGCAATCAACTCATCCAGCTCTTTCTGGCTGATGTCACCTCATCTTTTTTCAGTTAAAACCATCTCCTTTTTTTCCAAGCATACTTACAACTAATTGCCTCTCATTATGATTTCGAGGACTTTAAATCCTTCAAATATCTCTTTCATCAATGATCAGGGGACAAAATGAATGTTTAGCTGTTACTGTTACTTAAATCAACTGTTATACATGAATGTGTTTTAAATCCTCCTTTACAATTAAAAACCTAGACTGTTTAGTCATTCTGTACAGTAATCAAGCATGTACTCAAAAACACAGACATGCACTCGCCTGTAACATCAGCTCTTGAACGCTGCATAATGGATGTGAGGTTAAGCCAGAGAGCGACACTCGTGTTTTTCTCCACACAGAGGATTGAAGCAGGAAAACATTTATTAACCCAAAGTAAAATACCATCTTCCTGTTCTCTTTCTCTCTCACACGCATTCCACAAGGGATTTGCATTATTATATGCAGCCTTAGTCTTGAATGCCAAAATATACAATCAGCTAATCCAAAAATGAAAATTCTTTCACCTGTTCAGTTTCACCCTCATGTCATTCCAAAACTTGTATGACTTTCTTTCTTCTGTGAAACACTAAACAAGAAGTTTTGCAGAATGATTACACAGCTCCATGCTATTTATAGAGTAGAAAGTGAATGGTGACAAAGACGTAATTTTAACAAAGACACTATCAGTGGCGGCCTTATCGATTCGGGGGCCCGTTTCAATAACTAATATGGGGCCCTACTCATATAAAACATAAACATAATAGAGCAGAAAAAGCAAGGATTCCTGTTGGTTTGCATCAATGGTATATTATTTTATTACGTGCACTTTCAGCTTCAAGAACAGGCAGCTCAACATAGAAGTTATCCAACCTTATTTGATTAAAACTATATAAAATTATACAGCGTTTTACATTGGAATAAGCCTCGCCCTTTCACGGACAACTAATTTGATTAGCGCAGTATATTTTCAGCTGTGTGGGCTGACAGAAAATAAACAGCTCAAACATCCACTCAACTTCAATTATTAACAAAAGCAAAGAAGAAAACGTGTCTGGCTCAGACTGACACTGAACCGAACATAAATAACGTTACAATGATGGGCTCCGCGTCCGTGGACAGCTGAGCTCACCGGGCGGCGGGCGTAGATTTGACCTGAGCCCTTTTTAGAAATCCACCCTTCTGTGTTTGAGTGCTGAGAATGCCCTGATAAGATCATCTTTGTCCAGCGATTTTGTCATCTCGCCTGGACCAAAGAAAGAGGTCACTTTTGGTAGACTGAATAAAGCGTTTCTTTTGTTGTCCAATATCTTTTTCGTTTTTCAGCACCACTGGCATATGTAGGCTACGTTTGATTTTCCTCTTAAAATTCTTTTCCTGCTCAAAATAACATTTTAACTTAACGGCAAAAAAGGCCAATTTATACACAAATAAACTACCGGTATTATGCTTCAGATCACTTAACCCGTTCTCGGGGGAGGTAAACGTCGCCATGGTAACCGTGAGTTTGACCAATCAGAGACCTCAGTGTTATGCTTAGGATTGTGGGTAGTATAGTATTTCCATAGACAGTAAAAGCGTATTTCTCCAGAAGATCGCAAATAAAACACGTTTTTCTTAAAACAATGATTTCATACTGACTTGTGGTTTTTATAGGAGCAGAAACTTTCGTTTCACAATCTCATAGCTTGTAGTCAGTCTACCTCGGATGGTTTAGACATTATGGGTGAAAATCAATATCCTATGGAGAAAATGAATAGGATTTTTGCCGGTGTTTTGGGGGCCCCCTTGGAGGGCGGGGCCCGTTTCAATTGAAACGGGTGAAACATAGGTAAGGCCGCCTATGACTACTATTGATGTGAATCGGAAAAACTGCAGTGTGAAATATAGTGGCTCGTGCCACATTCTAAATAAAACAGCCAATTGCCAATTGATAAACAACATTTATTGGACTATTTTTATATGCTGATTCATATGTTTTTTCATATGTTTCTGTATTTCCCAACTGAAATAGATTTACAGCTTGCAAAATAGCTGCCTTTCCGATTTTGTTTGTCTTGGTTTATGCCTTACAATGCTTGAAAAAAAGACCTTTTAAAAATCCCTATGGGAAAAAATAATGAAAAAAAAAAAAATACTTCGGAAACCAATGCTGGAAAATTACAAAACTGAAAAAATCTTGATATATTGTCCCAGGGTTTATTTCAGAAATCTGGACACCTTATTGTTATACAATTCATGCAAAAATGCATGCTAAGTGTATAACAGAACCGAATATATTGAATACAGTTGATTAATTTAAATGAAATCCTATGGTTTTGCAGTACAAGAAAGCTCAATGGAAATCTGAATATCCAGTTACTTCTACTATATCTAAGAAAAAGTGTAACAAGATACAGAGATTGTATGATGAAAACAAGAGAAAAGAAAATGTCAGATCACTGTAGTCGCAATGGTTTCCTAGCCTGGTAATACCAAACTCTGGTACTTCGCTTTGCTTCGTAGACAGAAGCAAACTGAAATTGAGCGGAAGTACGAAGTCTGACGTAATCAGGCTAATGGTTTCCTGCTTACTTTTAGGATTTTTTTTTAAACCAAAATAGGCTATAACTTTTTCTTTATTTTTGAATATTTCTTTATTCTAAAATATGACTGATACAATCTTGACATGTTTCAAAAGATTTAACCTTTTGTACTAATGCTTATTTCCCTCTTGCATTATTGATGCCTTCTTGGATGCTGGTTAGTATTAAATTTGAAATGTAATGCTTGTTAATTCTGCCTGACCAGTAAACACCTGTGCACGGACCCTCACCATCCACCAGATTGTGTGGAATTACATCGCTCTAATTATTTCCATTAATGCAGCTCTTCAAACCGTGACGTCAAAGGGTCTCAGCTGTAATACGTTGAACATTTAACCAACCACTTATTAAAAAAGGTCATTTCGGCAGCTAGTCCAGATTTAACAGGAATTAATTCCTACTTTCGTGAAGACTGGACTACCTTTGAGCTTTTAGATGTATTTCACACACGCATCTTGTTTGCCTGCAGACTCAGGCCTCTCGTAGGAGATTTATCACCTTCCCCTATTTCTCTGTTCACAGTATTCTAGAGTGTGTGTGTGTGTGTGTGTGTGTGTGTGTGTGTGTTTAAAGTGCTCTTTTTTGATCCTTAAAAGCTTCCTGGCTCTATTCCATTGGGTTGATTAAAATGTAAACCATTGGTTGCCCTCAGCAAGGGTCTTTTGGGGGGAAAAAACTCATTCCCTAATTGTCTCTTCTATTGGCCACAAATAAGCTGGATAAAAAGCCCTGATAAAAGAAGGTACATCACTGTAGAACAAAGATGAGATATGAGGTATTGTTTGTGGTAATAGTAGTGTCAAAGGTCAGAAAATGAGAAGAATGGCTCCTAAGTTACTGATGAGTAACTGTGTTCACGCAGGGCCAGATAAGAGATGTCTTATTCCCTGGACATCATGGCAAGGTTTTTTTTGTTTGTTTTCTTGTTTCAGAAATCAGCGCTTCTAGCAGTGGGTCAGCGACCCGTGTGGGTTTGTTCAAATGACCTACACTGCAGATCTACTGGTTTTCAAGCGCTAACACTATCTTAAGTCCTTAAATTATGTTCAAATTGAAAAAATGCAAGAGAAGGACTCTAAATAGCATGTGCATTCTGGGTAAAATGATTTTTCGAAGTGGTAAATAAAACAAAGATTACTACTTTTTACAAGAAAATACCTTTTCAGCCTTTCAACTTAAAAAAAATCACGTTTATTCAGTGTTCCTTGCCATTTTTTTCAAATTGTTCAAATTACTAGCAATTTCTGATTGAAAATCCTACACCAATTTCTTTTTTCCAGTTTATGCTTTTAAATAAAACCAAAAAATATATACAGTACTCAATGAAGATGTGTGAAAATACTCCTAGGGTTATAAATATTTATTTTTACATAAATATTTATACTTGCTTTTATTTGACAGTGGAAATGTGCTGTTGGGTCTCTATGCAAGACAGAAAGACAAAACTGACACATATATTTATTTATTTATTTGAGGCTAAATTCCATATCCATACATTCTCAGGAAATAAACCAGGCTTTTTAGTATAGAAGTAAAACAGTCTTGCCCTCAAAAAAATAAAGAAAGCTATTCAGATTGTAATATTGTTAATTTCTCCAAGCAAATGTATTTATTTTGATCAAAACTATGTATACATGATTATATTATTTTATGTACTAGTTCTAAAAAACATTAGTAAGTAACAGTAGATTTGATGAATTCTGTATTTTTTATTTTGATCAAATAATAAATTGAAAATAAGAATTCAGATTGTTAAAAATATCAAATCCCTAATTGAGTAACTTTATAGTTCTTTATTATTATTTTTCTAGTTCATCTTTATCGACAATATAAATACAGAAAAACATACTACACTAGCTGGTCACAGTGAGCATCCATTCAGGTGCATTGACTTACTGCTTCCTGGAAATGATTGATGGTTGAGAGGATACAGGGAGCCAGACGGATGTTTTGCCACTAGTTTTAAATGTACAAACAGGGTTGCCAGGTCTGCACAACAAAACCGGCCCAAATGCAAATTAAAACTAGCCCAATCACTGCCAAACTAGCCCAATCGCGTTCCAGTTGGGGTGAGGGTGTTCAATACGAAAAACTAGACAGTAGTCTAGAAAAACTACCCGCGGCAGTGTAAAAGTAAAAGTAGCCGATTCTGTGGACAAACCTAAAAGTGAAGAAATCCCTGTTTAGCATTTCCACAAATCTGCAAATATTTGTGAAAAGCGTAAAGCTGTCATACAAACATTGAAGAGAAGCACTCTGGTTTGGTTTATCATCCAAAATAGAAAGCTGTTTCTTGGCTTTTATAGCTTATGTAAGCTGGATCCTTAATGCAGATAGTTAAAAGATTCTCAGTAAAGCTGAAAAATAGAAAAACAAGGAAGATTGACCTTTAGAATTATGAAAGCGCTAACAAAGTCACGGTTTTTGTGTTATCTAGTACCGCTAACTTCCCTGCGAACGCCTCGGCGCACAAACAAACTCAGAGATAGGCATTGAGTAGGAAATGGCAAAAGCCATGGACTCATGCCAAGGTGTAAGATGGATTCTTGTCTGAAAATAGCAACTGTTTGAAGAGCTCTCGGTCATAACCCTGCATGGCAAATTCACCCCTGACTACTCGATGTGAGTCAGGGAATCAACAGAGATGTCAGATGGTGTGCGAGGGATGGGGGGAGGGTTCTGATGTGGATAGAAGAGGTAATTGCTGAGTGTTTGGATGAGATAAAGACTGGTGTGGTCAACGTCTAGACTGGATTTCATTTGAAAGGGCCATGTCTAAAAGAACCACAATTTTTTTATCTTTTGAGAAAAATCTTCAATTCCTCTCTTTTAGGATCAAAATCGTCACTTCCTCTCTTTGCGGATCTGAAACTAAACTGCAACATTGACTCTGTCTGATGTCAGACAGATGAATACATTTGAGCACAGATGCGGATGAAACACCATACTAAAGTACTCTAAAAGTGACTCATATGAGTGAATCAAAAACCATCCAAGTTTGATAACTTAATAACTTCTTTTTACATTAATTCACTTATTGCAGTGACATTTTTAACCAACGTGGTTGAACGCCAAATTTGCGACAGTACGGTTTCGGGGAAACAGTCGCGACTAGCTACTTGATTTCTTCACCGATGCATCGTAAAGCGACCTAGATTGTTGTACAGGATACACACCCCTGACCCAGTCCTAATTGGCTTTATGCCCAGCTGCACTACTTCCTGAACTTCAGCCAGCTCCTTGTTTCCTGTCTGCCATTATTGGGCAAACTTGATTAATTCAGGTGTCTGATTATTGTTGCCATGACTACTGAGGTCAGGCACACCTGAATTAATCAATTTGGCCAATAATGGCAGACAGGAAACAAGGAGCTGGCTGAAGTTCAGGAAGTAGTGCAGCTGGGTATAAAGCCAATTGGAGCAACTCGGTGTGATTGTTTTATAAATCGTAAACTTTGTTTCGTTATTACAAACTTACAAAAAGAAGCAGTCATTGAAGGAGGGGCCAGTACAAACTGTACTGCAAACCTTAAGTGAATGTTGTATGAACAGCAAACCTATTAAGTAAATGTTGAACAAATAAGTTAGCCATATATACGTCTTAAATATACAGTAGCAAAAAAAAACAAAAAACATTGGTGTTTATGATGGGATTAGTTTAATTGTCACTACAGTATATTACTTAAAGGAATTGTTTAATCAATGTTAACATGTGAAAAAAAGCCTACATTTTATAAGGTATTAGTTGTGTTAAACCAGAAATATACAAGTGTACGCAGATACCAGATAGCAGACACTCTCAAATACACAATGTTCTCTCGTAAGAGACTCCCGCTGGCCGGCAGACTGCCTCACTCACTCTAGGCGAAGGTACACGCACCACACACTGACATTTAAGTTATGAGGCTTTTTCAAAGGTCTTACTGCTGCCACACTCCACCGAGAGAAAAGTGAGAGTTCAACAGCCATTTGTCTTTCTTGTACACACTAAGGCCTTAGAGGCAGCATTTTAATGACTGAAACCTCAACAACAACAAACACTGTGTGATTTCACAGAATGTCATGATGACTAGCCTATGTTTGTGTGTGTGATTAATTACGCAGTGGGTTTAATCACACATCACCAGAAAGCTGCTGTCAGCCATGTTACAGAGCAACAACTGTATTCTATAACTGAACTGACACCTTAAATATTCAGGGCTCATGCCCACAAAGGTACACCCATGTGAACGGCAAACCAAGCTGCTCCCATCAGTTTTGTTGTCTGGGTGGATCCCAAATTCTGTGCTCTACCCTAGTGTTAAAGACGAGACCAGCTCATTCAAATACGATTCCTGAGTAAGACTTAGGCCAGATAAGGGTGGAGTATGAGTCAAGAAAATATGGTCTTGGACTCGAGTTTGTGACAGACATGTGAGCGAGTACGATCTCGAGTGCTAAAACACTCAATCAAAAGTGTTATTCGTTAATAGACATTCGTTCATAAGCTGTCGTATAAACCAACCCGGTCACACTAAATGCGTCTCTATAGCACACATTGTGTTTATCGTGCAATTTATACGCGAAAATGAGTTTGTACGTGCATAGGATGCGCTTGGGTAGGTTTAGTAGTGCTGTGGGGTGCGTGTGTATTATACGTTTGGTTAGGATTAGTGGTGTGGGGTGCGTGTGTATTGCACGCAATAAAGTGCGTATCAAATGCACGCGAAAACTGGGTGTCATATGCACGTAAAAACAAATTTTCGCGTATTGCACGATAAACAATGCGTGCTAGAGACGCATTTTCATGAGATCAGGCAGTATAAACGGAAAAAAATTGTCACATCTGTGAGTAAATATACAGGTATTTGTCAATCCTAAACCCAAGAATGTATGATATGCTATGCATTTACTAGTAACATTAGTTATAATTTATAAGCCAGACAGTATAGAAGAAACACACAATAAATGAACATATAAGAGATAAAAAAAAACACAAAATAATAGTAAGAACAAATCTAGAGTTTTTTAGCATGTTTGCATGTAGTTTCTAGGGTATTTGGGGAGGTTTCTTGGTGATGGTTTCCAAACAGTCCATCACCAATCTATGATACTGTTGTTTACAATAGGGTTTGTTTAATTGGTTGTGGGGTTCTGATGTTCTGACATATGAAGTGTTACTATATTATTTAAATATAGTTTAATTAATGTTTATTTATGAATAAAAGCCTAAATTAAATCTGTTCTTCATATAATCATGCGTCTCATTATAAAACCTTAAACAGTTTGATTCATACTATTACAATATCTCAATGTACTATTTAAAGCTTTACAATTTTGGTTGAATGGCCATTCAATAGCAACAAAAATGACTGGACAAAAATAATTAGAGGATTTTAAAAAATATCTTAATTTTTGTTCTCAAGATTAACAAAAGTCTTATGTGTTTGGAACGACACACGGGTGAGTAAATGATGACAGAATTGTAATGTTTATGTAAATAAACCCATTAATGAGGTTCAAAATATATCATGGCACGAAACAAATAGGTTGTCTTTTTAAACCTTAAGAAAAATGTCGTATTTAAAATGTTCATATTCCTAAAATATGGAATTTTCATAATATTTTTTCCCCTTAAAAAAATGACTGAAGGATTCAGGCTTTTGAAGGGTTTCTCTCTCTCTCTCTCTCTCTCTCTCTCTCTATATATATATATATATATATATATATATATATATATATATATATATATATATATATATATATATTATAAATGAGCCTTTTGAGAGGATTTTTGCATACGGACTGACTCACGGAGCAACAGATTGCTTGTGCTGTGTTTGGTTGAATCTCGGACACCATCCATCTTCATGATAAACGTGATGTAACAGGAGTGAAGGGATATAATGGAGAACAGGCTGAGAGCAGTTGGACTTGTACTCAGCACTGAAGCCAGTGCTAGATGGTGTGTGTTAGAGAGAAAAACAGAGGGAGACGATGAGAGAGTAGAGACAGAGAAAGAGGTAGAGAGAAGCAATCCCATGGGGACTAATCTATTTTAATAATGAAAGGAATGAACATTGTTTCATGCTTAGATGGTATACGGTATATACACACACTGATCTGAACCCAAGAACACACATCAAACACAAACAAATGATAGACTTTTTGAGTTAGGAGCATGGATTAAATGATCAGGGCAGAAGCATCATATACATGCATGAATAATTCACATTAGGATCTAAAAGATAGGGTGAATTTTCATTTAATTTTGACTTTAATGGCAAGTAAATCCAAACAGAAAACTCTGAAAACAAAAAGGAATATACAAGATGTGCAAACAATCGAAAAAGTGCCTCAAGATAATATGACTAATATTGCGCATTCTATATTGAGCCTTATTTGAATGAAAAGGAGGCTTGCTTGTGCTGAAAAACAAGACATAACAAAGACATGTTATACTAGCACACGGGTTAAGTTTGACTAGGTGGTAAATCCAGGATTTAACACCAAAATGCTACATGATGATGTTGCACAATTGTCAATTGAACTCACCCCTGAATATCTTCAAAAATTTGATGCCACTAATCTTGATCTTCTTTGGAAGACCTAGCCTAATTTTTAGAAGCCTGAGAATTTGTAAACACTAGACTTTTTCCTCATTGTCCCCTACCTCCCTGAAATTACACAATTGGGTGCATTTTCAATAAAATAACTCGTAATATCATAACTCGCTGCTTAACCACCATAGTATGATGCATTTTTTGAGAAATTTACTAGTCACAACTGTTTCCCAGATATTGGAGTAACATGGTCACACCTCCATCATTTGAACCACATCGATTCCACAAATTGGATTTATTGACGTCACATGCAGGTGGTGGGTTAAGAACTTGCTAGTTCTTGCTAGTATCTCACGACCAATTCGTATGAATTACGAGTGAGTAAAATGTGACTGATTCGTATGATTCGTACGATTTGTCTAAACCCCAGTGACGGTTAGGTTTAGGGGCGGGGTCAGGGGTAGGTCATTCGTATGAATTAGCCACCTCGTAAAATTTGTACAAATTGCCGTGAGATCGGGTTGGCTAATTAACTGATTCAAAATCCGAAGTTAGTTATCGCAGTTCACAAAGCCATTCATTATTTTAATCATGTTAACATGCAGTATGTAATTGATTTACAGTTTACTCCTGTATACAGTACATGCGGTTTATTCAGTCAGAAGCTTTCGTCGCGTAATTTCTTCAAGAACATGGCATCTGAGGACTACTTAATTTTTTCGGTTACAATTTAGTTTAGGGTCCAATTCTCACTAGTTACTTATTAGCATGAATATTACTAGGATATTGGCTGTTTATTAGTACTTATAAAGCACATATTAATGCCTTATTCTGCATGACCATATTCTACATCCATTAATCTTACCCAATACCTAAACTACCTTATTAACGATTAATACGCAGTTATTAGGAGTTTATTGAGGTAAAAGACACAGTTATATATATATATATATTTATATGGAATAAAACACATGAAATGTACTGAATGTCAGCTTGCTTATTGAGCCCAAGAGCATGATCTATTAAAGTCCAATTCATACTAACAAGTTGAGAACTCTAGTTCCAATCATTGCTATGCTATATTTGTCAATGTTCGCTGGAACTATGGATTCTGGGAAACGCTGAATCATTGAACTATGTTGGTAATGATGGATCTTGCAACTATAGCTTGGTAACTATGCTTTTGGGAGACACACCCTAGATCAGAGCTTTTTTGTTTGTCTGGTCAGTGAACAGACTGTGGGAGGTTCACAGCTGGTAATTATGAATCATGCACAACTCCATACGAATCACAAAAACACAGAGCGCCAAAGGCCAGTGGTGCCAGCACTGTCACAAACCCAAGGAACAAGTCATAGCGTGCCAGCAAGAACGACAACAGGCCAAAAATGTATCACTAGAACCAATCTGTATTGCTGATGACCACTAGCGACTGTAATGAGCATCCGTCTTTATTAAAACGCAGAGATTCCGGATTGCTCTGCCTGTTTCAGCAACAGGGATTAATCTAATCATTTTATCCAGGCACAGATGAGGCTCAGTTGCCACACACACATACACATACAGGATGACATCTCAGAAACCAACGACAACCCAACAATACTGATTCCTCTACAACCCTTCAGACTTGTTTAAATGTTAGCACTCTGGTATTAGCATGTAACGACAATGTGCTATAATAAATAACACATTAATTATCAATTAAGGCATGTGAATAATGGCTTGGGAGTGGAGTAAGGGAGATAAAGCTGTTTGCAGGAAAGCAGACTTGTTCACTGTCTGATTGGAAGGAAGCATTAGCACAAGCTAATTACGCCAGCAGCATGGCCAGTGCTTCAGCCTACACAGGGGTCTTGTCCATCAGGAGGGGCTGCTTGTCACTGATAAAGCAATTCTATTGTCTTTGTGTTCAGATCAACGCTATCTCACAAACAATTCGTACAAGTGAGTACGAAGTGGCTAATTCGTACGAATTCGTACGATTTGTCTAAACCCCAGTGATGGGTAGGTTTAGGAGCGGGGTCAGGGATAGGTTATCCGTAAGAATTCATACGAATTGGGCAACTCGTAAAATATGTACGATTTAGCAAAAATTGCATGAATTCGTGCAAGTGAGGTCGTATGAATTCGTACGAATTAGCCACCTCGTAAATTACGTACGAATTGCCGTGAGATCGTGTTGGTTCAGATATATTAAGCTGTTGAAGATTTTAAGGGTCAAACAGATCAATTTAGCTCAAAGGGAATTATTAATTAATTTATAGGGAATCTTGAAAGAATCACTTATACCGCAGAGCAAATGACTCATGTTCAAATGACTGTTCATTTGAACGGACTGTAACCATCAGCTCTGCAGCGGATATAAATACCCAACCTATAGTGAAAACACTATTTATTAGCAAGGCAACTTAGCAAGGTAAAGATCAGCAGTTTAAGATATTACATTCGTAAGCACATAACACAAGAACAATGATCTTTAAAATACAAACAAGATTTTATTGATTATTCTAACACATAAAACTAATATCTAACACACGCACACACTCATTCATACGAGTTGCAGAAAGAAAGAGGGTTTTAAGAGTGAGATGATAAAATCCCAAGTTCCCTTTCGTTGTCACTCCGAGTTACGTCGGATGACGACGAATGGGGTTTCGCTTAGAAAGCCTATCAACTTTGAGTATTACAAAACGAGCCAATGGCAAAGAAATGCCATGGGTCTGCGAGAGGGAGTCCCCTCATCCACACCCTGATCTAACACTCTCCACGTGAGGTGCTACTTCGGCTGGTGGCCAGGGTGACCTGAGGGTGTTGGTGTGGAATAAAGGCGCCGACTATCCGTCCGTGCCCTACGCCCCCCTCTTCATTGATGCAAACCGTGAACGATCACGGGACGCCCGTGGGCCCTTCTTCGGACCCCCCGCGGGTTTCCCTTGACGTTCCAGAATCGGATCTGTTGTCCATCGCAGCATCACAGGGCGGGCTAGAATCTTCAGGAAGTGAAGATTTGACAGTGCTGCCACTTTCGGGTGTGCATATGGCATTTGTCGAGTCAGATCCTGAGATGACGGCCATGCTTTCCCGGGCCGCCACGAGCGTCGGACTAGAGTGGAACCTTCCACCCTGTCCTGTGCGCTCGCTGCTGCACGATTGATTTTTGGGTGTGGCCGCTGACACCTGTCGGCGTCCACTCCAATACCTTTCTTCCCGGATGTGCATCAGGAGATCTCGAAATCCTTGAAGACCCCTGTCTTCCAGCGATCCCTCGTTGATCTTCTCCGCCCTTCCTCCCCTCCACGGGGCCGCTGCCCATGGGTACACTGGGGTCCCCCGGTTGAACGCTCTGTTGTGATACTAAAATAACTGTGTCCTCAGAGTGTTTCTTCTCGGCGCGATCCGAAGCACCCGTCTGAAGCCTGTAGTTTTTCGTCTACACTTGTGGCGAAATCCTATAGCGCCCAGGACAGGCAGCCGCCTCACTGCATGCCATGGCCATTCTGCTGGTCTACCTGGCCCAGGTGCTCATGGAAATGCAGGAGGGTAGGACTGACCCAGGGCTCTTCATCGAGCTGCGCGCCGCCACTGACCTTGCTCACCGAGCGATGAAAGTGGCCACACGCTCCCTGGGTCAGGTGATGTCAACCATTCAAGCCTGCGGCTTAACCTGTCCGATGTGCAGGATGTCCGGCGGACCCGTCTGCTCGACACCCTCATATCCCAGGTCGGCCCTTCGGCGGTGCGGTTGTGGGCTGTACAACAGTTCTTAACCGCCCATGAGCAGACTGAGGCATATTCTGTCCCGACGGCCCCGCCGTCCGCTCAGATCCCTCAGTCTGCCCACCGCTGAAGGCGCCCCCCCGCGGCTCCCACCCCGCCCGTTCACCCGGGCTGGCTCTGGAGGCCGCAGGGGAACGCCACAGCCCTCTCCTGCCCCGCCCCCTGCTAAACGCCGGGCCAAGCAGCGCTCCTGAGACGGGCTGCTCAGGGATGATGGTCACTTCTCAGGAGATGGTAGCAGGACCACTCCTTCCCCTAGTGGAGGGCCGGGGGAGAATCCTTTGTTTTCCACTTCCTGCTGCTCACCCCCGGGTGGGCAGCACCCTAATGTGGTTAAAGAAGAAGTGACATGTTCATCCCTGAGCACACAGAGTTCTCGGACGACACGGTGCGCCGCCTCGTCCCCCTCGTACCCCTCGTCCCCCTCTGTCCCAGAGCCGGATGACAGCACGCGCCGTCCCCGGACCGTGCCGCTCTCATCCCCCTCTGTCGCCAGCCCCCTGGCAGAGCAGACCCCCGTGGAACGTTCGTCCTTCCCTGGTCTCCTCTGTCAGGTCGCGGTCAATGACTATGCCCCGACACTGGGCCGCTATGCCGTCCACGTCCGGGACAGTCATTCTGCCTCGCTGCTCCACCGACGGGAAGTCTGTGGTTCGCATGACCCTGCTGGTACAGTTCTTGGGAGCCTGGTTAGAGCTTCCCAACCTGTCCCGCTGGGTCGCGCGAACGATCAGGCTCGACTACGCGATTCAGTTCGCGCTGTCTCCTCCCCGCTTCAGGGGAGTCCGCTCCACTATGGTCGGTGGCAATGCCCCTATCGTGAGAGTGGAGGTTGCCACCCTGCTGGCGAAGGGTGCGATCGAGACTGTCCCTCCAGCCGAAATGAGGTCTGGCTTCTACAGCCCGTACTTCATTGTCCCGAAGAAAACCGGTGGGTTACGGCCAATCCTGGACCTGCGGGTGCTGAACCGCTCCCTTGACAGGCTGCCGTTCAAGATGCTTACTGCCAAGCGCATTTTCGAATGTGTACGGCCCCAGGATTGGTTTGCAGCGATCGACCTGAAGGACGCCTACTTTCATGTCTCCATTCTCCCTCGACACAGACCGTTCCTTCGGTTTGCTTTCGAGGGGCAGGCATATCAGTACGCGGTTCTCCCATTCGGGCTAGCCCTGTCTCCTCGCGTCTTCTCGAAGGTCATCGAGGCAGCCCTTGTTCCCCTTTGGGAACACGGGGTTCGCATCCTAACTATCTCGACGACTGCTGATCCTAGCTCACTCTCGAGATCAGGTTTGCGAACACAGGGACCTAGTGCTCCGGCACCTAGCCCGTCTGGGCCTTCGGGTCAACTGGGAGAAGAGCAAACTTTGCCCCGTGCAGAGGATCTCTTTTCTCGGTATGGAAATCGACTCGGTCGCCATGTAAAAGGCGCAGCTTACGAGCGAGCGCACGCAGTCACTGCTGACTTGCCTGAGACAGTTCAAGGGCAAGAGTGCGGTTCCACTGAAACTTTTTCAGAGCCTCCTGGGGCATATGGCATCTGCAGCCGCGGCAACGCCGCTCGGATTGCTTCATATGAGACCGCTTCAGCTTTGGCTTCGCGACCGAATCCCAAGGTGGGCATGGCAACACGGCACCTTCCAAGTACCAGTTACTCCGACCTGCCGTCAGACCTTCACCCCGTGGGCGAACCTCAGTTTTCTACGGGCCGGAGTGCCCCTGGAACGAGCTTCGCAGCATGTTGTTGTAACAACAGATGCCTCCTCCACGGGCTGGGACGCCATGTGCAATGGACGTGCTGCGGCAGGCTCCTGGACAGGACCCTTCCGCCTATGGCACATCAATTGCCTCGAGTTGCTGGCTGTACGTTTTGCTCTGCGCCGCTTCCGGGCCGTGCTTAAGGGCCAACACGTACTAGTCTGATCAGACAATACCGCGACTGTAGTGTACATCAACCGCCAAGGTGGTCTGCGCTCCCGCCGTATGTCGCAACTCGCCCGCCACCTCCTCTTATGGAGTCAGAAGCATCCGAGGTCGCTTCGTGCCATTTATATCCCCGGAGCTCTGAACTGTGTAGCCGACGAGCACTCCTTTCTCAGGGACGGGGCACCCTATGGCACTCTCGTCCCGATCTTTGGAACCTCCATGTGTGGCTCCTGGATGGGACGAGGCAGGTTTGAGTACCCTACCACCAGCGGTGGTGGCTACCATCACTTCCGCTAGAGCTTCATCCACGAGACATCTCTATGCGTTGAAGTGGAACCTCTTCGTCAACTGGTGCCCTTCTCACCAAGAAGACCCCTGGAGATGTTCGATCAGCGTCGTGCTTTCCTTCCTACAAGATGGGTTGGAGCGAAGGCTGTCTCCCTCCACCCTAAAAGTCTATGTCGCCACCATTGCCACACAGCATGACTTTGTTGAAGGAAAGTCTTTGGGAGGCACGACCTGATCGTCGGCGCCAGTGTCTATTGCCTGCGCGTCGGCTAGGTGCCTCCCGTGTGCATGGTCCCTCCTCTGAGCGACCCCCACATGTGTATTTCCACTGTAAGCCTCTCTGAGCATGTGTCTTTCCCTTGGCAAGCCACCTTGCCACCCCTGGGGTTGAAATATTCCACCTGCGGCTGGACACCCCAGTGTTCTCTATATGCATCCCTCTGGGTCATATGTGTATTCTCTAAGTCCCCCCCCTCTGGGTTGGCAGTAATTGCATATTCCTCTAAACTTATGGGATATGCTCCCCAGTGTACCTTGGTATTCCTGTGCTAAATAGGAGTCCTTCGTCCGTGCCAGTCTCACGACAGGGATCTCAGATTTACGCAGGGCACTGGAAGACAGCCGAGAAGGTGGCGTGATTAGACTGGTAAACCCATTCGTCGTCATCCGACGTAACTCGGAGTGACAACGAAAGGGAACGTCTCGGTTACGTATGTAACCCTCGTTCCCTGAGTAGGGAACGGAGACGTTACGTCTGCCTGCCACTTTCCGCTGTAACGCGGGGATCGCCTGAGCTCAGTCTTGGCTCCTCAGCGAAGAAACATATCTGCATGTTACCAGCGTCCTCCTTTTATACCCACGAGGTGAGGCGGTGTTACGCTATGCAAATTCCGCAGACCCATGGCATTTCTTTGCCATTGGCTCGTTTTGTAATACTCGAAGTTGATAGGCTTTCTAAGCGAAACCCCATTCGTCGTCATCCGACATAACGTCTCCGTTCCCTACTCAGGGAACGAGGGTTACATACGTAACCGAGACGTTTCTATATGCACTTATAAGACATGACCTGAACGAACCAATTTAACCCTTCTGTCGTTTCTTAGGCAGGGTTATTAAATTTTATATCAAAGCACCAGTTCAGCTAAGATTCTGGAGGCTACTTGCTTGTCTTTGCGTTACTTTGAGGATTCATTTTGTTGTTGATTGGCTGGCGGTCTCCTCGTGTCTGGATAGTTGTCTTGGGCGGCCAATCACGTGGTGTGTTGTTCTGATCTTGATTTGGGTTCTTTCGTCTGCTCGTCTACATGGTTACTCGTCTGGTTACTCCATCATGGCTTCTCCATGACTACTCAATGTATCTTATAGTATCTTCTAATGCTTTGTTCGTGTCCTAAGATTTTAAACTCAAATGTTTGTCCAGCCTCCTGGATGAGTGCACTGTCTTTCTTTGAGAGGTGGCATTTTCTTCCCCTCTCATCGTAAATCATGCGTTATCTGTGATCTCTTTACTCTCCAGCTCCAGCAGAGAGTACAGAGGGTACAGTTTACACACGATTCCTATTATAAGAATATGAAACAGTTGACACAGATTTTAATCAAGCCATCTTCTTAATTATTAATTATGAACATACTGTACAATCTTACTGATAAGAAACAAGAAACACTTTCATTCAAACATCTAGTAATAACAATTGCATGACTTATACTGTATGTGATCTAGGCATAATAGTAACATATAGGTTGTAGATATGATATAGAATTATGCAGTTGAACGATGTTTGATTATAAGTTCATCAAGAATTGTTTTGGGATGATTTTATGTATTTTGATAATGTAAAGTCTCAATCTCTGTGGTTTTAAGAGATATCAACACTGGGGTCGTTCAGAGATCCTTAAGAAGAAGGTGGCCTGTTTTAGATCGTTATCTTGGTCCCGAGCTGTGGCATCTCTGAACCAATCAGTCTTTTCCAAACTATCTAATGTTGACAATGTTCTTCTAGGGATGAACATTCATCCCCGAGATTCATCCCCATAATCCTCTGCGCCACGGCTGCAGCTTCTCAGTGACGTCCGATATTGTACGTACTATTCTCTGTTATTGTTAAGCCCCCCTAAATATATGTACTATATTGCACTATATTCCAAGACTTCTGAAGCCATTCGATAGCTTAATGTGAGGTACAAATAAATATTTAAATCGTTAAAGGAACATGCCACCGTTTTTTGAAATAGGGGTTATTCACCGTCTCCCCTACATTTAGATAAGTGGGCTAATGCATTTTTGTCTCAGTGAATGCATTGTCTTAGTTTGGCAGCGCCGATGCTAGCTTAGCTTAGCATAATGAACGGAATCCTTTGTTGCCAGATAGCATGTTGTGAGTAAAAGGGATAAAAAAAAAAGCCTAATTAATTCTTGTGGGCTGCGTAGTCACAACCAGTACAAATAGCAATGCAGATTAAGACTAGGCGATTTCCTAGGCAGATATTGACTTGGGACTAGAGCCCGACCGATATATCGGCGGGCCGATATTATCGGCCGATTTTAGGCATTTTCCTAACTATCGGTATCGGCCTTTATAATGGCCGATAAATGAATATTTAAAAAAATGCTGGTGCGGTGATTCATGTAAGGGTGGCGCTGCCAATAAAGCACCTAAAAGCTGTCACAAGAACTGGCAAAAGTAATGATTATGAATACAACAAATATAGCAAGGAGACATTTTAATTGTTTATTAACAAACAAGTGTTTTCAGTCAGTGTCAGCCAAAGATGAAGTTGACGATGCTGACTCGCGATCTTCAGTGAACGCGTGCCAGAGAGAAATGCACATTTCATACGATTACATGAGTCTGTCTGTCTTTCGTTTTGAATTGTTCTGTTTAAAAGTAGACATTTCAATATAGATATATTTCAATTCTTCGGTTCATGAGACGAGCACCAGTTCACCCGCAGGCGCCTCCGTGTCGAGATTATCTATCGTCTGCTATCTACTTCTTATATATTAAATCCAGGCAATTGGTTGATGAAACATTGATTAAAATTAAGATACAATTAATACAAAACGAAATTCACTTTGAAACGAAAGGTTTTGTGCTTTCTGTTTGATGTCTATGTGAAAGTTTCAAAGCATATTTTAGTGCGGCTTTCAGAGCACTCACGTCCGTAGTGCTGAACTGTCGAGTCTGTAACATTGTTTTTTCCTCATGAATGCGAACACGAAAAATAAAATAAAATAAAATGAATATTTTATGTAGCCTGTGGAGACTGAGAGCCAACCCTTCTTCATCCAGTGGGTAGTAGCCTACTTGTGATTTGCGCAGTGTAATTCACAGAATTGATTTCTCTGCTACAAGCCTCTGTCACGTATTGTGTGAGCTTGTGACTATTGCAAGCGCACAGCTGAGAAGTCCTTATTATATTGTCTGCTATATTTACTTCTTATTTATTAAGGCAATTGGTTGATGAAACATTGATTAAAATGCATGGCGCGAGCGATCTCCGACAGTAAACTGATTCTGCTTTGTCTCGGGTAAACAGCTGTTGCGACGCGAGCAGTAACGGCCGCGGCCGGTGTAGACATTAGAGATGCGCGGATGGGCTATTATTTCATCCGCAACCGCATCACAAAACTCATCATCCGTCCGCCATCCATCCGCACCAACTTTTTTGACCAATTTTCAAAACCGCACCCGCCCGCAATCCGCTGATTGGGCGATACAAGGCGCTGCTGATGACAGCCGCGAGACTAGAAAGCTCTCAGAATATCAGCAGTGAACTCCGTCTCCGATCGGCGCGCAGGGACAAAGATAACAATATTTAACAATGTGTATATATTTTTCATTTGATTGGTTCAACCGCCCGCCACCCACCCAAATTTAATTAAAATATTTTTTTTCGTAATGTCATCCGCCCGATCCGCGGTTTATCTGCGGAGTCTGCGGCTGTAACCGCCAACCGCGCATCTCTAGTAGACACAGTGTTAAAGCTCATTCTGCCTGATAACGCTACGTTACAACATCAAGCAATATTCCAAAAATTTATATAATTATTTATAACACTTTATATAGGGCCATTTTGCATTAAGAGTAGCCTAGTTTCACGTTTAGTACATTTTGCTTACTAATTATTTAAAATAGTATAAAAGTACTGTACATATGTAATTAAAAACGTTTTCATTATGATATTATTAATTTTACTTTAGTAAAAAGATCTGAGTTCTTCCTACTGGTAGAGATTAGAGGAATTAAGAGTAAAAATAGAAGATAATAAGGTTTTGTCAGTGACACTTTTTATATATTTATTGATACAAGTTATGACTAAATTAAAAGACAAAGTCGTTAGTGAAGATTATGCAACAGTATTTAGAATATAATATAATATAATATAACATGCAATGCAAACTAGTTTGGTTACAGCTCAACTGTATAATTCTCATTCTATCATTCCCCCTGCCTCCATTACATATCTGTGTCACACAAGTGTTTGATCACCACATTTGAGTGATCATTGCAAAACGTGTTTATAAAATATATTTATTCTGTTTATAGCTACTGTGTAAAGTACCCATCAAAAGTTTGTACACACCAATAGGAAAGTGTCCAAACTTTTGACTGGTATACTGTACTATAATACACATAAATAATATTGCTACTGTATTATAATATACACATAAATAATATCGGCCGATATATCGGTATCGGGCTTTTTTTACTCCCTAATATCGGTATCGGCATCGGCCCCCAAAAATCCATATCGGTCGGGCTCTACTTGGGACTATATTGGGGGGAACCACAGGCGAAGCACTGCTACTTGGGTGCAGAGATATCACGCAACACCTGAAATCCCCCAACTTCCGTCAACATACCGGCGTGACCTGACCTGCACTGAGTATCTTCGCTTTTGGATTGTGTTGAGTTTGAGAAGTTACAGCTACAGTTACAGCAAACATGGTAATTGCCTGCATAGCAAAAGGCTGAACTTCAACACCTCTCTACAAAATTAACCAGTATCGTGTTTGCGAAGAGCATTTTGCACCGGAGGACTATGTTAAAAAAATGAAATATGGGACCAGAAAGACTACGTCTGAAGGATACGGCCGTCCCATCCATTTTCAAAGCACAGGCAGAAAAAAGTGCACATGTAAGTTGTCTTTTATTATTCTTCCTTATGTGAATCTGGGTCTTTATTCAGTTGTAAGATAGATGCTGAGATGCCGTGATATCACTGCGCCCAAGTAGCAGTGCTTCGCCTGTGCTTCACCCCAATATAGTCCCAAGTCAATATCTGCCTAGGAAATCGCCTAGTCTTAATCTGCATTGCTATTTGTACTCGTTGTGAATACGCAGGCAACAAGGAGTAATTAGTTGTTGTTTTTTTTCATCACTTTTACTCACGACATGCTATCTGGCAACAAAGGATTCCATTCATTATGCTAAGCTAAGCTAGCGTCGGCGCTGGCAAACTAAGACATTGTATGCACTGAGACAAAAATGCGTTTGCCCACCTATCTAAATGTAGGGGAGACGGTGAATAACCCCCATTTCAAAAAACGGTGGCGTGTTCCTTTAAAGTAAATGGAAACTCATCTCCCCTCAGTCCTTAGTCATTCTCCAGTCAGCATTCAAACAGCACGTCGCGTTAGTCGATCTGAGATTGTCAGATTATAATTTCACCAACAGTACAAACACAGCAGTATGCGCACAGGCGTGAACCACTAGTGTTTCTTCTTGCTGCATATCTTTTACTGTCTATGGTATCTGCCATTGCAACAAATTTCTCCCTGAGACCAGAGTTCGGCGCTGCAGGTAAGGATATTTTTGGTTTATAATGTTATATAATCTACTAGTCATGTAATTTATTAAACATTTCAACTAGGCCTATTTCAATTGGGTAGGTAATGCAGGGTTTTTCCTGCATAGAGAATTACGAGGCGGCCACCTTCGTCAAATTTAGTGCCGCCTCCGGGTCTCGACAAAACTCGGACAGACGGTCACATGCTCAGATACACTTTTTCCACTGTGACGGTTCTGTTAGTCGAAATTCGGCACAACACCGACCTATGTCTATTCTCAAACCAATAGTTTGCCGATAGTGCTGCGCAGAATCATAATCCGCAGGTCCGGCGCGCCATGTAATAAATACATAACATTCCAATTAATCGAGGGTGGATGACAGATAAATAATTATAATGTTTTGAGTTTAATAAAGACATGGATCTCTCATTACGGTAAAACGCAATAAACGTGCGTCACTCTTACTTTCGTTTTCAACAACCTAATTTTCTTCAGGGAAAACCAATCGAGGAAAACATATCAGGGATCGACATTATTGCTTGTCCGGGACATGTGTGTGTTTTTTTTAAGGGACAAGTGAAAGATTGTACTTGCCCAACTGGACAAATGCCCTGATTAAAACAATTTTCAATATCAAAAATATAAAATAAAAGATAACTAGGGAATCACCGAAATCGCGAGGATGATTCTGATTTTATTTCATTTAATGTAAGTGGCGATTGATAGCCTATAGTTGATAATATAGTCCTACCTAATGTAGGCCAACTGACGGTAACACAGTTGCGCTGTTAAAGGGTTAGTTCACCCAAAAATGAAAATTATGCCATTAATGACTCACCCTCATGTTGTTCCAAGCCCTTAAGACCTCCGTTCATCTTCGGAACACAGTTTAAGATATTTTAGATTTAGTCCGAGAGCTTTCTGTCCCTCCATTGAAAATGTATGTACGGTATACTGTCCTTGTCCAGAAAGGAAATAAAGACATCATCAAAGTAGTCCATGTGACGACAGTGGGTTAGTTAGAATGTTTTGAAGCATCGAAAATACATTTTGGTCCAAAAATAACAAAAACTACGACTTTATTCAGCATTGTATTGTCTTCCGGTTCTGTTGTGGATCCGCGTTCAGTGACGCTGCTGACGTGTATCTGGTGCGCCCGAGCTTCGTTTACAGTCTGAGGGAGACGCACGCTGGAAACAAAACAATCTTCGCAAACATGTCAAAGGATTTCGACACAGAGGAAGACTTGCATTTTTTTGCCCAGCCATATTTATTTGAATCCGAATACACGGGCGCACCAGATACACGTCAGCAGCGTCTTACGTCAGCAGTTCTGTTTGTTCTGTTTCAGCAGCGAAAATAGTTCCAAACTAAGATCACAGCAGAACCATAACGCATATCAAAGGAACAATCAGCCATGTTTCATTACTGAATGATTCAGCGTTTTGAACGAATCGGTTGAGTCAAAGATTCAATTACCCATTCATAAACTGCCTCATTCTGAATAAATCACCCGTTTGAACGAATCGTTTGAATGAATGACTCAATGACTCGCTCATTAAGACGGTCGCCTGCCGCCACCTACTGGCGGTTTAGTTTCAAAGTATCATTATTTTTAACATTCCTTATTAATTTCATTTTACTCTATGTGCCTATAGGGGTGGGCCGGGATGGCAGGGGTTGGTGGCAATGTAAGTATCCAGATATTTGCCGTGGGGCAAGGTCTTCGATTACCTCTCTCTTTTTTGACCATACATGTGTTTGCATCCCTGATTTCTGTTTCTAAATCATGAGTCTTATTCCCGGGTGTCAGTCAGATCACACTGGAGTAGAGAGCACTATTGTTCTTCACTCGTACAGTAACTGAAATTTACAACTGTTAAAAGAAAAGGCTCAATAAACTGTTGTATAGATATGATACACTAAGCATCAATATCTATTCTCTTTCCCTTGTTTTCTGCTCTTTTAAATGACTCATGTTGCTTCAAGCGCATCATTCTGCGCACGGGATGCACATAAACCGCTCTGGCGCCCTATATTGAAAGCCTTTCATATTAGCCCTATAATACTTTTGCCCAATGAAAGATTAAGATTATTAATGGTCTTTCTTGTTCTGTCCTATCAAATGTTGTTGCATTATGAAAAAGCTGCGCTATACATTTAATCTTTTCATTTTATAGTGTATACATTTATTTGTTTTTCATCAATGTATTTTAAAACAACACAAAGAGCAATGTGGAACATTTTACCTTTTATTTGTTCCAAACTAAATGTTTTTTTCTTCGCTATAATAACATTTGCTGCTGAATTATCCACTAACCTCATTTATAATAGCATTTTAATTAAACGAGAGAGCGTGTCCACGGTGATAGAAGAGATGTGCGCTGTTATAATGCGTTGCTATTGACGACGGTCATATAATTGAATGTGTATGCCTAAAAAAAAGTGCATAGAGCTGCTCATTTTATTTGTTGTTTGTTGATTTCCAAATATAAAACTTGTTGAAATGTTTTCAGTGTGCGTATCAGTTCTTTTTGAACATTTTCATCTCATTTTAACAAAACCGTGATGATTTTGATAATCGTGATAATTTTGGTCACTATAATCGTGATATGAAATTTTCATACAGTTACATCCCTATGTTCTTCCTTTAGCTGGGCTCATCTCTTTAAAGCTGGCATGGCCATAAAGTTCTTAGCTGGGTGCTGGTGAGCTCAGAATGGCTTGAGCCTGGATTTTATGGTCCTGGATGGTTGATTTGATGTCTGGAGTGTTGCATTTTGTGTCGAATTATGTTTGAACGAATCATCTTGAAGATTAATTTGTGTTTGGTTAGCCCTCAAATCCTACCAGATGCTGCCTTTTTTTGTTAAAAAAATTAGCAATTCTTTTGAGGAGTCACATCGTCACTGCTGTCGGATGCAGTGTAAGATTTGGATGTGTGCTTTTCTGAACCAAATCGATTTTTCCGGCTGACATCAAATCGGCACACGTCCCCCAAGACATTTGCTCCATGAGAGGTATTGACAAATTCTTCGTGCAGAGGTTAAGCTTGACAGACAACACATCCCACAACAAGACTTCCTGTGTACAAAGGATTGACATCTGACAATGCAGGAACGATTGAGGAGTAGGGGATTGTAGGTAAATATGAAACAGCACATCAGGTTAAACCTTACACTACTTCATATATGTGTGAGTGTACCTGTCATTTTTAACTGCTATACTGTCTGTCTAAACCTGCTTTGGACAGATTGATTGACAACGACAGAAGGATAAGAATGAAGGTGTTTGATTGATCGAGAATGCCATTTTTGGATCCATCTGTCATGACCTGTCATCTTCCAAAATGACAGCTGAGAAAAAAAGTAAACACACAGTCACACACAATTTTCCCCTCTCCCTCCCATAAACACTTCTCCTTTTGCCATGAGGGGTTGCTTAGCAACAGCACACATTCCAAGATTGTTTACAATGCTTGAAAAATAGTCAGTGAATAAGGAGCGAAAAAGACAAGAGATCACGAAGTGGAAATCACACTTTAGAAGGGTAACCATTAAAATTCAGCTAAAATGAGAATTAAATAGAGATGCTCCGATCAGCATTTTTGGGGCCGATCACCGATTACCGATCACCAAAATCATGATCTGCCGATTGCCGATCACTGCCGATCACAGAATGGCAGGGGAATGGGAATCTTTTATCTATAATCTAGCAGAGTTTGCACCATTTGTAGAAATGTGTTTATTTAATTGTATTTAGAAAATGAGATGTCTTAAGGCTACTGTAGGCCAGCTTTCCCAAATAAGGGAGAGTAACATTAAATTATTCCAAACAAAGAGGGGTCAGGCAGACCAACACACATCAGATCAGCCTAGTGGGAGGGGATCAAGTTACACTTAGGCATATTTGGAAATTGTAGCCTCTTAATACACCCACTACATTTACTAATTGGCAACAAAATGTACAACTTGTTACACCAAAACTGGCTACTGATAAAAGGACAAAACTATGGCAAGTTATTTTCTGTTATTATTATGAACGTCTGATGTAGTTTAGCAGAATGCTCTTTTATGAAGTTACTTCATTAAAGGACATATTTAATGAGATTATGCCTGAAAAGGTTTTGGATTTTTTATCATATGTTCTTTTAAAAATATATATTGTATAAAATGACTTCTTGTTTATATTTGTTTTGTTTTATTGTATTTATATGATATTTGTATTTTTATAATTGAATTTTTGCCATGAAAATAGCTTTGAATGCAGACATGGCATTAAATAAAATAATCTGAATCTAAATCTGATGTAGTTGAGGAACCAACTACGTCAGATCAAAAAAAATAAAATACCACCACCACTTTTGAAACATCTCGCGGCACAAATGTACCAATACAACTAAATAAAAACATCTCCAGTTAACTCAGAGCATTCATGTTGTTCATTTGTTAAATAAGAGGCGATCTAGCACTGAAATGTTTTTTTTTTTTTCAAGTGATCAAAGTGCTCGTTGCCGCAGCGATCAGTGGCGCGGATACCGCGTTCTGTTGTGGCTCGCGCGGTGCACGGTCTTCACTCGGACGCGCGCTTCAATCCGTTGGGAGACTCCCTATTCGTTCCGGTGAAGGAGAACTCATGTTGCCACTGCCAAGCTCCACTCTACTGTTGTGTGCCCGTGCGCCACGCATGCAGGTGGGAAAAAGTCGCGCGAGTAATTTACGTCACGTGATCGGCTTTTTTGATCGGCGCTTTTGGGGTTCGCCGATCAATCTATTTTTAGCCAATATCGGCCGATCATGATCGGCGTCCGATCAATCGGAGCATCCCTAGAATTAAAGGCACAGTCACATCTGTGAATGTGAATGAACAACATCTGAATTTTGAATCAGTTGTGAAACAGTCTGGCCTCCTACATAAATGAACATCTATGTGTGGCATTTTTTAAAGGGGACATATTTAAATCAAGATGTATTTGACAATTATACTTTATAGACATTCTATTATTGAAAGTATACCAATTATTGAAACTAAACTGCAAAATGACATTTTGAAATCTTCAAGGATTATGACATCACAACCATGCTGATGGTTGTGATGTCATAATCATGAAGACTTCAAACAAACAAATTAACAAATGGCGACCATATTTACATATACACGTCTTTTTAGTATATTTTCAGCAGCTTGACCCGCTTTGATTCATTTACATATACAAGTTTTAAAGGCACAGTACTAAAAATCCTCTATTTAATTCTCACAGGTGTAGCAGGGATGTGGAAAGGTGAGGATCTTTAGCAAGTCCCAATTAGAATGTCACATGTTGTCATTTCGAAATTGCGGTAATTATAAGAGTTAATGACTGTTTTGGTCCAAGAAACCTTGATTGGCATTATTACTGGCATTATTAAAAACAGTACGAAATGGCCTCTTAAACAAATAGTACTTCAGTTGAGATTCAAAGAACACCTGAGAATTGAGTGAAGGAGACTTACATGACCGTGTTGATGCCAGAAAGCTGCTGGAACATCTGGAGTCCACAACCCACAATGAGAGCACGGCGAGCCGGAGGGTAGGTCAGCATGCGCCAGATCACTGGGCCCTCTGGAAGCACAAATATAAATACATATTTACGTCAACACTTGCATCAACAACAAGAATGACTCACACATCCTATTATGAGAAATACCTCTGTCCCTTTTAAAGCCCCATTTACACCGACAGCGATTAAATTGATTAAATGAGATTTGAGAGCTATGGTGGATTCATGGCTGTAGATTTGGGTATTCAGTTAATGGATTAAATGAAAGCCCTTTTATAACGTTCCAAAACGACCGAAAATATGAGCTGCACCAGGAAGAAGCAAAACTGAGAAATGGTAGTTTGACACTCTTTTCATTTACTAACATTTGCAGTGTGTCTTTGGCTGTAAACTGCACTCAAACACGTTTATATTTTATAGTACATTTTGTGGCGGGGGAGGCGTAGTTTAGCGAGGTCGGCAACAGGAGAGGGAGCCGGGAGAGATGCGATGGGTGAGCAGGTTAAGTGTGAATGACAAACACCTGTGTCTTGATTCAGTAATTGCTGTGGAGAGACCGGATAAAAGCAACTGGGAAATGAGACCACGATATAGAGAGAGAGACACGCGGAGATCTGTGGTTGATCGCGCTGATGATTTTGGACTTTGGGAGTTTAATGCTGCAAGCGCCGTGTGCGCGACTTTGTTTTTGTTTTTATTTATTTATAATAAACACTCACCGTCTCCGCAAGCCGACCCTGTCCTCCTCCTTTCCCTAAATATTGAACTTTGTTACACATTTAAAAAAAACTTTTGTCTTGAATATTTTAAGATTCTTTATTTACAATTATTCAAGTGTAGGCCTATTGTTTGGACATTTTTAATTAGAGGACAAAATCTAGTCAACAAAAACTCTCTCTTCACAGTGTGGCCAAGAAAACCATAACTTTTACAACACATTAATTATCTCTCAAAAGTTTGAAATTAAAATGGCTGCCTACTCTTGGTAAGCTGATTTCAAAGGAGGCTAATCCATGGCATTAAAATAAAGCACATGCATTTGTTAGTGCATTCATTTTTTTCATTCCAAGACTGACATTTATTCAATTGATTTCAAACATTTAATAAGAGCAGCACAGAGATTATTACAGAAAAATCATAAGTATATATAGAGAAAAATAATGCCACAGGGGTTTGGAAGTGACATGATGAGAAAATTATGACAGAATTTTCATGTTTGGGTGTATTAATTTCTATAATTCTATACACTCCCACACATAAACCCCTATTGGGAGGGAAATTGTGCTGTGTTATTCTGATATTGTCAGAGGAAGCTTGCAGGTTCTCATGTCAAGTGATGACTGGATATTCTCCAGAGACAGCGACTAGAGACGCTTATTTGATTACCGCTCCAAACTCAAATTCATGAATCACTCGAAATAGGACTGTACAGAGGAACAGTGCTTTTAATGAGACACTAACTTCATCCACACAGACATGCAATCCTTACTTCCAAACAAAACTAGCAAAACATCTGTGTGCCCTTTTAATCTAATTGCAGTGGGCTTAGGGAACATGGTAACTAAGGAAGCACCAGAAGTCATCAAGGAAGTTGTACAACAAATATGCGTCCTAAGATGATGTAAAGGACTACTTGTTTTCCTTAATTATCTGTTTTAAAGTTCAACTTTAAGTCAGACATAGTTTTCCCCACATTTTTTCTTGTATTGTAAGGGCATTGCTAGAGATTTTTGGTGGTTTCTTACTGGCCGAGTCAAAGCAGTCCACCCCAGTTCTCTGTGATACAAGAAGTCTACAGCTTGTTAGTATAGGAAAGTTTAAACCAGTCAGTAAACTTCTGGCATTGTGAAATTAAATGATAAATGTAGCAACTGAGACAGATCTGACACACAATTACTATGTTATATTTAACAAAAAAATCCATAATATCACTCACCCAACAAGCAAACCATGAGGTAGAGTTCTGTGGAACTACTCCTGAAGAGCAACTAAGGGTACTTTTACACGACAACGATGTACTAAAAACAGACACCATACCTTTTCACACTGATCAGTGAAAACGATTAAAAACTCTGTATTATTCATGCCAGGCCAGTAGTTGGTGATGTCATTTTGTAAAGAAACACTATGCGCCTGAACGCACGCCATTCACACAATGTCACCAGAGACACAGAGAATATGATGGTACCGCTTTCAAAAACTTGCACTTTGAAACACGTTTTTAAAAGTTTGCGTTTTCAGGCCCCCAAAACGCTGTTGACGTGTTGATGAATGGCAAAAAAGCATAAAAAGTTTTCCGGTTTTAGTTGAAAACCGTGTTGTATAAATGGCCCCTAACAACCCAAATGCAGAACCAGGCACTGGTTACCATGGCAGCAAAGGCAAATACAGGTCACACTACACATTTCGTTCCATTTACATCCATTTATACGCATGCAAATGCGTCAGACAGGAAACGCAAGCTCATGAGAAAAGTTTTGTATTTCGCTGCTTTCCAAAGGTCAAGTTTGGTGTACCAGATGTGGGCCAGATGTGGGCCAAGACTCTGTTACTGTCTTATGGAGGGATTATTCGGTCAGATTGACAACTAAAAGTCTAAAACTAAAAGTCTTAAACGAAAACTAAAAGTCTATAAATCTGAAACTAAAAGTCTAAGTCGAAAACTAAAAGTCTAAGTCAAAAATGAATTTGGTATTTAGGATTGGGCATGTAATCATTTAGCCATTTAGGATTTAGGATTGGGGATTAGGGGATTTAGGATTGGGCATTTGAGGATTGAGGATTGAGGAGTGTATGCAAGTAAGGAGGCGTGGGCCAAATACTGGAGGCTGGGTTTGAAATGGCTGGTGCGCAGAGCCACCTTATGGACAGTAGAGGGAGCTCCCAGTGCTAAGGAGCACACTGTAATGAAACTAAACCGACCGAGTGCGCAGGGCTGGAGTTAGGACTGTACTTTATAATGTGATAACTTCAACTTAATGACAGCGTTGTAACATTTATGTGGCCTCACACACAAAGTCACCAGTGAAAGGAGTGCTATCGGTCTGACGACAAGCCTGTCTCAACAAAGATGCTAGCTCTGGCTTTGCCATTGTTAATGTGGCAGCCAACGTGGATGGCAGAGCACGACAACTTTCACTTTGAAGAGGACGTTCTGCCAGTGTGCTCCTTAGCACCGGGAGTTCCCTCTGCTGTCCATAAGGTGGCTCTGCGCACCAGCCATTTCAAACCCAGCCTCCAGTATTTTGGCCCACGCCTCCTTATTTGCATACACTCCTCAATCCTCAATCGCCCAATCCTAAATCCCCAAATTCCCAATCCTAAATCCCCAATCCTAAATCCTAAATGGCTAAATGATTAAATGCCTAATCCTAAATACAAAATGCCCTATCCTAAATACCAAATGCCCAATCCTAAATACCAAATTCATTTTCGACTTAAAAAGCAAAGGTGCCCTAAGCATAATTCCTTTATGATCCCCCAACATCCCCCCCTCCCCCCCGTTTATAAATAATAAATAAACGTTTATTTTTGCCAATTTAACTTTTTATTACCAAACATATAACTCAATACCGATAACATCATTAGCCTACTGTCAAACTTCGTCAGGCGCCGCGCAATCCAACGGACCACTGAGCTTGGGAAGTTGAGTGTGTTTGGGAGGAGGGGCGGCACCATTGTTACTTTCTAGAGCAATTAAATACTCTTGTTCCGCCTGTTTTGTTATATACATCCCTAAAAAGTGCCTAATAATAATATTGTCATTATAATTATTATGACTATGATATGATGATTGATTTTTCATTAGGCTATTTTTGTTGCCCCCTCAGCACTTGGTGCCCTACGCACAGCGTGTGATGCGTGTGGTGGGAGTGGCGGCGCTGTATGCTTAGGACAAAATGTTCAGATAGGAAAGTTGTTCCAAGATCAACAAAGTATGTTGACCCAGGAACGCTTCTAACTCAGCAAAATCAGGACGTGCTTAAAGAAGGGTTGCAAATGAGCACTTGAGTTTTTCTTTTACCATTCTTTACACCCTTAAATTTGCAAAGATCTCCTCTTCATCTCCATGGAAACCATTTGACCAGTTAGCTTAACTCTTTGTATCAAAGGGTGAGACATTAACTGAAGCAGTGAAATGTTGGCAGTACGGTGGCTGGTGAAGGGCTTAAGGTTGCGTGTGGCTTGTGTGCTGTTTTTTGTTTTGTTTTTGTTTGTTTTTTTGTTTTACGAGAAGGGAAATCTTTTCCTTTTGATCCTCACCATCATGGAATCCCCAATTATGTTCAACTGCAATGACACTAGCCCAGAAAAACACATTTTTTAACGCCTGTGAAAGCAATTAGAGTGTGCACTCTTGACTAGTGTGGCAAGAGCTGCTTTAAGTGGAAATCATTTTACACATCAATTACTGTTACATGATCTCTTTACAGTGAAGAGAACAAACTCAGCAAGCACAAAATGGATTTATAGCATTTCATAACAGTGAGTTTGGTTTTATCGGGCTATGCTGCAGTACACTTTAAAGACATTCTAAAAAAAACACACCTGAAATAAATCAAATAATGTTACTGTAACATTCAGTTGTTGTTTCATTTTCATAGACTTTTAGTTTGTTTCTCATTATTTCCAAATATTGTTTCCTTAGTTGTCTTGGGCTGTGTCTGAAATCGCTCCCTATACCTATATATAAATAGGGCACTATTTGAGGGTACAGCCATTTGTAGTGGTGTCCGAAACCATAGTGGACGTTATCGAGTGCACTAATTCAATCCCACAATGAACCACAATAACAAGTGTACAAGCGAAGTACGCTCAACGGCTAGAGAATGCCCATAATGCACCGTGAGGGTCGTGTCAAAATTAATTCCAGTGTCTCACCATAAGGTGGCGCCCGCAGTTGAATCAATCATCCATTTTCCAAACCTCTGGTCAAATGTAGCTACAGCGTAATATCATACAGGTATAAATTCCTTTTTAATTGATTATTATATTGTTTAATTCAGGGTTGTGCATAGTTTCCATGACAGGTTCAAGATACATATTTTCATTACTACTGGAGCTGCCAGTTTGCTAAGTTTCGAATGATTATTAAACAGCAAGCACAAACTATGCAAAAGCGGCAGCCCTTCCGGCGAACTCAGTGTCAGAATTTGTTCACTCATTTTCATTCACTTCTTCAAGTGGTCTATATTAGTGGACTAATGAAGGGAATAGTGAATAGTGATTTCAAACACAGCTTCGGTTACTAAGTATGTTTTGATTGGTTGTCATGGTTATTCATTGTTTCATTGCTTTCACACGTTTTGTTCATTAAGTTCACTTTATATATCTTGCCCTCAGGTCAGTTTGCTCATTGTCTAGTGTTGACTGTGCTCTATCAGACTGTTTTGTTTACTCTCGTTTGTGGATATATTTTATTTAGGGACTGTTCGTTATTTATTTAAGGGGCCACCGGAGGAGTTTTGAGATCTGTAGTCAAAAAAGACTTGACCCTCCCTTCGCCAGTAATACATTTTTCTATGACCCTCCAAAATGATTGTGAAAAAAGGCATGACCCTCCCCGATAATTTATTGATTACGTAGGCTACTGGTTTGCACTTGGCAAAGATGTTCAGATAGCCATTGTTTATTTACAACCATGATAAACGACTAAACTACTGCTTTCTCATCTTACTAAGGCTGTAACGATAGACCAAACCTACAAATTTGGTTCGTATCATGATTTTTTATTTTAGATTTAAAAAAAAAAAATCATGTTTTCGGTGCTGATGCAGTGGTGACGCGTTCATGTAGCCTAACAAGGGTGGTGCTCCCAATAAAGTATCTAAAAGCTGCCACAAAGAACCGGCAAAAGTAATGATTATGAATATGTCAAATATAGCAAGGAGAGATTTTAATTGTTTATTAATAAACAAGGTTTTTCTGTGTCAGTGTGTCGGCTTCAAGATGAAGTTGACGATGCTGACTCGCGATCTTCACAGTAACGCGCCAGAGAGAAGAGCCGATTTCATACGGATTACATAAGCAGAGAGCAGTCTGTTTTTCGTTTTTAAATGTTCTGTTTAAAAGTAGACATCAAGCTTTCTATATTTCTCAAGTCTGTGAGGCAAGTACATTACGCTGAGTTTCGGTTCATTTATGAAACGAGAGTCCAGCTCACGCGCCGGCGACTCCGTGTCATGATGATCTATTTTCTACTATATTTACTTCTTATTTATTAAATCCAGGTAATTGTTTGATGAAACATTAATTAAAATTAAGATACAATTAATAAAAAACGAAATTTACTTTAAAGAAAGGCTTTGTGCTTTCTGAAGTCTCTGTGAAAGTTTTAAAGTCGCTTTCAGAGCGGTCACGTCCATAACATTGTTTTTCCCTCATAAATGCGAACACGAAAAATAAAATAAAAAATAATATTTTATGTTCTGTGGAGGCCGACCCTTCTTCATCTGGTTATTAGCCTACTTTTGTTTTGCGCAGTGTAATTCATAGAATTATTAAAAAAATATTTTGCCACCTAAAAGTTAAAGATTTGTTGTGTCACGTCACATGTGTATTTCGCTCATATTAAATATAAAACACATGTGTAGACCAGTGGCGGAGCTAGACTTTTAAAACAGGGGTGGCAAAGGGGTGGCAAGGTATTATTTTGGGGGGTCAATATACAAAGTGTTCAATTACACTAAAAATTTATTATTTTCCACAAAATGTATATAGGTTGTTTGGGTTGGTTTGTTGGGGAAAATTGACATACACAAACACTTAAAGGAGTCATGGTGTTCATTTGTTTCTTTTAATGGCTGCAGTGAATATATTAACTGCATTTTATAAATTATTTAAAATTATAATTAAAAAATTTAAAAATGTAAATTATTAAAGCATTAACACACAAACCACCGTTTGTGTTATAACAATAACATAAAAGAAAGCAGATACTACGTGCATGGTTTGGCATGACTGCGCGCAAAGTGCGCTCCCTTAATAATTCCTAAAAAGCTGACATCAGTTCATCGCGATCTCACACATCTCTGTTATTATCAATGAAGCTGACTGCACAATGAATCTTTCATAATATATACACTTTGTTTATTATAATTAGAGGATTTGCCAGCATACAGCTCTGAAAAAAAGTCAGTTTTGAGCAGTGAGGGGAGTCTATCATAAATGCTTGTGATTGGCCATTGCGTTCAAGAAATCAACATATTTTGTCTGATTGGCTACATCGTTCAACGCTGCAAAAAAAAACTCTGGCCTGTAAATCGTTTCTATTTTGTTTTAGTTGTTCTTGTTGCTTTTCTGCAACAGATGAATAAAAATGTATTAGTTTTTATATGTTTTATTCATAGATATTTCTAGTTTGCGGGAGTCCCGCGAATCGTTTTATTCTCCCACTCGCACTCGCACAAGTGTTTGTTTGTGTGTGAGTGTGTGCGCGTGTGCGCACTCATTGGGATAATTGTAAACGCGCAAACACAGACAGAAAAGACATGCCATCGTGGAAATAAGATAAATAACATATTACTTAAGGGCTATTTAGTTTGTTTAATGAAATAACAAATTGTAATCTGGCGCTATAAAGAAAATCAAAGTTCAAAAATCAAAATTCCTAAGCGTTAGGAAGGCGGGGCGCCCCCTTATATAATGGTAGGGGAAACACTGTGTTATGTTAAGTGCTAATACATTGTATGTCTACACAAACTTACTTCAGTACTTCTGTACATCTCTATACTATAGTCACATCTACTATTTCCACTTCGGTTTTATTAGTTAAATATGCTGCATTACACGTGCCAATATGAATAAGCCTACCTAATGTCTGTGATTGTTGCAACTTGCTGAACATTTGCTAGCGACATGTTTTAAGCATCTTCACGCAGGCGTGACAGTCAGTCAGTTTAACGAGACTAGTAATGCTCATTTAAGTATTAATGCTAAGCACTACAGTGCAAAGTCTCCCTTACGTCCCGTTAAAACAGTAGGCTACTTCGTTTACTTTAATACCAATAAAAGCCGTACATACCAGCAAAACGCTCTTCATCGATCATGTGTGCTGCCGCGTTATGTTTTGTTTTGGAGCCGTTTGGAGCACGAAGGAGGAGCTGCGTGTCAGCTTATCCAATGAAAAGTGTAGCAGCAACAGCACGCGCTGCACGCTTGTGCGTAAGATGCATTGAGATTTGGGAAATGTTCGTAAAAATCAAAGAGTGTAATGTTTTCAGTGGGGTGGCAACAGGGGTGGCAAGGACTTCGTCTGGGGTGGCAACTAGCCCTCTGGCTCCGCCACTGGTGTAGACTGATATTTTTCTAATGTCTTGACTCCTTTATTAAGGGGGTATGGATATATAAACAGACGTTTCAGCATTTTCTGATAATTTATATTTCAAGTTTTGACTGCAAATGTCACGTCCATAACGCTGGAATTGCCCAATTTGAAAGAATTTATCCTCAACTAGTTTTTTGACGTAGGTCTGCCTATTGTATTATGTTAACTTCAAATAATTCTAATAGTAGCCTAATTTAAAAATGTGGTAGCTCTACGTCTAACACATCACACTCCACTGTTATGGTGGCAATTTCAGTAGATTTACTCACTAACATTGTTGTGGAAACCCAATAAGAATGGAAACTAAAATATGGTAGGCTATATCGTACAGCGCTCATTCTGTCAGCTGCAGTTCTGGCGCCTCAGTCCCAATACACTCAACGTACATTCATATCACATGTTAATGCCGCGGTAGAGTTACATTCACAGGACACTGCACTTATTCGCATTCACAAAAGTTCATTATTTGCTCGTGCTTTAAAGCTATGCCGGGTAAACATTTAATTGGCGTTCTGTACATGATGCACTTTTTCTGAGCGCGTACTGAAGTGCTCGCGCACTGTCAGGCAGCGCCAAACTGGATTTTTGTTGGGTCAGACCCATCTGATAGCGATGGGGGACCGAGACCGAGAGAGCTACATAAAGCTACATGGAAAAAATATGCACCAAACAAGCCCTTTGAAATGTTGCTGTTTTCATGAATACAAAAGTTGGGTGACCCTCCCCCTAGACCAGGGGTAGGCAAGTTCGGTCCTAGAGAGCCGCTGTCCTGCAGAATTTAGTTCCAACCCTAATCAAACACACCTGAACAAGCTAATCAATGTCTTCAGAATTACTAAGGCTATAGGCAGGTGAGGTTTTTTTCAGTGTTGGAGCCAAACTCTGCAGGACAGCGGCTCTCTAGGACCGAACTTGCCTACCCCTGCCCTAGACTAAAAAAAGTTGAATGACCCTCCCCTCAACAAAGAATAAAAAGACATGACCCCTTCCCTATTTTCCTCCGGTGGCCCTTTCCATAAATACCGAACGGTCCCTTATTTATTATTATTTTTTTATTGCTGCATTTAGATATGCTACTTTCGCCTCATCTTCTAAAAGAAATAAACAATTTACTTTCAAAAATGAATGTGGCAAAACATTTTGGTAATGAGGTTTATTGAAACATTGGCAGGGGCAGTGCTAATAACATCATAACAACGTTTGTGCATCATTTATAGCAATACATTTGTTATGTAAAAAAAAAAAAATCTGTCATCTAAGGAAAAAATTGTGAATAACGTCTACATTCACATCGAATTGTGCTTGCTGACAGAATAACTCACTTTTCAGTCACATGACAGCATTCTGTACCTTTCAATGCCATAACCACCAGCACTAGAAAGACACCAGCTGACCAAGTGACAAACAAGTCCATAATCACTAGGGTTGCCTGAGAACAAGTGACCTCAATTGATAACAATAATCCCTGTCAGCAATATCTGAATCGATTCAAAGATAGCAGGCTGATCAATGTGTCATACTTTGGAATCACAAAAAGGCAGTCAACGACATTCATCAGTCTTTAATCAAGCATGTGCTCACGCTAATTGAGCTACAAGCCTCTGTCAGCGTGCCTGACCACTTGTGTGTTATTACAAGGCAGTTCAATGGAGGACAGGCAAAGAACGTTGGCTTTTTTCTTTCAAAAACACCTTGGCAACAAAGAAACAATAAGATGAATGTGCCATTAGACAGGCTGACATTTATTTTGTGAGCTTCTGACCAAGCCTTAGGCATCCCTATTTTCAGTCACCATGTCGGCCTCTCTATCTCTGGACTTGGTTAAGCTTGAGCCACACTGCTACACAGATGCACCTTGGCAGCTGGGTAGTTAATCAAGAGTGCCCTGGGTAACTGGTTGCTAGGTTTCCAGACATGCCCAGGAGACGGGAGTGAGGTCTCGCTTTTTATTCTTGCATTTTCTCTCTCTAGTACTGTCACCTAGAAGCTGTTCATTCTACTAGGCTTTGAAAAGAAGATACAAAGAAAGTCACCAGCGTTGGGTAGATTACTTACAAATTGTAGTCGGTTACTGATTCCAAATTACATGACGAAAAATGTAGTTAGTAACGCAATACATTAGATTATACATTTAAAGTAATATAATCTGACTACTTTTAGATTACTTATGACCTAACTCATTTACCAAATTGATTTGAATAGGATACCATATTGATATAAAAATACAAAGAGAAAGACAATACATTCCATTCAATATCCACAGAAGACAAAGATGATTATAAAATAACATACGATTTTTTTACGAACTCAGAATAACAAGCCAACATGCGAGACAGTGTGCGATGCACAAACAACAACCAACAATTAACAGCACAAAGGGAGGAACTTAAATACACAGAGATGATTAACTAAAAGATGAACAGCTGTGATGATTAGTGTCAGTGTCCATGGTGACGGATCAGTGGCGGGAAAACAAAGACAAAGAAACACATGTGATGGATGAAAACAAACTAGAAGTCAATGAACTGAACTAAATAGAACATAATACACAATTTTTTGAATTGCATAAGTTCAGCCACTAGTTGACACTATAGCCCCTTTCACACAGAGATTCCGGAAAATACACGGATAAAGTGACCCGGGTTCGTTTGATTTTGGTTCATTCACACTGCCAGTGATTTTCCGGAATCAGAGAGTGCGTTCACACACAACCCGTAAAAATCCCGTAAAGACACGTGACATCGATGTGACTTGTAATCTCAGCAGCGTCTTAAATTTGCTTATGAGCTGCAATCTCTCTCTCGTGAAACCACGCTTCTGCATGTTTTCACTGATTCGACCATAAACTTGCGCTTTACGTACCATTTCACAGCTGGCGAACGATCAGCGTCATCTTCAGCGTCATCACTAAGACACGGCATTATTACGGCTTTTGTTCACACAGCGCGTGTTCCGGGACTGAACACGGCAATGTTACTAGGTCCCCAACCCGGCATCGATCCCGGATAAATCCCGGGTCGAGTTTGCGTTCACACAGAAGGCGTTCTGGCAATTTGCCGGCAATTTGCCGGGTTCAAAGCGCTGTGTGAAAGGGGCTTATGACAGCAATATAATGTTCAACTGCTTCAACCCCCACCCCCATTCCCATGATAAAAGCGACAAAAGCCCAAAAATACAATTAAAATAAATGTGTATACTAGGCAGTATTCAGTACACATTGTGCAGTATACACTAAACAGAACTCTAGAATTGTATTCCAAGAATTAACATGGACCTTTTAATCATCTATTTTATGTTTTAGTGCTTTGACTTCAATTCTAACGACTGAATTAAGCTCCCTAAACAGTATATTACACCAATATTGACAAAATTTCAATATTTCCCTCCACGCAGACATAAATGGACTTTATACTGACAGGTTTATCACAAGTTTTGTCATATAAGTGTTCACTTTTGTGGCCTTTTAAAAGGAGAGAACCATATCCCAGATGGGCAGTGACATTTCACCGACACAAAGCTTATAGGCATCAGTGATGCAATGAACAAAAGCATATTGTTTGGAGATGGCGCCCTATGGCCATGGTGGGGAGGCTGGAGAGCTTCACAGAGTCATGACAGAAAGAGGAAGAGTAGAAAAAACCAAGACATGACTAATTTACTGTAAGCGTTCAGTACAGTAACCATGCACAAACTTCTTCAAATAAAACTGAAACCAGTCCGTGAGTAAATCTCTTAAACTTAGTCTTTCGATTTAGTGATTTGTGAATGAATGGTTCTTTTGAACTAGCTATTTTTAATGATCCTCTTGGACCAATTCACAAAGAGTGTATGTGAACTTTTTCGGTGTTTCAGTACTAAAATATCTCAACTCTAAATAAGCTATTTGTTGGTGGATTTCTCTTTAAAATGTAAATGCTGCATGCAGGTATGTGGTGCTTTCAGAACAATGCTTTGTTTGTTTGAGCTACTAGCCTGATGAGCTACGCCGCTAACCAGTGGTATGAGTTTGAGGCTTGACTGTTTAATGGTAGACAGGAGGCATGAACTTTAACGCACCATTAGCACATTGCTATGTAGTCGCTAGAGCGTTCTAGGTTATTGCACACAAAATACAGCAAGGTTTACTTTAACAAAATGCAGGATAAAAAATGAAGTGAAGTGATTCTTGCTATAGGAAACACCACTTTTACTACAAAAATGAAATGCAAAATTCTGTGAGAAAACATTTGAGTGATGAATGAATTAGACATTCTAGTGCTATTAACATATAAACTACATATATCTTCAATCAAACTGTTGAACATTTATCATATTGTCAGAAAAAAACAGACTAGAGAGATTGGTGAGTATCAATAATACAAAACTTTTTATTGATTTTTAAGGAGATTATGGCAGAGTGAAAGCAACAGGATGCAATGACGGTGAACGTAGATTGGGAACAGGCCGGTGAGGATCCACACACACACGTTAACAGTCACAGAGGAGAAATGGTAACTTTATTTTGTCTTGTAGGTAATCCACGCGGCAACTCATGAAGAGACTGAAGAAGAGACAGGAACGAGAAACTGAACACAGAAGTGAGTATACTTCAGGTAAGTCATGAGCCAAACGATAGTAGTCTTGGTAGAGACGTTGATGTTTCTTAAACGGAAGGCTGCATCCTACGAAGGCTGCATATCTCGGCTGCTACGTCATCAAATGTCGCTGAAGGCCATTTCAATTTGAAGGATCCTTGGAAGGCAGCCTTCGTTTCGCGTCCTTCATTCAGCCTGTTTTGAAGGATGCAACGGACGTATCCTTCGCGGCCTTAAATCACCCACAATCCTTTGCACACATTCCAATTCACAAAAATAAACTGACAGAAAATGAGTCTGTACTGAGTTTGTCTGAGTTTATTATGAAATGTAAGACAAAAAAAAAATGTTTTCGGACATGAAAGCACAAGTTACCTTTCGTTTTTCAGTAAATTAATCACTAACACTAAACTGAAAATATTGTAAGCCACTAGGAGACCGCAGACAGCTGTCATTCACTGTATTGCATTAATAAAAAGCCAGTTAATATAAAGATTTGTAATACAATGTATTTTTCCAAAATAAAGTTTTAATAGTATTTTTGTGCAGTGACCGTGAGGGCGGGCACATGTGTGATGTAGCCATGCACTCTTACTAGACCGTTTCATTCCAGCATTTAATTGTTAATGAGGACACAAGCCTACAAGCCTCAGAAGGACTGAACAAGGAAGGATGCAGTCTCGGTAGGATGCAGCCTTTCATTTGAGAAACACCCAAAGTGTATGTGTGGAGTGTCCTTATATCTGGTGCAGATATAGTGACAGGTGGTGATGATTGTGGAATGCATGCAGGTGGTGGACCAGGAAGGATTCTGGTAGATGTAGTGCTGAAGGCGACAGGGTGGGTGACTTAGGATTGTGATAGTACTCCCCCCCTCCTAGAAGGCATGACCTCACTTCTAATAGAAGCCATCCGGGGAGGGAGGGCGGGCCCTTCATGTTCGCATATGGGCAGACAGAAGACTGGGAAACAACCTTCATAGTCGTATCTGGACAAACTGAAAACTGGGGAACGACCCCCCTGGTCGTCTCTGGGCAAACAGGAAACTTAGAAACAACCTCTGTGGTCGCATCTAGATAAACAGAAGACTGGGAAATGACCTTTATAGTCGTATCTGGACAAACTGAAACCTGGGGAATGACCTCCCTGGTCGTCTTTGGGCAAACATGAAATTCTGGGATGAATATCTCCACTTCTGTTATGAGTGGGAGAGCAGTGTGCGGCCCAAACACACATTATGGCCACTGCCGTAACAGGGAGAACAATCATTGTTAGAGGGGTCTCTGAATCCTCTGGGCTTGAAAGTATCTGGCTGGGTTCTGGCATGATGGCCATGTTGACTGAGGATTCTGGCGGTAGAGCAGGAACCGGGTTGAGCTCTGGGACAAGAGCGGGCATGCGGCTGAAGCCTTCACCGGACAGTATTCTGGAGTGGACTCTTGGTCTGGAGGGAGAATTCTAGTACGGACTCAATGACTGGAGGTAAATTTAGAGGAAACTCACAGGTAGGAGTGGGCTCCAATGTAGATTATGGGGCCGGGAGAGGCTCGATACAAAACTCTGAGGCTGGAGCGGACTCATTACTGAAATCTGGGACTGGAGCGGACTCATGACTGAAAACTGGGATGAGGTTGAACTCAGGGACTGGAGCCATCACTAGACTAAAGTCAGGGACTGGAGCCAACACTGGGATGTGTTCAGTGACTGGAGCAGACACTGGTTTGTGGTCAGGGGCTGGAACAGACACTGGGCAGTAGTCAGGGGCTGGACTGGCAGAGGGCTGTTTCATCCTCTGCTTCCTCTGAGTTTAGTAGTGGCTTTAGTAGTCCTTGGACTTGGCTTAGACTCTGGAGCAGGCTCAGGACTGAACTCTGAGGTTGGAACAGGCTTGTGACTGGACTCTGGGACTGAAGCAGACTCTGGAATTTCTCTCACTGGAACAGACTCAGGAATTTCCCTCATGGGAACAGGCTCAGAAATATCAGGTGGCTCAGGTGGTGATGGCGCAGTGGATAAGACACATGCCTTTGGTGTGAGAGACCTGGTTTCGAATCCACTGTGAGACACCAATGTGTCCCTGAGCAAGACACTTAACCCCTAGTTGCTCCAGAGGCGTGCGACCTCTGAAATATAGCAATTGTAAGTCGCTTTGGATAAAAGCGTCAGCTAAATGAATAAATGTAAATGTAAATGTATCTCTCACTGGAACAGACTGGGGAAGATGACTCACTGGAACAGACTTGGGAGTTTCTCCCAGTGGAACAGACTGGGGAAGATGACCCACTGGAACAAACTGGGGAGTTTCTCCCAGTGGAACAGACTGGGGATGATGACTCGCTGGAACAAACTGGGGAATTTCTCTCACTGGAGCAGATTGGTGAATTTCTCTAACAGGAACAGACTGGTGAATTCCTCTCACTTGAACAGACTGGTGAATTTTTCTCATTGGAACAGACTGGTGAATTTGACACAGAGGTGAGTATACTTCAGGTAAGTCATGAGCCAAACGATAGCAGTCTTGGCTAGAGATGAGACTAGACTGTGTGTGTGTGTGTGTGTGTGTGTGTGTGTGTGTGTGTGTGTGTGTGTGTGTCCTTATATCCGGTGCAGAGGTGATGAGGTGATTAGTGACAGCTGGTGATGATTGTGGAATGTGTGCAGGTGGTGGACCAGGAAGGATTTGACTTAAGATTGTGAAACATGTTCTGTGTCGAGTCTTAATATTCTTTCATATTCTAAGAAATTACAGGAATTACCTATTCATCTATATCTCTCAAAACCCTCAAAAGTGGGTAATCCATGCGACCCTAAATAATACTTTTCTTTCTAATTATGTACATATAAGGCTCTTTATTGCTAAAAGTCAGAAGAGGTTTGCTGACAACTGCAGCAGCCTGGAGAATGATCAAACTTCTGATGTATTCTGACTTCCATTTAATATTAATATGCCAAGAAAAATCCTACAGGAGAATAAAGGTTCTCTCTTGTTCTTTTACACCTTGTCCATCTCCTTTTTAATTACAGATATGCCGTGAAGTTAGAGACATGACCACTCAATGGTAAAACGGTTGACATTGTGAGAGCAGAATACTGACATAATTTCTAAAGCTTCATACAGTACAGGTCCTTCTCAAAAAATTAGCATATTGTGATAAAGTTCATTATTTTCCATAATGTAATGATAAAAATTAAACTTTCATATATTTTAGATTCATTGCACACCAACTGAAATATTTCAGGTCTTTTATTGTTTTAATACTGATGATTTTGGCATACAGCTCATGAAAACCCAAAATTCCTATCTCAAAAAATTAGCATATTTCATCCGACCAATAAAAGAAGTGTTCCCTTTCGTTGTCACTCCGAGTTACGTCGGATGACGACGAATGGGGTTTCGCTTAGAAAGCCTATCAACTTCGAGTATTACAAAACGAGCCAATGGCAAAGAAATGCCATGGGTCTGCGGAATTTGCATGACGTAACTCCGCCCCACCTCGTGGGTATAAAAGGAGGAAGTCCGCAACAGCAGTTTATGTTTTCGCTTCGGAGCCAAGTGTATTCTTCTCTCCACAAGCCATCTCTGAATTGTCAGCTTTACAAACGAGTACCTCGAGTGTTGGTGTGACGGCGATCTACGGCGAGCGCGTGCTTCCTGCTGATCTGTTGCAGTGGTCTGCCAGTCGGTGCGTGTCTCCCCGGGTGCTTCAACACTTGAGTTTTCTCTCACTAAAAGAGCTTGCACGCGGCACGTCTTTTTAAAGACGGCTCGCCCGTGCATTTCAAAAAAAAAAAAAAAAGAAAAAAATGAATGGTGCGGCAGCTTGGTATCGGACTCTGATGGGCACGAGCGTTGTCTAGTATGTTTGGGCTTGATCATGCTAGAGCAGCGCTCGTGGATGACTCATGTTTTCTCCATGGAAACATGATCATCGCGTCATTAAGGTCGAGACTCGGTGAACTCACATGAGTGAGAGTCCCCTCATCCACCCCCCGATCTTCGGCTGGTGGCCAGGGTGACCTGAGGGTTTCGGTCTGGAACAAGGCGCCGACTATGTGTCCGCGACCCCAGCCCCCCTCTTTAATGACGGTGCCCGCTAGTGAACAGGTGATTCCCACGGGTCTACCCTCTGGTGGCCCGTGTGTTTCATTTGAAGCTACAGAGGATGATATTATGTTTGTAGCAGCTTCACTAGGTGGGTTTGATTTTCCTGGAAGTGACGACTCGTCGAGTCTGATCCGGAGATGACGGCCATGCTTTCCCGGGACGATTGGTTTTTGGGTGAGGCCGCCGACCCTCGTCCACGGCAAACCCCAATACCGTTCTTCCCGGACGTGCATGATGAGATCAGGGGCCATTCGCTGATCTCATCCGCCTTTCCTCCCCTCGATGGGGCCGCTGCCCGTGGGTACACTGGGGTTCCCCCGGCTGAACGCTCTGTTGCGATGCTATGTGTCCTCAGAGTGCTTCTTCTCGGCGCAATCCTAAGCACCCGTCCGTGGCCTGTAGTTTTTCGTCTACGCTTGTGGCGAGATCCTATAGCGCCACGGGACTGGCGGCCGCCTCACTGCGTGCCATGGTCATTCTGCTGGTCTACCTGACCCAGATGCTCATGGACCTGCACGAGGGCGGGACTGACCCAGGGCTCTTCACTGAGCTGCGCGCCGCCACTAACCTTGCTCTCTGAGCGACGAAAGTGGTCGTACGCTCCCTGGGTCGGGTGATGCTCACCATTCGGTGGCCGTACCTGTTTGATGTGCTGGATGTCGCGCGGACCCGTCTGTCCGACATTCCCACATCCCAGGTCGGCCTCTTCGGCGGTGCGGTTGAGGGCTGGCCCAACAGCTCTCAGCCGTCCATGAGCAGACTGACGTTGATTCTGTCCCGACAGCCCCGCCGTCCGCTCAGATCCCTCGGTCTGCCCACCGCCAGGGGCGCCCTCCCGCGGCTCCCACCCTGCCCGTTCACCCGGGCCGGCTCTGGGGGCCGCGGGCGGACGCCACAGCCCTCTCTAGCCCCGCCCCCCGCTACACGCCGGGTTAAGCGGCGCTCCTGAGACGGGCTCCTCGGGGATGGAGCAGGTTGAGGTCGACTCTGTCCCGACGGCCCCGCCGTCCGCTCAGGTCCCTCGGTCTGCCCACCGCCGAGGGCGCCCCCCCACGGCTCCCACCCCGCCCGTTCACCGGGCCGGCTCTGGAGGCCGCGGCCGGACGCCACAGCCCTCTCCAGCCCCGCCCCCCGCTACGCGCCGGGTTAGGTGGCGCTCTTGAGAGGGGCTCCTCAGAGATGGGACTCAGTTCTTTCCAGGAGTTGGGAGCAGGACCACTCCTTTCCCCGGTGGAGGGCCGGGGAAGAATTCTTATTCGCAAAGAACTGACTCTCCCGTCTCTGAGCACACAGAGTTCTCGGACGACACAGAGCGCCGCCCTCTAGCCGTGCTCTCCTCGTCCCCCTCTGTCCCAGAGGTCGTTGACACGGCGTGCCGTCCACGGACCGCTTCGCCCCTGTCCCCCTCTGTCGCCAGACCCCTGGCAGAGCAGGCCCCCGCGGGACGACCAGCCTGGTCCTCCCCTGGCCCCCTCTGCCAGGGCGCGGTTGCTAACTGTGCCCCCACACCGGGCCGCTATGCCGTCCACGTCTGGGCCAGTTACTCCGCTTCGCTGCCCCTCCGGGGGGACGCCTGTCGTCGCGTGATCCCGCCGGTTCAGTTCCTGGGAGCCTGGCTAGAGCTTCCCCGTCTGTCCCGCTGGATCGCGCGCTCCTTCAGGCTCGGCTTGCGATTCAGTTCGCACGGTCTCCTCCCCGCTTCAGGGGAGTCCGCTCCACTTTGGTCGGTGGCAATGCCCCCATCATGAGAGCAGAGATTGCCACCCTGCTGGCGAAGGGTGCAATCGAGACTGTCCCTCCAGCCGAGATGAGGTCCGGGTTCTACAACCCCTACTTCATTGTCCCCAAGAAAACCGGTGGGTTACGGCCAATCCTGGACTTGCGCGTGCTGAACCGCTCCCTTCACAGGCTGCCGTTCAAGATGCTCTCCGCCAAACGCGTTCTCGAATGCGTGCGGCCCCAGGATTGGTTTGCAGCGATCGACCTGAAGGACGCCTACTTTCATGTCTCCATTCTTCCTCGACACAGACCGTTCCTACGGTTTGCTTTCGAGGGGCAGGCATACCAGTACGCGGTTCTCCCTTTCGGGCTAGCCCTGTCTCCTCGCACCTTCACGAAGGTTGTCGAGGCTGCCCTTGTTCCCCTTCGGGAACACGGGGTTCGCATCCTGAGTTATATCGACGACTGGCTGATCCTAGCTCACTCTCGAGACCAGGTTTGCGAACACAGGGACCTAGTGCTCCGGCACCTAGCTCGTCTGGGCCTTCGGGTCAACTGGGAGAAGAGCAAACTTTGCCCCGTGCAGAGGATCTCTTTTCTCGGTATGGACATCGACTCGGTCGCCATGTCCGCGCAGCTTACGAGCGAGCGCGCGCAGTCACTGCTGACTTGCCTGAGACATCTCAGGAGCAAGAGTGCGGTTCCACTGAAACATTTTCAGAGGCTCCTGGGGCATATGGCATCTGCAGCCGCGGTCACGCCGCTCGGATTGCTTCATATGAGACCGCTTCAGCTTTGGCTTCGCGACCGAGTCCCGAGGTGGGCATGGCATCAAGGCACGCTCCGGGTACCAGTTACTCCGACCTGCCGTCAGTTCCTCACCCCGTGGTCGAACCTCAGTTTTCTCAGGGCGGGTGTCCCCCTGGAACGAGTTTCCCGGCATGTTGTGGTCTCCACGGATGCCTCCACCACGGGCTGGGGCGCCATGTGCAATGGACATGCTGCTGCGGGCTCCTGGACAGGACCCCAGCGGCTATGGCATGTCAATTGCCTCGAGTTGTTGGCAGTACGCCTTGCCCTGCACCGCTTCCGGGCGTTGCTCAGGGGTCAACACGTACTAGTCCGCTCAGACAATACCGCTACTGTTGCGTACATCAACCATCAAGGTGGTCTACGCTCCCGCCGTATGTCACAACTCGCCCGCCACCTCCTTTTATGGAGTCAGAAGCATCTGAGGTCGCTTCGAGCCATCTTCATTCCCGGAGCCCTGAACTGTGCAGCCGACGAGCTCTCACGGCTTCAGCCCCTCCCTGGAGAATGGCGACTCCATCCCCAGTCGGTTCAGCTGATTTGGGACCAGTTCGGGGACGCACAGATAGATCTGTTTGCCTCTCACGACTCGACCCATTGCGCCCTGTATTTTTCCCTGACCGAGGGTACGCTCGGCACGGATGCACTGGCGCACAGCTGGCCGCCGGGCCGCAAATATGCGTTTCCCCCAGTGAGCCTTCTTGCGCAGACCTTGCGCAAGGTCAGGGAGGACGAGGAGCAGGTCATTTTGGTCGCGCCGTATTGGCCCGGCCGGACCTGGTTCCCCGAACTTGCACTCCTCGCGACAGCACCTCCCTGGCCCATTCCTCTGAGGAAGGACCTTCTTTCTCAGGGACGGGGCACCCTGTGGCACCCTCGCCCCGATCTCTGGAGCCTCCACGTGTGGCTCCTGGACGGCTCGAGGTAGGTTTGAGTACCCTGCCACCAGCGGTGGCGGCTACCATCACTTCCGCTAGAGCGTCGTCCACGAGACACGTCTACGCGTTGAAGTGGAACCTCTTCGTCGACTGGTGCTCTTCTCACCGAGAAGACCCCCGGAGATGCTCGATCAGCGTTGTGCTTTCCTTCCTTCAGCAAGGGTTGGAGCGAAGGCTGTCTCCCTCCACCCTTAAGGTCTATGTTGCCGCCATTGCCGCACACCATGACCTAGTCGAAGGTAAGTCGGTAGGGAAGCACGACCTGGTCATCAGGTTCCTGAGAGGAGCGAGGAGACTAAATCCTCCTCGTCCTCCTCTCGTTCCCTCTTGGGACCTCTCAGTGGTTCTAACTGCCCTGAAGAGTGCTCCCTTTGAGCCCCTGCAATCAGTTGAGCTTAAGTTCCTGTCAATGAAGACAGCGCTCCTGGTTGCACTGGCCTCCATCAAGAGGGTAGGGGACCTGCACGCATTCTCCGTCGACGAAGCGTGCCTGGAATTCGGTCCGGCTTTCTCTCACGTGATCCTGAGACCCCGGCCCGGATATGTGCCCAAGGTTCCTACCACTCCCTTTCGGGACCAGGTGGTGAACCTGCAAGCGCTGCCCCCGGAGGAGGCAGACCCAGCCTTGGCACTGCTCTGTCCAGTACGCGCTCTTCGCGCCTATGTAGACAGGACGCAGTGTTTCAGGACCTCAGACCAGCTCTTTGTCTGTTATGGTGGGAAGCTGAAGGGAAAGGCTCTCTCCAAGCAAAGGTTGTCTCACTGGATAGTGGACGCCATTGCCTTGGCTTACCAGCAGCAAGGTCGACCGTGCCCCCTTGGTGTGACGGCTCACTCCACCCGGAGTGTGGCATCCTCTTGGGCTCTAGCGCATGGCGCCTCGCTAACAGACATCTGCAGAGCTGCAGGCTGGGCGACACCTAACACATTCGCTAGATTCTATAATCTCCGAGTGGAGCCAGTGTCCTCTCATGTACTCGCTTCAACTAGCTAGTACCGGACCCGCTCAGGTGTCTTCGCTTGCTCGCCATTCCACTCCACGGACTGGATACGTGCGATATTCTCCTCAGGTGAGCTTCCCCGAAAGCCCTGAGTTCCTCCAGCACTCCTGACGTCGGCGCCAGTGTCTATTGCCTGCGCGTCGGCCAGGTGCCTCCCGTGTGCATGGTCCCTCCCCTGAGCGACCCCCACATGTGTATTTCCACTGTAAGCCTCTCTGAGCATGTGTCTTTCCCTTGGCAAGCCACCTTGCCACCCCTGGGGTTGAAATATTCCACCTGCGGCTGGACACCCCAGTGTTCTCCATATGTTTCCTTCGGGTCATATGTGTATTCTCTAAGTCCCCCCCCCTCCGGGTTGGCATTAATTGCATACTTCCCCTAGCTTGGGATATGCTTCCCAGTGTACCTTGGTATTCCTGTGTTAAATGGAGTCCTTCGTCCAGTCTATGACAGGGATCTTGATTTACGCAGGGCACTGGAAGACAGCTGAGAAGGTGGCGTGATTAGACTGGTAACCCCATTCGTCGTCATCCGACGTAACTCGGAGTGACAACGAAAGGGAACGTCTACGGTTACGTATGTAACCCTCGTTCCCTGAGTAGGGAACGGAGACGTTACGTCTGCCTGCCACTTTCCGCTGTACCGCGGGGATCGCCTGAGCTCAGTCTTGGCTCCTCAGCGAAGAAACATAAACTGCTGTTGCGGACTTCCTCCTTTTATACCCACGAGGTGGGGCGGAGTTACGTCATGCAAATTCCGCAGACCCATGGCATTTCTTTGCCATTGGCTCGTTTTGTAATACTCGAAGTTGATAGGCTTTCTAAGCGAAACCCCATTCGTCGTCATCCGACGTAACGTCTCCGTTCCCTACTCAGGGAACGAGGGTTACATACGTAACCGTAGACGTTTTTAATACAAAAAAAGTCAACCTTCAAATAATTATGTTCAGTTATGCACTCAATACTTGGTCGGGAATCCTTTTGCAGAAATGACTGCTTCATGCGGCGTGGCATGGAGGCAATCAGCCTGTGGCACTGCTGAGGTGTTAAGGAGGCCCAGGATGCTTCGATAGCGGCCTTAAGCTCATCCAGAGTGTTGGGTCTTGCTGAAAAATGAAATCTTCATCTCCATAAAGCTTTTCAGCAGATGGAAGCATGAAGTGCTCCAAAATCTCCTGATAGCTAGCTGCATTGACCCTGCCCTTGATAAAACACAGTGGACCAACACCAGCAGCTGACATGGCACCCCAGACCATCACTGACTGTGGGTACTTGACACTGGACTTCAGGCATTTTGGCATTTCCTTCTCCCCAGTCTTCCTCCAGACTCTGGCACCTTGATTTCCGAATGACATGCAAAATTTGCTTTCATCCGAAAAAAGTACTTTGGACCACTGAGCAACAGTCCAGTGCTGCTTCTCTGTAGCCCAGGTCAGGCGCTTCTGCCGCTGTTTCTGGTTCAAAAGTGGCTTGACCTGGGGAATGCGGCACCTGTAGCCCATTTCCTGCACACGCCTGTGCACGGTGGCTCTGGATGTTTCTACTCCAGACTCAGTCCACTGCTTCCGCAGGTCCCCCAAGGTCTGGAATTGGTCCTTCTCCACAATCTTCCTCAGGGTCCGGTCACCTCTTCTCGTTGTGCAGCGTTTTTTGCCACACTTTTTCCTTCCCACAGACTTCCCACTGAGGTGCCTTGATACAGCACTCTGGGAACAGCCTATTTGTTCAGAAATTTCTTTCTGTGTCTTTCTTGCTTGAGGGTGTCAATGATGGCCTTCTGGACAGCAGTCAGGTCGGCAGTCTTACCCATGATTGCGGTTTTGAGTAATGAAACAGGCTGGGAGTTTTTAAAAGCCTCAGGAATCTTTTGCAGGTGTTTAGAGTTAATTAGTTGATTCAGATGATTAGGTTAATAGCTCGTTTAGAGAACCTTTTCATGATATGCTAATTTTTTGAGATAGGAATTTTGGGTTTTCATGAGCTGTATGCCAAAATCATCAGTATTAAAACAATAAAAGACCTGACATATTTCAGTTGGTGTGCAATGAATCTAAAATTTAGATTGTGAACATATTTAGGTCATTGTTCAATTAGGGGCAATTTTGACTAATGGAAATCTTGAAAAATTTAACTTCTGTTTCAGAAAACTATTTCATCCGTGTTTTTCTGAAAAGCTAAAACACTATTTCCCATTCTCTGAACCGAATTCTCAATAGCCTAAACCAATTTGTCAAATAAATTTGTCGAATAAATCATTATTATTTGTCGAATAAATCATTAATCATCTCTCTTTAAAACATTAAACAAGTTCAATTAGTTAAGACACTGTTTGCAAATCTCGTGCTAGAAACTCTAAACACTTCTCACTCACTAAAAAAAATGTTGCACTGTGATGCACTTATGTTGCAAAACGCTAAACACAGGCAAGCAAATGGTAAACAAATCTAAAACACAGTTGTCATCGTTTACACACAACGACTCAAAATTGTTCACACTTGTTTCTAATGATGTGATCAAAACAACAGTACAAAATACAAGTCAGTTCAGAGTTCCAAAATTGACTCAAAATGTTGCGTTGAATGTTGATACCAATAATGGATAGAAACTAAATAAGACGGAGAGGAGGAAGAGTATGTGTAAGGGGTGGTAAACAAGGAGGAAGAGGACGAGAAAGAGCAAGGTGTGGACAGTGTTGTCAAGGCTGGATATAGCATACCAGAGGGTTTTTCCCTTTGCCTGGCAAGAGACGACATTGCCTGTGATGTTGACAAAGTCCTGAGGCCATACCCAGCATGAAGACGTGATGCTTAGGCAGAATGAATCTCTCACTGACTTTGATTTTGCAGTTGCACACCTCTTTTGAGTGCACTGTAACATGCTTTTTATTTAGAGTCTTTTAACCTTTTTGGCTTTTGTAGTTGGACTACTGTATTTTCACAGTATGCAAGTGCTGAATATACAGACATTCAATACTATACAAGATTCAGTACAATACTGCACTTGCAGTAAACACAGTATACAATATATTCACCTTACTACTTTAAGTTGTGATTACTATACTTTTTTTGCATAATTGCAAAATTTGTTTACTTTGTTACAACATATTGTTTGATTTTGAGCACAGATAAAATGGTCTTTTGAGGCAATTGTTTGATTTTGCCAGAAGAGTGTGGTTCTCTGAATATAGTTAGAAGATTTGGTTTTGTGTTTAACTTTTTGAGAAAGTGGGTGATGGTTTCGAGAAATGTGTTTTAGCAATTCAGAAATTCTGTAAAACATTTATCACATGTCCTGAATTCAAGCTTCAAGTGGATTTTGGTATAATGTGTGATGAAGGGATTTTTTATATTGTGAGTGATGGTAATCACTAGGGAAAAAAACAAGATAATTAACTAGACACAGGTGAGACATGAAGTAAACTTGGAACAGTGCAAAACTAACAGGCTAACAACTCAAACAAAACTCAAACCCAGAAATAGATGTAACAGATTTATCAGTGCACATCATTAAAAAAATAAAAAAGAATAAAAAAAATCATATTCCCTCGTAATCTTTAATTTAAAAATGTTAACCTAAAATTTTTTTAAAAGGAGGAGTGACGACAGTGGAGATCGAGAGAGGAACAGGCCTGGTCTTATGTTGTGTTGTGTTGTGTTTTGTTTTGTTTTATTATATGTGACAGCAGTTGTCCGTGAGGGACTGTTGTCTTTTACTTTCGTTTTGTATTTGTTTTATTTTTGGTATTAAAACCTGTTGATTATTCGCTGGTTCCCGCCTCCTTCTTCCCATAACAACGAACTGTGTTACAATGTACTACTGTAAATCCAAAGAGCTTTATAATCATCTACAATCATAAAGGACATTCCATCTCCTCAAAGTCAAACGTTTAAGAGCAAGAGAAGAACAAAATGACAATTATTTTCAGTGGTTTGATATTGTGTAAAGCAACAGGTCAGCAGCACATTCCAGCCGGACAATATCCCACAGTATGATGGAAAATTATGTTTTCACAGATGGCAGGAGAACATAAGGGACAAATACGCTTTACACAACTGTCTGTCTCCACTGGCTTAAACTCGCTCCCATTTACCCTCTTGAGACTGGTCTTGGAACCAGTCTCACCAGCGCTGGTCTCTGGATACCAGGGCTGCTGAATATCACCTGATCTCAGTGTTGGTGTCATTGGAAACACGATTTACACAAAAGCACATCATAAATAGGGCTTTCGTTTTAGAGTGAGACACCAGCTGCTTATTTAACAGATTGTTTCACTGAGTTCACCAAAAAAACATTTACAAATGACAAAACTGAATTTCAATAATTTGAGGCGTTTGTATGATTACTATACTACTAACAAGCCCAGTTCACATAGTCTTAAAGACAATCAAATCAAATGATTTAGAAATAACATAAAATTGCATTCAAATCATTTCATGGGGTTTTAAATACAGTATCTGGGGCATATTTTCCTTATCTAAACAATATTTCCATGTTTTCTCGCACTTTTATCAGCATGTATTCACTAACATTTCACTTCTTAGAGCTCTTTTCAGACCAAGAGTCCAAATCCACAGAGCTTTCTGATAACATCATCAGCTATTATGTGTGAACTGTATGAAAATGCATGAAAAGCCTCTCTTCTATTGAGCGTGCTTGAAAAAGCTCAAATTAGTCAAGATTTCTGGGACATTGTTCTAAGCGACTGTTCTTTTCTACTTCCCACAATCCTCATAAATGTCACCAAAATGGCAGAATTTGCAATGAGAAGCACATCTCATATTGTAAGACATCATCATTGTGACAGTTTTCGCCTGTTGTGTGTGTATGTTTGTGTGTCCAGTTAGATGTGGCAGATAAGAGATTTCAGCGCGATTTGTCACACATGTAGTCTCTGTTCCTGCTCATTTGGGAAACATCTACACAAAGTTTGCAAAATATTAGCTGTATATTTTAACTGGGAGCATTATATTATAAAAGCTGCAGACTGTATGTTGAATGAACATAACATGGCAAACTTCACAAAACTAGTGAATAGATCATTATGTTCAAATGCTCTCTGGTCTTGTTAATATAATGCACTAAAAGCCTGAGATCCAATCTTCTCACATTATGCTTTATCAAAGGATAATATAGGTTATTTTCAATGCCTCACTCTATGATACGATCACTATGATTGTATCAGAACAAACACACATACAGTTTAATACACTCATGCACAAAATAAACAAAAATGAGACATGTATTATTTACAGAAATTTTGTCTGAAAGGCTTTTTGCACACTTAAAAAAGAGCTATTTTTGACCATAGGCCTGCAAACTAGGCTAGTACATGAATGAAAACACTTTTAGTTGCACAAGCAAGAGTTATGAAATCTGACAATATGGAATTTGCTGTTTACAAGGCAATGGAAGTAGATGTTGCATTCTCAGTATTGCCACAAGGGGCGCTATAGTTGACATTACTGTAAACTTTCTTCTATAGTTGCAGGGAAGTGTTTACATGACACCGTTTTCAACTAAAAACGTTTTTTTTATTTATTTTTTTTATATAGGTTTTGGCCGTTCATTTAGATGTCAATACCGGTTTCAGGGCCTGAAAACGCAATCTTTTGAAAATGTGTTTCAAGGTGCAAGTTTCTGAAAATGATACCGTTATCGTCTCCATGTAAACTAAAAAAATGTGAATTTTTAATAACAGTGACGTCCTGCGCATGCATATTACCTGTTCAGTCTATAGGCGCGTAGTGTTTCATTACAAAGTGACATCGCCAACTACTGGCCTAGTATGAATAATATAGTCGTTATAGTGTTAATAGTGTTTTTAGTCGTTTTCACAGATCCTCGTGAACAGGGATCATTTTGACAAGGTTTCAGCCTGTATGCGAAAAACGCAAACTTTTCAGTTTTTAGTACATCGTTGTAATTTAAACATACCTTCAGTTTTCTCATTCAGGTCAACTATTTTAATGAGGGAGGAACATTTTGAAGAGAATCATGCTGAACTATTAAGATGTTTATAGCTAACTATGTGAAATATATTTTATTAATTCTACAATTGTTTTTCTTTTTTTTCCCATCATTTAGTTGTGTCTTTTATGTATAAAAATAGGTCATTTCAATACTTATTTTGTGAGAATTTATATCAGTCTTTCAGAAAAATAGGACTGGAGGTCATTTCCACCACACTAACCTCTTCTTCTTATTATTATTATTATTATTATGTAAGTTAAGTTTACTTGTTTACCAAAGAGACAACAGTGCCTGAAAAGATGGAAAATAGATGGTTTGAGATGAAAAATACAATACATGTAATATGTCGGGGAATTTAGTAAAATTATGCAAATAGAGTGAAAATATTATTGAATTATGTATATTTAAAATACTAAATGTGAAATTAGACTTAGCCCACAATGCACTGGAAATTCTCATTACTTTCAGGACAAAATATAATATATATTATTTTGCTTTTTTTCAACTCTCACCTTCAGCATTTTGTTGCATGTTATAAATGTTATAAATAAGACGTGCAAATCTTGCCACTTAGGGGATAATGAAGTCTGGAGATGAAAGCAGACACTTAGATGCAAGGTGTTAAAAAGGTGTAACACGGTGCATAAAAGCACACTGTACAAAGATGTACAGTTGTACAATTCAAGAAAAAAACACATCTACACACATAAATACACATTCTCATTAATTCATTGGTTCAAATTTAGTATGTGCTGCTGAACATGTATTTCCATGTGTATATATAACCATTTTTCCTAGAGGTATGCTCTAGGAGTTTCATGAAATCTCCGAATTATTAATTCAGGGTGTCGTTAATACTGCCTATATTTCTTACTCATTGGAGAAGCATGCCTATACCTACATTTTTGCAAAACTCCAAATAATGTATTCATACAGTTCATTGCAGTTTCCAGTTGAAATGAACACCAGTAAAACACGATTATTATCTATTAATAAAATTATTTTCATGCGGTTCCTTTAAAAATACTATGTCAAGACCTCACAACACTTTTACTATAGTGCATGATTTGTATTCTCATATATTTAGATTTTTGCATTAACAGCTTCATAAGAATGGCCTTTCTGCCACTGTAAACTTGATCAGTAGCTCACCTCATTGTACTTGCCCTATGCAGAGAGCTTGAGTCCTGTGAAACATGTCATGATAAAATAGCACAAAGACTTGTCAGAGCAAGCTAAAATGGCATGTTTTCTTCAGAAAATGCATTTTTGCTCATGTTTGTATTTGTTATCACTATCGGTTAGGTATGGGTGGTTTGTTATTTTCAAACATGATAGAGCATTAGCCTTTTAGCGTCAGAGTCGCTACATACAACAAATACATCATAAAACTTTGCGTTCATATGTTTCAGATAAAACTGCACACGTTTTTCACTTTGCCACGTCACAAAATGTGCAAGAAGCAACTTCATAAAATCATTTTGCAGTAATGTCATCATAGTCACATTTTCCCTGTAAGCCAAATTGGAGCTTTAGCATGGTCAGGCTAAGGGTAACTTTACATAACAACAATATGCTTAGTTAAAACTGAACATTTTTCCTTTGAGTTTTCCGAGTACAGACGACACCATTGTCAAAACGATCCCCATTCACACGGATCCGCAAAAACGACTAAAAACGCTGTATTCTGCTGCCAGGCCATTAGATAGCGATGAAACACTATAGACTGAACACGTAATACGCATGTGCATGATGTCATCATCTTCAGAGAGTCGTGTTTTTGTTGTTTACACGGAGACCATTTTCAAAAACGTGCACTTTGGAACCCGTTTTCAAAAGTTTGCATCTTCTGGCACCCAGAACGCCATCGTCGTGTAAACGAACGGCCAAATCACATAAAAAGTTTTACGTTTTTAGTTGAAAACAGTGTCGTGTAAACAGCCCCTAATATTCAGTAGCCTACAACAGCACAAGTGTGAATGTAATATTGCTTAATTGTATCCTTACAAATCAATATGGTTTTATTAAAAAGGCTAAGGAAACTGTTTTAAAAGGTCTTACATTTATCATTGCTGATTCACTTCTATTGCTTACTGTGGGATGTTTCATTTTAGCTGTCTCCGTCATTGCGATACCAGATGGCAGGTTTAACAGTGTCACCTCATTTAGACGATTTCTCATTACATTTCCCTTGATCCTCTCCACATCTACCGTTTCCTATTCTATTAGTGCTGAGGTGTTTCACATCAGGAACAATCAAAACAAACAAGACGACAAACAAAAACAGAACAACATCCAATCCGCACAGTAGGACAACGCATCATGATTACAATGTAAATATAATTATATTCTCTTCAAAATCTCTGTCACCACTGAAATTATGCAGTGCATGTCAACTGTTACCACTGATATTACTGTTACTGTCCACAGGTTTTGAGTGTGCGGGGCTGGGCAGGTGTTTTCGATTTATTCTCTGTGGGAGTTGAGTGGCAGGCTTGTGCAGAGGATTGTGGGATTGATAAGCATAAGGTATGTTTTGCATGCTGGGACCAGCACGGGAAGTGGGAGTGCTGGTCCACCAGCTAGACCAGCACTACCACCAACATAAATCAGCCTGGACCAACATGGAATTCATGCTGGTTTATGCTGTATTTTTCAACAGGGTAGTTCTAAACTATGGAGCCCCTAAAGGGACCTGGTGAAGGAAAAAAATATGAGATGAAGGAAAAAGTATTTGTCAATGCTTTTGCGTTCTCTCACAAATGTTTTGCGGCCGTTCCCCCAAGAAACTTTGCATTCCCTCGCAAAAACGTTTGCATTCCGCCAAGAAACTTTGCGTTCCTTCGCAAAGACCTCAAAACATTTGCGAGAGAACAGGATTTTCAGGTCAGTATATGGTAATCTCCACTGTCAGGCAAGGATTTATCAGTACATTTTTACAGCAGTGTTTCACTAGAGCTTGTGTCCCAGTAAAAAACAATCTAGCTTTTCACTGGCCATGGCTCCAACAGGAAACAGTAGTTCTTGCTCTATTTTGCAAGCAATAATTAAATTCTCACAGACAACTTCCTGTTATTAAAACTTCAAAAGGACAAGTTAACAGAATACTAATCTACAAAACCAAATCACATTAGCTGCTGACAGCTGATCATTAAATGTTCATATATATGAAGAACAGCATGAAGTCTGACATGTTTTCTTTTAAATTAGCTTTTTTTTACCGGCTCTTATGTTTAGGTTCAGTAATTTCACTTTAGTGGCAATGAAAAGGTTATTAGTCAGTTATTGAAATGCATTATTTTCAACAATCTCAAGTCCAGTGTCCAATGTCAAGTGAAAAGTCCATGTGTGCTTTTTTCACAAGAACCTCTAAGCCCACCTCTTTGGACAACAAGACATACATTTCAAAATCACAAAAGATGCAACTGGAAACATTGAAAATAATGAAAGCAGAATTCAAAATGTAACAATGAAGAAACTGATCCACACAGTAAGGGGAGCTATGATGCAAGTGACTTCCACATCCGTTTCCAAGTCAATTTAACAGCAGCACCAGGAACAGTGTTGTGTTTGCTTTTTGCAAAATCCTGTCATTGCCACTGTAATGACGAACAAAACATGATAAAATCTTGCAGGTTGTCAAATGAAAGTCTGCTCATTCGCACGCCGCCATCCATCTTGAAATCAAATAATTTGATTCATATCTTCCGATTGGTTCTTCTGTGGACTTGGAGGCTTTTGCTGACAAAGGGAAGTGGCGTTTAGCGTTTTCTGCCAACGAACCGGATTTTAGCAGATTTTAAACGAAAGTGTAGTATGTGCGGAGAGCATTCGCTCAATATCATTATTTAATTTTTGACAGACATGGCGTTTAGAGGCTTATATATATATATATATATATATATATATATATATATATATATATATATATATATATATATATAAACCTCCTCTCATGCTAATTGGGTTGATTATCTGAACGTGCTCCTCCAAAACATTGTTGATAACATCATGTTAATACAAGCTACTTAATGCAGGGCTAGCTGCTCATTTGTTGAACCAAGGAATATATACCAAGATGGTGCTCTCGTATTACTGTGAACGAGATAATTAAATCCCGCCCTCTATATTAAAGATCCAACCACTAATTGGTAAAGTCATCACGTCACTTCAACTGCTGTTTGAAGACCCAGTTCCCATAGAAACTGTCAGTGTCCTGAGACATGCCCTTTGGACTGCACATACACATTCCTTGTTGATCCCTGTTGAAACATGCATGAATTCCATGTTAGTCCAGGCTGGTTTATACTGGTGGTATAGTGCTGGTCTAGCTGGTGGACCATGCTGTTCTCAAGTAAGACTGAGCTTTTGTAGCTGGACCACCAGCACTCCCGCTTCCCATGCTGGACCAGCAAATCAGCATCCAGCATCCCCAGCTATACCATTTTGGTCCCAGCTTGCAAAACATACCTTATGCTGGTGACCAGAAATGCTGTATTTTTAAATGGGGCATGCAAATGTGGCCATAGCAAGAACTGACTTTGGGTATTTTGTTAAACTCTTACTCTTAAAATGGACAATTCTAACAGTAATTGAATGACTTTTGGTTTCTGTAAACCACTGTTTCTCCAAGCTAATAGACTTACTAATTGGCAACAATGTTTCATGCTCATAGCTTCTTTTCCCCTTAATAATTAATAATGAAGTGATATACAGTGCGCGACGCTACATTTGCGCGTGCAATTGAAGAGTAATGCAATGCTACGAGCACAGTATAACAGCTGATGGGACAGGAAAGTTAGTTTTTCTGGGATGAGAGACTTTATTTCGTAACAAGTTACGAAAATAATATTAAAATAATGTTACTGACATATAGGCTGACAACATCTCATCTGACAGCAGAACAGGCAAAACAACTAATTCAACCGCATCTGACAGAATGGTCAACAGCTTGAGCTTTCATGCTCGTCTTTCAAAATAAAAGTCGTATGTACAAAACGTACAATTACGTTTGTTGTTGTTTCCTTGACTACACATTCCGTAAACCACTTTTGGGTCGCGACCCACCAGTTGAAAAACACTGCAATAGATCACACTCAGTGTAATCTATCAAAATGACGGACGCCTTCAGATTTCTCCGTCACTGCTAAAAAAAATTATGTCAATGATGGAAAATTTTCAGTTAACGCAAACTTTGCTCCAAACAACCCTTAAGAACAATCACTGCAATCACTTCACTTCAGCTTCTGTAACTACTACCTACTGTCACAGTAATTGACATTTGCCCATTTAAAACCCATGAACAGTGACCTTTCACATTTGAGTGATGAGAGCATGAGATCATCACTATCACAAATGCAGAACCAAAAAAAATATGTGTTTCTGCGAAAGGTGTAATCACCATAATGTCCATAGGGTCTTCGGCTTATGGCTTGGTTTCACAATGACTTGTCTGAGGTCAGAAACCTGTCCCATAACAAAGTGTGAATCATATTTAGATGTTCTAAAGTGGCAATAAGGTCTGGGAGACTATGACTGACATGTGATTGGTTAGTAAACGAGGTTGTATAAGGGCTGGTTAGGGGGTGGGGGACTTCCCATGGTTAGTAATTGGGTCCACCTACGGCCGAATTAGATTTGCTCGGGTGAAACATGCTGTTCAAGTATATGTGCTATTCAGTAGTTTCTGCCCTGCTGTGCTGTTGAATTGCTGGTAATGTTGCCTTCCATTGCATTTTACTGTTATAGGTTGACTCAAATGAATTTTGGTTCATGAACACCTGTGGCACCTTTGGGTTTTTATTGCTGGTGTGCCCTGCATGTACTGTTCGGCATTAAGAAACATTGTTCCCCTTTCATTTCCATTAATCTCCACCAAGTTACCTCCTGGACTGTAGCGGATAAAAATGTGCAACATGGTATTTTCGAATGTGCCACAATATTATTGTTGTTCTGGATAGAGCTTGAAAACTCTAAAGTGCTCCTTCACTTTTAGTTCTGCAGAGAAAAGTGGGATGTAAAGTCCTCTTAAGCCAGTAGTTAGCGACCTCTGAATCAGATGTAATTAAGTACAGAACAAATCCACTTTCCAATATCCTTTTGTCCCTTGACACTTGACATTTCCCAAGCTTTTTTGATTCTGTGAGACTTGCTGCCACGTCTTCCATTACTTTGATTTGTTGTTCTTGTTGCTTTCATAAGGATAAAAATGTATTGATACTGAGGTTGCCATGATGCTGTACTGTTTGTTGCTAGTAGTTATTCCTACTTAACTGTTATATCCGACTGTATCAGACAACGGATTATGTGAGCTTTACTGTCTGAAATCCTATGTGTAGTTGCGTAACTGAGACTACTGGAGCCAATTGATTTTCATAACATTTTGTGATAAAGCATTCTTTGACCATTGCACTTGGAACATTTTACCAAAATAGTCGGTAACACAGGAGTGTTCAATGCTTCTTCTGGAAAGTATCTTCCAGCAGTGTTTAGCTCTGGCCCTAACTAAATATATTTGAATCATCTGAACTAATCAAAGTCTTCAGGATCACCAGAAACTTCCAGGTGTGTTAAGTAGAGCTAATTTCTGCAGGAAAGTGGACCTCCAGGAGCAGAATTGGACACTTTGCTGTAGCAGAATTCTGGGACTGCATCACTACTGAATATATAGTGCTACTGCAAAATAATTAATGTCCCTCTGTAGTCAATAATTTTATCCCTTAAAACTCATATTTGATCACCAAAATTACATATTTAAGCATATTTTTCCTTAAATAAAATGTATTCATCATTCCTTAAAGTAGCTTGAATGTAACTCTACATCATTGCCTCATTTAATACACGTGGTCCTATGAATATGCAAATTAGCCCCGCCTCCACTGACTCACAGCAGCTCAGAGATCCACTCATTGATGATCACACGTTGACCTGATTGGTTACAAGGTAATTGGTGATGTCAGAAACACCAGCGATTTCAAACCGCTGAAAATCCTCAGCAATGGTGTTGACTTATGAATTTGCACATGGTTTGTCTTAAACCATATTAAAAACACCACATAGGCATTTAAACAACATCAAAAACTTGATTTTCACCACAAGGGGACATTAACAAATAAGTCTTATGGGTCAGTTATTTTTAAATTAATTGGTTAAAAAGACTCAACTCATTAGTAATCGGTTTGAATCAGTCTAATGACTCATACTCATTTCATCTCCATTCACCAATTCCCATTTAAAACGGATGGCTTCCGGGCGCATTTATGCAGCAAATCGCTGAAAATGTGAAAGCTTCTTAAGTTACCAATATCCACACTCTTGTGCACTTGAGTACTTTCCATAATTTAATGAAACCAGTGAATTGAGACTATATTTGTGTTTCAATATAGTGTTTGCAAGACTATTTTCTCACCTCCTCCACAGTCCTTTTCCTCCTCTTCAATGCTGCTTTTGATAGTATCATACTCCTCATCAATGTTCTGGTTGCCACGTATTTGGCTGAGCACCCGCCGGGCCTTTTGGGTAAGACCTTTCTGGATGAGCCAGCGAGGACTCTCTGGTAGGAAGAGGAACCCTAGGAACTGCAGCAATGCAGGGACCACTGACAGACCCAGCATATACCTACACAGATGAAAAAGAAATTTCATTAATTGAGGATGTTGTAACTAGTTTATTTTTAAAACTACATCTGATGTGAACAGAACATGACTCTAATGGTATAGGCTGAATGGTGTTAACTAAAAAAAAGCATTCCTTTGACGAATTGGGCAACACTTTATTTCAACAGTCCACTTTAGACATTTTACTAATTATAAGTAAATTTATAACTACATGTTGAAAAGCAGTCATTAGAGTATTAGTAGACTGTCTGCTTAATATCTGCAAACACTTTATTTTGATGGTCCTCCAACTGACTATAAGCAACTCTGCAAATAAATGTCAACTTATTCTAATCACATTTTTTATTTTTACCAAAAATATCTGCCAGTTAAGCCAACTTGATCTGTAAAATACATTAAGCAAAAACTGTCATAACTTTTTGTATGAACCTAGCCATCCTTTGAATCATTATTTACTGCAAATGATCATGCAAATGAGTTGGTTATGCAGTAATCCCTTCATTAACATAGAGCGATTTGTGGTTTAGATCCTGGGGAAGATAAAAGTAAATAAATGGCAAATTTCCATCAAGTACACATTTATAACATTTTCTTTCCCAGAGCAAAAGCTACACATGGTGAGGGGGATATTTGCTGGTTTAACATTTATTTTGTTTTTGTTTTGGCGGTTTATTATGACAGGCTACATAGAGTGAGAATAATATGATTTACAGGATCTGCCCTACAGGATGGTTCTTTCCAGTAAAGTTCATGTTCACATTACACAGAGGTAGACAAATCCACACAGTGAATTCATTCTCGCATCACGCTCAATTCAGACTTCAAGCTCACATCTCAGTCATTTCTTTTGCCATGGTGCTGTAGATTGTGAACATCATAGAAATCATTCAGTATTAACTCTCAAAAACTCCCGCATTTGACACCGCAGCAAAGAAACAAGACACATTCTAGACTCAATGCAAATTCTGTCATTAAAACCCAAAGACTTGGTGCTCCTACCTCCAGCCTCCATGTTGCATGTAGCTGAAGGCCCCATCGATAAGGCTGGCTATGAATTGGCCCGCTGTGATGAACAGTGTGTTGATGGTGACTAGGCGTCCTCTCAGGTGGGGTGGCGATGTTTCAGCGATGTACACAGGAATGGTCATGGACCCAATACCTGGACGGATATATATAGCAGTTAAATATAGGCTATTTTCCATTTGGTATCTTTCCATTAGCTGCTCACATTCCACAGATGTGAAACTAATTATAAGACAGTGCAGTATGTTGTTCCAGCTGTTTTTTTTATTTTGTGCGAGTGGGGGGGGGGGGGTATTGGGGGGTGATGGTGGTGGACATAAACAGTAACAGTTTTGAAATATCAATTAAAGATAATGAAATATTAGTGCCTCTATTGACATGATAAAGAGTAATTATATTGGGTAAAACATGGCTAAATACGCAACGGGGTAAAAGGCGCCTTTGATTTGACTTTCCTCTAAATCACTAGATGGCACAAAACTTTCCAAAACATTCGCTTTTCAAGATGCATGTGGAGCTGATCCTCAACATTGATTCTGTGCTAATTTGATCTAATTGATTTTTTTTTTTTTAAATGTTGTAGGTTTAAGTAACAAATGATAATCGCTGAAATTATTGAATATATTTTGAAACAAAGGTCGTCTTAATGCTTTTTTGTTTTGTTCAAGGTAAATAAAGCAACAGTTTTTCAATATCAGAAGAATATGTATAAGTATGGTATCTGGGGTAAAAGGTGCCCCTGCTGTTGGGGCGAAAATTACAATAATTAACATGATGATAAACAGCCGGCTGACTTTTCCATTTGTTGACATGACATGGTTGGATTCAGATGGTAAATAACATAACTTAAGTGTCCACCTTAGAGATAATCACCATATTTATAAAGAATCCATCATATTTAAAAATATGATATTAATCATATCATTTAATAAAATATAATTTATTGTCACTACTCTAAATCTATATTAATCATACACTGAGTAGTGAAAAGCACATTTTTCTTAAGCCCCGTTGTACCTAACGTAGTATTACATAGAAAATCATTTCAACATTAGAGTATGCTGAATGGCATGGATGGAAGAAGTCAAAAACATGGATAAGCACAACAGAATTTTTTTTTTTTCCTACACACTTTTGTCTTTTATTACAAAGGTTTGCTTTCTAAATCTATCATGTGGTTAGAAAGTATAGTGCCCAAAGCACAAACGCTTGGGAATAAGTCACCCAAAAATGAAAATTCAATCCTTCACTCAACCTGTTGCTACAAACGTATGACTCTCTTTCTTCAGTGGAACACAAAAGGGGACAACTTGAAGAAACTACTGTCTGTTCTTCTCCTTAATAATGAAAGTGAATGGAGATTGGGGCTGTTGAGCTCCAAAATGACACAAAAGCACTAGGGTTAAACCGATATGAAAATTTTGATACCGATAACCTTTAGTTATTTATATTTGCAAGTTGATAACCGATATATAGGCTGATAAATCTAAGTCCAAATTTGTATACAATTTTTGAGAGCCTGATTACAAAAACAAAAGTCTCACCATTAAAACCCATGTCCCAAGCACACAATTATAATGATTTAGCCTTCATGACAGACTTCGTTACATATTGCACTTAACTGTATTTTACAGTTTTTAAGTGATTCCTATATTTCAAGCAATTCAAAACAATCACGGCGAACAGTGCGCATCTGAAGTGTCTCAGCTGAAAGAAATAATTAATTATTGATCGTCTTTAATATATCGATAACATTTCAAATAAACATATATCGGACGATACCGATATGGTACCATATATATCGTGTATCCCTAAAAAGCACCAAAAACATTTCAGAAAAGAATCATAAAGTATACCATATTATTTGTACACTATATATTCTAGAGTTAATCTTTATAATTTTTGAGGTTGACAGCCCAAGCTCCATTCACTTTCAATATAGCCAGTATATTCCTAATTCCTAACTGATTTTGTCTGACACACGTATACAAATAATAAATAAGAGATCTCTTGGCAAAATAACTGGTGTAGCTTCCGTGATTCAACCAAAACGAGGGAAATCTTAATTTTCATATCGTGTTCCACAACCAATAATAATAACATGGATTTGGAATGGCATAGGGGTCATTAAATGACATATTTCTGGGTGAACATTTTCATTAAAGTATAGTAGTGTAAAAAAAATAGATATATAGTAGTAGAAAAAATAATATTATAAATAAATAAACAAAATAAATATAGGTTATTTTATTTAACATGTGAAAGTGAGTTTATGCATGCCAGTAATGCTGTTCGAATCCGAATCTAGTACTGCAGACATGCACCACATAATAAATACCCAAACACTGAAAGCCTTATTACACTGGCATTGTCTCTCAGATCTACAAAGGACCACGCAACAATATGTGACACGCATAGTGAATATGCTTTGTGTACCCATGTTCCCTGCCAATCACATCAAGAGATGATACAGCCAGGCCACATCCTTCTCATTCCAACCAATTACATCACAGATGTGTCACATTATGCACATTTTCAACAAGAAAGGGATTTCTGGAATAGCAGGGACACCATAAAATGTGAATTTGCTTCCAGCAGACTGGGATGGGGAGGAAATTGAAGAGTGATGTGGTGTGGCGGGACCAGTGTTCACATGATATTTACACGGGAGAACAAACAAAAAGTCCATGTATGCCCACATTAATCTGACAAGGTCTACCACATAACCGTTCGCTATAAAGTCTATTAATAGCCCCAGTTCACTGTCGCTCTCATTGCCCGGCAGACAACGCACCTGTTGCCATGGGAACGCCTCGCTGCTTCTCTCACAAGGAGGTTAATCAATACTGTGAGAAGACAGCTGTTATTGGCATCTCATTTACGTTTTGGAAGACACTGACTTCACATGAGTTCTCCTCTCACGTAGTTTGATCCAGGTTATCCAACAATGCTTATTCACAGACAATCCTTCATCTTTTATACATGTGGGAAGACCGATATTATGCCACATGGAAGGATCATTCAAAATGACTCAGATGCCGGTGTGGAGCATGATATCTCTGTGTGTGGTGAAAACATGCCACCTCATTTTTCATACGTGCCACTGAGGGGCAAAACATCAAATCATTTGCATATCCAATGAAACCACGACTCGCCCAGTTGTCTCAAAGGGTCTGTTCCAAAACCTAATCTGAAAAAGCAGCTACCTTCTATGGATGCATCCTAATACATACATTTTACTGCTTAAATCACCTGCAACTTGTATTTCTATTCACACAAATTATGATTACAGGTGTAGATTATTGATTAAAGACAATTTTCATGTGGTTTCTTGCATAATACTATGTTATGACTTCAAATTGCTTTTACCATAGTGCATGATTTGTAAAATACTACATAAACTACAAGTAAACTTGTTTGGTAGCTTACCTGGTAGAGCATTGCACAATAAAAGAGCTTAAAGACCTGTAGAAACGAGCTAAAATGGTATGTAAATGGATTCAGTAAATGGCTTATATCTCATGTTTGCTTTAGTTAAGTGGGATTATGGTAGGGTTTAATGTATATGAATGCTATTTTAAAACACGATAGAGTATTAACTTTTAGTGTCACTCACAAGACATTTAATTACCGAACTGCTGTGATACACACAACAGCCAACATACTAAAACATTATCAGATTCACATCATCTGTTGGATAAATGTAAATCGAAATTTCACTTTGAGAGTGTTGCAATAAATAAATCAACATACATTCATTTTGCAGAAATGTCGCCACAGCCATGTTTTTCCCATGATCCTGGGTTGATACTAAATAGAACCTGCATCGTACAAATTGCAGTCAACACAGGACACTAGACTAACAATTGATTCCAGCAGATTCTGATGTTAGCATGTTGCTAATCAACCAATGCAATACTCTCACAGCATAACCCAGCATAAATCTAAACACAAATAGCTCACACAAATATTCATTTTATTTGGGATACAGAACTATTTTTACTTATATTTTTCATTTTTAAATGAAATATATTTATAATCAACATTTCTCTCACTTCACCACCATCTTGAATGTATTGTTTACTGAGCTTGTTGTGCAGTGCATTCTGGGATTGGCTCTTTTCACAGCCGTCTTTGCTCATATTTACCATGCGTGCCAATATTAGAGGAGGTCACTGTACATAGTTAACTCACTAGGCTAGGAACCGAGCCATATAACAGGCCCAAAAAACAGGACACGTTACAGACATAAACTTCTACTAATGTATTTGATGCAGTCTTTAAGTCAGAATCACATACTTTGCGGAGCAGACCCAAATGCTTAGAAACAAATGATAAATTAGTTCAGTACTAAAAAATATCACTAAAAATTGTTCCAGCTCATTCAGAGTAACCAATTTCACAAAAAAGTGTGTCCTATTTTCGAGCTTTTCTTATGGTAAGCTTAGCAGCTAACTCAATCTTGCAGAGAATATTATGCTGCCGATAACAAAGTTTATATCCCGAAGTAGAATGTCATTAGACACTTGTGAGGTTTTGTCTTGGTTAGGAAGCTGCTTCAGAAGGTAGCTATGTATGTAGACAGTGAGTCAGCTCACTTCACTTTAGAACTCCCATGTGTACTGAAAACACAATAAACAATTGAATCGCAATTTGCAATGTTATTGATATTGCATGAGAGTTACAGTGCGAGTGTCTTATTTCAACATTAACGGCCATCAGTAAATCTGTTTAAATGCGCTAGGGAATACTTAGCAAGTATCAATCCACTGTTATCATTATTCAGAATCAGATTTCCTGAGTACAATCCATCACAATAACAATATTGAAGCTCTGCCCTAATGATGTAACAGTCAGTCAGAGGAAGTGGAGACAATCTATGTTGTTTTGGTGTCTTGTTTATGTCCACTAAAAAACTGTAGATGCTTTTGCTCAGGTTTAGCTGCTAAACAAGAGAGTGGACTCATTAGTGTGAGACTCTACACTGAAGCTGTAGCTGTCTCGTATTATTAGCGACAGTGTCTTAAAGCAAAAACACACCCACTTCATTCAATGGCCTACCCAAGACACTCAACGTGAGAGGCCATCTCTCTAATAGCCTTTCGCTCCACAACGGTGGAGGAGTCATGGAGACAGCAGACGATTGCCAAAACAGCTTAGCTACTTCTCTGATCACACCATTGGCTCAGACATTGCCAAGCCAAATTAACTTTACACCATCTGTGATTAGCATAAATATCTGCGCCCGGTTTGAAGGATTGTTAGGGTGAGGAATTGCCCAAATTTATTGAGACTGACTTTCTGGACATTGCATAAATGATTTGACTCATATATAGTAGAGTAAACACATACTTTGCTGTCATAGCTCTGCTAAATAAACATAATGAGCTGAGGAAAAGGTCATTAATTTGATGGTTTAACTGAGCCTTTTGCTCCATACTGGTTTTGTGTTTTCATAAAGGTCAGCCTGGAAGTAATTGGGCTCAATAACTTAAACCAGAAGTCAGTGGTTAATTATCAGATCAATGACCTTTCAGAAAAGTTACAAGACAATTTATTTATAAGTATTTGCAAATAGTACTAGAAATTGAAAAAAAAAAAATACATTATCATACTTCATGAATACAAAGACAACCAGACAAAAAGTGTAGTATGTCCGAATACATAGTTTTCGAAAAACATAAGCTGGAAAGTCGCCGGATGACCTACTACTTCCGCAGAGATTCTGAAGTCCACATTCGATGGACACTTTACTATCCTATGAGGCCACGGGAGAGGATTTATGAATGGAAGTGAAGTGACGCAACTGATGCTGGTAGGTCACGTGACAGTAACAACATCGCGGATGCAGTACGTCCGAATTTCATTCATTCTACCCATATTCAATCATACTATATACAGCGTACTTTTTTAAAGACCGCAAAGTAAATTGAAATTCAAATATAACACCTAATAAGACTATGCAATTTCAGACTCAGCGACAATAAAGATATTAGTGTGTTGTGCCTGTTTGCCATGGAGTTGCTATGCTGTTCTGGGTGGTTACTAGAACACTAACAGGGGGTTCTGGATGGTTGGGTTTGATTACTGGAAAAAGAGCACCCCCAAGTACAACACACCAACCCCACTGCCCCAACGTGCATTGTGTGTGTATTACTTAAAGTAATTGTAGCCTGCCTTTAAAATGATAAATATATGGATTATGTCCACAGTATAATGCTAAAATGGCAATTCTCTGGATTTGAGCAATCAAGATGGCATTACTCAGCCAGGCATTATAAGGGTTGAGAAAACACCAATCTTCCCTAAGGATAGTGTATAATCCTAGACAATAAGCATCAGGCTAAATTGCTCTTTCCAAATGCTTGTGGGATATTCAGGTCATTCTTGGAACCAACCTTGGAATCATTAATGAAAAATACCACTTGAGGTTGTGGAGCTCTGTCAGTCTTCACCCAGTTAAATCACGTGATTTACTAATTCTGTACTGTTTCTGTACAATTCTGTACACGTTCTGTACTAATTGCCTGAGTTAAAAATAGTTCTGAATTTTCAATGAAGCGCTGCATGAAATTGTATCAAAGCTTGTGATCTTACACACACTATGACTCACTTGGTATCCTTTAAGCAAGGCAATTAAAAAAACAGTGTACAGTCCTTTAGAAAAATCCACCACATTGAACACATTTTAAATAAGCCTACTGTGTGCTTTTATTGAAACACTATTACAAAGGCAAAAAAGTCTGACAGATATTAAATAGTCCAAACAATATACAGTCAACACACACACACACACACACACACACACACACACACACACACACACACACACACACACACACACACACACATAGATGTTAATGTCTGATTTTTTGAGGTTTGAGTTGATATTTGCTTTCTGCATAGCCGCATGTTACCATAAAAACAGCATTCAACCCACCCAACTGTCTTCATTTACTTTTGTTACTTTAAGGTGCATTTTATGTAAAGATTTTGTTGTTTTACCCATGTCCCAAACTTTTAATGTCAAGCTATGAAAATCCATCATTAAAAATTAGTTGGAACCTTGGAGACTCAATGTGGGAACAATGTGAGAATATCGTTATGTTGTGTAGGAATGGGGCCACCAGTATCTTCTGGGTCAGTACCAACACCTCTGTGACTCCTGCGTGGCCAATCCAGGAGAGAACGATAAAGTGGTTCTGGCAAGTATGAGCAATTGGGTATGTAGGTTTGGTCTGAAGAAGGGTAACCCCAGGGAGCGTGGCATGGATTCAGTCTCTTGGTGGAACAGAGGTACTCAAGCTTGTCTTGGTTGACTTGAAACAAAGAGTATAGAAGAACAAGAGGTGAAACTCAATAGAACGTTCCATTGCAACAAACGCGCCCAGCAGCAGCGCTACGCTTCCGCCATTTTGGGGTGAAAGCGACTCGGCAGTCTACTAGTGTTGATGTGTCGTTCGCGAACGAGCCGCTCTAAAAGCCGATTCTTTGAAAAGAGCCGGACTTCCCATCACTATCCACTAGCTTTTTGCTGTCGCTATGGCAATATCAGCTGCTTTGTACTTTTTTTTTTTAAAGTACATTAAAGATCAAATCCAAACTGAATGATGACAACACAGAATACAATCACTAGACTAGTGATCATCAAATCTCTTTTAACAGTTTATTTCACAGACAAATTTTCTACTTTTTCCCCACAAAACCTTTAGTATTAGCATTACAAACACTAAATTAATACCAACATATAAAATGAAGTAAAGGACATGCTATATCAGATAATTGAAATGTTGGGCAATAAATATATATAACAGCAATAGAATAGCTTTACAGTCAACTGTTTTTTTTTTTTTTTTTTGCGGTACTATCTTATATTAATGACCGTTAAAGCAAGACTACAGTATGTAAACAAAAAAACACAGCCACTGTCCATCATCATGTTTGTAGCATGAACCAGGGGATTAAAACGTACTAAATATATTTCAGGCCTAGTGGAGTTGGTAACTAATAATAGTAGTAAATGTGTAAAGTTGCATAAAATGGAAATACTCAATAAAGCAAGAAAAAAACTACCTCAAAAAACTTATCTGTGCTGTTGTCCAGTGACTCCAGTTGGAATTTTCACCCCAAAATGGCGGCCGCGCTACTGAAGCGCCACCTAGTGGCTGTTACCAAAAAAGCATCAGAGTTTCGCCTCTTGTTCTTCTATACTCTTTGCTTGAAAGAGGTGCTAGGGCTCTCAAACCAGTGCCACCATTCCTATAAAACCATATTGATAGCCAGCAGCTTACGTTTATCTATATCATAATTCTGGCCTGCTGTGGACAATATTTGAAGAGAACAGCACAAAAAAAAATTAAAGAAAAAGCACAGGGATAGAGCTTGGGATGAGTTCCCTGTCTCAGGGACAGGATAGCATTAAACCCGGTAACAGATACGTCATCTTCCACGATAAAGAGGAGCTCTGGATCAAGTTGATAGAGGATGGGGTCCCCGTTGAGAGCTGAAATTATAAATGAACAGCCTTTAAATGTTGGTAAAGCTGAGGAAGCATTGTTACTCATTGGTGGAAGGTTAAGGCCATGATGGGATAGCTTGCACTTCGCTTGAAACAATATGACATATCCCAGGAAATGGACAGTTAAAGTTAAACTGGCACTTCTCGACTTTGAGGTGTAGCTGGTGTTTCTCTAGGCAAGTTAAACATGATGAGTGTGATGAACCGGTGAAGAAAGTCCTGTAGCACCTCATTTATAAATGACTGAAATACAGAGGGGGAGCTGACCAGGCCAAATGGCATAACCTGATATTCAAAGTTGCCACAGGATGCAATGAAAGCAGTTTTTCACTCATCTCTCTTATTAATGAGCTTATAGGCGCTCTGCAGACTGAACACTTCAAGGAAGGCTTGATTCTTAGGGGGAATGTCAATTCAGCAAGGATCAAGGGACTCTCAATGGTGGTGGGACGAACATGAATGGACAGGCAACTTTTAAAACATTGCTCACCCAAACTGCTCACATCTCAAGTGGACCAAAGAAAGAGTCCGATTGTGATGAATGAGCCATGGCAGTCCCAGTACAACAACATCTGTGTAATTAGCAATACTAAGAGTGTTTATCTGTGGACGTCCCTGGGTTGGAGGGTGAGTGATCCTGTTGGGTAATGAATCTGGAACCATCTGGATTTCTGATGAAGGAGCTGAATTTTGGCAGTTGAATTTTAAATGTAGAGAGGTGTGATTGGGCAATGAAGTTCTCTGCTACGCTGGAGTATATGAGGGCAGGAGTATGGATAGAACCTTATTGTTAATCTCAATTTGAAGGGTGAGGTATGGATGGTAGAGCAATGAATGGTGTTCAATAAAGTATAAACATAACCGCTCATCCTGTCTACTCCTTTGCACTTCCAGAATCAGCCAGGTGGAACTAATCTGCATTGTCTCCTCCCGGAAATGCATCTGAAGCGCAGACTTCTGAAACGAGGACTATTCACTATGCGAGCTGCATCTGTAAAGCAGGAATTAGCTCAATTAAGGAATTAAGCAGGAGAGAGCTGACTCATTCCAACTGCAAGACACTACAAGGGTGAAGAAGCATAGTGCATATTCCACCACGAACAAGCTTCAGTGTCTCAGACACAATAACTACTCACCAGCATGTGAGACCCGCATTGGTTGCTCGATCACCTCCTGGAATTGGTGGACAAAAGCAATAGCGGACTGGAGAACTGGACCGCCCTGATGCAAGATAGTCAACCCCCACTGCTTTGCCGTGCAGAGCAGAGATGATATATGCCACCTTAGCCAGTTGGGAAGTGGTTGGGCTGCATCTCGAAGATTATGGAAGGAAGGAATCCAGAAGGAATCATTTGTATGGCAGAAGGAATCATTTGCAATGGTTAGGAGAGCTAGAATAACAGACTGGAGTGGCTATGGGTGAGGAAGGGGCTAAACTTAATGGCGGTCTAGCATGATTTCTTCCATTGTGAAATGACATCCCACATCCCGGGTTGTCTGAATACATTAGAGAACTGTCTGGGTGCTTAAGTGTTTTCTTACTAAGCTGGAAGGACTCACTGAATAGAGCTGTGTCCCAATGGACACAAAGGAAATGTGAAAGAAACACACTCTTATTCATATCATTACAAAGAGGCAAGAGAACAAAGGTATCCAAAAAAGGTCATTCACAACAAAGACGAAAAACAAAAACTTCAATCCACTTTTTGCTAATGATCCTACTGCATTTTAGATTATGGGAGGCACTTCCGGTCTGGGAAGGCTCCACTCAAAACATAATGCAACAAATAATTTAAATTCATAAGGTTGCGCTACAAATAATCCTGTAAAAATTTCCTTCACATTTACATGTTCAGACTGAAAGAGAATAAAGTAACGCTTGGTATTTTAATGTGAGGTGATACAAAGAGAATATCTATGTCAAGAGCTCTTTTTAGTTGCTGCGTTCTTTTCCTCCTGATTATTTTCATTTTTGTCTTTGTATTCCACTGTAACAGTATGAAAAAATAAAATGTTTGATTAACTCAACGTGTTACATACTACAGACATATATATTACTCCAGTGGTAGTCATTTGTTAATGCTTTTACACTTTTTATGTCATTTTAATGTTTGATGGTTGAAGGCTGAGTAGAATAATGTCATCTCATTGTACCCAGTTTTTGAAAATGCTTATTATTGCATTCTTAAAGCGAACCTTTCATTGATTGTTTACAGTTTAACGGAAGTTACTCCCATAGTTCTCACAAAGCGGCATAGGGTGTAGGAAACAAATGGATAGAGTAGAAAGGAAGATCACAGTAATGAAGTGTTTGTGCTGATTGGTAAATTGAGAATATGAAGTTTTTGGCAGAATATGGAAAGTTGTGTGTGGAGTGATGAATCACATTGAAAAACGAGTTGCATGGGGATGTTTCAGAGCGGTGTCTTCAAAAATATGATGAAGCATAATAATAAATGCATCTATACCAAAGTGAAGCATGGAGGAAGAGACTGTGTCATTGTGTGTGGAGCCTTTTTAGCTGCTTGTATTAGTGAGCTGCTTCACAGTGAAAAGTCATTTCATGCTTCGGAGTAAAGGAGAATATTGCAGAATGGCTTGCTTCCCACAAATGAAAAGTTGGATCTAAAGATTATCTAAAGTTATCTAAAGAGACCAGATGTTTTTTGTTTTTTTTGTGTTAGACTTTTCTTCCTGTAAAATGCTGTCTTCAAGATGGGGAAGGCTATTCAGTGCTTAGTTAATTTATGTACAGTATTTGTGCAATTCTTGCTAATTTCCTGACCAGTGATTTGTGATCAAAATGGTTAAGACCAGTAAAAGACCACTAAATATTTTGCCATTCTTGGCTTGGCCCTTTTTTGAGACGTATGATGTTTTAAGGAAAGAAAAAGTATGGTACAAAGTACAAACACAAATAATAAGCAAATGAATACCAAAATAAATACAAAAAGTTCTCCTGTATTGCTTGTATATAAACCGTTGAACACTGTTGGGAGACATACGTTACATAAACTATTAAGAAAGGTGTTTATTTTCCACAGTCCACAGGGAAGAAATTGCCAGACTAATTTAAAAATAAACAGTCTGAAATGATTTTGAAAAGAGCTAACAATGTACCGTCCATTTACAAAACACAATGTCGCTGATTTCTAAAAATGCTGTTTATTTAAAGCAAACAAACAAACAAAAAAAATGCAGAAACTGTTTTGTTAGGTAACTTTATAAAGTTATTTATTTGGTTAAGTCCAAAATGTTATTTAATAAGACTGAATCAACCTGACTACATAAAGATAAACATACATTTAGGCTATTTAAGTGCTTAGGTAGAAATAGCTCTTTAAAAACTGGATATTGACCATTTTTTACAAAGTAGTAATATAGGTTACACTTCACTTTAAGCTGACATTGTTACATTGCCCTTACTCAAATAAGTACTGGGTAATAATATAGAGTAACTGTTAGGGTTAGGTTTTTGGTTAAAGGTTAGTTCATTGTAATTATGCATCATTTACTGTTAGTAAATAGCCTACATGTATTAACATGTATCTACAGTAACTACATCACCTTAAATATTTATATCTGTTTGATATAATCATTACATTTTAAAATTTAAATTACATAAATAGTAAACAATTCACAATAGCTCTCAAGTAACATGGACTTAAGAATGATATTTTTACAGCATTTATTAACGTCTGTTAATGATAGTTAATAAAAATATTCATGTTCATGTTAGTTCGCAGTGCATTAATGATGTTAACATTTGATAAATATTAGTAAAGGATGAGATGTATAAATGCTGTAGAAGTTCTGTTCATTGTTAACTATTGCAGTTAACTGATGCTTACAAATGAAACCTTATTGTAAAGTGTTACCCATAAATCAACAAAAGATTGAAAGATAATAGGCTACAAAAGCAAAACTTGAACTTTTCTGATGACAAGAGCACACTGAATGCATCAGCATCGGTCAGGTGTGTCTCACTTACCAAGCCCAAGTCCCACTATGAGTCGTCCAACCAGCAGTGCCTCCTTATTAGGAGCAGATCCCATCACTATCCCCCCGATGGCGAAGGCAAAGCTAGCCGTGAGGATGCACACCCGCCGCCCGAACAACCCGTTGAGACACCCGCCGAGCAGCGCGGACACCGCCGCCGCGGCAACAGTTCCGGACACCAGCAGCTCCTGCCAAAGGGCAGTTATATTCATGTCCCTCTTCAGCAGAAGCATCGCCCCGGACACCACCCCGGTGTCATAGCCGAACAGAAAGCCGCCGATAGCGGAGAACGCGGCCAGCACGTAGACGAAACCCGGCGTGACATCCTGCTGGAACTGTTTGCGTGCCGCGCGCTCCAGGTCCGCGGGCGCAGGAGACGCTGCTGAGGGACCGGCGCTGCTGAGGCTCGCGCTGGACGGAGCCTTGATGAGACTCCGCTCTCCATCATCCGCCGCTTTCTTCCTCCTCTCGCCCATCAGATTGCTCATACTACGCAGATTATAGTCATCGCTGGATTTGCGGGACATAAGTGAAAAACCGCAAGAAAAAATGCGCACAGTAAGTCAAAGAGAATGAACTGGAGAAGTGGGCTGATATGAGTCCAGCTTGACGTGCTGTTGTGTTGTTGATGGGGTTTTATGAATGGTCTGTCTAGTCTGAATCCTGACAAGTTGTGTCACTGCTCTGTGCGTGAAGTCTGAAGGATCAGACAGTGGTGAGAGTGAAGGGAAAGGTAGAGCTCAGCGTCATCGTGACGTGCGCATGGCGTCAAAGAGCTACACACCAACACACGTGCTGAGAAATACATCCATTGGCCAAAGAGCTTCTTTTTGTAAACAGTAACCTCGAAACACGTTAAACTGTAACTATAAAAAGTGAACTTGAACTTACTAAATAAATAAATAGTAAGAAGTCTGGGGGTTATATCTGGTCTGGTCAAGTGTCTTGTTCGAGCCTTGCATGTAAGCCAAGTATAGTCAAATATATTTATTAGCATTATGTTTTCTTGTCTCTCATTGAAATATTAATTAATATGTGAACTTGTAAATTATATATACATTATATATTATTATTATATTACATTTGATTTATTTTTATATCCAACGTCAAAATATGTTAATTTATATGGGAGCCCTGAACCGCAACGTAAAAAAACAAACAGCATTTCAAGAATAAAGTCGAAATATTTCGAGATATTTTGAGAATTATGTCAAAATTACGAGAATAGAGTCTTTCGTAGAAGTTCTTTTTTTTTTTTACGTGAAGTCGAACTGCCTCGGACATGGATCTAAACATAGAAGGTTTGTACTTTTATCTGGGCTTTGTACAAAAGGAAATTCTACAGGTGCTAATCTACCAACATGGCATTACCATTTGGACATTACAAAATATACTAGACTAGTATAATAGAATAGACTTTACAGGAGAAAACACTTTTCAGACTGGATGGAGGTAGCCAGCTTTATATCTGAGGAAATCACGGGATCCGGCCAAATGGATACAGAATAATGCACTTAAATGCAGAGGCTGTACGTTTTAAGCTTATCGAACGAGTCAACATGCCACATAAAGTTTGGACCAGGATTGTGATGCCTCCTCCGGCACAGTCTTCGTGCTCGTCTAGGCAACGCAATCTGGGTTGAGAACACTTAACAGTAACCATACTGTCTCCCTCTTCACCATAAATCCTTTCTGGATACATTTTAAGTGCATCATTCTTTATCTTATGGTATATCATATTCTGACGGTATGACGTTTTCTCCTAGGATTTCCTGATACTTCAATAAATCCATATTGCTTTCCGCAGGCTGCAGGTTTCACGCAGAGGATGCAAAGCAGCTGCAGAGCATCACCGAGCCACAACCATGCTGAACTGTAGACAGAGTGTTCTTTTCAGCATATGCTTCATTCTTCTTCCTCCAGACATACAGCTGATCCATAGGGCCGAAAAGATCCTGTTTTGTTTCATCGCTACACAGAACAGAATCCCAAAACTTCTGTGGCTTAATTATATGGTTTTGAGCACTTTTCTTGTGCTTTTGGGTCAGTAGTGGTGTACGTCTTGGAGTTGTGGCATGTGTTTAGTACGTGCCTTACTGTGCAAGCTGAAACCTCAGTACCTGTTACCACCAAGTCTTGCTGCAGGTCTTTTGCAACAAACCCAGCCAGTTCAGATATTTTATGTGTTCTAGCTCAAGCACACCTGGTGCAACTAATGAAGCCCTTGATTAGGTGCATCAGGTGTGTTTGAGACAACACCTGTTTTGCAAATCTGTGCATTTACAGTATGAGGGATTATTCAAGGGGGTGAATACTTGTAAGACTGCAGAAGTGATTAAAAGTTGTATTTTCATTTGAATGTTTTGGGGAAACATTTATTGTGTCAAGCTATTTCAATTACTTTTGTTTGATTTGTTAATTGCAAACCAGCTGAAACTCTGTACATTTTGCCAAAAAAACCTGCTTCAGTATCACTGCACTTATCTGGGGACAACTCGGTCTGTCCACATTAAACATGATAAAACTGACATTAAGCTGTAATGGTGCATGTAGCAGTTCCGATGGGAAAACGGTATTGATCAGAGGTTACTCTTTCATAGCTCAGGAAGATAAGTTCTCATTTATGTCTCATTTAGATCTACGGAAATTCTTTGGAAACACAAATGGACACAAATTAGACAATGATTAGATTAGATCAGATATTCAATGAACATGATTATCATTCCTGTGATAATTTGGTATTGGAAGAGTTTTGATGAGAAATTTGTTATATTAAGATTTGCAACTTTTGTTTATAGGGCTTTTGGTATATCTGAGCAGAGGAAGCACATGTGAGATTACTGGGGTCTTTTTTTCTCTATTAACCAATCTATTAACCAATCGACCGTATAGCATATGTCTCCATTTGGTCTCCATTTAATTGATTTTTGGAGAAACAGTTGCAATCTTAAATAGATGTCTTATTTAAACACTTTAAGCACAACAGATGAATTCTGTTAATCCAACATGTTTTACAACAAAACATAATTACCTTATAAATATTGAATAAATATACAGCTTTTCCCCCTAATATTTAGTTTTTTTTTTCTCAAGTTGAACTAAATTGAATGTTGTTGAAAAAATAAATAAAACATAATTTAATTTTGCCTTACCAAAATGACCAGCACATTGTTTTCAGATAATGTTATTCAAAAAATAGACATATTGAATAAAAAAAAAAACGTTTGAATATATAGCTTAACACACTGAACTGTAAGTATACAAGCAAACTAATAATATTTATACATTATGTATTTGTAAAACAGTGTTAACATAAACGAATAAACAATGTGATGCATATTTGTCAGCCTTAAATGAAACTGGTAATATTTCTGTAAATAGTAGCCAACTTATAAACTGAATGTTTTAAATACACAATAACCAGGTTTATATATTTATCATGAATAAACAGAATTTCGATCAACCTCATACATTTTAACCATGTTCATACTTTTGAACTGAATAAATTTAATTGTTTCATAATGAACAGATTTATGTGGATTCTAAGCAATTGAATAAATGCATTTTGAAAATATGATTATTTAAATAAAACCAAATACATGTAAATAGTATTCCATGTTTTTATTTATTTTTTGACTGCAGAAATTTAATTTATAACTGACAAATATGTATTACATCAACTTTATGTGTGTCACATAGGCCTACAGACTCAGACTATAATAACCAGGAAACAAGGTATAGCTAAAACTCAAACAAGTCATTTATTAACAGTTTTGGGCAAGAACCCAATCAGTAAACAGGTAAGTGGTGATGCTTGAGATTGTAGATGGGCAGAATATAGGTTTATGGTTAACTTTGAGTCTTTTGCTCACAGATTTGGATGAGCACAATCACACACACAAAGGGAACACGCTGAGACAAGGGATGACAGGTAGCCTGGTTAAAACCAGACCATTCTCAGTTGTACCTGAGTTAGGGTCTGGCAAAGCGTCATAGACAAATCATTTCCAGAGGGGCGTCACCAGCGGATGTCGCGGATAGACCTAAAACCAATCAGAGCGATGAAGGAGATGACGTATGCAGAGTGGCGGAGAATGTTGTTATATTCTCGGTTGTTTTTTTTATAGTGTTGTTCTTTGCTCGGTTTTTAACAAAAAGGAAACGTTCAAATCGCTTAAAACAGACGCGATAGCTGATTCGAACGAGTGATGTTCGACGGCGGCATCCATCTTTGTAATGTAGGCTACAAAATCTGCTTCAAAATCCCAGCGCTGTCGTCATCGTGTAAAGCCCGCCCCAACGTTTCTGATTGGTGCCGCGATTTCGACGGATTGGAAATGGGTTTGAATGAGACTTTGCCAGACTAACTTTCAGAGCAAATCTAAATTTGCCGGACGTTGTCTGGGTTTTCCCAGGCTAGATGACAGGAGAACAACTTAGAGTACTTGCAGGTCTGGGGATGACTGAGAAGAGAAGAGGTAACAGAATCATAAGGCTGGGAAGTAGCTGGGAAGTAGCTGGGAAGTAGCTGGGAAGTAGCTGGGAAGTAGCTGGGAAGTAGCTGGGAAGTAGCTGGGAAGTAGTCTGTAGCATCAAACAAGGCCAGACAATGACTGAGATTGTGTGTGCTCTACTTATAGTGCTGATGATGAGGGCTGATAACTGTCAGGTGTACGTGGTTAAGTGCCAGTGACGATCATGGGAAATGTAGTCCATAATCAGTAGTCTGGTAAATGTGACCATCGGATGAGTGAGGCAGAGCCTGGCGTAATCGTGATATGTGCAATACAAATGGATGTTAATGATAACATTAACTGTTGGTTAATTGGATAAGGTGAATCTCTGTAAGATCTGCTCACGCCCCACTGAGGGTTAGGTTTAAGTTCACTTTCTACGAATTCATATAAAATTGCCACCTTGTAAAATTGTCTTACGTGGTCTTATGAGGTCGGGTTGGGTATTTTTGAAAGTCAAAGCATGAGTTTTCTCTTGTTAATGGAAGTGGTGGTTTTAAGACCAGGTTGAATGCTCTGATTTCTCTCACTAAAGAGCGTGGAGCAGGAAATGGAATATTTCTGAGTGGAGCTATTGATCAAATCTGTTTGATCAACTGAAGTGCTAATTAATGTTGTTATTTGTATTGATTTAAGTACAGTGGGGAATAGCTGACATCAGATGCTACAATCTCTGAAAGATACTGTTTGGTCCACTGAATCAATGACTTGAGTGGTTTCATACTGCAGAAATGCCTCTTAATGACTTCATACACAGAATTGTTGATAATGACATATCAGTATTTGCTGATAGTTTATTATCTGATTATCATAGTATTCATACACACATTCTTGAGCTTGTATCGGTAAAGAATGGTTAATCCGTCTCTTTACAAAAGAGCTTATTATGAGGTTGAGAGTCTCTGCCTTTCATCTTCTTTTCCTTCTTAATGTCGTATTAGTGGCATTCAACTGGGACAAGATCAGTTGTAGCTGCGCAATCAGTTAATTCAACCGCATTTTTCGTTTGATGTTGGTGAATAGGCCCGTCAGACAGCTGGTTCAAAAATAAAGACCTAGATGTGAAGCTAATTTTTGTAAGCACTGCATTAAGGTGATAGATACAGCTATAGCAAACCTCAACCATCTAATAGATGGACAAACTCAAGTCCTGCCTTACATGTTTTCTTGTTCGAGAAGCCGTTTCACTCTGATATACGTCACGTTTCATGTCTGCGTCTAAAAGTGTAAAAATAATTCCTTCGATGGAAGCATTCCAGGGTACAAAGGTATAAGTTGCATCTAAATCCACTGTTAGCTTCACTTCCTGTCTACTGAAATACCTTCATCTGATCGATTCCTGAAGGCAGCATAGATGTATCCTTCGCTGCCTTTGATATCCCACAATCCAGTGCGTTCAATTCTGTGACAGTTGAGCTAAAAAAATAAAGATGGCATCTGAAAGTTTGACCAATGTTTTCCACATTTTTATATTATTTCTAGCAAGAAATCACTATTGTACTAATTAAATATTCGCTAAGTTACCATTAAAGCTCTCTCTATCTTGCTGTAGATCATTAAACCATTATGCTGCCTCAGAGGTCTGTTCGAAATCAGTTTCTGAGGTGCCTTTGTGTGCAAACGCTGCCTGCAAAGTCATTTTCTGATAGGGTAGCGAGGCAACAAGTCAGCTGCCTACATTTGGACGCAGGACAGGTGCCTTCGACTTGAATCAGCAATGCTCAGGCCGGTCGGTGTATGACATCAAAGAACCGCAACCTCACCTCCCGAAGCTGTTTGTTCATCCCATGACATCCTCATAAACTGAGCTATGCTGTCTGTAGTACCGGATACAGAATTGATTAGTTCACATTTCGAGTCTTTCGACTTCGGGTTTGAGTCATTCGTTCATCACGTGACAGCCACATATAGGCTGAGCTATGCAGTCGGTACCGGATACAGAATTGATTAGTTCATCTTTTGAGTCTTCGGGTTCAAGTCATTCGATCATCACGTGACAAAAGAACGAAAGACTCGGAAGAATCAGACCCGAGACTTGAACCCGAGGTAAACATTTCTGTTTCTGGTATTGACAGCATAGCCTCTATGGGACTGACAGGAAGAACGAAAGACTCGGACCCGAACCCGAAGACTTGAGAGATGAACTAATCATTTCTGTTTCCAGTACAGAACCCATATGATGTTGCACATCCACGGTCAACACAAAATGAACAAATCACTCTCTGAGACAACTCGGTAATCCCGAGTCAAATTAAAGATTTGTTCAAAATGAACGACATGACAAGAAAACAGAAGAATCTCCCAAAATTTTGCTTCTAATCTTGCTGACAAATGTTTTGGACATTCATCGTTTTTCTTTATCATTGTTCAGCAGTTTTCCACCATTCTACCCATGTTTTCCAACAGTCATCTAGGTTACCGACTTCTCCTGATAAGAGTGCTAATCTAATCTGGGATGAGTATGTCCTATTTAGATTATAGGAATTAATTATAGGTAAATCAGCACCATTTCACTGAAAACACGGATAGGCTTGGACACTACTTGAGCGAAGGAAGTGATTGTTGATGATTAGCCTACATTCTGAAAAACAAGTCATTTTTGCATTTGGATTCAGCTTTGTGGGTTGATTTTTTGGAGACCTTCTTAATCTCCATCTCCATTTACCATAAGAGAACAAAATAAGTGTGTTAGATTGAAGGTACAACAACGCCAGACAAACAGACATACTGCCACCTGCTGGACAAAATATACCTTGTAAATGGCACGTATAGGCTAAAACTTGAAAAACTTGAAGAATAAAGGTAAAACATTATGGGTAGCATTTTATTTTACAGTCCTGTTCCTCATGTAGCCTACATACGTACTTATTATAGTAATGACAATAACTGGGTAATAAGGTACTAACCCTGAATCTACCCCTAAACCTAACCTTAACCCATGTAGATACCTTTAATTACCCAGTACTTTCTTTGGTAAGTACACTGTAAGTACACATAAGTGCATGTACTGTAAAATAAAGTGCAACCAAATTATGTATTAAGTTGTGTAGATTATTTGAGTGGTCACCATTTATTCACAGTTTCACAACTTAATAAAAACCACATGTACACTGAAAAAAAAATGGTGTAGGACTTTGAAGAAATTGCTAAATTCCACAAATAAGTACAAAGAGACAACAAGTAACACTGAATTAAACATGAAATAAGTAGAACGGCTGAAATAGTATGTTCTTGTATTTCAGTAATCGGTAACACTTTACAATAAGGTTTCATTTATTAACATTAGTTAACGAACTAAGAAAGAGTAATGCATCGACAGCATTTAATAATATTAGTTAATGTTAGTCTCAACATTTACTAATACATTCTTAAAATCAAAAGTAATATGTTAACATTAGTTGATGCACTGTGAAGTAACATGACAAACAATGAACAGTTAAATTTTTATTAACTAATGTTAACAAAGATAATATATTGCTCATTGTTAGTTCATGCTAGCTAATACATTAACTAATGTTAACAAATGAGATCTTATTGTAAAGTGTTACCCAGTATTTGTTTTATTTACTGCTTCAATTTTTTTTTTACATTGCATATACTAATAATTAAACGAGACTCAAGAAAATGTAGTTTAAAATAGTTTAAAAGTAAAATAAAATAAACAAATAAACCCATTAAACTGTGTCTAGCTTTAGCATTATACATAATAGTGCCATGGTGAATGCTGTTTTGAAGACTTCTAAAGGATATCCTTAACCAGCTTTATTTGTTTTAGCTAATATATATCTAATATTAACCATCTATCACAATTTAATAGATGTTGCCATAAGGATCTTCTCTGGTTCTTGCCATTAATTTGTCTGCTTTATCCTGGAGCAGAAGGATGTAATAATTTACCTATTCAGGGGGGGGAAGAAATAAATAAATGAAAAGAGAATCAAGAAAATTGATAGATAAATAATGTCTGTAATTGCACAACAGTGCAACCTTTGTTTCTGTTTTCTTGAATCATTTGAAAGTTTGAGGATATTAGGAAGTAAATGCATACTGTAGGTTTTTCATTGGCATCAAATAAGCTTTTAACATCCAATGCACAAAAGGTTCTTTATAGTGGAAAAGGGTTCTTTAGATTATTAATGTTATTTTCACTGAGAAAAAAAAAGGTTATTTTAAGAACTGTTCACTGAAAGGTTCTAAGGAACCAAAAATGCTTCTTCCATGGCATAGCTGCAAAAAACAACTTTTGGAATGTTTGGTATTAGAGTTGCGTATGTTCTTTAAATTAAAAGATTAGCATTTTCCGTGATTGAGTTATGGGATCTTATTCCCATCAGCAAGCTAAGTTCCTGTAATCAAATCCACCTGTTCACAGAGCAGAACCAGGAACTATGTCAAATAGAGAATGACTTACGTGCCATTGCAGGTAAACAACAAAGCAGTGTCAAATAAAGAGATTTGCACAGTAATCTTTGGATTTTCTTCACAGTTTATAAATGGAAAGCATATACAAAGCTCTTTGTTTGCTCTCGTGTTCCATACCCCCTTATTAGTTCATGTGAAAATAGTCAATGTTTAATCTAGTGGCTATTTCCTCATGCTATTCAAATTGGTGAAGTGGATCTCATCATAAAAGGGCTTCAAGACACATTTCTGTAGTCCTGATTCACCAGTGTGCAGAGGTTTATCAGATAGCATGGCTCTGCAACAGGCAATATTTTTAGGAATAGTTGTTGTATTCTCAGGTTGGTTCATTTCGATTACTTCAATTATTTGTATAGTTTAATTTATTAAAGCATGTTCGTAATTTGCTATATTGACTAATGATTAATCTAGTTAATTGTTTTTTATTTGAACATTTATTTAAAAAAAATAAAGGAATTTAGACTTTTTTCTGATTTTATTTGCAGGCCACATCTACTCTGGGTTTGCAGCTCAAAGTAAGAAAGTATTGCATTTTATCTACTTTGCTTGGGTACATTTCCAATTATAAATGTGTTAGTATTATAATGAGAAAAAAGTTTTTGTTATGAGACAAACCATTTGTCACAATAAATAGATACATTTTAGTAACGAGCTGTTATGTCTACTTTAGTCGTATTTATTTTGGTTTCTTTTTTTTTCTTTTTTTTAGATGAGTGTAAGACTTATGGCAGCGGCGTCTTTTATACCTTCAACAAAACCGCATTTCATCTGAAGTCCACATGTCCTGTAACGCTCACACGATTCACTCATGCTGGAGTGAACTGTCATATCATCGTCCAGCGTGGACGGAACGGCCTGATGGACAGAGTGGAGATCATTGTCAATAAAATCACGACCCTTATTCACAATAACACTGTCACAGTGGAAGGCAGCAGGTTTGGCATTTATGACTCACATTTTTGACCTAAATTTAGATTAGCTGAATACAATTTCTGTATTTGTACTTGTAATTGTCTTGTAATTTCTTGTTTTTATGATTTTATGACGTAATAAGTATATAATTATAAAAGCTATTTAATATTGATTACACCTCATACTTCTACCTAATATAAATCATATCAAATATTGGATTTTAATCAAGCAAATCAAAATATTTCACGACCGAAATCACCCATTTTCCGAATTGGGTTTTTGCTAGAATATATAAAAGCTTCATGTGAAATTAATCAAAAACATATTTCAATTTTTTTATTTATACTATATCATGCAACATACCATTTTGGAGCCATATGGACCACATTTTTAGAATTTTTTCTTGATTCAAATGTTTTTGCTAGTATATCTGTAAAAAAATATATGATCAATAAGTTATGACAGCATATGTTTTTACATTATTTTTATATGTTATCAAAAAATGCAACGAATTTTTTAAAGTCAGTTTATGTAATTTAAGTTTAAATGACTTGAACTTCCAAGTTGATTGTACTTTAAAACCTTTAAATGCAGCTTCTTCTTTTTTTACGGCACACATAAAATATCTAAAATTTGTTGATCTTTTCGCAGAATTCCGCTTCCATACGACCACACCTATCAGTATGTGTTTCATTATGGAATATATACCAGGCTCCAAAGCAAAGTTTTGCCATTGTCTGTCACCTGGTACAGTGTCTCTAATGGCGTCAGTTCACTATCGGTGAGTTTCCATTAAAGACAACGGTCCAAAATTCTTTACAATATTAACATAATTTAACCAAAAATATGTGATTGTTGCGTTATAGCGACTCTTTAAGGCAACTCAGACCTCACTATATTTTATATGTAATCTTTGAGCAAATCTTTTATAGGTGCAACTGGACCAGGTTTTAGTAGAGGGTATGAGTGGACTTTGTGGGCACCAGAACAGCTCAGGTTAGTGTGCTCAATTCGCATGCTCGGTTTAAACAACAAGTGTCAAGATATCATAATAGAAGACTTTTTGATGATGTTTTGTTCATAGAAACTATGCAGCAGCTGATATCTGCCAGTGTTTTCTCTGATGGGGAATGCCTGACACAAGACTCTGTTAGACTGAAAAATGTGAGTTTCTACACAGCTGAACAATAATGAACAGTAAACTGATAAAACTAACATGAAATTTGAGGTTAAAAAAGCCTCAAACATAAAAATACTGTAACAACAGAACTGAACTGAACTTAAATTTACCATACTAAAGTAAGGGGACATTTACTGTATTATTAACATTTTTTTTTTTACAGTCAGTGCATGCTAAGTAGATTACTTACAAATGATAGTCCATTACTGAATACAAATTACATGATAAAAATTTTAGTTAGTGATGTCATCTGTTACATTACGCATTTTAGGTAATGTAATCTTACTACTTGTTGCTTACTTTTAGATTACTTTTCACCTAACTTGTTTAAACCATTGATTTGAATCTTGTACCATATTGATGAAAAATATAAAAAGAAAGAAAAATTGTGTTTTAAATTGGCATTTTTTGCCATTTTGAGAATATTAAACAATTATGTAATCAATAAAAAGTTACTGTATTCTGATTATGAGTATTTTAAAATGTTATATAATCTAATTACAAGTATTTAAAAAAATATATGATTACGTAATCCAGATTAGATATAATCAACTGCTACCCAGAACTGTTTACGGTGTTGTGCTTTCTATGAAGCCTGTACATAAAATTGATTATAAAGTTTTTTTTTTATAATCCTATAATGCATTGTCTTATGGTTTATATTTGTGAAATAAGCAAAATATTACATGATGTACCCTATTATAAGCTATACAATACTTTAAAATGCATCGATTGCCTACTAACCATATCTGTATTTTTTGTTTAGGTTTGTAGTAATGTTTTGTCCCATGCTACCGAATGTCTCGGGAAAAAATTTACTTTCTACACGACTCTATGTCAACAAAATATGAATGGCTTGTGGCATCAGGAAGCAAACTGCTCCTTTTTTAAAGAGATCTCGCTTATGTGTAGGAGCTCCGATCCATTTTTGTTAGAATGGAGATCAAAAAGCAACTGCAGTAAGAACCACAGTTTATAACAACTTAATGATAAATGTTATCATATTAATTTTTGTTTAAATTTTTTTTACAACTATGTTTGAAATAGTAAGAATTGATCTTGTTTGCAGCCAAACCTCATTGTCCTGGAGACCTGTACTATGAGGAGAAGGGTCCCGCTTTCCCCCCAACCTGCAGCAACCCACAGAATTACACCACAGAATTTACTAGCACCTGCCTGCCAGCTAAAGGTTGGTTTTTGATTAGCATTAAAAAAGGAAATGTGTTTTCACAGATATTTTATTTTAATTTATTTCATACCTTAAGTATTTAACTTAAATCAATTATCTCTCAAATAACCGGTCACTTTTCAGAAGATGCAAAAATCTAGGTTTAATTTATTCATTTTTAATATATTTTGCAACATTTTTCTTCTCACGCAATTTCAGGAAAGGTCTTGAATGATCATGCTGATGGTTACCATTCCATAAATGTGGAAGAATGTCCATGTGTACATGCAAAGATAACATATGCTCCAGGACAGGAACGCAGAACAAAGTGCCAGACTTGGTGAGAAGTATTTTTTTTCTCTATAGCTTTTCCTCCAATTCTGGACAGCTAATGAGTTGGCAAAAAAGAGTTTAGATCATTCTGGTTGTATAAAATCTATTTCTATTATTTATTAAATAGATATGGAATATTTGTTGTGTACAGGGCAGACAAGGAAGATGGGGGTCCAAATTGCAGCCAAAATGTAGTTTATTAAACTAAACAATGATGATAATCCAAAACCAGAAACATTGGAGAAATAACAGGAACAAACTAAAGTAACAGCATAAAAAACAGGACAATTAGCTTACTGAAACTGAGGGCTGAAAATATGCAGAGCTAACAGGGAAACTAGATGGGACACAGGTGATTTCAATAACTAGGGAGACCAAATCAGTAACTATGACAACAAACTAAGGAACAAATGGCACAGGCTTAGAAACACAGGGAAAAAAGAAAAAACTAGTCCATACAACAGAACATAAACCTGATAAAAGTATTATTAATATTAATAATATAATCAAGGTTTATTAAAATACAGTCTTTGCATGTAAAAAATGTGGGATTTGAACATATTCTGTAGAAAAAAAAAAGAAAACTGCTTGAGACATTTCTGTTGTTTTTATCCCCTCAGTACCTGCATCAGAGGCAAATGGGCATGTTCTACAAACACATGTCCAGCCAAGTGTATTATTGAGGGCCAATTCATCACTACATTTGATGGCAAACAGTATTCTCTACTTGACAGATGCACATTTGTGGCTGCAAGGGTAACTGAAATGGAAAGATTTCACTAAAATATGATATTTTGAGGTTTACTGATATTAAAATGTATACTATTTGGTATGTCACCCAGGGGCTTAATTGGACATTGAACATTCAGTATTCTGTGCAAACTGTTGTCATAGAAAGGGCATATCTTAATATCAACCAGGTTTGTCTGTTTTCCTTCTTTTTTTTTTTTTTTACATTTGCATAAGCTTTTTGCATAATATTTAATTTTTTTTTCTAAATTGCATGTTGGAAAAACATTATTCTTTATCATGAAATTCCACATTGTGACATCAATGTCACTGCTCTTATAAACTAAATAATGCTATTTTCATTCCAGGAAAGATATACCTTCTCTGCAAACAGCATACAACTGAACAATATAGAAATCAGTGACCTGTCACAGACTGGTAGGCTCTTTTGCAATTCATAAGTTTGAAATATTCATATAAAAGCTTGACAAAATGTGCAATATTAACATAAGCTTTGAAAAATGTCTTTCTCCTTTATACTGTATATGTAATTGGGTTTTGTTTCAGAGTCAACCACAGTCTTTTGGCAGTCTTCAATGTTCATTCAACTTCAGACTTCATTTGGCCTGAAAATGCAAGTTCAAATCTCTCCAGAAATTCAAATATATTTGAATTTGCCACCAACTGAAAATACCCAAGGTTTGAATAAGTCATATTCATATAAGCCAATCTCAAGGACCACGCAGAATTTCAGAAAAAATATATATAGAGTCAATAAATCATTTTTCCAATTATTATTATAGGTCTCTGTGGAACTTTTAATAATGACACAAGCGATGACTTCACCACTTTTAGTGGTATCATAGAAAGTTCGGCTCAGCTTTTTGCCCAGTCCTGGTCAATGGGCAGTTGTACCCCAATTACTGGATGCATCAACACTGACAATGGTAAGGAATTTTTAGCCAGACTACTTAACAATATTAATGTTATTTTCCAAGATGACCACTTATATTCATTCAATTTGCAGAGATATTTGCTGAGGACAACTGTGACCAACTGAAAAATCCAGAAGGAGTATTTGCTGTGTGTCATGATTACGTACCTGTTTCGCCCTTTGTCGAGGTACTGATATATTATTATCCATAAACATATTTAATGCTTTTGAAATTCATGGATGTTTTCTTGTTATTAATCTGTGTTTGATTCTTCTCAGGCTTGTGTAAAGAGAACATGTCAGTGCTCAGCTGCATTACAGGGATGTTTGTGTGTCTCCTTTGGAAACTACGCAAAAGCCTGTGCAACTCAAGGGATCACTGTTGAGGGCTGGAGATCAGAAACAAACTGCAGTGAGTGACAAGTTTTTATTTAGTGTAAAAAGTATACAGTGACATTCAGGTTTGTTGTTTTTAAAGGTATTTAGGTTTTAATGTTGCAAAGAGTTGTTAGTTCCAAAAAAATCTAAACAGAAATTAAACAAAATTGAAATGTTTTTTTTTAAACAACATCTTTGAGTTTTAACCTTTTCCCCCCAAACTTCTTGAAAAAGTGCATATGACTGCAACTTTTGCACCAGTTTTTAATTGGAAACATTATAAACATACGGTTTCATCTGTGTTTCTCTTGTTGTTGTAGTGAATTGAGCCCTCATTAGTTAGTTGCTATGGTTTTTGATTTGCCCTCATGCGTCACACCTGTGTCTTGTCAATTATCTTGTTTACTTCCTAGTTTGTCCCCGTGTGTGTATATATATATATAGCCCTCATTTTAAGTTGTTCTTGGTCTGTTCTCAACTATATTATGTTGGTTGCTAGTCTCTTCTGCCTCAACTCTTCTTTGCTGTAACCTGATTATGACAAACACATGTTGAAAATTACTTTCCACTAGTGATGAGAGAAACAAAGCTTTTCAACTCTTTGAAACAACTGAACCAATTGCTTTGCAAAACGATTCACTGTTTAGAAGCGACACACAGGTGATGCTTGCTGATCAAAACGGTGTAAATGCAGCAAAAACTCAGCTTAACATACATAACACCTTTTACAAACCAATTACAAATGCTATATTGAAAGAGTAAACTAATAAATAGTATTAGCAAAACTATATTTTCATATATGAAGTGTCTTTATAAAATGTTATTTTATTAATTTGTAAGGCTTGTTTTTTTAATGGGGAGCTTGGTTGATCAGGCCGATTAGAGACTAATTACAACTCTTCTTTTTATCATAAAAATGTGTCATTAAAATGTGTACAAATTTATGAAATTGACCTGAGATCAGGTAAAATCCGAGATAGTCTACTAACTGCGAACCACTGAAATTTCGAAACGTTTCAAAACAGTTATGAAGTAAGGAAGCCTTGTTTACTGAAATCACGTGACTTTGGCAGTTTGATACGCGCTTCGAACTGGTTCGAAACAAATGATTTGCAAAGGTTTCGAAGCTTCACGAAGCAGTGTTTTGAAAGCACCCATCACTACTATCCACTATTCAACTTAATTATTAAAAAATATACTAACATTTTTGTGATATGTACATTTCATATTTTGTTGATTACAAAAAGTTGTTATGGTTACATCACCATGTGAAAACAACTTTTTATTATTATTATTTGTGAGCATCTATGCATGGCTAAGTACCCACTCTACAGATTATCATTGTGCTTTTCAGTTCCTTCTTGCATGGGCAACCTGAGGTTTACTTACGCCACTTTGGCATGTAACCGTACCTGTCGTTCCCTCTCGGGCCCTGATCCCACCTGTAAGGTGCTGGACGATCCTGTGGAGGGGTGTGGATGCACATCAGACTCTCACCTGAGCAACCAACTGACCTGCAGTCCTCGCTCACTGTGCAGCTGCCACCACCCAGGAGGCGCCGCACCTCCAGGCCCAGTGGTTATCGGTGGACGCCAATGGTAAGGATAAACACAAGCCTCAAACAATATCTTTGAGTTCAATTTATAGCTGAATCTGTGTATACAATGTTTGTCTTGTATTACAGCTTGTGTGAAAATGGACAACTTCATTGTCCCAAAATTTGCAGTAAGTTTTTTTTCCCCCAAGTTTTTACTTTTGACAAAATACTACATTCAGGGGTTAATCCACTAAACAGCAGATGCTATCTGCTCTGGTTTGGTACTCCATTTAATATGTGTATTTAAATTGAAGCGGCACTGTGGAATTCCATAGTGGTTTTTAACACAGATTATTTTACATACGGACTCTGAATCACAAGATTACAGGTCCTTCTAAAAAAATTAGCATATTGTGATAAAGTTCATTATTTTCCATAATGTAATGATAAAAATTAAACTTTCATATATTTTAGATTCATTGCACACTAACTGAAATATTTCAGGTCTTTTATTGTTTTAATACTGATGATTTTGGCATACAGCTCATGAAAACGTCTCGGTTACGTATGTAACCCTCGTTCCCTGAGTAGGGAACGGAGACGTTACGTCGGATGACGACGAATGGGGTTTCGCTTAGAAAGCCTATCAGCTTCGAGTATTACAAAACGAGCCTATGGCAAAGAAATGCCATGGGTCTGCGGAATTTGCATGACGTAACTCCGCCCCACCTCGTGGGTATAAAAGGAGGAAGTCCGCAACAGCAGTTTATGTTTCTTCGCTGAGGAGCCAAGACTGAGCTCAGGCGATCCCCGCGGTACAGCGGAAAGTGGCAGGCAGATGTAACGTCTCCGTTCCCTACTCAGGGAACGAGGGTTACATACGTAACCGAGACGTTCCCTTTCGTTGTCACTCCGAGTTACGTCGGATGACGACGAATGGGGTTACCAGTCTAATCACGCCACCTTCTCAGCTGTCTTCCAGTGCCCTGCGTAAATCGAGATCCCTGTCATAGACTGGACGAAGGACTCCATTTAACACAGGAATACCAAGGTACACTGGGAAGCATATCCCATCCTAGGGGAAGTATGCAATTAATGCCAACCCAGAGGGGGGGGGACTTAGAGAATACACATATGACCCGAAGGAAACATATGGAGAACACTGGGGTGTCCAGCCGCAGGTGGAATATTTCAACCCCAGGGGTGGCAAGGTGGCTTGCCAAGGGAAAGACACATGCTCAGAGAGGCTTACAGTGGAAATACACATGTGGGGGTCGCTCAGGGGAGGGACCATGCACACGGGAGGCACCTAGCCGACGCGCAGGCAAGAGACACTGGCGCCGACGTCAGGAGTGCTGGAGGAGCTCAGGGCTTTCGGAAAAGCTCACCTGAGGAGAATATCGCACGTATCCAGTCCGTGGAGTGGAATGGCGAGCAAGCGAAGACACCTGAGCGGGTCCGGTACTAGCTAGTTGAAGCGAGTACATGAGAGGACACTGGCTCCACTCGGAGATTATAGAATCTGGCGAATGTGTTAGGTGTCGCCCAGCCTGCAGCTCTGCAGATGTCTGTTAGCGAGGCGCCATGCGCTAGAGCCCAAGAGGATGCCACACTCCGGGTGGAGTGGGCCGTCACCCCAAGGGGGCACGGTCGGCCTTGCTGCTGGTATGCCAAAGCAATGGCGTCCACTATCCAGTGAGACAACCTTTGCTTGGAGAGAGCCTTTCCCTTCAGCTTCCCACCATAACAGACAAAGAGCTGGTCTGAGGTCCTGAAACACTGCGTCCTGTCTACATAGGCGCGAAGAGCGCGTACTGGACAGAGCAGTGCCAAGGCTGGGTCTGCCTCCTCTGGGGGCAGCGCTTGCAGGTTCACCATCTGGTCCCGAAAGGGAGTGGTAGGAACCTTGGGCACATATCCGGGCCGGGGTCTCAGGATCACGTGAGAGAAAGCCGGTCCGAATTCCAGGCACGCTTCGTCGACGGAGAATGCGTGCAGGTCCCCTACCCTCTTGATGGAGGCCAGTGCAACCAGGAGCGCTGTCTTCATTGACAGGCACTTAAGCTCAACTGATTGCAGGGGCTCAAAGGGAGCACTCTTTAGGGCAGTTAGAACCACTGAGAGGTCCCAAGAGGGAACGAGAGGAGGACGAGGAGGATTTAGTCTCCTCGCTCCTCTCAGGAACCTGATGACCAGGTCGTGCTTCCCTACCGACTTACCTTCGACGGGGTCATGATGTGCGGCAATGGCGGCAACATAGACCTTAAGGGTGGAGGGAGACAGCCTTCGCTCCAACCCTTGCTGAAGGAAGGAAAGCACAATGCTGATCGAGCATCTCCGGGGGTCTTCTCGGTGAGAAGAGCACCAGTCGACAAAGAGGTTCCACTTCAACGCATAGACGTGTCTCGTGGACGACGCTCTAGCGGAAGTGATGGTAGCCGCCACCGCTGGTGGAAGGGTACTCAAACCTACCTCGAGCCGTCCAGGAGCCACACGTGGAGGCTCCAGAGATCGGGGCGAGGGTGCCACAGGGTGCCCCGTCCCTGAGAAAGAAGGTCCTTCCTCAGAGGAATGGGCCAGGGAGGTGCTGTTGCGAGGAGTGCAAGTTCGGGGAACCAGGTCCGGCCGGGCCAATACGGCGCGACCAAAATGACCTGCTCCTCGTCCTCCCTGACCTTGCGCAAGGTCTGCGCAAGAAGGCTCACTGGGGGAAACGCATATTTGCGGCCCGACGGCCAGCTGTGCGCCAGTGCATCCGTGCCGAGCGTGCCCTCGGTCAGGGAAAAATACAGGGCGCAATGGGTCGAGTCGTGAGAGGCAAACAGATCTATCTGTGCGTCCCCGAACTGGTCCCAAATCAGCTGAACCGACTGGGGATGGAGTCGCCATTCTCCAGGGAGGGGCTGAAGCCGTGAGAGCTCGTCGGCTGCAAGTTCAGGGCTCCGGGAATGAAAATGGCTCGAAGCGACCTCAGATGCTTCTGACTCCATAGAAGGAGGTGGCGGGCGAGTTGTGACATACGGCGGGAGCGTAGACCACCTTGATGGTTGATGTACGCTACAGTAGCGGTATTGTCTGAGCGGACTAGTACGTGTTGACCCCTGAGCAACGCCCGGAAGCGGTGCAGGGCAAGGCGTACTGCCAACAACTCGAGGCAATTGACATGCCATAGCCGCTGGGGTCCTGTCCAGGAGCCCGCAGCAGCATGTCCATTGCACATGGCGCCCCAGCCCGTGGTGGAGGCATCCGTGGAGACCGCAACATGCCGGGAAGCTCGTTCCAGGGGGACACCCGCCCTGAGAAAACTGAGGTTCGACCACGGGGTGAGGAACTGACGGCAGGTCGGAGTAACTGGTACCCGGAGCGTGCCTTGATGCCATGCCCACCTCGGGACTCGGTCGCGAAGCCAAAGCTGAAGCGGTCTCATATGAAGCAATCCGAGCGGCGTGACCGCGGCTGCAGATGCCATATGCCCCAGGAGCCTCTGAAAAAGTTTCAGTGGAACCGCTTCTTGCTCCTGAGATGTCTCAGGCAAGTCAGCAGTGACTGCGCGCGCTCGCTCGTAAGCTGCGCGGACATGGCGACCGAGTCGATGTCCATACCGAGAAAAGAGATCCTCTGCACGGGGCAAAGTTTGCTCTTCTCCCAGTTGACCCGAAGGCCCAGACGAGCTAGGTGCCGGAGCACTAGGTCCCTGTGTTCGCAAACCTGATCTCGAGAGTGAGCTAGGATCAGCCAGTCGTCGATATAACTCAGGATGCGAACCCCGTGTTCCCGAAGGGGAACAAGGGCAGCCTCGACGACCTTCGTGAAGGTGCGAGGAGACAGGGCTAGCCCGAAAGGGAGAACCGCGTACTGGTATGCCTGCCCCTCGAAAGCAAACCGAGGAACGGTCTGTGTCGAGGAAGAATGGAGACATGAAAGTAGGCGTCCTTCAGGTCGATCGCTGCAAACCAATCCTGGGGCCGCACGCATTCGAGAACGCGTTTGGCGGTGAGCATCTTGAACGGCAGCCTGTGAAGGGAGCGGTTCAGCACGCGCAAGTCCAGGATTGGCCGTAACCCACCGGTTTTCTTGGGGACAATGAAGTAGGGACTGTAGAACCTGGACCTCATCTCGGCTGGAGGGACAGTCTCGATTGCACCCTTCGCCAGAAGGGTGGCAATCTCTGCTCTCATGACGGGGGCATTGCCACCGACCAAAGAGGAGCGGACTCCCCTGAAGCGGGGAGGAGACCGTGCGAACTGAATCGCAAGCCGAGCCTGACGGAACGCGCGATCCAGCGGGACAGACGGGGAAGCTCTAGCCAGGCTCCCAGGAACTGAACCGGCGGGATCACGCGACGACAGGCGTCCCCCCGGAGGGGCAGCGAAGCGGAGTAACTGGCCCAGACGTGGACGGCATAGCAGCCCGGTGTGGGGGCACAGTTAGCAACCGCGCCCTGGCAGAGGGGGCCAGGGGAGGACCAGGCTGGTCGTCCCGCGGGGGCCTGCTCTGCTAGGGGTCTGGCGACAGAGGGGGACGGGGCGCAGCAGTCCGTGGACGGCACGCCGTGTCAACCACCTCTGGGACAGAGGGGGGACCAGGAGAGCACAGCTAGAAGGCGGCGCTCTGTGTCGTCCGAGAACTCTGTGTGTTCAGAGACGGGAGAGTCAGTTCTTTGCGAATAAGGATTCTTCCCCGGCCCTCCACCGGGGAAAGGAGTGGTCCTGCTCCCAACTCCTGGAAAGAACTGAGTCCCATCTCTGAGGAGCCTCTCTCAAGAGCGCCACCTAACCCGGCGTGTAGCGGGGGGCGGGGCTGGAGAGGGCTGTGGCGTCCGGCCGCGGCCCCCAGAGCCGGCCCGGGTGAACGGGCAGGGTGGGAGCCGCGGAAGGGCGCCCTTGGCGGTGGGCAGACAGAGGGATCTGAGCGGACGGCGGGGCCGTCAGGACAGAATCAACGTCAGTCTGCTCATGGACGGCTGAGAGCTGTTGGGCCAGCCCTCAACCGCACCGCCGAAGAGGCCAACCTGGGATATGGGAATGTCGGACAGACGGGTCCGCGCGACATCCAGCACATCAAACAGGTACGGCCACCGAATGGTGAGCATCACCTGACCCAGGGAGCGTACGGCCACTGTCGTCGCTCAGAGAGCAAGGTTAGTGGCGGCGCGCAGCTCAGTGAAGAGCCCTGGGTCAGTCCCGCCCTCGTGCAGGTCCATGAGCATCTGGGTCAGGTAGACCAGCAGAATGACCATGGCCGCAGTGAGGCGGCCGCCAGTCCCGTGGCGCTATAGGATCTCGCCACAAGCGTAGACGAAAAACTACAGGCCACGGACGGGTGCTTAGGATTGCGCCGAGAAGAAGCACTCTGAGGACACATAGCATCGCAACAGAGCGTTCAGCCGGGGGAACCCCAGTGTACCCACGGGCAGCGGCCCCATCGAGGGGAGGAAAGGCGGATGAGATCAGCGAATGGCCCCTGATCTCATCATGCACGTCCGGGAAGAACGGTATTGGGGTTTGCCTTGGACGAGGGTCGGCGGCCTCACCCAAAAACCAATCGTCCCGGGAAAGCATGGCCGTCATCTCCGGATCAGACTCGACGAGTCGTCACTTCCAGGAAAATCAAACCCACCTAGTGAAGCTGCTACAAACATAATATCATCCTCTGTAGCTTCAAATGAAACACACGGGCCACCAGAGGGTAGACCCGTGGGAATCACCTGTTCACTAGCGGGCACCGTCATTGAAGAGGGGGGCTGTGGTCGCGGACACATAGTCGGCGCCTTGTTCCAGACCGAAACCCTCAGGTCACCCTGGCCACCAGCCGAAGATCGGGGGGTGGATGAGGGGACTCTCACTCATGTGAGTTCACCGAGTCTCGACCTTAATGACGCAATGATCATGTTTCCATGGAGAAAACATGAGTCATCCACGAGCGCTGCTCTAGCATGATCAAGCCCAAACATACTAGACAACGCTCGTGCCCATCAGAGTCCGATACCAAGCTGCCGCACCATTCATTTTTTTCTTTTTTTTTTTTTTTTTAAATTCACGGGCGAGCCGTCTTTAAAAAGACGTGCCGCGTGCAAGCTCTTTTAGTGAGAGAAAACTCAAGTGTTGAAGCACCCGGGGAGACACGCACCGACTGGCAGACCACTGCAACAGATCAGCAGGAAGCACGCGCTCGCCGTAGATCGCCGTCACACCAACACTCGAGGTACTCGTTTGTAAAGCTGACAATTCAGAGATGGCTTGTGGAGAGAAGAATACACTTGGCTCCGAAGCGAAAACATAAACTGCTGTTGCGGACTTCATCTTTTTATACCCACGAGGTGGGGCGGAGTTACGTCATGCAAATTCCGCAGACCCATGGCATTTCTTTGCCATAGGCTCGTTTTGTAATACTCGAAGCTGATAGGCTTTCTAAGCGAAACCCCATTCGTCGTCATCCGACGTAACTCGGAGTGACAACGAAAGGGAACCCAAAATTCCTATCTAAAAAAATTAGCATATCATGAAAAGGTTCTCTAAACGAGCTATTAACCTAATCATCTGAATCAACTAATTAACTCTAAACACCTGCAAAAGATTCCTGAGGCTTTTAAAAAACTCCCAGCCTGTTTCATTACTTAAAAACCGCAATCATGGTTAAGACTGCCGACCTGACTGCTGTCCAGAAGGCCATTATTGACACCCTCAAGCAAGAGGGTAAGACAGAAAGAAATTTCTGAACAAATAGGCTGTTCCCAGAGTGCTGTATCAAGGCACCTCAGTGGGAAGTCTGTGGGAAGGAAAAAGTGTGGCAAAAAACGCTGCACAACGAGAAGAGGTGACCGGACCTCTTCGGACCGGTGACCGGAAGATTGTGGAGAAGGACCGATTCCAGACCTTGGGGGACCTGCGGAAGCAGTGGACTGAGTCTGGAGTAAAAACATCCAGAGCCACCGTGCACAGGCGTGTGCAGGAAATGGGCTACAGGTGCCGCATTCCCCAGGTCAAGCCACTTTTGAACCAGAAACAGAAGCAGAAGCGCCTGACCTGGGCTACAGATAAGCAGCACTGGAGTACCCACAGTCAGTGATGGTCTGGGGTGCCATGTCAGCTGCTGGTGTTGGTCCACTGTGTTTTATCAAGGGCAGGGTCAATGCAGCTAGCTATCAGGAGATTTTGGAGCACTTCATGCTTCCATCTACTGAAAAGCTTTATGGAGATGAAGATTTCATTTTTCAGCACGACCTGGCACCTGCTCACAGTGCCAAAACCACTGGTAAATGGTTTACTGACCAAGATTCATTACTGTGCAATGAATCTAAAATATATGAAAGTTTAATTTTTATCATTACATTATGGAAAATAATGAACTTTATCACAATATGCTAATTTTTTGAGAAGGACCTGTATTTTCTTAGTGAACTCCACCCTTGAATTTTCAAATAATATCACACTGACAAATCAACATTGAAATGTGCTAGATTGCAACATCACCGTTCAACTTGCATTGAAATGTGCCTTTTTTTCTAGATTGCACAGTGGGAAAGATTTGTGTGGATTGTTTACAAATACCCGTGAACACTGCCCATAGGACATGTGAAAGCTTGACCAAACCCGTAGTAAGCATTTTTTTTAAAATTTGACATTATGACATCCTACCATATGCAAGTATTAAAGTGTTCATTTTCTGCAAGAGTCGGAGTGAAATTGATGCTATATATTTACAGACTGATGGTAACAGCTGCATCAGTGGCTGTTATTGTCCTGGGGGACTTTTTGAAGATCATAACGGTGGTTGTGTGACTCATGAAAACTGCACCTGTGAATTCAGTGGGAGGGTGTATGAAACTGGGCAGAGTGTGGAGACAAACTGTAAAATATGGTAAGAGCCTTGTCTTCTAGGTTCACATATTTTAAAGGAATAATTGTTCCAAACCCATATGGTTTTGATTTTGTGGTACAAAAAAGTAGATATTTTTCAGAATGCTAAAGCTGTTTTCCCCCCAGACTGGGAACCTTAATGAATAGAGATTAAGCAATTCAAATTGACATATCTTGGCTAATAAAATTACATTGAAGTAAAAACCCTTTTATTGGTAACATGGGTTCACTGGATATGAATGATGTGATTTTGTGTCTCACAGCACATGTAAAGGTGGTGAGTGGTCTTGTGTTGATGAGGCATGTTCAGGAGTATGTGAGGTTTTCGGGAATGGCCAATACCACACCTTTGACTCCAAATGGTACAAATTCGATGGCCACTGTCAGTACACCCTAGTGAAGGTGAGTGTTTGCTATGTGATAAATTACCCATTTGAGTACATAAAACATTTGTACATAATACAGTAAGAGTCATTTTAAACATGGCAGAATTTACTTTAGTCAAACAGCTACTAAAACGATAAAATGAAACAATGACAGTCAAATATGAATAAAAAACAACCAATGCCCAAATGATTGACTATTGCTCAACACATTCCTGACTTTTAATCAGTGTTTTTACAGCGTACAAGTAAAATTCTCAAACACATGCCAAAATTTTTTAACCTCTAATATTTATTGTAAAAGGACGCAGGTTCAAGTGGACAGTTTGCAATTAAATCTGAGAGCGTTCCTTGCTGTGACGAGTCTTTGACGTGTTCCCGCGCCATCTCAGTGGAGCTCCTGGTATGTGATCTTCTGTGAATAAAAATTGTTGTTGGATGTTGTCAATATTTCAACTTTCTTTCAAGTAAAAATTGTAATGCATAATGATGCAATTGTGTTTGCTCAATGTTTGACAGGGTACAGTGACTCTGATGTTGAGCGATATGAAGGTAACTGAGAGGCTTCAGGCAGGGAATGCATTGCTGGCAGAGCCCCTTTATTCCATCCACACTGTGGGCCTCTACATCATCATCACAGCTCCCAGACTGGGCATCACTGTAATCTGGGACAAACACACCAGGGTCACCATCCAACTAGAGCCCCATTGGAGAGTAAGGAATCACATTAAATTATGTCTAAGTTTTATATTCAATCCTCACATTGTGAATTATCAGGGGCGAGTTTCCCATACAAAGACATAACTGCATTTACTAGAAACAACAGAAAGAAGCTTATTTGTTTTAATTACGTCTACATGCAGTGTGTACTCCTGTGGGCTTTATATGCGATTCATTCATCAGCTTTCAGCAGACTTTGCTGGATCAAATGTACTGAGTGGTTAAGACATGCAATATTCTCTTTTAACTGTGGAACATTAGGGCCGAGTGTTGGGACTCTGTGGGAACTTTGATGGAAAGGTGACAAATGACCTTTTGACGAGCAGCTCCTCAGAAGTTTTCAGTGTTCTGGACTTTGGGAATAGTTGGAAGAGAGCAGATCCGCCATGCTCTGATGTGACCCATGAAATATTTCCCTGTGAACGTCACTCCTATTGTGCAGCCTGGGCTCAGCGGCGATGTATGATCCTGAGATCGGACACCTTTAAAGATTGCCATCTGAAGGTACCTTGCAGTGACATTAGTCAATTAAATAATGTCGTTTCTGATGTTTGTTGCTTAAAGTTAATCTTGGTTCTTTAACAACAAATCACTGTTTATATATCAACCAATTACGACCTTTTTGTTCAAGTTCATCAAACTGGGTTTGATAGTTGGTTCAGGTACACAATGTGCTCGTAAGTGATTTTTTTTTCCCATGAGGAAATCAGCCAATAATTGTTGCATTCGTATGACTACTAGGTGGATCCAGAGCCTTATTACCAGGCCTGTGTTTTGGAGTCCTGTTCTTGTGAGTTTGAAGGAAAGTTTCTCGGTTTCTGTACTGCTGTCTCAGCTTACGCAGAGGCATGCAGTGCAAAGGACGTTTGCATCAACTGGAGATCCCCAGATTTGTGTCGTATGTATTGTATTCTATTGTTATTAAGAATTTCCCAGAATGAGCATTTCCTGGTAAAGACATACCTGGGTTATTATTGAGTTAAGTCAAGTGATTACAGTGTTGGTCATCTCCACAGCGGTGTATTGTGACTATTACAATGACGTGGGCCAAAGCACCTGGCATTACGATCCCTGTGGCCAGGTTAAGACTTGTGGCACTAATAAACGTTTTACAGGAAAACTTGAAGGTATTTCCCCCCCCTTCCTGTTCCTGCTTCTTGATCTAGCGTTGAACTGCAGCAATGCATCCCCAGACAGCAACATGGTGTCAGCCCAGATCCGGCCCCAATCTAGTACACGTTGAATCCACATGTACAGTACCAGATGTGGCCAGGATCTGGGCCAACACTATGTTGCTGTCTGGGTCAGTACTGCTTGAAATTAGAAATATGAAAACAGTTTAAATGTCCCGAATGTCTTTGGTTTTCATAAAGCACTGCATGAAACTTTCAGGTTGCTATCCAAGATGCCCTGAGGAGACCCCATATTATGATGAAAACATAGGTAAATGCACCACTTTGGACAACTGCACTTGTAACATCATGAACAGAGTGTTGTCACCTCCTGATGAAATGTGCACTCCCTATAAATGCTGGTAAGCCATTTTGTAGACTCTTGTTGTAATGCTGGATAGACATTTTAGATAAAAGGTTTAAAGAACTATACAAATACCGTTCACATTCATTATATTTTATATTCTTTGTCCTTAGTAAATGCTTTGATGGACAAATCATATGTATTTCAACAACTACGACTACAACTACGACTACAATTTCTTACACATCAACAGCTCAGCCATCTACAACTGCAATGACCCACACAACCACAACACAACCACCAACAACTCAAAGCACAACAAAATACACAACACAATCACCAACAACTCAAAGCACAACAAAATACACAACACAACCACCAACAACTCAAAGTACAACAAAATACACAACACAAACATCAACAGCTGTCAGCACAACAGAATACACAACCACAACTCAACCATCAACAACTGAGAGCACATCACAACCACATACGACTCCAGTAGAAAAAACAACCACAACACAGCTACCACCAAATGAGAGCACAACAGAATACACAACCACAACACATCCATCAACAACTGAGAGCACAACAGAATCATATACAACTCCAGTGGAAGAAACAACACAGCCGCCAACTTCACAGAGCACAACAGAATACACCACACAACTACCAATAACTGAGCACACATCAGAATCATATACAACTTCAGTGAAAGACACGACCACAACACAACCACTAACTTCAGAGAGCACAACAGAATACACAACACACCTACCAACAACTGAGACCACAACAGAATCATATACAACTCCAATGGAAGGAACAACAACACAACCACAAACTTCACAGAGCACATCAGAATACACAACACAACTACCAACAACAAAAAGGACAACAGAATCATATACAACTCCAGTGGAAGAAACAACTACAACCTCACAGTCACCAACTTCACAGAGCACAACAGAATACACAACACAAAAACCAACCACAAGGACGACAACAGAAGAATATACAACTCCTTTCGAAGAAACAACACCAACACAGTCACCAACTTCACAGAGCACAACACAACTACCAACAACTGAGAGCACAACCGAATATACAACCACAAAACAACAGTCAACAACTGAGCACATAACAGAAGCATATACAACTCCAGTGGAAGAAACAACTACAACCTCACAGTCACCAACTTCACAGAGCACAACAGAATACACAACACAAAAGCCAACAACAAAATATACAACACAAAAACCAACCACAAGGACGACAACAGAAGAATATACAACTCCTTTGGAAGAAACAACAACAACACAGCCACCAACTTCACAGAGCACAACCCAACTACCAACAACGGAGAGCACAACCGAATATACAACCACAAAACAACAGTCAACAACTGAGCACATAACAGAAGCATATACAACTCCAGTGGAAGAAACAACTACAACCTCACAGTCACCAACTTCACAGAGCACAACAGAATACACAACACAAAAACCAACAACAAAATATACAACACAAAAACCAACCACAAGGACGACAACAGAAGAATATACAACTCCTTTGGAAGAAACAACACCAACACGGCCACCAACTTCACAGAGCACAACACAACTACCAACAACTGAGAGCACAACGGAATCTCATACAACTTTAGTGGAAGACACAACCACAACACAACCACAAACTTCAAAGAAGACAACAGAGTACACAACCACAACACATCTACCAACATCTGAGAGCACAGTGGAATCATACACAACTCCAGTGGAAGAACCAACCACAACACAACGACCAACAACTGAAAGCACAACAGAATATAAAACCACAACACAACCACTAATACGTGAGAGCACTCAACCAACCGCAATGCCAACAGAATACACAAACGCAACTCAGCCAACAACTGCAGCTACAACCTCAGTAAAATATTCCACTCCAGTGTCAACAGTGACCACTACAGGTATGGAACCCACTACAAACATACACTTGACTTTTGCTATAATTAACATTTAAACTAAAGTTTCTTAATATAAAGCCAGTAATGTGATGTTTAACTGAAAAAAAAAAAAACTTTTGGAAACTGCCATGCAAATATATATTTTTTTTAGTGGACTTTTTTTTCTCTCATTCCCACTAGATTTTATAATAGTCACTGGTTCTACTAGCACAACTCCAAATTTAACCTCATATCAAGAAGTGCACAGTACGACTATAAATCCGACAACGGTGATCCCTTCAACGATGACACCATCAATTGTGACCCCTTCAACAATGACCCCTTCAACGATGACGCCTGTATCCAATACTACAATACCTACCACTGAACACACAACTCCAGGTACAACTACTACTCACAAAAACAATTCTACATGATAACACAACCCCAGGGCCTACTACTGCTTAAACTACATATGGAACAATTTCTCAGATTTAAAATCCACTTGAATTACAGTATGCTCACCATACAGTCCTCAAACTCAATTATATGTGTTACATGTGTTGATTAGAGGGATCTTATTTTTATGCAATTTTTGAATCAGTGTGCGAGTGCAAAGATGTGATGCGAAATCAAAGCTGGTCATGTGGAGAAACTTGGAGAGAGGATTGTGCTGATAAAGACTGTAAGGCTGGATTGATTGAGGTAAAATCCATAACCTGCCCAACACCCAAAATCAGGACGGATTGCCCTAGAGACAAGATGTCTTTGGTTACAGATAAAGAGACTTGCTGTGAGAGCTGGAAGTGTGACTGTAAGTAAACCAACCTGCCATATAAACATTGACTCATTCAGTTGGATTAGTTAGTGGTGGGGCTATCTATTTGTCCAGCCAATGGAAAACAATAAGAGTGACTTTTACAGGTTTTTTTATTTTTTATTTGTTTTACAAATTTTACCAATCGTAATTTTATTTTTTTTACTGTTTCCTTTTTCAGGCCAGTGTCAGATTTATGGAGACCCTCACTACATTTCCTTCCAGGGCATTGCATTTGACTTCATGGACAACTGCACCTACACTCTATTGGAGGAGAAAGAACCGCAACACAGATTAAGCATTACTGTAGACAACTACTACTGTGACACGGAAATTGATAATTCCTGTTCTAGGGGCATCACATTAAAGTACTGGAATGACATTGTCACACTTATGATAAAAGAGGAGTTCACAATGGAGGTAGGTTAATAATAATAAAAACTTTTAAAATATGTGATTCTTCTAATGTTCTAATGTATCAGTCTCCCAGAGCCATACATTTGAATCTAGGTATAATGTGTGGTCCACATTTCACCTTACTCTTGCCAAGAATATGAAAAGGAATATGCTATTGAAAGTTTGGAAACCATCATTCAGAAATTGTAATTGCTAAATGCAACATATTTTTGTAATTTTAATCAACAGTAGTCTATATAAATTATGTATAGCCTAAGCTGGTCAATAAACCTTTTATTATCAATACCAAATTCACCATTATTCTTTAACTGACACATCCTCAATTCAACAAAACAGATTTTTGCCACAGCATACAGTTCTCTGCCGTTATTTTTATTTCTGTGAATGACTGGAGATGATAGTTCACTTTAACTTGGATGATAAGCAGATTGTCTTTTTTTCCAGTCTACTTTGAACCAGGAAATCATAAAGCCACCGTATGAAAATCAGGTCTTCAAGTTTGAAAGCAGTGATAGCCAGGTCTACATCTACATCAAACCAATCCGTTCCTATGTTTCTCTTTCGATATTCAACACTCTGTTAATCAACCTGGCATTTGAGCACTTCCAAAACAACACCAAAGGACAGTGCGGTAAGTAATTACAATTATTTGATTGTACGATTAAAAGTAACATGGACAGCAACATTGGTATATGTGGATTCAACGCTGTCGTTCAGATTTGGCCCGGATCTGGGCTGACACTATGTTGCTGTCTGCGAATTGATACATGATATACAATATGGTTCTTATGACAGATATCACAGACTAGAACTAAAAATATATATAAATAGTGTATATAATGGCTGTAACCTTGGGCAATCTTGCTCCATTTGACTTTTCAGGTGTTTGTGGAGGTCAGTCATGTATACGAAGAAATGGAGTAGTTGAAGATGACAACTGCTGTGATAAGACTGCATATGACTGGGTTGTAGAAGACCCTCTGAAACCCTACTGCAAATCTGCACCCATCAATGTTCCTTGTTTCCCTGTCATACCTCCACCTCCACCCCCGCCCCAACCTCCCTGTAATCCTCCAATATGTGACCTTCTTCACCACGAGTAAGCCACTGTATGGTATTTTTATATCAACTGAGGTCAATAAGCATAACAGTAGTGTTTCGGGAGTAAAAATCTTTTTTTTTTTCATAGAAAAAGGATAAACAACTTGGCCTTTTGCATTTCGACTATAATTGTGAACATAATTGGTGTTGTTAACTTCTTTGCCATTTACTCAGGGTGTTTGCGGAGTGCAGTAAAAGGATCAATTTTACGTCTGTGGAGAAGAACTGCCGGTTTGACTACTGTTCATCCAATAGCAGTGTTTATGCCTGTTCCTCTCTGGAATACGCAGCATCAGAGTGCAAGAGGATTGGTATTTGTGTGGACTGGAGATACCTTACCAGTGGCACCTGTGGTAAGTGCACAGAATGAAATTATAGTTTCAGAAGGTAGTAGTACACTTATATTTTTGTACATTTAGACACTGATACATATTTTTGTACGTTTAGACACTGATACATATAATATCAACATGTCAGCATCTTAAAACCTAACCTAAGCCTTAACATATATACCACTTTAGAAACCTGCAAAGTCTTTATGAATCCTTTGAGTTTCATTGAGTATTGAATTTGTGGAATTCATAGGTGGTTTTATGATATATTTTATAGCATTTATTGTGTTTCATTTCATGTTTCATCCTGGATCAACTTTCCAATTAACCAATCAGATTTGAGGGACAAGTTTACAGTTTATGTCAAGTTTAGGCTTAGAACCAAGGTGAAGTACTTAAACATCAGTGTCATTCACCTATTATTACCCTCTGATTTTAGAGAAAAGTTATGGGTAGGGTTAGGTTTAGGGGTAGGGATTGGGTAAGGACTACATTTTGGGACAGGAATGTTGATCCAGGACCATGTCTTACTTGGCAAAAACTTAATCGTGGCATCCGTAGGTCACCGTGATTTTGCCAAGTAAGACATGGTCACCGTGATTTTGCCAAGTAAGACATGGTCCTGGATCAACATATTTTGTTGATCCTGCATCAACATTCCTGTCCCAAAATGTAGTCCTTACCCTATCCCTACCCCTAAACCTAACCCTACCCATAACTTTTCTCTAAAATCAGAGGGTAATGATAGGTGAATGACACTGATGTTTAAGTACTTCACCTTGGTTCTAAGCCTAAACTTGACATAAACTGTAAACTTGTCCCTCAAATCTGATTGGTTAATTGGAAAGTTGATCCAGGATCAACAACGATGTTGATCCAGGAACATATGGTAGGCTACTTGGTGAAATCACGTTCACCGTGCTGGTAGCGCGCACTCTTCAATTGCACGCGCAAATGCGACGGCGCGCGCTGTGTATCGATTCACTGTATAAAGTGCAAAAGAAACTACGAGCATGCAACGTCGTTACAATGTAAATTAGTAAGTCACGAAATAAAAGTAAAATACCAATAAATCACGTGTTAGCTGAGAAGGATTTGCATGCAGGTATGATTTTCATTCTATTCACCAGGAGCTGTTTCATTAACAGTTCTTGTTAGTAGGCTATTGTGTATTCACCATGGTAACTGTCGTTTCCATAACCCCAAAATGCCACTTTATTTTCACTTTGTGTTATTTTTTATATTTTTAAATGAATGTGGTGGCTCATATCAACTTTGTGTTAACAAAAACTAGTTTGGGACTGCTATTTAATTGCTTTAGCATAGTCCTAATGTTTATCTATTACTAGTCTTTACTATTAGTCATTCTTACAATTGATGTATGTATGTTAAGTAAAGGGGGACAGTACTTGTGTGTGTGTTAACAATTTTTGTGTAAACATGTATTATAATACGCCTATATTCAATGTAAATTGTGATAATCGTAATTAATAATCGCAATTGGAATAATCGGCAATTATGATTTTTGTGATAATCGTGCAGCTCTAACATGGAGTCCGAAATTTTCTATTTGTTTTTTTCGTATTCGTCATCCTAAAAATTTGTCAAGCACAGAATCCTTAAACACAGAGTCGGATGCGCATTAATTAATCCGTTGCGGAAAAATTCGCAAAACAATACTAGGAGTGTCAGACTTTTGAATATTTTTGTGGACAATGGTGGGCTTTGGAGTCAAAAAGGTTGAAAACCACTGCCCTTGGGATTATTGAACTCGGTCACTTGGGTTAGTGCCCTTACAAAGGGCCCCTGATTGCATACAAATCTGCTTACTCATACTCTGCACTATAGATATGTACTTTGCTGAAAAGGTCTATGTTTTTGAGCACGTCAGAAATCCTCTTTTTACATACTGTTTTGTGTTTTCATTAGCATGTAGCCACATTCATTAGCTTAAAATTAATTAAAAATCAAAATAAAAGAATAAACCATCTGCACACCTTTGGTGTAATAGTTTTAACCCAGTATGAATCTTGTTCATTAAATACAAGGGAAACAGTCCTCAATAACAATATGAATTTGCCTGTTCCACTGTATTTTAGAGATCACATGTCCTGAAGGAATGATGTACAATGAGTGTCGCGAGTCTCCGAATGATGTCTGTCGAGGCGGGTGAGAAAGATTTTACTTTAAATGATTCCCACAGTTCAAGATCTGCTTCATATTTCACCTCTCAATTAAAAGATTGAGTTTCAAGGAAAACTGCCAATGCTCCACCTTTTACTTTGTTTGTCTAGATTTTTCCATTAGTCTCTTAAAGAGTTTTTTTTATTCGTAATGGTAAGGTATAGGATCGCATGTTCGTGATTTTCTAACTATAGCCTCACGGCCATCACTCTATTGTCTCCTCAGAGTTCGTGTGCCTGCAACGTCTGTGGTTGGTCTGAGATCAGGCTGCTTTTGTCCTGATGACCAAATGCTTGCAGAAGATCACAAGCAAATCTGTGTGTCTGAATGCACTAGTGAGTGACTTTCTTTACCAACACGACAGATTCAACCACATATTTCAAAACGACTGTTATTATTTTAAAGCTCAAGATTTATTTTGAATCAATGGATTTTTGTAAATAATTCAAGCAATTCATATCCACAAATCGATTCATTGTTCACAATGAATAATGTATTTAATTCATTTATTTAATTTTAATAATATCTAATTCGTCAACAATAATAGTTCCAAAATCAACTAAATATTAATGAGTTATGCATGATTTAAGATAGCTTGTGTGCTTGAGAGGAAGCAAGAAAATCTTACAACCTTTGTTTAATTTTTTTTTCAGTATCCTAAAACTGATTTATCTAAAGCTATAACATAACATAGGCCTATATTATTATTATTATTATTGTTTCATTTAATAATAATAATAATAATATTTTATAAAATACATATTTTATTATTTTATTTAATTTTAATAATATTTTTCAATTATTATTATTATTTTTATTATTATTGTTGTTGTTGTTTGTTGTTTCATTTAAACCAGGACAGGTCTAGGATAATAATATAATAATAATAATACTAATAATAATGATATTGATGATGATGAATAATAACAATTATTGTTATTATTTTATTAAAATTATTATTTTATTATTTTATTTTAATACATTTTTCAACAATAATTATTCCAAGGTCAACTAAATATTACTGATATATTAAAGTGGCCGTGACATTCCCAACACAGAATTATTATTTTGGTACAATTTACAACAGTAAAATTAAAAGCAGTTGATGACCTAATGAGAAAATTCCTATTAAGCTAAACTAATTTGTTATCAAAACTGACATTGCAACAATACTTCGCCAATTTTCCTAAATAATCAATGCATTATGCAGATATTCTCAAGAATGGGTAATTTATACATGATTTCACACATATTTATTTTTCAGAGTGTAAAGGACCATTGGGTGAGCCCATGCCGGTAAGAGATACATTATTAATGCAACCACAAGCCTCTTTTAAACAATACATAGATATTTATTGTGAATACTGCATAACAGTAATCCTCTGTCTGTCTGTGTGTTAGGTGGGGGCAGTATGGGAATCAAACTGTCACATATGCACATGTAATAACCAGACTAGAACTGAAGAGTGCGTACCCAAACCTCCCGGACCTGCTCCAGTCTGCAGTGCCTTCTCCATCTTGGTTTCTGACTGCTGTGACAATCAGATCTGCGGTAATTTGGCAATCTTTGGCACCACATAGTGTAGACTGCCACCGTTGCTTGGAATACATATCCTTTTTCATTGATTATATCATGCGGTCCACTGTTGCAAAAATAGATTTAGAGTATGTTTTCTTTGCTTTTACAGTTGAGAAGAATTGCGAGTACAATGGAAGGACTTACAAGGTAAAGGAAATAGTTTACATATTTACTCACAATGGGAGTTTTGTCTGTTTTGTAAAGTTTCTGTAACTAAATTTAGCACAAAACATATTTAACAAATGTGACCGTGGACCACACAACCAGTCAAATGGGCCAATTTCTGGAAATTGAGATTTATACATTAATTGAAATCTTATTGATTCAGCTTTCAGATGATGTATGGTTTGTAAGGATAGGACAATATTTGGCCGAGATATAACTATTTGATAATCTGGAATCTGAGGGTGCAAAAAAATCGACACATTGAAAAAATCCCCTTTAAAGTTGTGCATTTATGTTCGCGATTGTGCTGCATTCACTCACAAAAATAAATGTTTTATATATTTATGGTAGGAAATTTACAAAAATATCTTCATGGAACATGATCCTTACTTAATATCCTAATGATTTTTGGCATAAAAGAAAAATCAATAATTTTGACCCGTACAATGTATTGTTGGCTTTTGCCACAAATATACCCGTGCTACTTGTGACTGGTTTTGTGATCCAGGGTCCCAAATGTATTTAACTGTGTTTTTTCTTCAGGTGGGTGATCGGTGGACAGACCCTTTAAGTCCGTGCGAGTCTTTCAGCTGTAGTCCGACAGGAACTGAGGTTGAGAAAACCGTGTGTCCACTGCAAACCTGTGCCGAGGTGAGACCAAAAATCACATCAGTATTACAAAACAAAATCTAGTTTGTTGCACATGTGCAAGTTTTTCTGGTTGAACCTTCTATAAAGCCACTGCATTATTATGTTAATATGTGTTACCAGGATTTACGAGTGTGGGATGAACATCATTGCTGCTATTCATGTAGGTTTACACAAATGTTTCACTGTTGCTGGAATTATACCATTCAATCAAACAATTATTATTTTATGCTTATTGGTCGTTTTAATAGACATTTTAAGGTTATACAATATATATATATATATATATATATATATATATATATATATATATATATATATATATATATATATATATATATATATATATATATATAATTTTCTTTTTTTTACACAGGTAACGTTACATGTGCTGCCAGAGTGACAAGAATGAACCTAACAATTGCCAACTGCACACAGGAAGTCCAGCTTCCCATTTGTGATGGCCAGTGTAAGACACACAACAGGCAAGTATTTTTGCTGTTTCATTAAAAATACGCTGACGATCATGTGAAGGTCTGTTGTAGTATTGTGTGCTAAAGACACAGATAATATGCAACTAAAAGCAAATACCACACATCTATCAAACATTAATTATTTCCTTGACAAACAGCTCTATGGCCACTAGAGGGTATTGTCAGAACATTTGTCATTTTGCAGCATTTTTTTTAATGAATGAATGAATGAATGAATGAATGTAAAAATATTGAGCCACATCCCCATATTGTTCCCCTATACAGCTGTAGTTTACTATACACACAAAACTATATTGCAAAACAATGTTCTTAAATTATGGAAAGTTGGAAAATACACAGTGTAAGATTGAGGGTAAATAGAAAAGAAAGAAAAAAATCTACTATTAATAAAAATAATAGGGTCCAATAGGACTAAAGGCCGTGCTTAACTCAGGTCCCAAAGTGTATAATGTGGATACCATAATTTTTTTACATTTTACATTATTTAGATTCTTTGATGCATAGAAAGTTCAAAGAACAACATTTATTTTAAAAATAAGTGTTTTGTAATATTATAAATGTCTTTGCTGTCACTGATATATATATATATATATATATATATATATATATATATATATATATATATATATATATTCCAGAGATGCCGGTTCTAATCCCTCGAGATGGACTGGTTACACGTGGTACCTGAGTTCAGATCTTTATTTGTTGTGTTTTCTTGCAGGTGGATTCATACTAACGGGACGCTGCAGCTTGAACAGAGTCACCAGTGCTGTAAGGAGAGAGGTTATGTGATGAGAGATATAACGCTGACTTGCAGCAAAAGCTCTCTGACCCACTTCACATACAAACATGTCACAAGCTGTGAATGCAAGGCCGAAGGTTAAGTTTACTTGGCATACAAATGTATGAAAACCTTAAAGTTAAAGTAACTTGTGATTAACTTTGGTCTCTGTGTTGTTTATGCATAATTAATCATTAGCTGCTGATGTGTGGGATGATTTAGTTTCAAGTCAAACATATTTCTGTCTTTTGTATTTTTGTTATGGTTTGAAATGCCCAAGGGAATCAACTTTAACCTCATTGATTGTAAAACATCTGTCTGGGAGTCTGTTCCAAAATCAATTATTTTTCTTGTCTAAATAATAATCCCAGCATATTTTGCCTAACCTACTGCAATTATATGATATATATTTTACATCGTTTTCAATTATCACTTTTAATTTGAACTATTCTGTTTTTTTACATGTCACATGAATAATGTCATGCTTATATGTATCTGTACTTTGAATGTGATTTCATGACCAAATCAAACCTGTGATTGTAACCTGATATCAGGTGTCAAGGCCTAAGAGGCTTTTGTAATCCACTTTCTGGATTCATAATTCATAATAATCATTAATTAGATAATAAATTAATATGAAACTTGTTTTTATAGGGTGTTTGCTTTTACATTTCCCTGTTATAAAACAATACAGGATATCTTAAATGTACTACAGTGGGATCAAAAACCAGAGCCCACTAAAGCTTCTATACTGCATTTTTCTATGTGAATAATATAGTTTAAATTATAATTAATTATATTATCAGCATACATATTTGAGTGAAAAGTGATCACAGTTGAATTGATAAACATACCTGAATTTCAGAAAGTTCTAGTATTTGGTATGTCTCCATTTTTATTTAAAGGGGACCTATTTTGCCCCTGTTCACAAGTTGGAATATAAGTCTCTGGTGTCCCCAGTATGTGTCTGTGATGTTTCAGCTCAAAATACCCCAAAGATCATTTATTATAACTTGTCAAAGTTGCCCCTATTTGGGTGTGAGCAAAAACACACCGTTTTTGTGTGTGTCCCTTTAAATGCAAATTAGCTTTTCAGAACAGGATGGAGCCTTTACAGCTCATGCTTCAGATACTCCAGCAACAACAAAACAGGAAAATCTCACACAGCTGAAGGAAGTTACAACTTTTAGAATACATCTGGACATTTCGGAATGGTTAGTGGATAAACGTATGTAGTTGTTGTGGAGTTAAAGGAGCTGTATGTAAGAAATTTATTTCAATTAATCATAAAATGGCCCTGATATGTCACTAGACATTAAGAAATCATGTTCATTTCAAATACTTATATCACTGACAACAGTAGTCCGGCCAGGATATTGTCATTTAAAAAGTGAAGTTGCAGCCCTCAACTGATGTTGATGTTGTCAAGTTGTGTTTTGGTCTGATGCGCCACCCTCCACCTATCTGCCAATCACGAAGTCAGTAGTGTTGTGGCATCCGGGTTGCCAGCTCTGCTAGTTACCACAGCTGCAGCTACAAACGTGTCGGAATCGGATAAAAAAAAATGTCTAACGTTGCGAAACCAAAAAAAACTAGTTATGAATCCGAAATACTTCGTGACAAAGTCCGAAATAAAACAAGGATCTGTATAGGAGATGCCTTTGAAAGATGGAGACGGCTGAAAACGGACAGACGGCAACGTTGCTAATTTTCTCCTGAACAGGTAAGATTCATCTATGTTTGGCTAACTTGTACTTGATGTAAATGGACATTTCAAATATTCATGACAGTCGAACAAAGTTATGCCCGTGCAAAGTAACGTTACAGCTCATATGGAGGAGGTGGGTCATCGAATTGAAACGGTAAGGAATTGTTTAGGTAATAAAAACGGCGAGTCGTCATTACTAACATTAGTAATGCATCATCAGAGCCCGTTTCTCTGTCATTATGATGAGACGCTGAGGAAAACAACATTAACACGCCCATTATTGTTTATCATGCAAGTTCTACAGCCAAAAATAATAGAATGACACGTAATCTTTCACAAAACATATTTTAGCGTTATGGACGTGTACTGCAGGGTAAGTTAAAAAATACAGCTGGTCGCTTTCACTTATAGCTGTATCTTTGATATCGGTTACACACAGTGACAGTGGCTTGTGCTTGTACTTACGTTAATGACAGATACCTTCCGTTACAAGTTAGACTAACAGCTACTGTTCTAACAATGTACTGTCACATACGAGCGTACATCTTTACGATTATATTTGGCTAATCGCCATTAGTAAATTTTTGCGATATATAATTACTTTGCAAAACATCTCTCATTTGATGCATAAACATAATTAACAGAAAAAGCTTCTTGTAGCAGCCTACGTTCCTGCTGTATCCTGCAGCTATCTGGCAACCTCGAGTCAGGGAGGAGGGAGAGGGGATACACCGCTCTACAGTAATTTGAAAGTGATTGCAGTTCCAGTTTTGGCCACATTCTTACATACGGCTCCTTTAAGTTGATTCAACTTGTTTGTACCGTCATGTTAATCTAAAAAATCTTTCAGAAACAACTTTAACTTCAAATCAAGTGTTGAACTAGTCTTGCGTAGCAAGACCTTCAGACTGACGCCAGAAGATCTGGACTCTGTCCCAGCTTTAATTGGCCAAGGACCGCCCAAGAGGATGTTTGATTGACATGTAACGCAACCAATCACAGTTCGTTTTGTTCTGCGTCATGTTTAGAGGCGTGAAAATGTAAAGATGATGTCCCTACGATAACAGACCGGCGTGCATCTAATAAATTATTAATTCATTATCGTTGAGCAAGTTAACTGCAACAACGGAGCCGTAAACTTCACATTACACTTTTGAAGATACAGTGTTTAGTTGATCCTAAAAGGACTCATTGTCACAGTTGTAAACACCTCAGGGGGTTTGGCATCATGGCGACTTTGTTCTAGGCGGACCATACGCTTATTTCACGCAGCCGTTATTTTGAAATCGAAAGCGAGGCTCCGGTGGGAAGAAAACCGGAAGTGTAGCCTTTAATCATAGGAGAGTCGCGAATGCGATGGCGTATTGTTGTGTTTAATGTAGAAATTAGTTATTCTAAAAATGTACATACATTTCTTTCATACTTTAGACCAGGGGTGTCCAAACTCGGTCCTAGAGGGCCACTGTCCTGCAGAGTTTAGCTCCAACCCCAATTAAACACACCTGAAACAGCTAATCAAGGTCTTGATTAGCTGTTGAAGGTCATTAGGCATGCTAAAAACTTACAAGCAGGTGTGTTTAGGCAAGTTTGGACTAAACTCTGGCCCTCCAGGACCGAGTTTGGACACCCCTGCTTTAGACTATATACAGTGAAATTCATTTATAATTTTTTTTTTTCAGAAAGTAAAAAAAATAAGCAGGAACGAACTATATCTACATATCCTATATTGGATTTTAACATCCAATAGTGTAAATCGCGGCAGCAGCTTCAGGTTGGTAGTCCAAGGCATTGTTGTTTATCTTTACTTCCGGGTTCTTCCCACCGGAGCCTCACTTTCGATTTCAAAATAACGGCTGCGTGAAATAAGCGTATTAAAGAATGCAACACACACGTCCCCCAGAAATCCTGTAGAATTCAACCAATCAGATGACTACTTTGAAACTCCTGAAGTGTTTCCAATTTTGTGTTCTATATCAGTGGCGAACGGTGACTTTTTTTTAACCGGATATTCTGGGTGGTGCGTTATGTCAAAAATGCAGATGGTTTATTATTGTTCACGTTCACACTAGAGAGTGTTAGCTGCTCAGTTTCTTACTCTCTTGACGCATAGCAACACAGCTAAACTTTAGAATACTTTAAGAATACTTTAGTATTCCCAATATGTTTGACCTTTTATTGATGCTTAACCTTTAAACGGCATTGGCACATTATGCGTTTTCGTTAAAAATAAATTTCCTCATGGAGAAAATGAAATACTATGAAAATGTAAACCCAGTGGAGGGGGGCGTGCACCTGAGACGCATCTCTCTGTATGGATCCTGCCTATGTCACCAACAACTGCTACGTCACGAACCACCGCAACCACCAATAGGAAAATTCAACTGCAGTGGCCACCGTTTAACCTGAAGAGGGCACCACTCAGACATTTTTAAACCATATATTGTAGCATTAAAACACTTTAAACCCAAATGTCAAAAAATTTACTGGAATCAATGAACAGCATGTATGAAGCTCCATTCTTACAGATTAACTAAAAAAAGTTGTTTTAGTGTTTAGTTACCCTTTAACCGAAACCCTCCGTAATATAGCCTACCATTGTTTGGCAAATAAATAACTGACAGCGAGTTACATCTATAGGTTATTGCTGATATTTTATCAATTTAAGCTTTATGGTACACATCAAACAAGGGGATTTAAATAATTGTGATAATAGAAATCAGCGAGGCCACTAAAGGCTTTGGTATGCAGAGCATTTGCAGCTTATGGACCACACCAACCTGTTCTCTATGCATCTGACGTTCAGCCAACAAAGGCTTATAGCGTTGAACTGACCCTCATTTGTGAAGCAGTCTGTCGTAAAATAATTAGTGCAAATATATAACACTTTAATGCCTTGAATTAAGCACATTTTCTTCATAAATTAAGTTCAACCATGGTGTCCTCATGTATGGAGCTAGAAATGTGTCTTTATTACATGCGAGAAAATAAATGATCTGAGAGAAAAAGAAAAAAGTTTGAGAGAAAAATTTATCACACTGATAGCAAAAAAGCATTTCATGAGAGAAAAAATTATATTTGAGAGAAAAAGTTTTCATACCAATAGCAAAAAATAATATTTGAGACTAAAAAAAGTTTTGAGAGAAAGTATTTTCTCATAGAACATAAAAAAATATAAATTTGAAATTTTTTAAACTATTTCTGAGAAAAAAAATCTCTCTCAAAATACTTTGAAAAAAATCTCAAATATATATTTTTTGCTATCAGTGTGAAAACATTTTCTCTAAAAAAAAGAAGTGTTTATCTCAAAACGCTTTTCTTTGCTCTCGATGCAATTTTTTGCTCTTGTGTCAGGATTTTGCTTTAGCTGTGAAAATTGTGTCATGGGCGGGGCCACGTTCTTTTTTTTTCTATTGGAACGTTCCTATTGGCCAGTCGGGTGAGCATCGTCTTGTCTTGGGAGTCGAACTGAATCATTACACCATTGTTCGTGCAGTGTTGCCAACTTAGCGCCTTTGTCGCTATTTTTAGCAACTTTTCAGACCCCTTTAGCGTCATTTTTTCAAAAAAGCGACTAGCGACAAATCTAGCGACTTTTTAGAAAAACCTCAGTAACCTCCAGATGTTGCCAGTACTGTTCTGCGAGCGCAAGGTCTTGCTTTCTCCCTGCCGTCACTCTCTCTAACTGCGTCTACCTTGTTCAGTGAATGGTTGAGATGAGCAGCAGCACATTCATGTGTGTTGAGCGCGTGCCAGTTTTTTTGTTTTTCCACGGACTTGTCACTTATGCTTCTCTTTTGTTTTATATTTAAAGAGTTTTGTTTGACCATTTTCATTTCCTTTCTTTTCTTGTGCTTATTACCTGTAATGCTCACTATCACAGAGCTTTCACCCAGTTCTCTCAATTCAGATAATTTTACACACATAAAATAATTTTGTCATTCACTATATCATAGCTACTTGTTCTATTGTCTGACAAAAATAATATAGGTAATGAGAACAGCTTTATTGGACTTTCGGCTATATTATATATGGTTGGGTTGTGGAGAGATTGTGAGATTGTGGTTAGGTCTCAGCAGCAGGAGGGATGTAAAGGTCAGTAAGCTGGGCTGAGTTGAGTGGGGGACGGAGGGGGGTGACTCTGGGACGCCAGAGTCACTGTCAAGCCCTCTTGAGGTGTCGTGGGCTAGTCGACGAAACACTGAGGACGGAAGGTGCCCACTTGAAGACCCTAGAGATGTCCCCTATTTGGCTCAATCCAGACGGTTGTGGTGCTGGTCCACTAGGGAGACCACACTGTAGTTGCAGCCGTTGTGCTGACGCGCCAAGTACACTGCAGTCGTTAACGCCGGACAGAAGGGGAGTCACACCACCATATGGAAAGAAGCGTAAATGGGTGAAGCATAGTTTACTGTAAAGCTACATCTTAGTGTTGCTTATCTTGGCGAAAGCCGAGTACAAATCAGCATGAAGTTTTAACATCTACTCTCGTGTAATGGAAATCATTATTATATTAAAATACAAAATGTGAGCATGAATTTAGAGAGAAAACACATTAGGCAGACAGAACGCAAGTACGACACGATGACGTCATGAATATGCTAATTAGCGTATGATGTCATCTAGCGACATTTAGCGACTTTTAGGGAAGGAGCTACTTTCCTTTGAAAATAGTTGGCAACAGTGTGTTCGCGTTCGGTTCACCTAGATAGATGCCTCCTCTTAGAGTTTAGATTCTCTGACCGAGCCCGAGGTCGGGCCGATATTTCCCGTCATTATCCTCAGGCCGGCCGGGCCTTTGATCTAGAGACGTGCACTCCCAACGCAAAAGAGTGCAGCGCGGGACTAGATTTGATGGCCGACTGGGCCGAGTGCGAGCGCGGGCTGTAATGCACTCACTCTGTGTGTGTGGGTTCCGGGAGAATAAAACGATTCGTGGGACTCCCGCAAACTAGAAATATCTGTGAATAAAACATAAAAACGAATACATTTTTATTCATCTGTTTATTCAACATGAACAACTAAAGCAAAATACAAATGATTTACAGGCCAGAGTTTTGTTTTATAAGATGTTTCCAGCGTTGAGCGATGTAGCCAATCACAGACATATGTGTTGATTTCTTGAACGCAATGGCCAATCAGAAGCATTTAAGATAGACTCCCCTCACTGCTCAAATTGGACTTTTTGTTCAGAGCTGAATTCTGTATGCTGGCAAGTCCTCTAATTATAACAAACAAAGTGTATATATTATGAAAGATTTATTGTGCAGTCAGCTTCATTGATAATAACAGAGATGTGTGAGATCGCGATGAACTGATGTCAGCTTTAGGAATTTTTAAGGGAGCGCACTTTGCACGCATTCAGTCATGCCAAACCATGATGCACGCAGTAGCCTGCTTGATTTTATGTTATAACAGTGGTTTGTGTGTTAATGCTTTAATAACACATAATTTATCAGGAGCATTTATGCTGATGTGTATGTTGGCGACACGTAGGCTAACTTGAAAGTATTTGGAGGTGCAGAACAGAGGAGGAGGAGGAGAAATTAACATAGAAAGTAGTTGAGAACGTCATTTATAACGACCCACGTATTAAAATGGTCAGGTTAAAATCGGGCTCGGGCTCATAATTATAGTTAATGTGTCGGGCCGGGCTCGGACACAACGTGCGTGCACGGGCTCGGGTCGGGTCGGGCTTGATTTTTTGGGCCCGATCTAAGCTCTAAGCACGGACACTCCAATGTTTGGGTAAGATGATGACGCACAACTCGATGTTAGCTGGCTGAGCAAGTTCAGCATCACTGAAGATTAAACATTAAAAATAGCACTCATATTCATGAATGAATGTGTATTGTATTATATTATTAGCTTGCTAATCGCTAGTAAAGCTAATTATTAATCAGCCATCATGCTAGGTAAACTTGCATGAGAGCTATTTTTTAATGTTTAATCTTCAGTGATGCTGAACTTGCTCAGCCAAAAAATTGCAAAAAATTGCATCGAGAGCAAAGAAAAGCGTTTTGAGAGAAACACTTTTTTTTTAGAGAAAATGTTTTCACACTGATAGCAAAAAATATATATTTGAGATTTTTTTCAAAGTACTGTATTTTGAGAGAGATTTTTTTTCTCAATGTCAAAAAAATGTCAAATTTATATTTTTTTATGTTCTATGAGAAAATACTTTCTCTCAAGACATTTTTTAGTCTAAAATATTATTTTTTATTGATTATTATTATTGGTATGAAAACTTTTTCTCTCAATATGAAATATTAGAATATTCCATATTCTTTTTCCTCTTATGAAATGCTTTTTTGCTATCAGTGTGATAACTTTTTCTCTCAAACTTTTTTCTTTTCTCTCAGATCATTTATTTTCTCGCATGTAATAAAGACACATTTCTAGCTCCATACTCATGTGGGTCTTGGTACATCCAATAACAGAACATGGGTGGTTCTTCAACTACAGGCACTTTTAGCCTTGTGAACTTGAGGGGGAAAAAGTGTTCAAATCAAAATTGTCACAGTCTAACAGTTAAATATAACTAGTCTAGTTTAATGATCCATAAGAGAACGCACTTAAGACAAATTGGTGTTTTTTGACATATTTTCCGGTTCCGCACTGAACAAATGTAATTTCCATCACATGTAAATATTTGATTATTATTTTAAAATATTATGATATAGATCATTTCTTAACAGTGTAACACCACTTTCACACATAGTATTACCAGTTTATACCTATATTGCAATTACCATAGATTTGTGGATTAAGTAAATTAATTGTCATGAGGCCCAAACACAAAGCTTACATCCACCACAACCTGAAATATAATATTGGATTGGTTAGATACATTTAAGAAAAATAACTACTTGTGTTATTACATTAAGTAGACCATTATCCCATAAACTATGCAGAAGTTTTTAATGAGTGATTAGAATTTTGTAAATATTTTTAAAAAAGTTATGAGGGGGTGGAAATGACTGGGTGTTGTGGAAATGACAATGAATGGACGTCCATGTAGAAAAACAGAAGACATTTATTTGAAACTTTCTGAAGCAGACAATTCCATTTAACAAATCATTAATCTCATTAGTCATTAGTTTGTTTGGTTTTGGTATAGGACTGAGACCTTTCTGCAGTTGACTTCCGCTGCATCTTAAAAATAGATGAAAAGGCATTTCAACAATATATATTTGAATAAATACATTAGCATTGTACATTTCAATAAATAAAATATACATATGTAGCCACACAATCTATGAATTGCACCTTGTGAGCATAAATGTACGGAACAGTACGTTTTGTATCTACTGCTACAGTGAGGAAACAGAAATGGTGAACTGCTGCAGCTCACTCAATATGCCAAATGGCAAATCGTCATCACCAGTTATGGACGGGGCTTGCCCCTACTCTTACTGCCCCCTTGAAGAAACTGTTTATGATTTATGGGGATTATAAAAAGGAGTGGGTGGTTTTTTACCATTATAGGCTGGTTGTTTACACACTGTGGACACACATTTAAACACCTTTATAAAAGTGAATTTTGCATAATAGGCCTTTATTTAATGACCGCAGCAGCTATATGAACCATAAACGAAACACAATAAAAATGAAAATATTATGATCCAATGTTTCAAAGGGCATCTTCTGTGCTTCAGTGAAAGCAAGAAAATCATACAACTTTTCACATTTTTAAGTAAAACCGTTGTTATTTTCCATGTTAACTAGTGATTAGAGATGCGCGGATGGGCTATTATTTCATCCGCAACCGCATCACAAAACTCATCATCCGTCCGCCATCCATCCGCACCAACGTTTTTGAACAATTTTCAAAACCGCACCCGCCCGCAATCCGCTGATTGGGCGATACAAGGCGCTGCTCATGACAGCCGCGAGTAGGGCTGGGACGGTTACCGCATTACCGCAATACCGCGGTCACGTGACTCCGAACGCGGGTCTGAACTCGTCACCATCATCACCGCAAAAAAAAAACAAAAAAACTTGGCCTGCACATATGTGCACGTTGTGTCTATTGACATGGATTCATTGATTCTTATGACATTGATTATGTCTAATGTTATTGTGGCTTACATGGATTCAAGGTTTTCTAAACAAAACTTATCATCAAAAGATGGAGCAAATCTGACCTTTCGCGAGTTGAGGAGCGTAATGTTCCATGACGCATAATAACATTCCATTCGTATTAGAGATGCGCGGATGGGCTATTATTATTTCATCCGCAGCCGCATCATAAAACTCATCATCTGTCCGCCATCCACCCGCACCAACGTTTTTTTGATCAATTTTCGAAACCGCATCCGCGGCGCTGACTGTTTTAAGGTCTATGAGCAATGCTGTCGCGAGGCTAGAAAGCTCTTGGCTGTTCTAGAAAGAACACTGATCCAATGCAGCAAAGATATTTAAAGGCTAAAGTCCCTAGTATATTGGCTATTTAAAGCGGTTTACCGCCATACCGCGGGAAAATCTTGCTTTTCAACCGCGGTTAGAAAAAATCCATACCGCCCCAGCCCTAGCCGCGAGACTAGAAAGCTCTCAGAAGCTCTCAGCAGTGAACTCGCAGGGACAAAGATAACAATATTTAACAATGTATATATATTTTTTATATATTTGATTGGTTCAACCGCCCGCCATCCGCCCGAATTTAATTAAAATATTTTTTTGCGTCACGTCATCCGCCCGATCCGCGGTTTATCCGCGGAGTCCGTGGCTGTAACCGCCAACCGCGCATCTCTACTAGTGATACACTAAAGTGATGTGAAAATTGTGGCCGATACCGATAACCGATATTAATATTGCTGTTATGGCCGATACCGATTTACCGATGTCGATAACTCTGTATAGAAAACACGTTTTTATGATAATCAAATAAAGAGCTATTTTCCAAAACACTTTTTTTTTTTTTTACTTTTGTAATTTATTTTCAGAAATGACTGATATTGGGCACCTTTACCTGTGTGCAAAATATGTCATCAGATTTTCAGAAGAAAAAATAAATATTTATATAAAAATATTTTTTTATAAAGGATACAAGTGTGTCCTGAATTCACACTATGAATAAGCCAACCCTGATTATGCTCAATAAACATCTAACTCACTTGAGACCAAGTCACTGTATTCTGTGAACATTGTAGGCTACAACAGTTCAAAACTTTAAAGTACAGTACTGTCCTACTAAGTCAAAATACCTTAACTTCTATTTTATAGCACAATGTTATGATAACACTTAAAATGTAAGCAATATTAACCCTATTAGACTCATTATGATAAAAATGGCTTCACATTAACAAGAAGTTGAAGTAGTGAGAATAGTTGGAATGTCCTGTGTGAACAAAATGACGGAGTATGTTTTTATGTTCCCACTGTTCGATCGCGCCCGCGCCTCTCTTTCTGACGGTACTGATCCACTTTTGCGACACGACTGAAGCGTGGTCTCGCACGCCTCTCCACATTTGTAAGTTGATGGGCGTTCCTCAAGTATACCACTATGGGCGTGGTTTTGACCCAGCGGCCAGTCTAGAACAAAGGCCCCTCGAGAGACTACTTCTATTGGATAGACGCGTCGCGTTTGACAGATTCATTTGCATAAAGATGGGCATCGGCCAGCTTTTTGACGCGCAGCATTTTTCCAAATAAAGCACCGCCTTCCCGGGATGCTTTGCGGGCGCGTTAAAGTCGCGTGACGTCACCCAAAGGAATAAAGTGGAGTGCGGCGCGACTGAAGTGTCACACGGACAAGTGGATCAGTACCGTGACGGTGCTGATCCACTTGTCCGTGCGACACTTCAGTCACCTGGGTATAACATAAAATATATCTTTCTCTGTCTGAATTTACTTGTGCAGTAACTGTCACACACACAGTTCATTAATTATTCATAAATTGTTTGGATTTTGACAGTATGAACAACAAAAGTGACACTGTGTTGAGTGCAGTGCTTATGATGGAGGGAGTGTAATAAAGTAAACTGCAACAGAATAGTCTGGGGTGGGAAAAGTTAAGAATTGTTTCTGGTGTGTTTTGTGCCGTGAACTGTTACTAGTTTTAGTGCAGTGTAGTGCTTATGGGACTGGGGATATAGAAGAGCAAACTGCAACACTGCAGATTGGGGTGGGTGAAGGAAGGATTACAATAGACTTTTATTGAGAAACAGAATTTTTTCAAGTGTGTTGGGGTTTAGACGATTCCTCTTCTTGGACAAAACCTCTCCAGCCTTGAAAAAAGTATAATTTCACAAGGAACAGAGGATGCAGGGGAACATACAAATGCCAGTGCCAGCTGGTATAAATGAGGATAGTGATGCTTGATAGAGGATAGATCTGACTCTCTGACACTACTACAACCATAGACAGTAAAAACTGCGTCTACTACCCCAGACAACACCCAGAAGGTGGCGCGAGTTTCGAATCCCCTTTATCCGGAAGCGACACTCAGACCGAACCGATGACCTATCCACACAAACCGAGGCCTCGTTTGTCATTAGTCACATGATTTTCACGTTAACAACACAAGCCTCGAATCGCGGCTTCATCTGGCACGGCCATTTTTTCTCGACACAAGCTCCAACGCCTCGCTTCAAATGTCACATCACTAACTACAATACTGGCAGCGTTGAAACAACTTCGTTGAGTTCACCAGGTGAAGTGGAAGCTAACCACATGGATAGCTTAGCCGAAGTTTTAAACGAACTGAAATCACTTCGAGCAGAGATCGGAACGAAGTTGGACAGTATAGATACCCGTTTGACTGATATGGCGAACTCAATGACCGCGTTGGAAAGGAAAGTGTCAGATGTAAAACGAGATGTTTCTTCTAATGCAGCGCGTATTGAAGAGGCTGAAGGCCATATACACGGTGCAGAAAAGGCACTTGAGATAACAGAAGCCGCACTCGATTCAGCCATCAAACGAATCGTGTACCTCGAATCAAAGACGGATGATTTGGAGAACCGGGGCAGAAGGAAGAACCTCCGGCTCTATGGTATTCGAGAGGGCGCCGAGGGTCAGAAAACTCTCCTCGAATTTATAAGCGAGAGGTTGACAATGGCTGGGACCAGAAAAATCATTCACCCTAGAGCGGGTTCATCGCACACTCGCATCTGGGAAGCCCAGCCAAAACAGAGCAATACTCATCCGCTTCTTAAAGTTTCAGGAGAAAGAATTTGTCTACCGTGAATCAAGGCGGCGAGACATCATGCACGACAGGGTCAAGATATCCTTTGCACAGGATCTCTCAGCGGAAACGGTACTGATTCGACGGGGATTTAATCCAGTCACGAAACTGTTTGTTGATATCAACGCTTTCCGTGGATTTCAGCATAACCCTTGCAAGCTTCGAGTGCTGCACAACGGCAAGATTCATCTCTTCTCAACGCCGCAAGAAGCTGAAAAGTTCTACAAAAGCATCCCACAGTCAACGTAGAATATACACAGCTGGGTGATCTATACGGTATTAAACCAACATGTAACCATGTTTAAGCAGCTGTGGATAACGGCGGACAATCGAGATGTACAGCATGAGTGAGTTTAAATAACTCGAAGTATGCTTCAGTTGGAGTGTGCGAAGTTTGAAGTATGCCTATTGTAATCATTTTCAGCGCGACGCGTCGGATACAACTGTGGTAACTCTGTTCTATATAGTTCTTCTGTTATGAATATTAGATAAAGAAGTATTGTTTTGAAATGGTCAAATTATTTGGCTATTCTTATAGTTAAAAGGGGGAGATTAATATACTAATGTAGGGTATTTGGGTGAATCATTGACTCAGTCCCTCTGAAACAAATGAAGCACATTCTTCCTAAAACCCAAGGTCTTTTAGAATGAATGTAAATTATGGACATTGGCATGAGAATGCCTAGATGAGACTGTTTCTGAAACATTTACGACTCTGTGATGTGTCCCCGAACAACTCACAAACTTCCCCCACTGCAGGCAAACCCAGGTGGCCTGCATGCAGGACCTCTCCAGCCACACACACACACAAACACTCACAACCACACACGCATCCCCCACAAGTGAAGCCCGCTCAGGACAGAGCGTGGTGTCCAGTTACGAGACATTTTTATGACTGACTGGAATGTCCCAAAGAAGGATTCTACAGAGAAAGAAACTTCTTTTTTTTTAAAAGACATTTAACCAGATATATTCAATGTGTTTTTTTGTGTGTCCATTTGCCCATGCCACATTGGAATGACTATGATTTTATCGTAGCTTAAAGTGAACTATAAATACCTTCATTATGCATGTTAAATATAACTGTCTATTCCCATAACTTGTACACATAGTTCTGGACACCTCCAGAATGCTTTCGGTGTGATCAATCAGAATACGTACAGTAATATCCAGTAAAATATAGTTTACTATGTTTTCCATCTTTGGAGTGAAAAGAGACCAAAACTAACATCACTGGAGTTCTTAGATAACAGCGTTTACGACCCAAAGGAATGTTCACAGAGCTGTGGCTCTCTCTGAATTCTAACCAAGGAGGAGAAATGAATCCTGTACTCATATATATATATATATATATATATATGCTATTATATATCCACTTGAGAATTGTATGAACAATGTATCTAAGTTCCCTATTTCATGAGTTGCCTTTTTGTGGTTTGGTCCATGTTTCTCGACAACTCTAATGGGATAATGTTTCAAACTTTGCCAACTAATGTTTAACCAAATCCATTTGTGGCAAGTTTGGTCTCGATAAACTCCGATTTTCATTCCCCATTTGTTAATTGACATTACATTTAGCTAAACTTTGTGACACATTAGTATTATAAGAATTGTGAAGATTCTTCTGTTAAACACCCAATGGAACTAGAGATTTAAATGTCTTTTAAAACACAAAGGGTCATAAAAATTCCCTCCAAAGGGACAGCTCCTGATTGGACCCTCTTCCAAAAGAAGGCGGAAACGTCAGGTCTTCAAAAGGACTGAATACCAGTTCTCTTACGAGAGTATCTCTCGTACTGCGTAATATCTTACGCTATGGGGAAAACCTCTTTTCCACGAGATATTGAAGCCAAAAATTATCCTTAATTTTGAATTAATGCAAAACGCTGTGCAGCAGCATGCAGACATAGGCAAGACGGCTTGCGTGCCTATTGGCTGCCCTGCGGCAACAGCAGCAGCCTATCGAGAGTGGCCCTGCGTGACACATACCCAATGGGGGCACTTCGCGCCCATTTCGTCACGTCCCGCCAGAAAGGGCGTGGTCCCGCCCTTGTAAATACGGCTCGATTAGGCTGGTATACTGATTTTCATCTCTTCAGCGAAGCATCACGCATCGCTGGATCCGGAGTGAGAAGCCGCGCCGTCTGAGATAAGCACACAGCGGGACGAGCCTTTGAGTCTGAAGTCGCTGGCATCGCCGCCTTTAGCCGCCGTACCTGCTACGCTTTCCGGCGTCATATCCTTTTATTGCAAGTGTGTGTGTGTGTTCGCCGCTGCGACACATATTTTTTCACTGTCTCTCTCTCTCCTAAAAGAGCTGCGTCTTTTTCAAGATGCATAGATCCTGCGGCTCGTGCCGAGCCACACTCAGTGAAGAGGATCGCCATTCTGGGTTTCCTGCCTGGGTGAGGATCACGCGGCTCTCGCTCTCGTCGACGGCGGATGCCCTCACTGTGAGCTATTGCCTATGGTGACTCTGAGGACTCGCCTGGCATCATTCTCAGAGCCTGCACTTCAACCCGCTGTAGCGCCGCGCCGTAAAAGCGCCGTGCCCAGCGCGGCCTCGAGCCTTCTCCTGCCCGCCAAAGCTCGCCGGTTCGCCCGCCAGCTTCGCCGGCATCGCTCGAGTCACTCACCGACGGACAGCGGCCGCCGTCTGCCGCCGCTTCCGCCATTGAGGTCGACGAAACAGCCCCGAGCCTTCTCCAGCCCGTGATAGCTCGCCGGTTCGCCCGCCAGCTTCACCAGCTTCACTCGAGTCGCTCGCTGACGGACAACGGCCGCCGCGCGCCGCCGCTTCCGCCATTATGACGACGAGATAGCTGCATCTGTAGAGAAGGCCAGCTTCAAAACCGCGGCTAGCTTTCTTTACGTTATAAGAAAGCTACCCCACCCCCGCCCCCCGTGGGCATGCGTCACCGGCGAAATGAGGAAAGAGTGTGTTTTTAGTCCCGCCGAGGTCGGACCAATCTCCATTTCTCAAACATTTCTCAGCTCCTCTTAGTTTGAGCGGCTGAAAATGTCAATATTGCAGCAATGAGCCTGTTGTATAACACGCACGCCTGCAAACAAACGCCAACACACACAAACTGTGATGACGCTCTCTTATCTGCTCGAGCTGTTTTAAGCTTTTGTCATTTCCCCCTGTGGCTCAGTGGCGAAACCCAAAGCCCTTCGCACGGGAGACCCGTGTTCGATCCCAGGTCTCGCAGCAGATAAAAAAAAAAAAAAAAAAAAAAAAAAATTTAGTCTCGCTGCGGCCAGACTTGCACCGAAACTTTTCGCTCGTTCAGTTCCAAGAAAATGTGACTGTTCCAGTGTATTTTGCAGTAAACAAGCCGGTACCATGGCCCGCTTGCCTGCACAAAAATGCCGTTTCCACGGCGACCCAGAAAAATCATATAAGCAGTGTATTTTCTGGTATTCCGGCCAAAGCCGATGGTGTTATGAGTGTAATAAAAATGCCCACAGCCCAGTGTTCATTTCTACACACAAACACAGCCCGCCACAGTGCAGGGCACGCACAAATGAGATTGACTCATGTCATTGTGCATTAAATGTAGTGAATGTGCCCACAACCCAGTGCCCACAAACACTACACACTGCATGTGCCACGTTTTCTGTAAAACGAAACCAACACACATACAGTCAGCTAAAACCCACGGTGTTTAAGTCTCGCCGCGGCCAGACTCCACCGAAACTTCTCGCTCGTTCAGTTCCAAACGATGTGACTGTTCCAGTGTATTTCGCAGTAAACAAGCCGGCACCACAGCCCGCTTGCCTGCACACAAATGCCATTTTTACGGCGACCCAGATAAATCCCAAAAGAGTGTATTTTCTGGTGTTCCGGCCACGGCCGATGGTGTTATGAGTGTTGTAAGAATGCCCACGTCTCAGTGCCCATTCCCACACGCAGACACAGCCCACCACAATACAGGGCTAGAACGAATAAAATCGACTCATGTCGATTGTGCAATGAATGTAGTGTACGTGCCCACGACACAGTGCCCACAAACACTACACGAAGCATGTCCCACGGTTTCTGTAAAAACGAAACCAACACATTTTCAGTCGGCGCGAGCCGACAGTGTTCTCAGTGCAGTGAGTGTGCCCGCTATCCCGCGCCCACATTCCCTCACAGACATGCCGAAGCCCACGGGGTTCGTCCCGCTCGCCTTCTCTCCACAATCTGTCAGAGAGAAGCCGAGCGCGGTCGGGCTGCCCGCTGTGATCAGCGCACCCCCCGCCTCGCGCATTGCAAACACAGTGTTTGTTTCTCAGCACACCGGAGCTCTCCGGCCGCCGCTATGCCGCGGCCAGAGCCCAGATTTCATTCTACCTCTAGCTATTCACGCACATGCGTGGGCAAAGCTTCCCGGGGTATCAGAATGGGTGCTGAACACTATAAAAAGAGGCTATTCGCTGCAGTTCGCTCGACGCCCCCGCCGTTGTGCGGCGCGAGTCGAAACGACGGTAAAAAACGAAGTATCTCATCTACTTCGAGCCGAGATAGCGAAACTACTGAGCAAAGGGGCGATAGAACCTTTATCTCAGGCTCAGAGCGAAGGGGGTTTATACAGCAGGTATTTTCTGGTACCCAAAAAAGACGGGGGTCTCAGACCCATTCTAGATCTGCGACAGCTGAACAGAGCGCTCGCGAAGCGCCACTTCAGAATGATTACAACCAGGAAAATCCTCGCGCAAGTTCGCCGGGAAGACTGGTTTATGTCAATAGATCTGAAAGACGCCTATTTTCAAATACAAATAGCGTCACGTCACAGGCAATTCTTGAGATTCGCCTTCGAGGGCCAGGCATACCAATACAAAGTCCTGCCGTTCGGCCTGTCCCTGGCACCCCGTACATTTACGAAGTGCATGGACGCGGCTCTCGCACCCCTGAGACTCCAGGGCATGCGAATTTTGAACTACTTGGACGATTGGCTGATTCTAGCTCGATCACGATCAGAGCTCATAGAACACAGGGCCACATTACTCGAGCATCTCGAGAATCTGGGTCTCACAGTCAATTGGGCGAAGAGCTCGCTGTTTCCCAGCCAGAAAATTTCTTTTCTGGGAACAGTGCTGGACTCGCTATCCATGACAGCGCGTCTGACGCCAGAGCGCGAACGGGACATTCAGAGCGCCGCGAAATCCTTCCGCCGCGGCTCGGTTGTCCAGCTCAAAAGGTTTCAGAAAATGCTGGGCCTCATGGCCTCAGCAGCTTCAGTGCTCCAGCTGGGTCTGCTTCGCATGCGCCCACTGCAGCTGTGGCTGAAAGCGCGAGTTCCTCCCAGGGCATGGACCGCTGGTCGGTTTCGCCTCCGGGTCGATCTGAAATGCGTTTCAGCTCTGGAACCTTGGAAGATAACCGACTGGTATCAGTCAGGTGTGAGTCTGGGGACTCCCTCGAGTGTGAAGGTGGTGTCCACGGACGCCTCCACCTCGGGATGGGGAGCGCTGCTCGAGGGCAGACCGTTCTTTGGCCAGTGGTCAGAACAGGAAAAGCTCCTACACATAAACTGTCTGGAAATGATGGCAGTCGACAACGCGCTACGGCGCTTCTGTCCCCAGATAATGGGCCACCACGTCTTGGTCCGGTCGGACAACATGTCAGTGGTGGCATACATAAATCGCCAGGGCGGCACCAAGTCCCGAAACCTTTACAGGCTAACGGAACGCCTCCTGGTCTGGGCTCAGCACAACCTGCTTTCACTGAGAGCGGCGCACGTGCCTGGTCACCTGAATCTGGGACCAGACAGACTGTCCAGAAACAATGTCCCAGCAGGGGAATGGTCGCTGCACCCGCAGACGATCCAACTGCTGTGGGAGACATTCGGCAGAGCGCAAATGGACCTGTTCGCGTCCCACGAGAACGCTCACTGTCCGAAATACTTCTCCAAGAGCAAGGACGCGCTGGCCCACGTCTGGCCCCGCTGTCCCCTCTATGCTTTTCCCCCCGTCTCGCTCCTGCCTCAAGTGCTGGAACGAATCAGGGAAAATGGATGCCCAGTGCTGCTTGTGGCTCCGCTCTGGACAAACCAGACTTGGTTCCCAGTCCTGATGCGGCTGACCAGCACTGCCCCGTGGCCAGTACCGTTGAGGAAAGACCTCCTCTCTCAGGCCGAGGGCTCGATTTGGCATCCTCGCCCGGAACTATGGTCCCTACATGCATGGGCCATCAACGGGTACCCGCTAGCCTCCCGGAGGGAGTGCTAAACACGATCACGCAGGCAAGGGCCCTGTCTACTAGACGGCTCTATTCCTCGAAATGGTCTGTGTTCTCTGCTTGGTGTCAAGCTCAGCGCTTTTCACCTGTAGACTGCGGGGTCACGGAAGTACTCTCCTTCCTTCAAGAGCTGCTGGATAAGGGCAGGTCCCCATCCACGCTCAAAGTGTACGTGGCGGCCATAGCAGCGTTTATAAAACCTGTGTCTGGCCAGTCACTGGGGAAGAACGACCTAGTCGTGCGATTCCTCAAGGGAGCTCGGAGGCTGAACCCTCCCAGACCTCCTTCAGTCCCGGTGTGGGACCTTTCTACGGTTTTGGAAGCCATGAAAGGTGCCCCGTTCGAGCCACTCCATTTGTCAGACATGAAGCATCTGTCTTTCAAAACGGTGTTCCTTTTGGCTCTCGCTTCAGTGAAGCGCATAGGGGACTTACAAGCGCTTTCTGTAAGCGCGTCATGTATGGAGTTTGGGCCTAATGACTCTAAGGTCATACTCAAACCAAGGCACGGGTACGTGCCCAAATCCCTCAACACACCGTTCAGGGCCCAGGTCATTTCCCTGTGCGCTCTCTCGGTTCATGATGAGGAGAAAGATGCTAGTCTCCTTTGCCCTGTCAGGGCACTGAGAGCTTATGTGTCCCGCTCGTCTGTCTTCAGACAGACCGAGCAGCTCTTTGTTTTGTTTGGCGGACGCTCCAAGGGCCTGGCCGCATCAAAACAGAGCCTATCCAGATGGGTAGTCGACGCCATAGCACTGGCTTACACTTCTAAGGGCCTGCAGTGTCCTTTGGGTGTCAGAGCGCACTCCACAAGAGGCGTGGCCTCGTCGTGGGCGTGGTATAGTGGGGTTACCTTGCAAGATATCTGTACGGCCGCGGGCTGGGCCTCGCCGTCTACATTTATAAGGTTTTATAACCTAGAGGTTCCCGCCTTACAAGCCAAGCTTCTGTCGGTTTAGAATTCAGTGCTATCTGCCCCGCAGTGCGGCCCAGATGCTGAGTTTGCCTGTGCATCGCTCACTGAGCGATAGAAACTGCCCCTTGGGTGTTGAATAACCCGTACTATTACCCAGTTCAGGCTGAACACGTTCACCCTGTCTGCGTGAAACACTGTTAACATAACTAGCTCCTGTAGGATGCTATTTTATGGGGAATGATGCTTGCAGCCTCTCTTCTCCGACTCTCTGTGAGTCTATGGTGATTATGCACTATATGAGCCCCGGGCTACTGCCCTTGGGACTTTGGTGTCGGATCCCAGTACGCACGGCGTTTTGCATTGTGTTCCCCATAGCGTAAGATATTACGCAGTACGAGAGATACTCTCGTAAGAGAACGTACTCGGTTACTAACGTAACCTCGGTTCTCTCTAGAGAGGGAACGAGTACTGCGTATCTTGCCGTGCATACACAGCTCTGGTTCGCTTCGGCGATGAAAACCAGTATACCAGCCTAATCGAGCCGTATTTACAAGGGCGGGACCACGCCCTTTCTGGCGGGACGTGACGAAATGGGCGCGAAGTGCCCCCATTGGGTATGTGTCACGCAGGGCCACTCTCGATAGGCTGCTGCTGTTGCCGCAGGGCAGCCAATAGGCACGCAAGCCGTCTTGCCTATGTCTGCATGCTGCTGCACAGCGTTTTGCATTAATTCAAAATTAAGGATAATTTTTGGCTTCAATATCTCGTGGAAAAGAGGTTTTCCCCATAGCGTAAGATATTACGCAGTACTCGTTCCCTCTCTAGAGAGAACCGAGGTTACGTTAGTAACCGAGTACGTTTATCTCCCTCTTACTTCTCTCGTCCTCGTGTCATAATGTAACGTCTCGCCTCCGGGCGAGCTCTTCGCCTTTCTTTTATTTGTTTCTAGTTTAGTTTCTGTTTTTCAGTCTTAGATAAGCCTCCGTGTTGAATTCCAATCGTCGAGTGAAAAGAACACCGCATGACATATCTCTTCAGCAAATCCATCTACAAGGGACCTTTAAACGAGCGCGCGCTCGCTTTGAAGGAGAAACACGCGCACGTAACCACGTGACGCGCCGGACCGAGAGACGCACGCGCGCTTCTTCACCAGCCATGCAAAGATGTAACGTTAACTCCGCGTGATTTCACCGTAGAGATCTTTATTTCTTTTCTTTGTTAGTCAAAGTTTTGTTCTCCGTAGTCGACTCTGTTCACTTCCACGAAGTGAAACGAACTTAGCCGAACTATTTTCCTTTGGTAATGTTACCCCAAAAGACTTTGAACCTCCGTTCAACACGCGCGCCAAGCCGCACCACGTGACGCTTCCTAAAGGACTCCGCTCACGCACGCGGCCAGACAGGGCCGTGCAGGAATGCCGCTACACAGGGAGACCGTGAAACTTGTGCAAGTATATCTCTTTATAGAGCTTCTAAGAAGCATTAAGATGATGTTTTCGTGTTGTTACAGACAGGTGACTGTCAGGGTGAATGTTGCCAATGCTCCCTCTCTCACTCCCTCTCCCTCTCCCTCTCTCTCTCTCACACACATGTATCCATTGTCCAAACGCCCCGCGTTGTTGTCATTGTCTGTTAATGTTTGTAAATACATGTATTCCTGTAACGTAGTAAATACATAAGTAGTTCTGCCTTATTAAATTCATTATATTCATTTGATTGATGTACTGCCTCTGCTCATTTTCCAAGTCCCTTAAGTGCCAAAGGTCTAACTTAAGCTACAAGCTTTACAAATTAAAGATACTTTAAAGAGTATTTGGTTTATAGGGCAGAAAACCCAATTCTAGTGGCCACAGAATTGCGTTTCCTGAAATCCTATAAAGTAGGATGATATTGTGGATCCCCACAAATATTATTCTGACAATTGAGCTAATTAATTTTGCCTGTTTTGTAAGACGTGGTCCGTGTAATTAATTACAATCAACTTGTGGTAATTGCAGGGATACACATGCATGCATGCAGGTAAAATGACACATCATCCCTTAGCGGGAGATTTATTAACATGTAAGACTGATCTAATCCAAACATGTATGAATAATTATTAATTACCAATTATTAATTATGATATGCAAATTCCCCCACGGATTAGATCTACACTAGATTAGTCTTTACACTAAATTGAATGTGCATGGTTGACAGGTACGGACTGTTTTGTTGGGATCTTGGGCTGAGCTACGCTGGCTAGTTGCTCCTCAAACATTGTGGATCAGCGTCCCTCAGATTCTCATTCAAGGGGAGGGGGGGTGGGCACTTCAGTTGGAAGTACCGGGGTTAAAACTCGAACAGTTCGATGTTCTGAGTGTGGGTGTGTGCATGGGGGCGGGGGGCGGGGGGTTCGTGTACACTTGCTTCCCTTTTTATTTATTTTTTATTTTTTCATTTCTTTTTTTTCTTTTCTTTTTTGTCTTTTCATTTACATTTCAAAATATGCTATGATAATTAATGGAGAAAACAAAACTAACAAACAATCTGGACATTAAAATTACAAGTTGGAATGTCCGTGGAATGAGAAAATTGGCCAAACTGAAGCAAATATTGAATAGGGTAAAATATCTAAAATCTAAAATAGTCTTTCTACAAGAATCACACTTGGTTGCAACAGATATACACGACTTAAATAAAAGATGGCCAGGCCAAGTGTTTCACGCAACTTTTAATAGCCATGCAAGGGGCGTAGTTATTCTCATTCATAGATCATTGCCATTTCAAGTTACAAAAACTATACAGGACCATTCAGGAAGATATATTATTGTTCAGGGGAATATTTTAACTCAAAAGCTAAATATTATTAATATTTACGGTCCAAATGATGACAGCCCATTATTTTTTGAGAAATTATTTTTAACTGTATCTGCTTTGGAGGGATTTAATATTATCGCCGGAGATTTTAACTGTACCCTCGACCCTGTTTTGGACAGATCCACTCAAATTGATACAACTCATATACAAACTAGAAAAACAATAATTGATTATATGAAGGATCTAAGATTAATCGAAGTTTGGAGAATGCTAAACCCGAATAGAAGAGAATATTCTGCTACTCAAGTTCCTATAAAACACACTCGCGCATAGATTATTTTATAATCTCAATGGAACTACTGTCTAATGTAAAAAAATGCTGGTATAATAGTATAGTAATTAGTGATCATGCTGCAGTATCTATGGAGATACATTTGGGTGGATTTCAGCATTGTTCTAGATGGAGGTTCCAAACTTATTTGTTACAAGACCCAGCGTTTATTAAATTTGTGGAGAATTGTATTGATAAATATTTTGAACTAAATACGAATGAAACTACGGCAAGTATTAGATGGGAAGCGTTTAAGGCTTACATAAGAGGAGAAATTATTAGTTATACAAGTGCTAAAGCCAAATGAAATAATCAGGAATTACAAAAACGAGAGGATCAAATTAAAAAAGTTGAAATTGAAATAAGTATTGATAATAATCCTGAAAAATTACATAACCTGTCTGTTATGAGAGCGAACTATGATAAATTAACAACCGACAAAGTGGCTAAAAGCTTAATGTGGACTAGGCAAACATACTATTATCAGGGGGAAAAAGCAGGTAAGCTATTGGCTTGGAGGATAAAGAAAATACAATCTGAAAGAACAATTAACTCTATAAAGCTAAAATCTGGTCATTTAACTATGGACTCAATAGAGATAAATAATCATTTTAGAGATTTTATCAGCAGTTATACAAATCAGAATATAAAGCAAATAATAAAACAGTTCAGAAATCGTTTCTTGATCAGCTGCAATTTGAGACTATATCAGAAGATGAGAAAACAGCACTAGATAGTCCATTAACTATAGAAGATCTTAGTGAAGCTATAGGGGATATTAACAGTGGTAAAGCGCCAGGGCCAGATGGGATTCCAATAGAATTCTACAAAATATTTAAAAGGCAGCTTATAAGACCCTTACTTGACATATATGAGGAATCATTTATTACTGGAAGGCTCCCAGATTCATTAAGATTAGCTATAATAACTATAATATTAAAACCAAATAAACCCCCAACTGAATGCTCATCATACAGACCAATTAGTTTAATGGGATGTGATACAAAAATACTTTGTAAAGCACTTGCTAGAAAATTAGACCAATATCTTCCCCAATTAATTATTGACGATCAACAAGGTTTTGTACAAAAAAGACAAGGTTATCATAATATCAGAAGGGTCTTGAATGTACTACATGAGAGACACAATGAAAAAGACACCGCAATGTTATCAGTAGATGCATGCCAAGCATTCGAGAGAATACAATGGGACTATCTCTTTGATGTTCTTCCAAGATTTGGATTAGGTGAAACTTTTCTGAAATGGATTCGGCTGTTATATACGGACCCAGCTGTTGAGATACTAACTAATAACACCATCTCAAGATCATTCAATCTACAGCGATCCACCCGTCAGGGGTGCCCTTTGTCCCCGTTGTTGTTCGTGTTGGCAATCGAACCCCTAGCTATGGCAGTGAGAGCACATATAGGAATATCAGGCATTAAAATTGGGGAGAAGGATCATCGTATCTCTTTATTTGCAGATGATATTATATTTTTTCTCACTAATGTGAAAAGTAGTATTTCCAATTTGACGAGATTAATCGAAAACTTTGGAGATTTTTCTGGATATAAAATTAACAACTCTAAATCAGTATTATTATTTCTTAATAAGGAAGAAAGACATAGACCCATAATAAATACCCCCTTTATGACAACTACGGAAGGATTTAGGTATTTAGGTGTTGAAATTACTCCCGACCTTAGTAACATCCTCTCAAAAAATTACGATCCCCTGGTGGAAAGAACCACAGAAGCATTGAAAAAATGGTCAAATTTACCAATATCCATGATCGGACGAATTAACATAATTAAAATGTCTATTCTACCCAAATTCTTATACTTTTTTCAAACACTCCCATTGCCATTATCAAACATGTTTTATGATAAACTAAACAAACTAATTGCTCAATTTATTTGGAATGATAGAAAAGCTAGACTTCGCCTTAAGCTATTACACCTGCCCTATAAAAGGGGAGGGCTTCAACTTCCAAATTTTAGATGGTACTATATGGCTGCCCAGCTGACTTCAGCATTAAACTATTTCTCTACAACAGTGCCTCCAGCTTGGGTAGACATTGAACAAGAGGCCATCCCAGATATACCATTAAAAATGTATCTATACTCCTCAGATATTAAGTCATTGAAGAAGAAAACAAAAAATCCTTTCCTCAAAAATACTGTTTCAATCTGGCACGCTGCACATAAGCATATTGGTGAAATGCCGAGATTATCCCAATTTACTCCTACACTGTAAAAAATTGCTGTAAAAAAACAGCCAAATTTTACAGTAACATGCTGTTTTCCATTTAAACAGCAATATACCATAGAAAAAATGCATTCGGGGTGATATTTGTTGTTTTCGAGAAAGTAGCCTACAGGAATATACTGTGAATTAACAGCGCTCAAAGTCGACACTCAGAGGCTGTGTTCAAAATCATATCCTACACCCTCATTCACTATTCCCTACATTAGTTCACTAATATAGTCCAATTGACTGAGTGAATAATTCAGTTAATTTTCTAAGTTAATTGAGACCCTGATGAACACCTGCTGTTAACAATCAGAATCACTGAAGGAAAGAGGAACAAGAAGAACAGAAAAAAAGACGAAATCAAGATAAAATACATTAAATCTTAGCAAAAGATCTCAGCAGAGGAGGATTAAACATCTCCACAAACACCATTACTAGCTTCACTTATTACTAACCAGACTGACTTTATTTCTGTCAGACGTCTACAGAAGTTCTTATTAAAAGGTGACAGAGGTTTAGACATCATTTTATTTTCATTTGATGTTACCATGATGGTGATCAGTGATTGCTTTAGTTGGGCTCTTGACCCTTGACTGTTAAACATTAGTTATTTTTTGGCTGCTGTTGCTGTGTCTTTTAAATACATCAGCTATGGCACAAAGCTGAAGACAACAGGATGGCAATGGCTGGTTGTTAATAGTCACTATCATCACATAACGGGCTGATTCACTGATCTCATTTGCTGCCTGAAGTTGTTAAATGGTTGCTGTTTTATAATTTTGATTTTGTAGTCATTGTGATTTTACAGAGTAAGATCTATCAGGGATTTGACGTCCAGAAAATATTAATGATTTTAAAAAGGTTATACTCCGATCATTTTGAACTTCTTGATCAGCTAGACACACACAGGCATCAGTAATCGGTGTATGTATCTCAACAATGGTGAAAATCATAAGTTTAATGCTGCAATGCATGTTGGGTACCAAAAAAAAGCCATGACTCCCAGCATGCATTGCAGCATGAATAAATTATGCAGCTGAATTGTCTGGTTATTTGCTTAAATTTTTATTTTTTGCTTTTATTTTTGCTTTTGGTTTTGTGTTGACTTTTAGTGGCGTATTTTGAGATCTTCAAATTTAATGTTATCTTTTTTGTTGATTGTCACCATTGCTGAGATTCATTGGCTGATTCTTGATGCTAGTGTGTGTCGAAGTAAAGCCATAGTTCAATTTTTTTTAGTGAATGATGAGTTTAAAAATCCTTCAGAACTAATTACGCAGTACTGCTTGATCTTTTGCTGTAGATTCACAGTCTAGTGACATAATCTACATATTATTGGTAAGGAATAGACACAGGCTGAGACTGGTGATCGAAACATTATATAATGACATCGTGATCATCAACACCTGATCTCATTTATGTTGGCTTTGTTTTTGCCACGACAAATGTGTCTTAAAAATACACACTTAAAGCAGGCAAATATAAGCTAATGTTAAAGTCAAGGGTCAAGAGCCCAACTAAAGCAAACACGGATCTTCATAATGGTAACGTCAAATGAAACAAAACATCTAAACCTCTGTTAATACTCAAAAGGAATTAATGTATGAAAAAATAAAGTCAATCTGGTTAGTAATAAGTGAAGCTAATGCTATTTTTTGGAGTTGTTTAATCCTCCTCTGCTGAGATCTTCAGATATTTAATGTGTTCTGTGGCTGAATTCAGTTGTAGTTCTTGTGTTTCGCTTTTTTATCTTCTTGTTGTTCATCCTGTCCTTCAGTGATTCTGCTTGTTAACATCAGGTGTTCATCACTAATGCTCAATCATCAGTTGATTAATCACTGAATTATATAATTAACTTCAACACTGCTTCAGTATTACTCCAACTCTCTGTAGTGTGGACACACAAGTGTTCATTTAAAACTGAAGATTTTGCAGTGGGGTTGAAAGGGTTAAATGTGTCAGATAAAAAAAAAAACAGAGTGAAGCGTATTTTAACGGTAATCAACTGTAAATTAATTTACGGTATAAAACTGTAGAAAAACAGCAATTTACTGGCAACCACAGCTGCCAGTAGATTACCGTAAAATCAAGGGAAAACAGTAATATTCTGTAAAATGTAACAGTCAGATGTATTAAACAAAATAAGTTCATTTCACTGAAATATTAGTGAAAGTTCATAGCAAAAAAGTAATGCAAAGTCAATAACTGATAAGGAGAGTAAATATGGAACTGAAGTGTTTTATGTGTTTTGCACAAGATGATATAGGAGAGATCTTTTAGTTTAATTAATTAGTTTTGTGGGTCACCATTCTGCTGGAGAGTAGAGCCTGTGATTCAGTCAGAGATGAGCAGAGAAACACTGATGTTATGCTGCCTGTTGCTTTATTTAAAAGCAGTAACTGTGTAGTTGCTGATGTAGTGACAATCTCCTTGCTATGTTCTTTAACACATACATGTGTGCTATTGTTCGCTATACGAACTGCAAAGACTTTAGTTAAAATGTTTTTAATTAATTTACTATTACATATTAGGTGTTTGCAGTTTTTTATAAAGATATATTTATTTTCAGTGGACTCTAATGAAGGAATTTTACGATACTATAAGTCTAAATACTAGTTTTTGAACTTGAACTGCTTAAAGCAATCGGTTTTCCATATTATATGAGTTACCTGCCATGGTATTTTTACGGTAACATACTGTAAAAAAGGAGAGCCGTAAATTAACGGTAAAATGCTGTAAATTAACAGTAAATTGCTGGCAACTACAGCTGCCAGTAGATTACCGTTATTTTACAGGGCATTTTTTTACAGTGTATTTGGGGTACTGAACAATTTATACCTGGTAATAAAGATGGAGGATTTAAGTTATGGAATATAAGAGGCATTCAGAAAATTAGGGATCTATATGAAGATAGTGTTTTACTTTAATTTGACCAGCTGTGCCAGAAATATACAATCCCCAGAAAGCATTTTTTTTAAGTATTTGCAGTTGAAAAGTTACATGTTATCAAAAGAAGAACGGATAATCTGTATGCCATCTTTATCAAAATTAGAAGAAATAACTCTTGGAAATTTAGAAGGCAAGGGTCACGTATCTGTGTACTATAATTTAATGGTCAAACACAGTACTGAATCAACATTGGACAAATTACATGCCTGGAAAATGGATATACAGGAAGATATAGATGAGGCAGACTGGAAATATGCATGTCTTAAAGCACAAACACAAACAATAAACACAAGGTTTAAATTACTGCAATATAAATGGTTAATGAGAACCTATATAACACCTGTCAAACTTCATCAAATGTCAGGTAATATTCTAGATGTGTGTTCTAAATGCTTGGATAATAAAGGTACATTATATCATTGCCTCTGGGAATGTCCAAAAATACAAAACTTCTGGAAGGAGGTTTTAAAATGTATGTCAAACATGTTTAACATAAAAATTCCTCTGAATGTAAAACTTTGTATTCTTGGAATGTATCCGATGGACTTTATACAAACAGCAAGACAGATTCAACTTATAGACTTTGGTCTGCTTCAAGCCAGAAGAGCTATTGCATTATGCTGGAAGAGTATGGATGCTCCGTCCATGAAAATGTGGATAAAGGAGATATCAAACTGTATCGGACTGGAAAGGCTAACTTACATTGTTAAATGCATGAGGAAAGACTTTGATCAGCTGTGGAAGCCATACATAAATATCATGTGAACTGGGAATGTAGACCTTACAGATAAAACTTACAGATTAAGACTTTGTAATCACTGTCTAACAACTTAATGTACTGTTATTTTATTTTTATTTATTTTTTTGTATTTATTTATTTATTATTATTTTATTTTATTATTATTTTTTTTCTGATTCCTTTAGGAAGTGTAAATTGAAGATGTACATGTAAAGGGTGTAAACTTGTACTTGTTCTGTGGTTTAAAAATGAGAAAAGGACAATAAACATATTTAAAAAAAAAAAAAAAAATGACCAAACCATCAGTTATCAAAAATTAAAAAAATTGCATTTTTTGAGGAAAAAAAAACAAAAAAACAAAAAACAAGCACACTAAAAAGACAAATGACTACGGTCTAATCTTATCACTAAAAATCTGTATTGATAATATGCTACGTTTAGAAAAGCATCAGAAAACACAGCTAAATGACCATTGTCATGATGAAACTCAACAACACTGCTACAGACGTGTACTTAAAAAAAAGAAAGACAAAGGTACTGCTAAACCATGACCACCGTGTGTTTTAAGAAAGTAAAGTTCTTTATTTTTATTAACGTTCAGCTTACAGAAGTGCTCTGTTCGTCGTCTCCAAAGATAGAAGGAATTGACCCCTCAATCAGACGAAGTCTATCGGCAAATCCTTCTTTATACTGGCGGAGGTTGCTGAATAATTAGTTATCTTTGAAGTGCTTCGCGCACACAAAAATGACTTTACCCACAGATGTGGGTACATTTCCATGAAAAATAAAACTTATCCAGGCACTTCGAATAGGTTCTGATGCTGGGTGACCTAGTAATGAAGCGTGTGGGTTACTTAGCGCCGCCAAGTGCTGAGGGGGCACCAAACATAGCCTAAAGCCCAATTTATACTTCTGCGTCGAACTCACGGCGTAGCTATGCCGTAGGCTGTGTGTAGCGCGCGTACCCTTCGGCGTACCCTGACACGCACCTCTCCAAAAATGTAACAACACGTCAATTCTACGCGGACGCAAGCGCTGTGATTGGTCTGCTAGAACCCCTCCCTCGGGTTTCACATGCTCCCTCTGCATGTGTAATTGCGCGTCAACGCGGACAACGACGCAGAAGTATAAATGAAAACCAACGCGTATTGTATAGCATAGAGGCTCCGGCGTAGGTCCGACGCAGAAGTAAATCAGCCTTTACGGTGCTGATCCACTTGTCCAACACGACTGTCGCGTGGTGTCGCGACGCCTCCCCCACATTTGCACGTTGCTGGGCGTTCATCTGTTTACCGCTATGGGCGTGGTTTTGACCGAGCGGGAAATGTTGCGTATCAAAACAGAGGACCTGCGAGAGACTTCCCCCCGTCTCCATATGCTCTACTTCTATTGGATAGACGCGTCGCGTTCAACGGACTTCATTTGCATAAAGATGGGCATCGGCCAGCTTTTTGACGAGCGACAATTTTCAAAATGAAGTGCCGCCTTCCCCGAATGCTTTGCGGGCGCGACAAAGTCGCGTGACGTCACCCATAGGAATAAAGCAGAGCGCGGCGCGACAGAAGTGTCGCACGGACAAGTGGATCAGCACTGTAAGGCCATGTGTCCACCAAAGCCTTTTTTCACGCTCCTGGCGTAAAATTCTAATTGTTTTCAATGGGAGCGCCGCGTTTTTTAAATGCCATGAGCGTAACGAGGCGCCGAGCATGTATTTAACGCTCAAGCGCTGAGCGTTCTGCGTTTTTTACTGGTCGCCGAGAGTTGAAAAATGTTCAACTTTGGGTAAAACGCAGCGCTCATCACTGTCACTTTTTACACAGCCGTCCAATCAGAGTGGAGGAGGGGCGGGACAAAAACCACACCGAAACAACTGTCACAACATTCTTTATGTACAATGACGTCAACCAGCAGAGCGAACAGAACAAAATGGATGAAAAATAAATTTTTAGTATGAAACAAAATTATCTGCGAAATCAGTTACAAGTAAACTGCGGTTACTCTGTATCATAGCAACGAAGCCTCTCAACTGAAAAAACGCTGCGCTGCCAAAACGCTCTTAAGCGGCCACAGCTAGGCGTTTTCAGCAGAGCGTCTAGCGTTTTCAGCTGGCTTAAAACACTTTGGTGGACACGGCCTAATGAAAAATCAATCATCATATAGTCATAATAATTATAATGCCAATATTATTTCAGTATAGAAATATTATATTAGGCACTTTTTAGGGATGTATAACAAAACAGGCGGAACAAGAGTATTTAATTGCTCTAGAAAGTAACGATGGTGCCGCCTCCACCTCAGTACTACAGAATTATGCTTAGGGCACCAAAATGGCTAGCAGCGGCACTGCCTGCATTAACTTTAGTTCACATATAAAGTTAACAAAATCCAACATATTTTCATGCACATCCTCTCTCTAAATAATGTTTAACAGTTAGCTAGGTCATTCCCTTGTTGTGCAATTTTATAGTTAGGGTTAGGTTTTTCAGTTAACACCTTAACTTTAGGTTAACGTTACTTTGCTAACCGAAAAAAAAAAAATAGGCGAGGACATATTAGCTAGCGAGCCAGCATTTGCTAATGTTAACATAAAACTTTCACAAACTAACGTTAATGTTACTTAGCCAACTTAACGTTGAATCAACGAACGAGACATTTTTTATGAACCACTAAACCAGGAATTGGTGCAAGCTAACTTAGTGCTAATGTTTGCACAACTCGGCAAATTAGCTAACTTAGTAACATTCCGATTCAAACAGCATGGCAAACAGTTTGCAAACCAGTAAGATTAATAAAATAACAGAACAGCATTACCTCGCGTGGAAGACAAAGGTGTAGCGATGTCCTGCAGCAAATAAATAATGTCACCAGCTAGACAGCAGTGCAGGGGGTTGTTGCGAGCTTCGCCGTTATTCCAGAGCCGTGACGCGTGCAAACTTGTGATGCAAACAGGTAGAACATGTCACGTCTTCTCTGTTCAGCGCTGCGTGCTCACAGCGATGTCCACATTAACTGTTCACTGAGCAGAATTCCCAAATAGGGAGTTTAAGTCTGCAACTAAGGACTATTTTTATTTTCAGGTCTAAAAAGTTTCCTAGAGTCCAAAATGATAGTCTAATAAACAGTACAAAACCAAAATAATATATTCATTTCGCATTTAGACAAGGAAAAGCAACACATTCTCACATTTGAGAAGCTGTAACTTAAAATTCTTTAGTTACTTTGGCACAATATGATGATTTTTGAACATAAAAAGATTTTTGTGATGATATAAAGTCAACTTAAAAAAAATAAGTCAATGGAACAAACTGGAATCATATTACCAATACTTAAACTTTCCCATAAATTTAAGTGAACTCAAAACAACTAAGTTATTACTTCGTCAATTAATTTTTGAGTTAGGTTAAATTCATGTGAATGAGTCACTTCAAATTATTGTGCGGTTTATGTTAAATTGCTTATTTTATTAAGATGGGCTGTTAGGTTTTACAGTGCAGTGAAAAAAAGATGCTTGGGTTTAACAGTTGGCTGTGAATGCTAGCACACAAATGCACAGACACGCACATCAATGCTAGTTAAAGCTGTTATGTCTGGCCATAACAAGCAGTAATGCTGTCTGTAGGTCAGAGCACATGCCCAGGGGCTTCAGACATTAAAGCTGTTAGCTGGATGTGTGATACTGTGAACTTCACATAGTGTATCTTGTATAAGTCTTAAGAAAATTTATGCTCAGTTTTAATGGTGTTGTATTTTACAGGTACAAACAGCCACACACGAGATAGGAGTAAATGCATGCTTTTCTCATGCAGCCATAAGTGCTTTTTAGTATTTTATTTATCATTTATTTAAATATTATTTAGCCATAGTTTAATAATTCATGAGGAATTAACTAAAAAAAGGTTGTCAATTCAGATTTAAACCACTGTTAAAAAATTTGGGGTCAGCATGGTATTTTTTCATAGAAATTATTACTTTTATTCAGAAATGCATTAAATTAATCAAATGGGACAGGGGGCAATTATAATGTTACAAAATATTTTAAATAAATTGTTCTTTTAAACTTTCTATTCATTAAAGAATCCTGAAGGGGAAAAATCCACCAAAATGTTAAGCAGCTGTTTTTAACAATGATAATAAGAAATGTTTCTTGAGCAGCAAATATTAGAATAATTTCTGAAGGATCATGTGACACTGAAGATTGGAGTAACGACTACATTTTAAATTATATTTTAATAGAAAACAATTATTTTAAATGGTAAAAATGGTTCACAATATTAAGTTTTTCGACTGTATTTTTGATCAAATAAATGCAGCATTTCTCTTTTTACTCACTTTTTAATGCCCAGAAGGGGTATAAATGTAAAGTACTTACCCAGTAATAACAATCAAATAAATTATATATTGTTGTGATTGTTGTGACAAAATCATTAATTTCATTAGTTTTATTTAATATACATTCTAACAATGATTAAACAATTTAATCTCTGAACTTTTGTACAAAGTATCTCTTGTTCATGTGAACAAAAATGTCCACTAAATTCACATTTCATGTTCCAGGGGGCCCTTTAAATAGATGGATACCAGAGCGGCCCTGGACCATTTGCTGAGGGGACCCTGCAGTCTTCATGCACAGTAATGTGTTTAAATTAGTGTCTGGTTTGAGATCATCTCTAAGCTGTTGCCTTTGTTGTACCTGCCTGATATTCAATAGGGCATCTCTCTTTTTCTTTCTCTTTCTGTTGTATAGCTGATATGTTCAATTCTTTGTTTCATCACTGCAGAGCGTACAATTGAAGTTTCTCTCTGAGAATCGTCATCATTTGTCCGTTCACCCTCTCACGCTGGCATTCTCTGACAGCCTCCTCTGAAATCCCCATCCCACTTGAGTCGGCTGGCAGCTCTGTTTTGTTGCCTTACTGACTTGAATAGGTTTTAATGATGCTGCTTCATGTTGAAATTAAGACTCCTGACTTAAGACTGCAAACCAGACTCAAGAGCCCGGTGACAATCGCCGCATCCAACATTTGCTCTGAAATCCAGGCCTAGCCAACAAAATTTCTGAGCTCTAAACGTCAACAGACCTAAACGTCTTTTCTGGAGGAGGCAGACAAGTTGTTTTGGCTGGTTCTCTTGAATGTGGAGTCTGAGTGCTTGACCTTTTTGTCCACATAATACTTCTGAAAAGATGGTAGTCTTGATTCCTGAAAAGAGGGCTGTAATTCTTCTCTTACTGAGTGAAGGCATTTGAGCTTGTCTGTTTCTCTCTGTTTACTAAGTTTAGAAATTCCCCGTTAAACATCTGTTCTGCATGTAATAATTGTAATTAGGAAAACTTGGTTAGAATGAGCATTGGCATACAGTTGGCAAAAGTGATGGCCGGAGGGGATATTTAAGAATGAAGAATACACTAAACATGGTTACGGTATTAAAATGACAAAATTATTTGGCAAGAACAGATTTTATTTTAAATAGATTTTTTTTTTGTAACATTAACATCTTTAATGACAATTTTGATAAATGTAATGCGTCCTTGGTGATTAAAAGTATTTTCTTTCAAGAATAGAAAAATCTTCTTGACCCCAATTTTTTTAACAGTAGTATAAGTAGCACAGTACTGTGTGTTTTAAAATTAAGTTATTGCAATACTTTAAAAAAAAAAAAAATGCTACTTGTAGGCTTATTATATAGTACTGCACACAATAACAATGCCAAACTGAGAAAGATGGCTTCAAAGTTTCTGGGTTGAATTTTGATATCAAAATTGACTTTATCAGTTTTCACACGTTTTCCCTGAACATAGAAAACCATAGTAAAACCGGTTTTGTCTCAAGAAAGATCATCTAAGAGTCTTGATTTTTAGTCATAACGCTATTTTGATAAAACAGTTACTGTGATTTGCCACTGTAGATATGGTCTTATTCACAAAACTCAGTGCTATTTACCAAGTGTTATTCATGTAGCAAAAGGAGGTAAATGAAATTTCATTTAAAAGATTTGTGTGTTTATTGTGATCATGGTAGCAGTAATTCATCAAATGATGGAGAAAAGTGTTATAATCATGCATCTAGATGCTGTTTTTTTAAAGAGCTGATTCATTCCTCTTAGTAAATTGCGCCCTTACCCTGTTATTATCTATTTTCCATCATACCGATTATAAATGCTAAATCACCTGTTGATCACTTTCAAAATATTTGAACTTATAATATTTTGATGATACTTTCAGATTATGTGTATGTCTTCCCAGCAGTGCTAACATCTATGTACTTTGAGAAGGAAGTAAAGCTCATGTTTCAGGATGGGTACACAATATTTATTTTTAATAACGGGTTTTTCGAGCACATACTCCTTGTGTTGACAAACTCATTCTAGGTTAACAGAGGTTTTTTTGTATCACTCACAGGTTGCTTTATGCAGTTAGGGAGACTAGTGGAAGAAACGTTGAATGCTGCAATACTGAGGTGAGTCCTACTTCATCTACTTGATAAGATCCACTTTATTATCACTGCCTTAGTTTTACAATTATTTTTGACAGGTCCTTTTATGATATCACACTTTACACCTGATTATATCAAGTTGTTTGTGGATCGGTCTAAAAGGACAACTTCTACTTCTATTAAACGTCTATTAAACACTCGTACTGTAATCTGTCTAGCTGTTCCTCCGTGTGTGAAATCGTACTCGGTTACTAACGTAACCTCGGTTCTCTCTAGAGAGGGAACGAGTTAGGCCTGGGCAAAAAATCGATTGAATGAATTAATTCGAATTTTTTGTTGCGGGTGATTTAAAAAATAAGTAAATCAAGTTTTTGTGTAATGACGCATTTTTGGCTCCCCGGAGCTTCTGTAGCGTTAGTTTCACATAGCAGTATGGCAAGCGACAACAACAACATCATAGCACACACGGAACGGCAACAGCATACAGCAAGCTACAACATGGCTACCGGTGAGAGTGGGAAGTTTGTTCCCAAGAAAGGAATAAAATCATCTGTTGTTTGGAACTGGTATGGGTTTGCTGCGACAGAGAGCAAGAGACCCCACGCTGCAACATTTGCCTAAAGCCCATCACAGTCAAAGGCAGCAGCACCACAAACCTATTCCAACATCTGAAACAGAGACATCCAGCCGAATATGAAAAATGTCAGTCTCTCCGAGACGAACAAAACCGCAGTGACCAACAAACCTTAGCTAAAAAACAGCTAACTGTAGCCGAATCCTTTGCACAAGGCACCGCATATGACAGGAAAGGGGCACGGTAGAGAACATTCACCGAAGCGGTCGCTTTGCACATAGCCAAAGACATGGTACCCATATATACCGTGGAGAAGACGGGGTTTATTAATTTGATTAAAACCTTAGACCCCAGATATGAGCTACCCAGCCTCAAGTACTTCAGTGAAGTCGCCTTGCTCCAGCTGTACAACAACACACGAGAGAAAGTCAGCAGAGAACTGGAGGAGCTGTCCTTTTATTCGGCAACAACCGACATGTGGTCCAGTCGGACTATGCATCCTTATATGAGTTTAACGGTGCATTTCACAATGCGTGGGATTTGCGGAGTATTTCCCTCCAAACGTCATACTTTCCCTAGGACCACACCGGTGAACTTGTTGCTAAGGGACTGAGAGACGCTCTCGACTGCTGGAACCTGTCTGAGGATCGTCTATGCTGCATGACAACTGACAGCGGCACCAACATGATTAAAGCCCTGAGAGTGAACGGATGGCCAAACCTCCAGTGCTTTGGACACAAACTACACAACGCTATTGGTAAGTCTAACAATAAGTAAAATAAAATATTCAATTTTGACAGAGCACATATTTTCCTCATCCAAAACGCAGTCAAGCTAGTAGGGCTGGGCGATATATCGGATGACATTGTTATGCGCATCTCGTCAGTAAAACCGGTTCCTTGATTAGCAGTGTTGGGCAGTAGCGTCGCTACAAGTACACAAGTTCGCTACAAGTAGTGACGCTGCTAGTTTAACTACATTTTTCAGTAGCGTGGTGGTAGCGTCGCTGTTTTCTGAATCAAATAGCGAAGCTCTTTTTTTTGATCAAGTAGTGCGGTAGCGTCCACACAAGCTAACGTTACATTTTCCCAAGCATTTTTAAAGCTCAAGCTCAAATCGGAAATACAACTGCTAAGTATCACTGACTACGTTTACATGCAACCAATAACCCGTTCAAAACCGGGATATTAGCAATAACCTGGTCACGCACGGCCATGTAAACACCGGCAAAAACCTGAATATGCTCATATCCCGGATTTTAAAAACCGGGATATGATACCTGGGGGTACCCCTTTTCTAACCCGAATTTTTGGTCATGTAAACGCGTATCGGCATATCCCCATAATGATTTGTGTTCTGCGCATGTTCTATTCGCAAGGAATCTTGGTCTTTTGAGTAGAGGAACTTCTCGGCGCATACAAAAACCCGCGTGCAGTATACCGGAAGTAAACATGGCGAGACGCAGCACAGCATACTTTTGGAGCGAGGTCAGTACCAAAGAGTATAGAAGTACCAAGAGGCGAAACTCAATAGAACGTTCCATTGCAACAAACGCCCCCCATGCGCAGAGCTGCAGTACCGCCATCTTGGACTGAACGCAACACAGCTGTCATAGAATTAAACGATACCGGTTCCAGTTCAAAAGCGGTTAATGGAACTAAATAGTAGTTTCTAGTTTTTAATATCTCTATAGCCTAAACTAAAACGGTGTGTTGAATAATGTACAACAAAATAATGCTTATGGATCGTTTTATAATTAAACAATTTCGTCATAGCTAGAGCATGAAGCTGTCAAATAGGCTATTTATTTACCCCAATAACTTTTGGGGATAACAACTCCCGTTTTCATACACAGCATTTTACAACACCAGTAACAACAGCCCATGTTCCTCATGAAATGATTAACAAATCTGCATAGAAAAAGCCAAAACACAATGAACAGTGAGTAGGTGAAAGGGACAACACATTAGTCAAGAGAGAATATTTAATAGTAATAGAACATCGTCACAAAATGAACAGTAATAAAATTGGTGATGGTAAGTAGATCACATCATTTCTGCCTGTATTAACTTACACACAACAAATCAAACATTGTGCAAGTAAAGTGCACACATTTACTAAATATAATGGCAATGGTAAGTATATTAGCTGTTCTATATGTCTTAGTCTTTAGTTTTATTATAATTTAATTCATCTTGACTGATAAAAACTTTGTACAACATGTTACATTTGATACAGAAAGAGAGAGTTAATGTACAGATGACGTAGCTTTAAAAAAAATTCTGTTGCGCTTCTGTTTTGGGCTGTGAGAGTGAGATGGTCCGATCTGATGATAAATTAAGATAAAAGTGGATTGTTTTGTGCATATTTTCCCATCGCTAGCGGAAGGGTCTGACCCAACAAAAATCCAGTTTGGCGCTGTTTGACAGTGTGCGCGTGCTTCGGACGTATACGCACTCAGAAAAAGTGCATAATAATGTGAGAACAGAACGCCAATGAAATGTTTACCTGTCAAAGCTTTAAAGCACGAGCAAATAATGAACTTTTGTGATTGCGAATAAGTGCAGTGTCCTGTGAGTTTAACTCCACCGCTGCATTAACATGTGATGTGAATGTAGGACGTCGAGTATTGGGACTGCAGCTGATAGAATGTGCGCTGTAGCACGATACTATCATATTATACTATATCATATTTTAGTGTCCATGCGCTTAATGTGTTTCCACAACAATGTTAGTGAGTAAATCACTGAAATGGCCAAATGATGAATGAGAGAAAGCCGTGTGCAGTGCGTATGCTATATATAGAATATATTTAGTTGCTCATGCAAGTGGTAAAATATTTAACCATGTATTTATTAAAATCTGATTCGCAAACATTTTAAATTAAAACTTAAAATTGACAAAAACAGCAGACTCATACCTTTTCTTTTGCATTTAAATTTTAATACAATAAATCCTGCATTTCACAAAGAACTTGTTTTTCCACCTCCACGAATGAGACTAGTATCGTTCATTATGTCGGCTTGTTGAGGTAAATTGTAGTCTTCCTTGCTTTTCCCCGGTCTTAAAGTAAAAAGATGACTGTGAAAAATATAAGTATGCAATTAAATACATTTATCTAAGTCTATTTTGACTATAGATCTCAAAACTCCTCCAGTAGCCCCTTAAATAAAAAACGAACAGTCCTAACCAGAACGTTCATTATTTTATTTTTAACCTATTGCTTTTCTATTGGCCGTTATTGGGGGTGTGTCAGTCTGCTGCCGGATCACTTTAACAACCAGAGAGCGCAGCAGTCACAGTCACTCTGCACACAGACGATATAGATTTTGAATCTGTTGGCAGCTCGTGATAAAAGTCTCACTGATCACAACTTTGTTCTTTTCTCATTTAATGCTAGTGTGTACTTATAAGCTTTTCCTGAAATTCTTGTGTTTGAACAGTTAAGTTTTGTGTGCACTTTTTTTGTCATTTTAGCAGGCTATTAATTTGTTGGGTAGCTTAGGCTGCTTAGCTAGCTGCTAGTCACTCACTAAGTTGCTAGTCTCTAGTCACTGAAGTTGGCACTGACTGACTGAAGTCAATGAAGTAGGCTTTTGGATTTAATAATTAGACCAGTTTTTATTAAACATAAAAAATGCATAAGTGGCTCATTAAAAAACAGGCACCTTGTCCTTCGCCCTTCATACAAGCTGTCTCTGTTGAGCTCAGCTCACCTGCTAGCAACAGTGAACATGCTGCCTCTGACAAGCCCAGTACCTCTGCTTCCGACACCGAGCAGAGCCTTGTTGCATCCACAACGGTAAATCCTCCAAACGCATGTCCTCCACAAAATCCACATGCACCATCCTCCAGCTCTGCATCTGTGTCGGAGCCAGCAACATTCTGCCCTCCCCAAAACAGACAATCTTCCTCCAGCTCTAGCGTGTCTGTTCCCCCTGACTTAGATTTGTATAGCCCATCCCAGCCCAAGCTAAGTAGCTATCCTAAGCGCCCATTTGGACAGGCTCTCAGGTGTTTCAATGCGGGCTGGTATCAGTCTCGACCATGGCTCGAATATTCTCTCTTACGTGATGCCAGTTTTTGCTTTCCCTGCCGTAAATTTAGTGTCTCCAATTCAGAAAGAGATGACGCATTCACAAAAGTAGGCTACACCAATTGGAAAGAAGCGCTGATAAAAAATAGTGGTTTTCAGAAACATGCCTCCGGCACTGCGTGGCAGGAATACCAGTGCCGGACAGAGACCGATAATACCATTGTTCACCAGCTTGGTCAAACTCACATAGAAAAAAACAGATATTATGTAAAAAGTATTGGGGAAGTTATTCAGTTTCTGGCGGTTAATGAACTTGCTCTACGTGGGCACCATCACGGGGGTGGGGATGAGGAAGGTCTTTTAATTCGGCTATTTGATTACACCCTCCAAAAAGACCCTAAACTCGCAGAGATTGCAAAAAGCATTCCCGAAAACGCGAAATACACGTCCAATTTGATTCAGAACGAGATAATTCAAACTCTTGCCAAAATGGTACTAAAAGACATCCAGACCAAATATGAGGAGGCCGACTCTCCTGGCCTTTGTATTAAAAGTGATGGTACCAGGGATCGGTGTAACATTGAGAATTTGTCAGTCTAGGGCTGCAACAACTAATCGATATAATCGATAATAATCGATTATGAAAATCGTTGTCAACGAATGTCATTATCGATTAGTTGCTCTGCTTACGTCACGGGGAGCATTTACTGGTGATTGGTTGAAACAGGCCTATCATGATGCGGCACACACGCACACACACGCAAGGTCTCTCTCCCTGTGCCCCTCTGTCGTGCGCGCGCTACACAGTTTGGACTTTGGAGCACTCTCTTCTGTCTCGCATGCGCTCTCTTGCTTGCACGCTCTAGATTCCAGGAGTTTGAACTAATTTGCGGGCATCAGGGAGCCGCTATCAATATGCGGGAGACTCCCGGAACTTCCGGGAGACTTGGGATGTCTGTATTTTGTCTTGGGCATCAGGTTGTGCAATCATTTCGCTCGCAACATAAGTGATGGATTAAAATAGCGCTACGCATAAATAGGCTAAATTAAAACGGTGTTTAGAAAGTGAAGCACTAAATATAAAGGCAGTTATTAACAGCAGCAGTAAAAGATTGTTTTTTAGTCACTGTAGTCAGTGGTTTTCAGCGAATGCTTGTGCACTAATGCATCATTTTCTTGTCCTTTTAATCAAGCCTGTTTGCTGCGTCTCCATTCCGTTCTCTTTTTATAGCATTTGTCTTCTATTAAGTTTTAATTGTTTTACAAACGCAATCTACTGCGGCTCTACTACGTTCACACGCTTTTTTTCAGTCTTTCTATATTTATTTTAGCAATTTATCCTTATAATTAATTGAATCTTAAATAAAAATTAAATGAATTATGTACTTTACATGTTTTTGGTTTCTATCTTTACATCTGAACATGTCTGTGTAAATTAGTTTTTAACAAAAATTATGTTAAAACAATGTTGTATATAATTTAGATTTTTTTGTTTTTCATGGTTGTCAACTTGCCATCAGCAATTATCATTAAAAACAATGCAAATATTGATATTAGTAAAACTCAATGTGTGGCTTTTGTACACTTTTACACATAAATACCATGATTAAGGGTTTTATTTAGTTGTAATAAACAAAAAATCAAATTGAAATTTTATCCGATTAATCGATTAATCGAAAAAATAATCGTCCGATTAATCGATTATGAAAATAATCGTTAGTTGCAGCCCTATGTCAGTCATCATTAGATTTGTCCGCAACTCAATCCCAGAGGAACACCTAATCGGCCTCATTGAATTGAATCAGCTTGATGCTGAGTATGTGTGTGACCAAATTCTGTCTAGTCTGTCTGACCTGGGTTACAATGGTGACAATTTAGTGTCTCAGTGTTATGATGTTGCTTCTGTCATGTCAGGAGTGAGGGGCGGTGTGCAGGCTTTGCTGCAAAACAAATTGGTTAAAGATATCCCATATGTGCACTGCTACAACCACCAACTCCATTTGGCAGTGGTACATGCAATGCATGCAGAACCTGTGGCAAAGAAGTTCTTTGACTGGTCCAGTTCACTAAACACATTTTGTCACAGACATTATGTTGCAAATAGATACAGTACACCCACACTGAAAAGACTATTAGAAATTCGCTGGACCAGTCATTATGATGTCACCAAGTCTATTGTTCACAATGAGGATGTCATCAGGAGGCTTCTGTCTGAGATAGCAGAGGATGACAGTGCTCCATTTGACATTAACACAGAGGCATGTGGTCTTTTGACCCAGCTTAACAGACAGAACTTCTTTGACACTGGCAAATTTCTTCTGCATGTGCTTGGTGCGCTGAAGCCAGCCAATTCAATTCTGCAGTCCCAAACAGTGGATTTGTGCACTGCAGGGGAAGTGGTGACAGCTTCCCTGGGCACACTGAAGGAGATGCGATGCGACTCATTCTGGGAGGAGCATTTCTCTCAGTGTGGAAGTAGGCCTACCAACCCACCTAAAAGAAGACGGATAGTTAATTCACAACTTGTCAGTAGTGTTATCTTGTCTACAATAGGGCATGGTGGTGACTCTGATGACCAAACTGCTCCTAATCAGACTTTTAAAAGGGCTATGTTCAACATCCTTGATAGGGCTATTGTGGAGATGGAGACGAGATTCTTTCAAAGAAATGTTGATTTAATGAGGGCAACATCATTTCTCCTACCAAAATCAGCGTCTTTCCTTGACCCTTCTCTCCTGAAGCCACTTCAAGTGCTTGCAGGCACAGAGCAAAATAGTATGACCTTGCCAAATGAAATTGCTGTGGCAAAAGCAATGTTGCTCAATAAACTGTCCACTGATGCTAACCTCTCTGAAGTATGCAAGTGCATTCAGCAGTACAAAGAGGCCTTCCCCATTTTGCATAAGCTGTATGTCACAGCACTCATCATAGGTGTGTCCTCAGCTGCATGTGAAAGTTCTTTTTCTACCTTGAGCCGCATTCTCACCCCTCTCCGAAGATCAATGCTGCATTCAAGGAAGAGAGATTTGGTCATTTTGGCACACGAAAAGAAAATCACAAAAGGTCTGGACATGAATCGATTTGTTTCTGAATTTGCCAAGACTAGCCGCAGACTGCTCCTATATATATATATATATATATATATATATATATATATATATATATATATATATGTACAAAAAAAGTTATGTTGCCTCATATCATAATTTCAATTCTTATAGTTTCACAAAAAATAGCTTTTATTTCAACTCTCTAGGTCTCCTGACCCCCTGCATATAGCCTAATATGTTTCCTTTTATCTAGGCCTACATTTTTACATTTATTCATTTAGCAGACACTTTTATCCAAAGCCACCAGAGAATAACATTCAAATACTGTTCTCATACTGTTCAAATGAGCATATCAAAATTGTTTACCTGGGGCCGCATTCACAAAGAATCTTATAAGAGGCTACAAGTAGCTCCTAACTGGCGAAACTCCTAAAAATAATGGGCGTGTGACTCATAACTTTAGACTCCTAATGTGTTTTACTAAGAGTACTTCACAAAACATTTAAGCCCTAAAAGTAGCACCTACGTCTGGGACAGTTTAGAAGAAGAAACAAATTAATTTACTTCTTGTCTACAAACGTGACTTCAGATTCATTTAAAAAACTCTCATCCTTCTCGGTAGCCTACTCGTGTAGCACGTCTTCTCACAAGCAAACACAGGCAATCACCGTGATCTGATATATATGAATCTGTCAATAATAATAATATCATCATCATATTATTAATGTTGACCTGGTTTGATTAACTTTTATGTGATAGCCCTATAGTCTAATAGGGGCCCTGTGCCTATCTCTGGGTTCCTGGCTTAGAAAAAGATCTGCACTAAAACAGATTGTGTGTAGTATAGCTTAATTTTGCGCCGATTTTTTCAATTGTTTATGTTGCCCCCCCAAACAAGCCAAATGCCCCCCCAAACATGACATCCCTCTGGAGGTAATGTGGATTTTTGTATTAATAATTCGAAGAGTAGTCTTGCATGCATGAATTAATGCTTTTTTGTAATTGAGTTCATGAATCATGAATTCATTGATGATTCATGTACCATATGTAGCTTTATCCACAATGGATAGTAAAGACACATTTTTTTGTGACCAAAGAAAACATCATGATCATGCATAATAAATCATAATTCATGATGATGTATTCATCTTAGTTAATGTTTTAATTAAGGTGTTGTTCATCCATGAAGTCATGAATGAAAAACGTTGAACTCGTGTTAGTTCCTGATGATTCATGAGATATTAATGCATGAATTAATGCCTAATTCATTCATGAATTTATACATGAATTCATGATAATTCATGTACCCTTACCGTAAAGTGTTACCAAATAAAATATTAATCTATCACACTATAATATTTCATTTTATTTTAAATGACAAAAGTATTTCAATTAAGATGTGCATCATTAAATATAAAAAGTCTGGCTGTGCTTAATGGGTACATTTTGTACCCTTTAAGCACACCCCTGTTCCCAATAAGCTCACAACATGTTTTATGTTTATTTTAAGCAACCTTTTTAAAGAATAACTGAAAAATGTTTTTTTTTGAAGGTAGAGTCAATCACAAAAGCAACAGAACTCTAAAATCAAGCACAGATTCTAAAAGATCAGATCTGGTACTCCACTTGCGTCTAAAGCACTACTTACGCAACTGGTGATAATTAAAGTAAAGCCTGGTTCACACGGGACGATTTTAAAATTGTCGGCCGATTTTCCAAACCTCAGAGACCCCACACACGGCGATAAAAAATCACGGGTCTAACAGTTTTGGTCGTACAGTGTGTGGTGCGCAGCCACACAGCAAAATCAACACATCACACACGAACCGATTTGACTCCCGAGCATTCCCAGGTCAGACGGAAAATCTCGCAAAATCCCTCGAGATCAAACGTGACTTCAGAGTAAACAATCATGGCGGACGAAGAGGATGCAGTGGCGATAGTTTGTAGTTTGTTTTTAACCGAATCCATCTCCGACGTCCACCGGACTTTCTGGTGCGCCATGCCGCCGGCTGTTTTGATTTTGTTTCCCGGTGCTTCCTCTTCGCCTCGTCACCTCGCTTTCTGATTGGCTACATGCCACAGTCCACAGGCTGCGTGCTCGTTTGTCCCCGGGGGACACCAGACATTTACATTTACATTTATTCATTTAGCTGACGCTTTTATCCAAAGCGACTTACAATTGCTATGTATGTCAGAGGTCGCACGCCTCTGGAGCAACTAGGGGTTAAGTGTCTTGCTCAGGGACACATTGGTGTCTCACAGTGGATTCGAACCCGGGTCTCTCACACCAAAGGCATGTGTCTTATCCACTGCGCCATCACCACCCCCAGACACGAGGAGAAATCGGGCCAAAATAATCCAACATGTTGGATATCCCCGATTTGAGATCGGAGCGGTCCCGAAGTCCTTCCGAGCAGACGAGAGCACTCTTAACACACCACACACGGCAGGAATATCTGATCAGATTATGTTACGATAATCGGAGCATCCTTAAGATTGTCGGAAGGGGTAAATTGGGGCTAAAATCGGCCTAATTATCCTGCCGTGTGAACCAGGCTTAACTGGCGAAAGCTAGTTACTTTACTTCATAAAGTTTGAAATATGAATATATTTGTTACACAAACTCATGGCTTTGCTTCAGAAGGCCTTTATTAACCCCCCGGAGCAGTGTGGAGCACTTTTATGATGGATAGATGCACTTTTATGATGGATGGATGCACTTTTATCATGATAGATGCACTTTTACGATGGATAGATGCACTTTTTTGAGCTTCAAACTGATGGTTGCAATTCACTGCCACTTTAAAGCTCGGAAGTTACAGGGTGTTTATTAATATAACTCCGATTGTATTCTTCTGAAAGAAGAAAGTCATATACACCTATGGCTTGAGGGTGAGTAAATCATGGGGTAATTTTCATTTTAAAGTGAACTACTCCTTTAAACACCTCTGATTGGCCAATGGGTTCACACGCTCAATATAGCTATGTCTGTGATTGGCTACAATGATCAACACTTCAAAAACATGTCTTCACCGCACGCTTTTCTTATCAGTGTTTGAAAGCAGGCGTCTATCAGAGGATCCCTAATATATCCACTGATAAACTGATCCGCTGACAGACGCCTGCTTTCAAACGCTCCCGTGTGTATGTGTAAGAGCTCTGAAGTCGTTATATCCGAATAAACTATAATTCTGTCTAGATTTTATCATCTCAAGGCTGTGAAAAAAAGAAGTTATTACTTATCTTATAAAGATTAACTTAAAGTGACAACCATCAAGTCTGTTTATAAGGTATATACATAGACGTTCAATGTGATGAGCTTAAAGGGAGCTTAATTGGAGCAGCAACAATTTTGAATTAATAAATATTACGTAAAATTTAAAGGACAATATTTTGCTAAATAAATAATCTAGGTCATGTATCACTTTAATACATATCTTAATATGAACAACTCTTATTTACAATATCTGTGAAATTATACTTTTTCTAATTGATGTCACACTGAAGCTCTGTGATTTTCATTGTAGTGCACCCTTTAAGCTCACCTTATAATAATATGAAGTATTATTAAAATTAAAGCAGTGTAAAATCACAGACCATCAATAAACTGTAAATTTATGATATTTTGGATTTAAAAGTACAAGCCATTAATGCCTGTAAAGTAATATATTAATGTAGCACACAATCTTATACAGCTAGTAAGGTAACTATGTTCTGTAGCATCTGCGTTATGTTGCTAAAACTATCTTTTGGATCTATCGTAATTATTTCCCAGATCTATGTCACAGGTTATAATATGCAAAGGTCTAAACATTAATCTCTTAATTTTGCAGCAAGTAGTTATACTAACCCAAAATAAAGGCTTAAACATTTAAAAAATGCACTTTTAAGGGGCTCCTCTTTTGGTGAAAGTTTTCAGACAGCTTTCAAAATGGCCACCAGACAGTGTGAACACATAGATACCCATATCTCAGTGTGCAATGGTCTGATTTGCTTGAAATTACAGGAGGTATGTATTAACAAACACATCAATTGGTTAAGACATCAAGTAGGATAAAACATAATTTTTTTCTTATTATAATCTGATCTGAAATATGGAAGTGTGCTTAATGGGTACTTGAGCTTAATAGGTACGTTTACCCTAAACGGGTTATTCCTAATGTTTCAGAAACCCGAATAGTGACCTTAACCCAACCATAACCCGAAAATTGGCTGCATGTAAACGTAGTCACTGATGCTGGATCAGTTAGTGACGGTGACTTCTTCTTCTTCTTGTTTTACGATGGTTGGCAACCATAGGGCCATATGAAAACATGGACTGAATCGCGATATCCATGCATAAAAACGAAATTTACTGTATAACGCGGAATTTCACGGAATTTGTCAGATCTTGGATTAAAACAAGGTAAGTAAACTTCAATAAAATCGCGATATAGACGAGTGTCTGTGAATATTAAACCACTTAAAGACTATTTAAAAAGGAATCATGCATGTTCTGCGTGTCTCTGTGAATGAATGGCTCAGACGCGTGGATTCATTTACCACACACTGAAGCACCCATGACGCTTGCGATGTTTTCAGTAATGGATAGATGAACTTCATCTACACAGCCGCTGTGAGAGTCACTTTAGCAGCATTTTAGCTTGATTTGAGAAAAACTGTCGTCATTAAAAAAAAAAAAAACAGACTCAAAGGTCTAGCTACATGGCAACCTGTCAAAATAAAAGGTTGGTTTAACCTTTGAAGAAAGTTTTACTTAAATCATTAGGCCTACATTTTAAATAATTGGTCATTACAATTTAAACCATTAAAAAAAAACTATTTCATAGTGCCCTTAAAATGTAATTTATTTAAAAATGTTAATACATTATTGTTAAATTATATACGTTTCATGATTTCAATTAATTACACGTTTTTGATTACTAAAATTTTATTTAACCATTAAAATTGGAGTCTAGAAAAATTAAAACAAAACAAAACTGAATTTGGAATGTGGGAAAAAATAAAACGGATTTCATAGGGCCCTACAAACCAGGTTTTTGGTGCATTACCACCACCTTCTGCTCCGTATGGTGTGACATCACGTACCAATATCAATCCTTGGGCTGACACGTGAGAAATGGAAAAAGATGCACACACTCTTGACACCTGGTTTTGTTATAGTTTTATATAGTTATATGGTTTTATATAGTTATGTTATGTTTTTTTTTTTGTTTTTTTTTTTTGGCCAAATTGGTTTGGAACAGTTGTTGAATAAACAACTGACAAATTATGCATGCCTATATGTTTGATTGACAATTTTATTGATCACTGAGATAGCATTGAGTTGAAATTAAGTTGGTTCAATATAAAAATTCAATTTGAAAAAGTAGCTTAGATGCAGTAAACTACTTTTGCCATATTGCTGTAGCTTAGCTTGCTACATTTCCCAGGGTGGTAGCTTCAGTGTAGTGAAGCTACATTTAATATAGAGTAACTGCTAGCTTAGCTCACTACATTTTCTAAGTAGCTTGCCCAACACTGTTGATTACTACTAAATCTCCATCACCTGCTTTCAGATGGAGCGGCATTTACTACACAGAGGGTGCTTCTCATTTCTCATTTGTGCATCCTCGTTTCCTTTCCTCGCTTCCTTTCCTTGCGTCTCAGCTCCACCCCCTGTAGGATACGAGGGAAGGCTGCGAGGAAAGAAAAGGAGGACGGAGGAATCGAAGGAAAGCGTATTTATACATTGGAATACTTGATCACTCGAGCGTCACTTCACAGTGTCATCAGCAGCACTCAAAGGATCTGCCCTTATGTTGTTAAAGTTTGGTTATTTAAAAAATTCATAATAAATAATAATAAAGCAAGATGCCCTGTTGAAATATGTGAGATGTGTGGATTATATAAACTGCAAAGGTAAAGTATAAATTAAAACGATTGTGATCGATGTGAAGGGGGAGGAGAGTTGATACGTGCGTCACGTTTAGTCGATAAAACACTTCCGCATAGGATACACCTGTGTATCCTTGCTCATGACTCCTCTGGAACTGCACATATGCCTATAGTAAACAAAAATTATATTTGTTTATCTGCAGTGTCTGAGTTTTGGAATGACAAAGTTTTGAAATACAGAAGAAAATAAATCATTTTTAGATGGATGTAGACTGATATTTATTAAAGTCCCCAATAGTGATGTTTGTCTTTGTGTTTTATTCTTTATCATACAGAGAATGGTGTTAAGGATCCCCGCATATATCGTGCCATTGGAGTATGCAAGAAGATAGTCGCTGCTTTTTCCTACAGCTGGAAGAAAAGAAGAGAGCTGGGTGTAGCTCAGTCAGAGCTTGGCCTTCCCCCTCATCAGCTAACAACAGAATCCCCAACCAGATGGGGCTCCCGCCAAAAGATGATCGAGCGATTCCTGGAACAGGAGAAGGCTATAGCCCGTGTCCTGGGGTCTGATGTTAAAAGCCGCCATCTTGTGCCCTCTTGGCAAGACATCGAGGTTTTGGAGTCAGTAAACAAGGCGGTTAAAGCACTCCAAGACTTTACGGATGCGCTATCAGGGGAAATGTATGTCATTAGCTGCGTTTACATGGACACTTATAATTGGATTGACGGCTCAATCGGACTAAAAAACCCTCATGTAAACACCTTAATCGATCCGATTGAGCTCGATCCGATTGAAATTTAGATCCGATTGAAAGGGGTGGTTTACTACTTTTGTAATCCGATCGAGAGAACATGTAAACACTTGATCGGATTGATAACCGAAACTAAAAGGACTGCGCATGTGCAAAGACGTTGAAATAGCGTAATGACGTATGACGCACGGAACGAGCTGTTCTTCCTGTTGAATAAAGTGAATATAAAATGAGTGTTCCGTTATTAAAAAATTCTCATTTCACTCAGCGTCTGTGAAGTGAAGAAGGACAACGTCCCACCAGTGCTTGTTTAAGATTATCATCCATAGACGACTAGTTTTGGGCGCGGGGTTTTACTGCGTGATCAATATAAGCAGCACGGCAAAGCGGTTCATGCTCATCGTCTCCAAATCATGACCAGAGATGGATAAATATTAAGTCTGCTGTTTAAAAAAAATAAAGAACCAATAGAGGAGAATAGTTATGCAATAGAGGAGAATAGTTATGCGCGAACAGCGGCATATTCGTGCAGTGTGCGCATGTCAAAAAATCAATTCCGATTTGAATCTTGTGACATATAAACGCGCACATCAACCCGATTACTTTATTTATCGTTCATGTAAACACCGTGTTCGGATTCATCAATCGGATTGATTTCATTGATTGAACCATGTAAATGCAGCTTTTGTCTCATACGTCAAGCCTGTTATCCATCTGTTCAAAACCAGTCTTTTGCAGCCTGAGGACAACGACACGGAGCTTACCAAAACAATAAAAAGGAATATACTGGGATACCTTGTTGACAAATACAGTGATCCTGTCAAGGATGAGCTCTTGGACATGGCCTCTCTGATGGATCCAAGGTTCCGGACATCCTACATCGACCCAGAAAAGGTGGAGCAAGTCAAAAGAAGAGCTGTCAGTGAACTTCTGTCTTTCCCCGCTGACAAAAGCACACCACAGCCTGGTCCAGTTGTGCAGGTGGACCAGGAAGAGGCAAGGCCTCAGCCAGACCCCAAGAGGAAAAAGACCTTAGCAACCTTCTTCAAGAAGAGTGTTGTTGTGCCAACCTCTGACCATTCGGAAGAAGCTAAAATAGAGACTGAACTTGCAACCTATCTGCTCTTGCCAGAGGCAGACTCTGATACTGATCCACTGCAGTGGTGGAAGATCAACAAATCCAACTTCTCAAGGCTCAGTCACCTGGCCAAGAAATACCTCAGTATCCCTGCAACAAGTGCCCCATCTGAGAGGCTTTTCAGTGTGGGGGGAGGAGTTGTCACATGCAGCAGAGCTTGCCTCAAGCCAGAGGCAGTGGACAGGCTGATTTTCCTTGCCAAAAATGTTTAAATGTTATTGACAGCAACTTAAGCACATATCTCATGTTCTGCACCTCAGCCAAAATGTGATTTTTCCTTCCTGTTCATACATTTGGGGACACAAATGGCACGGTTTATTTTTTTTAAAGCAAAGTTTGCACTTTATCAATTTCAGTTGGAGTTGATGCATTATTTATTTTGCACATTTTGTACTCTGCTAAATTTTTGTTTACATTAGTATTTTACCCAAGACAGAGGTGTTGCCTCTTTATGTTGTTATTTAAAATTCTATGCAAAGTGCAATTAAAGACAGAGTATTTTTTCTGTTTTTGGTTTGAAAAATTTAATTCTGCTAAGAGTAAGATGCAGTGCATGTTCATGCCATGTATCCCTGTATGTTGTTGCATTGTTTGGGCTAGATACAATGAAAAATGTCACTGTCTAGTTTTCCTCAGATTTGAATGTATTGTTAATGCTTTAGAAAATGGTGCTACTCTCAAGGTGAATGTTTGTCTCCTTTTAGTCTAGACTACAAAGTGTGACTTAAAACACAGCTGGGACTTTGATTCCAAGAGGGTGTTCCTTTATTTATTATTCATCCCAGAAATGGGGGTTACATTTGTCTTACTTTTGATTAAATAAAAGCAAAATTTGCTTTAAGTTGTCTGCCGTTTGTACTTATTGCTTTCCTTAATAAGTGGGGGGGGGGGGGGGGAATCGGAAAAAAATCGTAAATCGAATTAAAAAAAATAAAATCGGAGATTTTATTTTTAGGCCATATCACCCAGCCCTAGAACGAGTACTGCGTAATATCTTACGCTATGGGGAAAACCTCTTTTCCACGAGATATTGAAGCCAAAAATTATCCTTAATTTTAAATTAATGTAAAACGCGTTGCGGCAGCATGCAGACATAGGCAAGGTGGCTTGCGTGCCTATTGGCTGACCTGCGGCAACAGCAGCAGCCTATCGAGAGAGGCCCTGCGTGACGCCATATCCAATGGGGGCGCTTTGTGCCACTACGTCACGCCCCGCCGAAATAGGCGTGGCCTTGACCTATAAATATAGCTCGACAGGCTGATACAAACTGGTTTTCATCGCCGAAGCGAACCAGAGCATGTTGTAAGCACGGCAAGATACGCAGTACTCATTCCCTCTCTAGAGAGAACCGAGGTTACGTCAGTAACCGAGTACGTTTTCTTACGAGAGTTTCTCTCGTACTGCATAATATCTTACGCTATGGGGAACACAGTGTAAAACGCTGTGCGTACTGGGATCCGACACCAAAGTCCTAAGGGCAGTAACCCGGGGCTCATATAGTGCATAATCACCATAGACTCACAGAGAGTCGGAGAAGAGAGGCTGTAAGCATCATTCCCCATAAATAGAATCCTACAGGAGCTAATCATGTTAACAGTGTACAACGCAGTCAGGGTGAACAGCGTTCAGCCTGAACTGGGTAGCAGTACGGGTCTTTCAACACCCATGGAGCGGTTCTATCGATCAGTGAACGATGCACAAGCAAAATTCAGCCTTCTGAGCCGGAGCAACGGGGCAGACAGAGCTGATTACTAGACCGACAGAAGCTTAGCCTGTAAGGCGGGAACCTCTAGGTTATAAAACCTTATAAATGTCGACAGTGAGGCCCAGCCTGCCGCAGTACAGATATCCTGCAAGGTAATCCCGCTAGACCACGTCCACGGAGAGGCCACTCCTCTCGTGGAGTGCGCTCTGACAACCAAAGGACACTGAAGGCCCTTAGAAGTGTAAGCCAGCGCTATGGCCTCGACTATCCATCTGGATAGGTTCTGTTTTGACGCGGCTAGTCCCTTAGAACGCCCACCAAACAAAACAAAGTGCTGCTCAGTCTGTCTGAAAGCAGACGAGCGGGACACATAAGTTCTCAGCGCCCTGACAGGGCATAGGAGACTCGTATCCTCCTCCTCATCAAGAACCGGAAGGGTCAGGGAAATCACCTGGGACAGGGAAATCACCTGGGCCCTGAACAGTGTTGTTGAGGGATTTGGGCACGTACCCGTGCCTTGGTTTGAGTATGACTTTCGAGTCATTAGGCCCGAATTCCATACATGTCGTGCTCACCGAGAACGCTTGTAAATCCCCAATGCGCTTCAACGAAGCGAGAGCCACAAGAAACACTGTTTTGACAGACAAATGTTTCATGTCTGACAAATGGATTGGCTCGAATGGGGCACCTTTCATGGCTTCCAAAACCGTAGAAAGGTCCCACACGGGGACTGAAGGAGGTCTGGGAGGGTTCAGCCTCCTAGCTCCTTTGAGGAATCGTACGACCAGATCGTTTCTCCCCAGTGACTGGCCAGACGCCGGTTTAGTAAACGCTGCTATGGCCGCCACATAAACTTTGAGCGTGGATGGGGTTCTGCCCTTATCCAGTAGCTCTTGAAGGAAGGAAAGAACTTCCGTTACCCCGCAGTCTAGGGGTGAAAAGCCCTGAGCTTGACACCAGCCAGAGAACACAGACCGTTTTGAGGAATAGAGCCGTCTAGTAGATGGGGCTCTAGCCTGTGTGATCGTGTTTAACACTCCCTCCGGGAGGCTAGCGGGTACCCGTTGATGGCCCATGCATGCAGGGACCATAGCTCCGGGCGAGGATGCCAGATCGAGCCCTTGGCCTGAGAGAGGAGGACTTTCCTCATCGGTATTGGCCACGGGGCAGTGCTGGTCAGCTTCATCAGGACTGGGAACCAAGCCTGGTTCGTCCAGAGTGGAGCCACAAGCAGCACTGAGCATCCGTTTTCCCTGATTCGTTCCAACACTTGAAGCAGGAGCGAGATAGGGGGAAAGGCATAGAGAGGGCAGCGGGGCCAGACGTGGGCCAGCGCATCCCTGCTTTTGGAGAAAAACTTTGGACAGTGAGCGCTTTCTTGGGACGCGAACAGGTCCACCTGCGCTCTGCCGAATGTCTCCCACGTCCGTGGACACCACCTTCACACTCGAGGAAGTCCCCAGACTCACGCCTGACTGATACCAGTCGATCGCCTTCCAAGGTTCCAGAGCTGAGACACATTTCAGATTGACCTTGAGGCGAAACAGGTCGAAGGCCCATGCCCGAGGTGGAACTCGCGCTTTCAGCCATGACTGCAGTGGGCGCATGCGAAGCAGACCCAGCTGGAGTACCGAAGATGCTGAGGCCATAAGGCCCAGCATTTTCCAGCCCAGCATTTTCTGAAACCTTTTGAGCGGGACTATAGTGCCGCAGCGGAAGGATTTTGCGGCGCGCTGAACGTTCAGTCCGCGCTCCGGCAACAGGCACGCTGTCATAGACAGCGAGTCCAGTACTGTGCCCAGCCACATAAATGCACTTTGCTTCTACAAGGACGCCTGCTTGAGCTCAGCTCTGCCAGTGCAGGAAAAAAGTGTGTGTGTGCACACTAAAGTCTGCATACTGCATACAGATGTCATGGATTGAAATGGATATCCAGCACCTGGGAGAACAACTGAGGCATCTGTGAATGCAAACTCAGTCATACACAGAAAAACACGATGTGAGTTATATTCTCTTTAGCATGAGCTGACAGGCCTGTCTAGAAGAGTTTAGAAAGTCAGCTATTGCTAGCCTACCAGAGACAGAATGGGGAGGAGATTGGGAGAAATTGCGATGTAACGGACTAGCCTCTAGTATTTAGCATGATTTGAGCTAAAAAGGTTACATTTATCATACAATTTTGTACATACAGATCGTGTTAAAAAGGGTTTGATGTTGATTACTTTTAAAAGTAATGCATTACAATATTGCATTACTCCCTAAAAAGTAAATAATTGTGTTACTTCGTTACCTTTTATGGAAAGTAATGCGCTACATTACTTTTGCGTACTTTTTTCTCACCTGGGCTTTGCTTGCTTGTTGGTGTTTTAATAACAACAACAAAAAAGTTCTATTTTTGGCAAATATAAAGGCGCATCAAATATAAACGCGCATCACGCGCTGTGCGTAGGGCACCAAGTGCTGAGGGGGCACCAAACATAGCCTAAGGCCGTGTGTCCACCAAAGCGTTTTTTCACGCAGCTGGCATATAATTCCAATTGTTTTCAATGGGAGCACCGCGTTTTTTTGAACGCCATGAGCGTAACGAGGCACTGAACGTGCATTTAACGCTCAAGCGCTGAGCGCTCTGCGTTTTTTACTGGTTGCCGAGAGTTGAAAAATGTTTGGGTAAAACGCTGCGCTCATCACTGTCACTTTTTACACAGCCGTCCAATCACAGTGGAGGAGGGGAGAGACAAAAACCACACGACCAACTGTCACAACATTCTTTTTGTACAACGACGTCAACCAGCAGAGCTAACCTGAAAAATATTTTTTTGTATGAAACAAATTATCTGCGAAATCAGTTACAAGTAAACTGTGCTGTGGATATTCTGTATCATAGCAACGAATCGTCTCAACTGAAAAAATGCAGCGCTGCCAAAACGCTCTCAAGCGCCCACAGCTAGGCGTTTTCAGCAGAGCGTTCAGCGTTTTCAGCTGGCTAAAAACGCTTTGGTGGACACGCTGCCTAATGAAAAATCAATCATCATATCATAGTCATAATACAGTCATGGTCAGAATTAATGGCAGCCCTGGTAAAAAATGATCAAAACTGGCTGTAAAAAATAAATCTGCATCGTTTATCCTTTTGATCTTTCATTCAAAAATTTGCAAGTCAAGTAAATTAATTGAAAGTGGGGGGGAAATCCAAAACACGTTGGCCACAAATATTGGCACCCTTTTATTAAATACTTTTTGCAATCTCCTTTAGACAAGAGAACAGCTCTGAGTCTTCTCCTATAATGCCTGATGAGTTTGGAGAACACCTGACCAGAGATCAGAGATCATTCCTTCATACAGAATCTCTCCAGATCCTTCAGATTCCCAGATCCATGTTGGTGCTTCTTCTCTTCAGTTCACTTCACTCATCAGGTCAGGGACTGGGACGGTCATGGCAGAAGCTTCATTTTGTGCTCCATAACACATTTTTGTGTTGATTTTGATGTTTGTTTTGGATCGTTGTCTTGATGGAAGATCCAACCACGGCCCATTATAAGATTTCTAGCAGAAGGCTTCAGGTTTTGATTTTTAATCTGTTGATATTTGATAAAATCCATGATGCCATGTATCTGAACAAGAAGTCCAGGACCTCCTACAGAAAAATATGCCCACAACATTAAAGATCCAGCGGTATATTAAATTGTACACATGGGGTACTCTTTATCCTTGTGTGCAGCAAACCCATGTTCGCTGCCAAAAAGCTCTTTTTTTAGTTTCATCTGACCACAGAAGCCTGTGCCCTTTGAAGTTCCAGTCGTGTCTGACAACTGAATTTGTTTTTTTCTTTAGTTTGTTTTTGGATGAGCGAGGAAGATTTTTCTTGAAACCCTCCCAAACAACATGAGGTGATGTAGGTTTTTTTTTTTTTTTTTTTGGCTTTCTGACCCCCAAGACTCAACTAATCTCTGCAATTATCCATCTGTGATCCTTGAAGAGTTGTTGGCCACTCAAACTCTCCTCCTCACTGTGCATTAAGGCAATATAGACACACGTCCTCTTCCTGGCAGATTCATAACATCTTCAGTTGATTGGAACTTCTTAATTATTGCCCTGATGGTCAAAATGGGGATTTTCAATTCTTTAGCTATTTTCTTACACGTTCTATTTTGTGATAGAAAACAATCTTTTAATGCACATCAGAAATTCATTGTGATGAATGATTAAGGGGATTTGTTTTTCCTCATATTTAAACTCCTGCGAAACAGGAAGTCATGACTGGACAATGTCATGTTCCTAGTCACCCTGGTGTGCTAAAAAATTTAATTAATGGGAATATACTTCAATCATATTTTACTCGTAAAAAAAAAATTATAGGGGTGCCAATAATTGTAGCCAACGTGTTTTGGAGAAAAACATTTATTTAATAACGTGATTTCCCCCCCACTTTCAATTCTTTTACTTCAATGAAAGTAAAGATCAATAGGATAAACAATGCAGATTTATTTTTTACAGCCAGTTTTGTTCATATTTACCAGGGGTGCCATTAATTCTGACCATGACTGTAATTATAATCAGAGGTGGACAAAGTACACAGCTTCGTTACTTGAGTAAAAGTACAGATACCCCTTGCTAAATTTTACTCAAGTACAAGTAAAAGTACTACAGTCAGATGTCTACTTAAGTAAAAGTACGGAAGTACTTGTTTTTAAAAGTACTTGAGTATCAAGAGTACAAGAGTAAATTTTCTAAATATTGCATTACTACTGCTACAGTGTCAAGTCAAGTCATCTTCATTTATATAGAGCTTTTAACAATGTAGATTGTTTCAAAGCGGCTTTTCAGAGATAAACACATAATTTAAGGTAACAGAGATTGGGTTGGTTTTATAGCGGTTCTTGAATAATGTTATTTTCCAGCTAAAGTTAGTTTTGATTGATTCACTTCCGTCGAAATGATCATTTGTTATTAAATTAGGGGCCGCTAAGATGACACCGTTCTCTCTAAACAGACTTTAAACTGAACCTGTGATAAACGCTGATGGCGTTCACAAGCGCATTAAGAATTGATTCTATAGTTATGTGTGTTCGAATATATGTGTGCAGGTTTGTAATTCCCTACAAACCATGCCTAAACAAACTACTTGTCTTTGCCTATAAATTTGATACAGAATTTTATTTTATCACTTCGGGGTAGGTACGCAAACCGTGCTTACATTTATGTACAGAAACGTCCTACATGGAGTTATGAAAAATGTTAATGTTAATACCTTTGATAATCTAAAAGGAATTGAAAGTTAATTTAAGTCATTTTCATCTTTTTACCATGTTGCTTTATTTAACATTTCTCACTTGCCCACAAGGCAATACACAATGGCAACGCTCTGACAAACCTCTGCTAGAGTTTTAATGGATTTTTTGCACCCACATTTGAACCCACATAAATCTGACCATGGAGTTTACTTTGGCGTCAGTTCAGAGCTGAAGGTGAAGGTGATTTGCTGATAGGCTGTCCCAATCAGTGGCGCCTGGACAATCCAATCACGTTTGAGAGGGAAACAACAAATTGAGGGTTTCCGAGATTTTTTTTTTCCTTTTTTTTTTTTTTTTTTAGAAGTAACGGGTACTCACGGTTATGGATAGAAATGTAGTGGAGTAAAGAGTACAATATTTGCCTCTCAAATGTACTTGAGTAAAGTCATGAGTAATCCCCAAAAATGATACTCGAGTAAAGTACAGATCCCTCAAAATTGTACTCAAGTACTGTACTCAAGTAAATGTACTCCGTTACTGTCCGGCTCTGATTATAATGCCGATATTATTTCAGTATAGAGATATTATATTAGGCACTTTTTAGGGATGTATATACAACAAAACAGGCGGAACAAGAGTATTTAATTTCATTTTGAACGAATCTTTAATATGACTCGGGACTACCGAGTTGTCTCAGAGAGTGATTCGTTCATTTTGTGTTGACCACGCATGCGCAATGCGCAACATATGGGTTGTGAATCTGTACTGGAAACAGAAATGATTAGTTCATCTCTCTCAAGTCTTCGGATTCGGGACAGGTCTGAGTCTTTCGTTCTTCCTGTCAGTCCTATAAAGCTATGCTAACACACCACAGATGCACAAGAAACATTTAGAAAAGAGACGGACAGGGACAATAGGCTAATAAGATGGAATTTTATTTTCCAGATAATGTTTATTGCACATATTTTGTATTTTAATTCCTGAATATAAAACAATATACATTCAGACGGAGTCAATAATACGAATCTAATGTTGTATTTGATGCGAGATACCAGCAGTCACGTGACAAAAGAACAAAGGATTTAAAACCCGAACTCGAGACTCGCAGAAAATGAACTAATCATTTCTCTTTCCGGTACTGATAGCATAGCCTCTATGGGACTGCCAGGAAGAACGAAACACTCGGACCCGTCCGAACTCGAGACTCGAAAGATCATTTCTCTTTCCGGCCCTGCTGTATCACACACGGCACGGTGGGCCCAGCAGACAGATCAGAGTCAGACACTGGCAAGTCGACAACGTCTCGAGACACGAGAGGAGAACTAACTTAATAAATATGAAGTTGCAAAGGAAAGAACGTCTCGGATCAGGAGGTGAGGTGAACTAACAGAATCAGACTGCAATAGCCTGAACTTAAGACCCAACAACTAATCAATTTATAAAACATTTCGGTTTCTTATAATTTGGCTTTGGCTGCATTACCCTATAGTTTATTTTTATTCTTTTTACAAATGTAATCAACATTTTCGTAAGTACTAGATGTATTGGGATATTTAACATGCCATTTTAATTATATTATGCTGAAATGAATGAAATGACTCGAAAAAAGATTCGTTCATTTTGCTGAACGAGACTCAAAGATCCGAGTCAGTAAAATGATCAGAACTTCCCACTACTAGCTTGGACTACAAAATCGCAGCGAGAAATAAAAATGGCGGATTGCTCGAAGTGTTGGGCCGGGAGTCGATGTCCTTATTTGGCAGTTCCGCTCCAAATACTGTGACGTAATTGTTCAAAAAACATCATAGAGAATAAAAAAATTGGAACAGGTTGCAAAATATGACCAAAACAGAATATAAAGATATCAACGAAGCACCTGAAGAGACTTTTTTCAACTTTTCTGTACTTATAAACACTCCAAATATACAACAAAATGCATTTACAGGCTAAAAAAGTGGATTTAGCATGATATGTCCCCTATAAAGATATCTTTTTTATGCACCCGTGTCGTGTGTCATTCTTACCTTGATCATTTTCATTTTCACCATCATTTTCCCCCGAGAGTATGCCATTATTCAGTTATCTAACAAAAGCAATCACTGTGAAACATGTAACTTACGTGTGTGTATGAGGTGATTTAATTGCTACATCATAACCCCATAACTCCAGCGCAGCAATACTATGATGGTCGGTCAGAACAAGGCAGAGTGCCGTAACTTGCCGCCTCCAGCACCTGCTTCAGCACATTATGTGAGTGTAATGTATGCGCGCGTGCAAAAACAAACATCCCCGCCCCCACATAAGCCTACACACACGTCAAATACACATGATTATCAGCCTGTTCACTTCGGCCCTATTTTGACATCGGAACGATTCCGATGTGTAAAAAATGTACCATATCGGCGGCCGATATATCGTGTATCACTAATGTTAACATAATACAAAGTTCTGTCATGAAACTCTAGATTGTGTAGGCTGATCATTAACTGTCATTAACTCAATCTGCTTGCAATTACATCACCTCTATAAGGCACAGCTAATTGGTTCCTGCAGTGTCAGTAGCCAATGAACTCACTGCTCAACCTTCAAATACTTGGTCAGCATTTGCTGAAGTAGTTTCAGAAACTCTCCTCCTTCCCCAGCTCCACCTGTATAGATCTGCTACGGGTAACTTATGTACACTATATTGTACAGCAGCTGCATGTCTTACTTGCTCAAAGCAGTGTGTTGTGTATGTATTGGCAGTAGCAAGTCCCGTACTTGCTCTTCAGCAGCAACAGCAGCAGCAGCAGCAATAACCAACAGTAGCAGCAATAATCTACAACAACAGCAGCAATAAAAGCAGCAGCAGCAGCAGCATAGCAGTGTATCTATTCCACCAAGACCAAATACTGTATATAGACATTGTCATATCCATTACCATGCTAAACACTCAGAGAGTTGTAATGATAGAAGTTAATTAAATTAATTTAAATTTGTGTTTTGTTAGTGTGAATACTTTGTTTATTTCTAGATCTAATGAACAAAAAAAAACTGAATTATAATAATAAAAACAACAACGCTGTTATAACTTTAATATACAGTTTTTTTTATTATTCTTATAATAATTATAATTATTATTGACAAATATTGATATTTTGATGGACTTCTGGAACGGCAGTATTCTTACCAAACATATATAGTATTTAAATTTGAATGAAGGGTCATTTGACAGTACAAGCATTTGAGTGAAAGCCTCACCCATCTATGTTTGTCCAAAGCGTTATGAGACAGCATTGGTCTGCTGTGCCCCCTTGTTACTCTGAGAAAACCCAGCCCCCCCTCACTTGTAGAGAAGTGGTCTGTTGACAGGATTAGCAAATGGACATGATTGTTTGGTTACTTATTAGATGAAATGTTATAACATTGCATGATAAGGCCTTACCTGTGAGCAAAGTGTCAGAGTTCTCTATCCATTCACCGAGGGACATCGGCAACAGCACAGGTACATATGATCTCTGTATCTCTTACTGTCTTTACTATAAGTCTGATCGAGTTCTTGTTGTTTATAAAAAAAAAAAATCCTGTTTGCAGAGCTGATTTATATCGTTACACTTCACAATAAACTACATTAGTTACCATGAACTAAGAATGAACAATACTGCAGCATTTATTAATCTTAGTAGTTGATGTTAATTTCAACATTTCCTAATACAGTAGTCAACGTTTGAAGTGGATAAAAAAAAAATCAAAGTTATCCTAAGACAAGAACGTGGATTGTTCAAAATTCATGTGTAACTTTGATGAAAGGTTTTGATACACTTCAGATGTTGACTACTGTACATTTAAACTAAAAGTTATATTTGTTACATTAAGTAATGCACGGTGAACTAACATGAACAAACAATGAATGACTGTATATGTATTTACTAACATTATCAAATATTAATAAATACTGTAACAAATTGCTCATTGTTTGTTCATGTTAATACAACTAATAATTTACGGTTGTAACGTGTTACCTAAATTACAAATAATGTTAACAGATGATACTTCACTGTAAAGTGCAAACGATTTATCTGTAGTGATTATGCATTTTGTTCTATTATATTATACATACTGTATGACCAGAGCTGTTTGCCACTTTTTTTTGTGAATCTGTGAAATTTGTAACATGTCTATAAAAGCTGGTCACACATAATAAGAGGTCTCAATAGCAATCTGCCTTATTATATGATTTTCATAAAATAAATGAAGAGTTTAACCGTTATAAAACATAACAGTAGAATTTAAAAGGTATGCAAAAATGACCATTGTTTTGATGAACATTATATAAAATATATCTTTGCATATAAGTTTAGAGGATAAAATTGGTGAATGTACAGTACAAACCTATAAACTGAGCATTTATTAGACTTTTGACTCTAAACCTTATACTAATTTAGATTTGCAACCACTTGTGACAACTAGTCAGCTTAAATAATTACCTTTTTTTTGCTAGCAGTGTCAAGCGAATTTATTTTTTTTAAATATTCCTCACAACACGTTTCATTGTCTTCAGCATCAAACCAACATCAACAAAGTTTGTCCTGCTGTCCATGATTCTTGAAAACTTTGATTTTTTCAAACACCCTTCCTCTGGCAGGAAATGTGGTGCAATTTCTGAATCCACTCTCAGCTCCACCCTCAGGGGTCTTTCCCCTCAGATGATGTTTTCTTACTCCCCAGAACAATGGACCCTGAAAAAAAAATGCTGTTTGCACGACAATAACATGATGCTGGACATAATGGTCCTGGTGTTAACACGCTCCGCACTGTACTGTCATCTTTCATTCGTATCGTTTGCTTCCAGGGCATCATGAGCGTTGAACAGAAGACGGCACGAGAGCCATGCTGCTCCAAATTAAAGGTAATTTTCATTAATCTTCTTCTGCTCTGTAACTTCCTGATTACATTGACCAATTATGATCAAAGACATGAAACAGCCCATTTAATCCCATCAACAACTTTACTTTCTATTGACTTTCTCTGCATACTTTCAGTTCGTCTTCGGAGATTTTGTATAGTAGCCCCAAAAATAAATTTGGACATTTAAGGCACACACAGACATGTAGTAATAATAAAAAAATAAAAAAAATTAAACCAAGTGGATTTTTTGGGGGGAAAAAATAGCATTAGCACATTTTCCGAGCAAATCATTAAAAAACTATTAAATAGTATTTAGTGAAAATTGCATTTTCACTAAAATGCAATTTTTTTGTAGTTTAATATATATATATATATATATATATATATATATATATATATATATATATATATATATATATATTAAACTACAAAAATCGCATATATATTGACAGAAAGTATTTGGACACTTTCTGGTTTTCAAACTTAAGTGGACCATGTTTATAGTTAATAACCTGGGGTTGTTCTGTTAAAGGGATAGTTCACCCAAAAATGAAAATTCTGTCATCATTTACTCACCCTCATTTTGTTTCAAACCTGTATGAGTTTCTTTCTTCTGTTGAACACAAAAGAAGATATTTTGAAGAATGTTAGTAACCAGACAGTTGACGGTAGCCATTATCCTTCATAGAAAAAAAAAAAAAAAAAATATATATATATATATATATATATATATATATGGAAGTCAATGGGGTCCATCAACTGTCTGGTTACCAATATTCTTCAAAATATCTTCTTTTGTGAAACTCATACAGATTTGGAACAACTTGAGGTAACTGATGACATTTTTTTATTTGTGGGTGCTAAAACTATAAGACACCTGTGTGAACTTTACTGACTTGAACTGACTTCATACATCCACTGATGCCACTGTTGCCTTTTGGCTTGCTTAGTTGGGGACACTTAATATTCTGTGATATTATTGACTTGAATGCACTGACACTATTGCATTAGAACTGAACTGACCTGACATGATGACATTACTGTTTTCTCCAGAGTTCATTGAACTCATAATTGATGACCTTAACGTCAATTACTGAAGTAAACTGAATCAACACTGAACTGATTTCAACTGAATAATGACCGTTTACTATTGTCTTTAAGAGCTGCTTTACAGTGGAATTAAATTCTGTTTGCATCATTCAATCATTATTTTACTGTTATCACTGTAAAGCTGCTTTTGAAGCAATCCGTTTTGTATAAAGCACTATATAAATAAAGGTTACTTGACTTGACTAAAAATCACATGAAATCATTTGTTTACAACAAGCAAGTGAGGCTTCAATGTGCAATCACTTTTTGTGGCCACTGTATTGAATTCAGTTCATCACCATCAAAAACAGTCAATGGACATCCAGAGAGATCACATTTACACCAAAATATAAATTCTGCTATTATTTACTCACCTTCGTATCATTCCAAACCTGTTTGACTTTCTTTCTTCTGTGGAAAACAAAATAAGATATTTTAAAAGACAGTTTGAGAGTCAATGAGGTCCAAAAAAAGGTAACACTTTATTTTATAGTGTCCTTGTTACATGTTACAAGTAGTTACTATAGTAATAACTATAAATTATGCATACACGTAAAACAAACTAAAACCATACCCTAATCCTATCCCTATGTAGATAATTAATATTACTCAGTATATCTACATGAATAATTACAGTTTAACAAGGACACCTTAAAATAAAATTTTATACTTTATTTTAAGGTGTCAGTATATTACATTGTAATTATACATTTAAGTGCATAGTAATAAAAACAAACTACATATTCTTACTATAGGGTTAGGGTTAAGATGAGTTGGTATAGGTAGTACAGATGATTTGATTTAGGATTAATTGCATGTAATTATGCATAATTTATAGTTATTACTACAATAACTACATGTAACATGTAACAAGGACATTGCAAAATAGAGTCTTACCAAATAAAGTATAACCAGAAAGTCAGGGTTGTAAAGACACCAGGGTGAGTAAGTTATTCATTTTGAGTCCCAAACTGCAAAAGAATTAAAACGTTACTCAAACAGTGCACGGGAAAGAAAGAAAGAAGGGGAAGAAATTAGAAGGTCAATGTTTGGGGCAGAGACAGAGTTTTAGAGGCAGTTGATGATTAGTGTACTTCCTTTTGGTTAAACAAATCAATGGCATGGCTTCTGACCCAAACTACAGCATACACTTTTTAATGGTTAACTCGTGCAACATGAACATACAATGTGTAGAAACTAGTTTGACTAGTCATCAAAATATGGGTTAAATGTCTGTGAACTCTCAGTATGTAATGTGTCACTGCCATGTCAATATGTTACTGAATGGATATATGACATGACCTACAAAATACATGTGTTCCAAAGCAGCATTTTTTTTTTTGTGGGTCATTATCAAAGTGTTTTTTTGTAAGGGATTGTAATTGGTTCCACAGAGCTGTCTACAAAACATACTATCACGGCATTATAATTCAATTATGGTACAGCTCAAACTAGCATAGTTCGTAGCTGGTAAGACTAGTTTTAGAAGGAACTTTTCAGAATTTGCACAATTTTTTTTTTTTATGATCTGTTTTGGCAAACTGGTACAATCTAATTAATATGTTATATGATCTGCTTACTGCCCCACAGACAGTCAGTTTTAAGGTTAGGGTTAGGAGTGAACCGTCATGCTTACTTTTCCTTTTCTAAAAAATCTTGTGTTGTTCTTTTTCAGATGTTTTTGGCTTCCATGTGCTTTGTGTTCTTTGCCAAAGCGTTTCAGGGCAGCTACATGAAGAGCTCCATCACACAGATTGAGAGACGCTTTGACATTCCCAGCTCGCTGATTGGATTAATTGACGGAAGTTTTGAAATTGGTGAGAATCAAAATTACATATGTTGGGCCTTAATGTAGCAGAATGCTATAAACAAATACCTTCATATAAAAAAAAAATACCCTCTCATGTTAATTCATTATTTTGGCGAACTTGTGACTGATATGTATGAATTCATTCGAGAGTTTTCGTTCAGTCGTCTTACTCCCCATAGGTTTAGGTATGGGGTTGGGGGTGAACCTTGATGCTTATGTTTTTATAAAAATCTTACGTTTCCATTCAAATCACAATGTACAAATTCATACGAATTTATTACTGTTTTCTCCTGAGCTGCTTGCACTCATTCCATAATTTACTCTTTCCAACTTTACATAGATGTTGAAATAAACTGAATCAACAGTTTATTTCAGTTTGTTGGGGCTTTTAACCACGTGGTTGTAGTGAATTTCTGAATATGAATATCTAATACAGTGACACTGAAACATTTTTAAGTGAGGCTTAAGTCTCCTAATACTTTTTAGGGACACTGTATTTTTAGGGGCCACACTGTTTCATTAAGACCCTGGTATACTTAAGCGAAATCAAAGAACGAACTGATGTGATGTCGTTTCGAAACAAAATTAGGCCAAAACTAGCTTTGTTTGGAGTTTGTTTTGGGAGTTTGAAACAGCTTGCCAAAGCAAACTTTCTGGAAAAGTTCGTTTCTTTCACATGGAAATCTTCTCTGGTTCATTTCTCCGGTTCAGTCCGTCGAGGTCAGACATCCACGAGTGAAAAAATTAAGTTGTACTTCTGATGAAATGAGACACTGATAATGTTTTTTCATGTTTAATACGGTAAAGCTGCTTGATTCTAGGCAATCTATTGTATAAAATAAACGTGACGTGACTTTACTAGAGTGCCGGATTGCAGAGCTCATGCAAATATATTGTTGCTATGATCAGATGCTTTTCTGATAAAAAATGCTTGCTGTTTTCTCAATTTTGTTGTGTTTATTTTGTTATTGAGAGGAAAGCGCCAGCACATATTTACATATTTCAGATGAGACCACTTTGGCAAGTTACTTGAGTTTATTGAACACAATTAATCTTTGGCGGTATGGTTCCTTATGGGAGTTCTTGCTCCATAATTAATAAGATACAGAGCTTTAGCATTAACCCCTCATAGAACCATCAGCTTAAGGTGATATACAGATTTAAGACAGTTTAGTAATGTATTTAAGCAACAGTTTTAACATGTAGACGTAGCAGTGAAATCTGGGATGTCTATACTGTAGCTTGGCTATGAGGATGAGTGTCTCTTGGCGATGATGTCCGTGACGCTAGGACTTGGAAGCCTTGGTAATCTGAAACAAAGAAGACAACAGCCAGAAGGTGCATGGAAGTATGCTTGATACTTATAGTGGTGAGGGCGGGAGGGTTGTGAGCAGTTTGAGTATGTTTCCCGGGCAGTAGTGCCACGTATATATATATCCTCCCGGTCTAATAGGAGAATGGTAGTGGTTGGAGCGATTTGACAGCTGACCGTGTCAGTTGATCGCGGCCAATGCCTACGTGTCCTGTCTGAACTAAAGCTGCGCTCGATTAACCTAACCGTCGTTCTCAGCAGTGTGGGCGCGCGTCAGATGTTCGATAACAGTATATCGTTGGTCACGTATTTCGAACTTCGTTTTACCCCTAAGCGAAGAATAATTCTACATAACAGTACATAATTCTATTGTGTAATTGCGAGTACATTTGCTAGATATTTCTCTCTTAGGCAATATAGCGATTTTTACAGGATACCAACTGTTTTTTTTTTTTTTTAGGTAATCTGTTTGTAATAGCTTTTGTGAGTTACTTTGGCGCTCAACTACATAGACCACGACTGATAGGAGCTGGATGTTTACTCATGGCCATAGGATCCTTCATTACCGCGGCACCACATTTATTCCAAGGACTGTAAGTTTAAGTGGATAAACATATTTAACATTTGACAATGTTGGGCTTTTAGAAATACAGATGAACTACACTTAAACCCACTTCGGTTACTGTATTTGTATCAGCAAGTTCAGATTTCTGGATCCAAGTAAATACTGGTAGTATGTGTCAAACTTGTGTTTATATTCCACAGGTACAAATACGAGACAACAATTACACATTCTTCTGCCTCCAATGGGACAGAGAGTATTCTACCATGCTTAACCAATAGAAGTATTTCACAAGATAATGAAATTCACACAATGGAAGTTCAAGCAGGTAAGTTGTTCGAGCTTGGACCTGACACAGATTAAGGTGATGGGCCTTCCTTCACAATGTTCGTTGATAAGATCAAGCCTCTCCACTTAAGTTTTTTCTTCCAAAAATCTAATAAAAATCCAATAATTTATATTCAATTAAATTATAAAAATTGCATTAAATTTTATTTAAGTAATGGAAATTTGAACCAGACATATACAGATTCAACCTAATACTGGCATTCACATTCTTATGAAAGAACAGTTATTCTTAGAAGATACCAGACATAAGTTGTGAAAGTGGAGCTGTAAAATCAGTTTTCATGTTTGGCTTGTAATATGAATGTACTACCAGCATTGACCTACCACTCTAGATTGCTTATCTAGCTTTGTATTTCTGAACTCTGAACTTTTGGAGACCCAATACGTTGAAATTGATCGTTTTTTTATGTAATTGATACTTAGACTTTGATCCTTCATTGAGATGCTTTGAGGTATGTTAGCAGAGTCTTGTGTGTAGATGTTCATTTGTGGTGTTTCTGTTCCTCCAGAGTGTGAGAAAGCAACCAGTTCCTCCATGTGGCTCTGTGTCTTTCTCGGGAACATGCTTCGTGGGGTGGGGGAGACACCCGTTATGCCTCTAGGGTTGTCTTACCTAGATGACTTTTCGAAGCAGGAAAACACAGCTTTTTACCTAGGTATGATTGATTGCCGGTTTTATTATATTACCAGTTCTGTCATACATTTAAGCCTTTTAACATCCTGCTAGTTTCAAAGCAACCCCATAAGATTTTGCTCAATTGCGCAATTGAAACTTTTCAAGATAATTGTTCCTTATTTTAATAGCATACTGTGCTTGATTTGATTTGTGATGATTTATACATTGTTATGAAAATGTCAGACAAAAATTTAATTTGGAGGGGGGATTGGGGTTGGGGGGTTGCGGGAGGGAGTGAAATATGATGGGTTCTCGACATTTTCTTGACATGTGATAAACATCACCATCCTGCTCTTTCTCTGATTAAGACGATGTCAGTGTGAATCAGCATTTTTGTTCTGATTGAGGTCTTGTTTTTTCAGCTCTCATACAGACGGTGGGAATAATGGGGCCCATGTTCGGATTCATGTTAGGATCTTTCTGTGCCAAGCTCTATGTGGACATCGGCGCCGTGGACTTAAGTAACACTGTTCTTTCAAACTGTAAACAATCAGATGCTGGTATTCACCTGTTCAACCAATAAAGACTGGAACTGATAATGGCTCTTTGGCCTAAACTGATCTTACATTTGACTATACCAAGGCCAAATTGGTGATTTAAGAACTTTTCATGGTTATACAATATGCGAAGAAAATATATAAAACATACATAAATATTTTATACATTAAATTAAATTTTTGGTCAATAAATAAATCAAAATAAATGTTTTAAATAAATATATTTTTTTACAGACAATATTGCCAATATTAAAAATGTATACTGTTTTTCTGTTTAATCTTAATAAAAGCATTCAAACTAAACCAATCTATAATTTTATAATCTACAAGCAAAATTGTATAATATAATATAATATAATTAATAATCTTTTCATTAAAATATCCTTAAAATGTGTTTGTGCAAAAATCTTATGCTAAAACTTATCTATTCATCTTATTTATCTATTACCCAATTGGCAATGTGTACTTTGTACAGTATATATTCTATGAACATCTTAATATTTTATTCAGGAAAACTAAAAATAGAAGTCAAGAAAATGATTTATGGCATTGCAAAACATGTAATTGACCAAAACTGACATGATAATAATTTTCTGCGCATTTCTAGAAAAAAACTCCCAGCAGCCTTTCCTAAAGACGTTTGATACATAAAAAATAGCACTTGTACCTTCAGTTTTACTGTGTCATAGTTGCTTGTTTGCATGCAAATAATGTGAAAAGTAGATGTTTGTCCTTTAGTCTAATCGATTGGTCAGGTCACTTGGTCAGTTGGTTCAGAAGGTTAACTTTAAAAATCACTCTGTTTACTCAAGAGGATTCCAGATCCTAACCCTGCATGCAGTATAATACACATTAATACCTGAAGTCATGTCCTTATGTGATGTTAATGAATGACATGACTTTATGATATGCATATATGTGACACATTCACAGTGTTTTATGAGTAAAATTCAACTAGTCTTCTATATAATTACTTACTGACTGACTAACTTAGTTTCCCTTTGACATAAAGGGTCTTCAGTTATACTGTTCATTAGGATTTCAAACTATAAACTGCCTGATTTGTGAACAAAATGTCCATGTCTGCTTTTTTCTGAAGATATCATCACCATCAACCACAAAGACTCACGTTGGGTTGGCGCCTGGTGGCTGGGCTTTTTGATAACTGGTGGAGTGATGCTACTGGCTGGAATTCCCTTTTGGTTCCTTCCCAAGTCTCTTTCTAAGCAGGGTGAGACTGAAACTGAGAAAAAGTTAAGTGTTATAGAGGGCGAGCAGGACCGCTTCATTCCTGACAACAACAAACACAGTACTCCTCCCAAAAAACCTGCTCCGGTTACCATGGCAGCTCTGGCTAAAGGTGTGCATTTCATTAATATATATTTTGCAATATGTTTATTACCAGGATATCGTTGAGACATTAAGCATACATGACCCTTGTGTAAAGCTTATTGATGTTTTTAGATTTTCTGCCATCACTGAAGAAACTCTTCAGCAACCAGATTTACCTGCTCCTCCTGGGCACTGCTTTTGTGCAAGTCAATGGTTTCATAGGAATGATCACATTCAAACCAAAGTTCATGGAGCAAACTTATGGTCAATCACCATCAAGGGCCATATTTTTGATAGGTGGGTTTACATTTATTTTATGTTAACTGACTTTGTTTAAGCCTCTTAAATATTAATTTCCATATAAAAACACATAGTGAGGTTAATTGTGTCCCTCTTATTTATATGTAAAAAAAAAATACTTTCATAAAATCTAGTTAATGTTGACACATCAACAATAATCCAATAATCTATCCCAATCTTATATATATATACAGGTCCTTCTCCAAAAAATAGCATATTGTGATAAAGTTCATTATTTTCCATAATGTAATGATAAAAATTAAACTTTCATGTATTTTAGATTCATTGCACACCAACTGAAATATTTCAGGCCTTTTATTCTTTTAATACTGATGATTTTGGCATACAGCTCATGAAAACCCCAAATTCCTATCTCAAAATATTAGCATATCATGAAAAGGTTCTCTAAACGAGCTATTAACCTAATCATCTGAATCAACTAATTAACTCTAAACACCTGCAAAAGATTCCTGAGGCTTTTAAAAACTCCCAGCCTGTTTCATTACTCAAAACCACAATCATGGGTAAGACTGCCGACCTGACTGCTGTCCAGAAGGCCATCATTGACACCCTCAAGCAAGAGGGTAAGACACAGAAAGAAATTTCTGAACAAATAGGCTGTTCCCAGGGTGCTGTATCAAGGCACCTCAGTGGGAAGTCTGTGGGAAGGAAAAAGTGTGGCAAAAAATGCTGCACAACGAGAAGAGGTGACCGGACCCTGAGGAAGATTGTGGAGAAGGACCGATTCCAGACCTTGGGGGACCTGCGGAAGCAGTGGACTGAGTCTGGAGTAGAAACATCCAGAGCCACCGTGCACAGGCGTGTGCAGGAAATGGGCTACAGGTGCCGCATTCCCCAGGTCAAGCCACTTTTGAACCAGAAACAGCGGCAGAAGCGCCTGACCTGGGCTACAGAGAAGCAGCACTGGACTGTTGCTCAGTGGTCCAAAGTACTTTTTTCGGATGAAAGCAAATTTTGCATGTCATTCGGAAATCAAGGTGCCAGAGTCTGGAGGAAGACTGGAGAGAAGGAAATGCCAAAATGCCTGAAGTCCAGTGTCAAGTACCCACAGTCAGTGATGGTCTGGGGTGCCATGTCAGCTGCTGGTGTTGGTCCACTGTGTTTTATCAAGGGCAGGGTCAATGCAGCTAGCTATCAGGAGATTTTGGAGCACTTCATGCTTCCATCTGATTTCATTTTTCAGCACGACCTGGCACCTGCTCACAGTGCCAAAACCACTGGTAAAAGGTTTACTGACCATGGTATTACTGTGCTCAATTGGCCTCCCAACTCTCCTGACCTGAACCCCATAGAGAATCGGTGGGATATTGCGAAGAGAAAGTTGAGAGACGCAAGACCCAACACTCTGGATGAGCTTAAGGCCGCTATCGAAGCATCCTGGGCCTCCATAACACCTCAGCAGTGCCACAGGCTGATTGCCTCCATGCCACGCCACACTGAAGCAGTCATTTCTGCAAAAGGATTCCCGACCAAGTATTGAGTGCATAACTGAACATAATTATTTGAAGGTTGACTTTTTTTGTATTAAAAACACTTCTTTTATTGGTCGGATGAAATATGCTAATTGTTTGAGATAGGAATTTTGGGTTTTCATGAGCTGTATGCCAAAATCATCAGTATTAAAACAATAAAAGACCTGAAATATTTCAGTTGGTGTGCAATGAATCTAAAATATATGAAAGTTTAATTTTTTATCATTACATTATGGAAAATAATTAACTTTATCACAATATGCTAATTTTTTGAGAAGGACCTTTATATAAAACAAAATGTCTCAGGTTATCCATGTAACCATGGTTCCCTGAGAAAAGGGAATGAGACACTGCTTCCCCTAGGGGTCGCTATGCCTCCGGCATGTCCGGTGTCTCAAGTATGAGTCTAAACACGACAATGAATTTGAGATTGGCAGGCAGTAGCCTATGAAGTCACCACTGGTATAAAAGGGCACCTGTGCAATACGTCATCTACTTCTCATCTAAAGGAGACATCTGCAGGAATACCGAAAGCATGGCAAAGGGACGCAGTGTCTCGTTCAAGCTGGGACTGAGATGGGTCTTGTGCATGTTGCCCAGAACCTCTATCACCTCTACCCTAACCCGCGACTGCTACAAGGAGGCTCACAGAGAGCCTAACCACTTGACATCACTATCCGAGCGCAGCTCTGAGAAGCGGAGACCTCTATAAAACGACTCTCTATGGCGAGAAGAGGCCTCATAACGCTCCACGTAAAGGCTAAGGAGGCTCAGGGAGAGCCTAACGACTCAGCACTACTGCCTGGTAGAGCTCTGAGGATGGAGGCCTCAGCATAACGACTCTCCGAAGTGAGAGGAGGCCTAAATATGTTCTACACCAAGGACAGCTACCAAGGAGGTTCACAGCGAGATCTATTTTCAGCTATTCGACGTTGCTATCCGGGCCGAGCTCTGAGAAGCGGAAGCCTCAGTAAGAAAACTCTCTCTAGCGAGAGGTGGCCTAACGACGCTGTAGCCCAGGAGGCTCACAGAGAGCCTAACAACTTAGCAAACTGCCTGGCTAAGCTCTAGAGGCAGAGGCCTCAGCATGGTGACTACATAGAGCCAACCACTTGATGGCGCTATCTGAGCGGAGCTCTAGGAAGCGGATCTTTAGCCTAACGACTCTCAAGTGAGAGGAGCAAAAGACTACTTCCATAAATAAACAGTCAAGGAGGCTCACAGAAAGCTTAACTACCTGACTGTACTGAAGAGAGCAAAGCTCTAAATGTAGTGAACCTGAATGCAGTAACTAAGGAGGCTCACTGAGAGCCTGCTACTTAGTAAAGCCCGGGTTTCTTTATTGAGCAGCGCCCACAATGCAAGCAAACACCCCTCTCGAGGACTGAGCGTGCATGCTAATCACCCATGCAAACAATGCATATATCGTATGTCATCAAGTGTCAGAAACGCTGACACGGATGTACACACTTCCTAAAGAGCTTTAGCATGGTCACCTTCGTTTAGAAACACATTCAAACATACGGATCCTGAAGACAAGAAGAGGATGACGTATTGCACAGGTGCCCTTTTATACCAGTGGTGATGTCATAGGCTGCCGCCTGCCAATGTCATATTCATTGTCGTGTTTAGACTCATACTTCAGACACTGGACATGCCAGAGGCATTCTCCATAGCGACCCCTGGAGGACGCAGCGTGAGTTCCCTTTTGAAAAGGAACCATGTTATAATTTTGAGGACTGAATTGAAATGCATGTATAACAATGTTAAATCATCTTTTCAGGCATTATGAATCTACCAGCTGTCGCCTTTGGAATCATCACTGGAGGGTTTATAATGAAGAAGTTCAAACTGAATGTTCTCGGAGCTGCCAAGATCTGCATTGGTGCCTCTATTATAGCTTTCATTTCGCTGATCATACAGTATTTCCTTCAGTGTGACAACTCACAAGTGGCTGGACTTACAGTGTCATATCAAGGGTAAACACTCCAGAAATAGCCCTACAGTTCATTGTGTTATTGATCATCTTTTTCTGTAGCAGCTTTGGGTGGTCAATGGAATTGATGAATGGCATCTTTTAACCCTCATGTCCTATTTAGGCCTCAGAGACCCAGATTTCTTTTGGGTAAAAAAAAAAAACAAGGAGCAATTTTGACATTAACTTCTTTTGGTGCCATTTCTTTTATAATTTCCTCTGATCAAATCAAAAGATTAAATAAGATTAGGAAAATAAATTTGTAATGCATTTTTGAGGCATTCAAATGGCCTTTGCGACCTTTGAACAATAATTATTTTTTTTGCAATCCGAGAAAATTACTATAACTTTTAAGTCCATAAGTACAACTATATTGAATTTTAAGTGGTTTTATCATTCTGTTTATTTCTAACAGGGCTCCAGAGGTGTCCTACCAGAAGAACACACTCCTCTCTCAGTGTAACATTGGTTGCTCCTGCTCCCTCAAGCACTGGGATCCGATATGCGCAAGCAATGGCATGACCTATGTCTCCCCCTGCCTCGCTGGCTGCCAAACCTCCACTGGTGTTGGCAAGGAGATGGTAAGCTTCACACTTTTCCAGATAACCACATGCCTGTTGCTGAATCTGTTTTGGCCACAGACCTCTATACATTTATACCAATTTTATTTGTGTGTGTCCCAGACAGCAACATAGTGTCGACCCAGATCCAGCCCTCATCTGGTACTCGTTGAATCAACATGTACCCGGATCTGGTCCGACACTATGTTGCTGTCTGGGGTGTTATTGTGATAGTATACAACATCTGTACTATGACACATTTGAGTAAACAATCTATTAGAAATGACGTGAAACTGCTGTCATGTGATACATTTCTTTGTGAAACAGATTTTAGCCATAAAGATTTGATTGAATCATAGACCATGGACAAGGATCATTATAGTTAACTAAAATCAAAACCTAGTTGTGAAATATTGTGAACTCCTAAATTTGCATTTATTTTTAGACCATGGGGTCCAAAAGTCTAAGACCACTTGTCTTGTAGAAACGGATTCTAATTAGCAAATTTGTAATGTTTTGGTATTAACCTTCTGTTGTTGTACGGTCATTAGAATGGTACAAACCTCTGTGACTTTTGTGGCCTTTGCTATGTGACGTCAAAAACTTTTTTTTTATAAAAATCGTGGGCTTCAATTCAAAAACACTTAATGGTCGTAAAAAAAATAGTCACACTCTTGTTGTTCGCTGTCAAAAATGACTGTCATAGACATTGAATGGGAAATAGGCAAAATTACAAAAATACAGAGACTTTTTTGTGTGTACAATTTACAAATAAGCAACAAAGCAGAAAAAGTGCACATCAATGAAAGGATGACACCCTTAAATATCAAGAGTGAAAAATAGACATTGTCGCTGTAACAATATGGCAAAATCAACCAGAAGACTCAAATAAGAGGTTAAAATCAGGTTGATTAAGCTCTGATAAAAAAGAAAATCGGTAACACTTTATTTTACAGTGTCCTTGTTACATATGTTACATGTAATTACCATAGTAACAACAGTAAATTATGCCTAATTACATGCAACTAACCCTCAACCAAATCCTAATCCTACCCTAACCCTATAGTAAGTACATGTAGTTAATTAATATTACACTGTACTTAAATATTTAATTACACTGTAACAATGACACACTAAAATAAAGTGTAACCAGAAAATCTTGTTAATTTTTGTTACATTTCTAATGAATTTCGATGTTATGTGTAACAAAATGCCTTTCTCTGGTTAGTAAAATTAATTTAAAAACTGACACTTCAAAACAAGATTTCAAAAACAAAAACCTTGACAAAAAGCAGTCTTCAAGAATGTCTGAATATATTTAAATCCACAACCAGATCAAATAAGTATTTATGTCTAAAATCAACTAGAGAATTAGTAAGCTTTTTCTATATAGTCATATATGAATCTAGTTACACCACGGCAATAATATGCCTTGAAAAATTAGATTTTAAAAGTTGTGCATGAAATATTAAGATTTTAACATGAAATATATCTTTAATTGAAAAGTAATACAAAATATTATTTTTTATTCTTTTTTCCAATGGGGAAAATATTATCATAATTATCCCACTAAACACTGGACGTCGGATAAACATGCTGATCATGTCTATATTGGGTCCGTCGGTCCATGACCAATTCTGGACATCTATTCGACGTCCAAACTAGGTCCACTATTTGGACGTCCAACCATGACCCAACTTGGACGTCATGTTGACGTTCAACATTTGACCGTTGAACTGGGTCATTGTTTTTGGACCTCATTTGGACGTCTATTACAGGTGCAGGAAATTTACATGATTAATATGCACTTTTTTTTTTTATTTACAAATATCAACATTGTTGTTATCAACATGATTAATACATATGAATACAGATTATTTATAATTATTTAAGATAATTGACACATACAAAGGTGTAATGCTGTAGCTCAAACAGTAGAGCGTTCGCACTTGTGTAACGTGGCCACCTAGTGCAACGCCTAGGTTCGATTCCCAGGGAAAGCAGGAATGTAAATGTGTAATGCAATGTAAGTCACTGTGGATAAAAGCGTCTGCCAAATGCATAAATGTAAATACATGGTACAGAAAACATCCTTTAAAAACGTCCTCTACCCTTTTGAAACATGGGACTACAGTTATAGAAGATACTCAATTTGATGTTGAAAAGACGTCCACAAACGACCACATTTGGTCCCACCGACGTCAATATTAGACGTGCAAAAGACGTCGAAAAAAGACGTCGCCTGGCGTTACAAAACAACCCCTTCAGTGGACCGAAATTGGACGTCCAAAAATGACATAGAAAAGACGTCACTATGACGTCACATTGCGCAGTGGGACTGCATAAATATTACTAAGTACAATGAAACTCTCTTTACTGAAAATAAAAAAAGTTACATTTCAGGTGTTCAGTCACTTTTGACCACAAACAACACAAGTGTGATTCCCAACTGAGCAATACCAAGGGGTTAAGTATGTCCCCCATTTGGCAGTTAAACTCGCTCCGGCATGGACTAGTTTATGTAAACCTGATGATCCATGTTATGCCAGCATGATGTAACAGTGTTCCAAAGAGCAGGTTGTGAGCCTATGTGGAGGAAGCTGACCTTTTGTACAAACGAATGAACATGGTTTACTTACATTTGATTAGTGTCCCAGAATTGGTGTTAAATATTTGTTTAAACTAAATTTCTTCATTAGAGACATTTTTAACATCCTAAAAATGCGTTTATTGCTAAAATAATAATAATAAATACCCCACTGCATTGGCTGGTATTGCATTTGATAACATAATCTCATTCCTTTCAAAGGTATTCCACAACTGCACCTGTATTGGAGAGTCGTCTTTCCCCTATGCAAATATGTCAGCAGTGCTTGGCCAGTGTCCTCGAAAGAATGATTGTGACTACATGTTTAAGTTCTACATGGGGGTATCAGTCATTGGTGCCTTTATCTCAGCTTGTGGGGCCACACCAAGTTACATTATTCTGCTCAGGTAACAAATGTTCCTAACAGTGCAACACACTCATTTGAGAGACTTGAATGTGTTTGAGGAAAAATGTACAATGCAATATGTGGGTCCTTTGTGGTGCCTTTTCATCCTCATTAAATGGCACAAAGACAAAAATAAATCGCCTTAGGAAACAGACTAGTTGAAGTCACGTACTCATATACATCATGCCATATTTTCACTCTGTTAGGGTCATAAACATTACTGTTACAATACGCAATCCTTTAATTTGATTGTTCTAACTTTTTCATAAGTATGTTCCTGTAAGAGTTTTAACCCAATTATAGTTATTATAATGCATGAAATATTGTGAAAAGGAATAACAGGTAGACTAACGAGGTTGAAGTAACACCAACATTTCCTTAAAAATACATAATGTGTATCATAGCAAACAGACCTTTTTCAAGTTATATTTTATCTTAGCCTATTCCACCCTGTTAGACATTCCTCCCTGTTACATACATACATACAAACAAACAAACAAACAATACAGATTTTTATTTAATGATGATAAATGTTCTCATGATTGACCTTTTCTTAGATCCATAAAACCAGAACTGAAGTCTTTTGCTCTTGGTATGCATACGTTGGTTGTTCGGACACTGGGTAAGAGGATTTTTTTTTTTTTTTTACTTATTCTTAACGCAAGATTGTAAAACAGCAGAAAAAAAGTATCTTCAGCTGATCTGAGAAACTTTTCTAGGTGGCATTCCCCCTCCAATTTATTTCGGAGCCTTGATTGACAAGACTTGTCTGAAATGGGGCACAAAACAATGTGGAGGGAAAGGAGCGTGTCGTATCTACGAAACAGGCGCCTTCAGGTTAGTACTGGAAACTTACACTGTTTTAAGAAGTTGAACAGATAAAAGTTAAACCAAGTCTTCCTTAAAGATGAATGTGAAATTTCACATTACAAACTTGTAAATATCTTGTAAATAAATACAAGATATCAAGATATCAAGGGCCCTATCTTTTACCCAGCACAATTGACTTTGTACGCATGTATCATTCCTATTTTGCACCCGACGCACAGTGGATTTTTCCCTCCACATACGCACGTCGGTAAATTCGGGAATGAACTTGCGCTCCCAGGGGCGGTTCAGCGAAAAGAGGCGGTGTGTTCCGGCCAAACTTTCCCTGGTGCTATTTTGCAGTTTCAGGAAACAATTCCGCCACAGACCAGGAAAAACCTAGTCTAAAGTCAGTGGCGTGTAATTCAGATGCTATTTTAAGGGCGCATGCTTGGCCATAATGTAGCGTGTGCACAACGCGCATACACTTTGCTTCTCTCATTTAAACAGACGCAGCAGTTCCCATTTTTGCAATTGCAAACCATTCATAATTACAAGGAAAAATATTACCACACGAGGGAAATCATTGTGATGTCCATTAAGATGTGAAAAATTAGGCATAAATCTAGCTGACACATTTACCTAAATTATTATACGCTTGTTTAACCGAAGCTAATTTGGGTGGGTTTCTCCCATCCCCACACAATGTCACTTCTCTGTCTTTTACGGCCCTGATGAGAATGTTGGACTCCTCGGCTGTGAACCGCTCCTGGCGTGCGCCTGGCAAATGAGCCATTATAGTAATAGCAATCCGCCATGGAACAAGAGCGCCTGCTTTTAAAGGGAATGTGAGATGACGCTCTGATTGGTTTATTGCACGTTACACACAAACCACACCTATGAGTAATGTAGCTACTTCAGACCAACTCATTTTAGATTTGCGTCAGGTGCAAGAGTAATTTATCCGAGATCCGCCAACAAAGTTACTTGCGTTTTGCGTTTGATACTTGCGCTTTAGATCGTTAAAATAGGGCCCCTGGTATCATTGATCAGACAAAAAGATAACTTGACCCAAAACTCACAGCCATTGGCAAAAACAATGTTTTTGCACTTTTGGGGAAATTAGCCCACCAGTCATCGTGGTCATCTTTCCAAATAGTACTGGAAAAGGTGAAAGCATTATAACATTAACAAAAAAAATATGACCTTAAATTTCATTTGACGAAAAGCTTTCATGACAAGCATGAAATATTTGCAGCACAGCAGGAATAGTGGAATAGTGCAACTTCTTATCCTTTTGAAAAAGACCTATGATCCTTCTGAAATCATGACAACTTGCCATGAATGTGAACCATTTGTTTGCAGCTAGTAGGCAATTACAGCACAATTAAGTCATAGCTTTATCTTATTTATTGGTGTTTGAAGTAAGGTAAATGGCAAAGGTTATCTGAAGTCTATTTCCAATAACATATACAGGTATGTTACCACATGGAATTTATAGTCACAACTTTTTAAAGTGGCAAAACAGCAAAGGTGTATGACAGTGTTTTCATTACCACCATCTTGACTGTTTGCAGTCATAAATATCAATGTGATAGTGATGTCTATAATGTATGACAGTGTTTTCATTACCACCATCTTGACTGTTTGCAGTCATAAATATCAATGTGATAGTGATGTCTATATATAAAGCTTTGAATAATTAAGATTTTTTTTCATGTTTTTGAAAGAAAAAACATCTATTGTGCTCACAAGGCTACATTTGATCAGAAATACAGTAAAAACAGTTATATTGTAATAGTATTACAATTTAAAGTAACTTTTGTAACACTTTATAATAAGTGTACAGTAATAAAGTACTTACAAATAATTTTCTAACTATTAGTTTATAGTCACTTCATAGTTAATTGTTGTCTCTACATTGCCACTGCAAGCACCACTTCACATTTTCTTCTGGAAATGTACATTCTAGTTTGTTAGTTCCTGTTTGGCCTAACCTGTTTAGTTCCTATTTCAGTGGTTAACGATTATCTCCTCATTTGTGTCTGATTACGTATTATTTACACCTGTCAATCATTGTTAATCTTGTATTTAAGTTTCCTGTTATATTTATTCCCTTGTCGGTTCTCGTCAATGTAGTACGTGTTTTTTTAATTCCCCTGTGTTTATTATTAAGGTCCACTTTATTCATCATGTTGTCGTCGTGCACCTTACTACAGCCACAGGCTGTTAGAATATTGAGTTTGTAATTCATTGTCACTGTAATTAACCAAATTAATATTGTTTAATTAGCTCACATGTAAAGAGTTAAATTATGTTTTTTTTAACAACTAATTAACTGTAAATAGTTCTCACTTTAGATTAGGAAAATGGAAAAATAAAATACAGTATATTAAATATGAATTAGTATTAATTATTTGTAAGTACTTTATTACTATATACTTATTATAAAGTGTTACCATATTTTGTAACTTTATAAATGCCTTACTGTCACATTTGAACAATTGAATGCATCCTTGATGAATCAAAGGATTCTTTTTTAATCTTACTTACCCCAAACTTTTTAATGGTCTCCTGCGTCTCTGCTGGTCTTGCCCAGCTCAAATCTCCTATGTCTCCAAAGAGCAGAAGCAGCAATCCCTCGAGGACCACACAATAGGATTTTTACAACTGGCGTGCCTCACTAACTTCCCGGATAACTCCCTGTGTGTGTACTATCTTACAAGATGGTATGAATACACCAAGACACACCTGCCCGGTGATGCTCCTCTGGGGTTTTTGGAGTGGGTGCCGGTGAACTGCGGGTCTGCTTTCACCATCTGCCCATCTGAGGAGGACGTCACCAGCCCCACGCGGGACCCAGAGCCCAGCCAGCCACTCTGTACGACATTATGCCAGAGCCCCAGACATAGAGCCTGAGCCTGCCACGATGATAAGGCCAAAGAGAGTGACTGAGCCGACCATCGCCCTGGAACCCGAGCTTGATAATAAGTCTGACCAGGTATGCGAGCCGGCTACATTGTCTATGGTTGCTCGTAGTGTACGAGGACATGGAGGAAAGCCCCGCTCACACTCCCACCACAGATATTTTCCTGAATATCTCGTCCTCGTTGCTCCTGCTTAGCACCAAGTCTCCTGCATCTCCGCTGGTCCTGCCCAGCTCCAAGTCTCCTGCGTCTCCACTGGTCCAGCTCCAAGTCTCCTGTGTTTCTGAAAGATCCCGCATAGCCTCCCTCTCCTGCCTCCTCTTCCAAAGCCAGCCAGTCTTTCTGCCCCGCCTCTGCTGGTTCCCTTCTGCTCCTCGGCTCCTCCTTTGCTCCTCACTATGCTGCGTGGATACCAGCTCCGCCATGGCTAGAGGATTGCAGCATGGCTCCACCTCAAGCTGCCAAGCCCATCACTCCACCTCGGCTCAGCGACCATTTGGCTGCACCTTGGCTCCTGCCTCCCTCGGCTCCACCTGGGACAATCGCTTTCACGGCTCCACCGGGCTCCCTCGTCCCTCCAGCTCTGCCTTGGTCAGACATTGCTCTGCCTTCGCCATGGACTTCCGGGCCATCACCTGCGCTTCGTCCCTCCACCTCTTCGGCTCCATTGGGCTCCACCTTCCCTCCGGCTCTGACGCTATCCTCCCGTACCCTGGGTCCACCTTGGATGCTTGTTGTTGTGGCTCTACCTCAGTCTCCTGAACCTTCATTGTCGCTTGGTCTCAGCGACTCTTCTCCACTGCCTGGGTCTTCACCTCCATCATCTCTGTCTCCGACAGCTGTCCCTTCTTCTGTATAAGCTCACTCCCTTGGATGAATAGCAACCCCACACATGGATGGATAGCGTTCACCTTTTCTTCTCCGGATAATCCATTTTCCAGATGTCCCAAACAGTCGGAAGGGGGCTTTATCAGAGAAAATAAATTTGCCCCAGTTTTCTGCTGTCCAATCCTTGTACATCCTACAGAATTCCAGTCTGTTCTTGATGTTCTTATTGGTGAGAAGAGGCTCCTTTGCAGCCCTTCTTGACACAAGGCCGTTGTCCCAAAGTCTATCAAGATATTGAGCAAGCTCTGCACTGGTGGTGACACAATTCCGTAGCTGAGTCTTTAGAAAGAGACAGTTGCCACTTGCTGGAAACTCTGGGATGTCCTGAAGCCTTCTTTACTGCAGTTGAACCCCTCCTTGAAGTTCTTGATGATTGGGTAAATGGTTCTTTCAGGTGCAATATTCTTTGCAGAAATGTCCTTGCATGTGAGGCTATTTTGATGCAATGCAATGATTGCTGCACATCTTTTTTTGGAGGTAACCATAGGTAACACAAGAGGACAATGACGATATGAGCAGATACATGAGTCTTTGTTTCTTTGCCAAGTTTCAGAGCAATTGGTTGCTACTGAAGCGGGAGTATCAGATATTAGGAGTCTTACAAGTAGATCACTTGGAATATTGTTAGGTGAGTATAACAGGTAAGGAGTCGATAATCCACCTTGGAGACCAGACAAAGTGTGACTGTGAGGTGTGTGCTCCTATATAGGTCCTGATTGGCATGCTTAGGAGAGACAGGTGCAGGTGAACAGTATTCAGGTGAGAATGAGCATTGGGTGTGTGAGACAGTGTAGCCTGGTGAGACCAGGACACCATCCAAATGACAGAGTGGTTTTACCTGACTAGTACTTTTTCACACTTTCCCATGTTCTGATGATATGATTAGTGAAATGATGTTAGCTTGTTATTTTGTGCCAGGGCCAAAGTGAAATTTGGGATGAAGTTAATGTTTTTGGCCATTTGAACACTAGTACACATCTAGTAACAATGTGAATCATCACCACTGAAAAAGCAAACTTTGCAAACCAAATGACTTTTTGTCACTTCCAATGCTTTTGGCTATAGCTATATTTTTAATTAAATAAATGCAGCCTTAGTGAGCATCAGACTTAAAAAACATTTAGAAAAAACATAATTAGTCCAAACTTTTGACCAATAGTGTACAAAATGTTTATTTTCTAACTACAGATTCTGGTCTCTTTTTTTGCCCTACAGAAATTCTTTCTTCGGTCTTATTTATGGCCTTTATGCCTCATCCTACCTGTTGTGGGGGATCATGTACAATAGACTGTCTCGTCGTGAAAAGAAGCTTGCACTAAAGGATAAGTTAAAAGCTCCAGAACAGGATGGCAGTGGGGTATCTAATGGCAATATGAATGCCCCTTCAGCTATTGTAAAATGCAATGAAAATCCAGACCAGGAGACTACTATCTGAAGAGACTACTATGTCAAGTTCCAAGACAACTGCAAAGTCAAATGTGTGTGTTGCACCAACGTAATAGAGTGTTAGTGAAGTTATAACTGCCACTTGTACATTTATTGATAAGAAAATACTGTTTGTGAACTCATCTACAGACTTTCTACATTAGGTTCAACTTCACCTTAATTTTCTGATATTTCCTGGATCTAATACATTTATTTGTATCATTTACACATTTAAAGAACCACATTCAAGCAGTATCCAATCAAACAACTATAAGCTACAAAGTAATATATTATACTCAAAGAAAACATGCCTACTGTATGTATGGATAATAATGTGTTTTCTCAGACCAGAACATTGTTACGTAGAATCACTGTTATAGTGTCAGGTCATTGTGAGCTCACTGTTTCCTGTTTCTTTGGAGCTGCTTGTCATGTCATTATGATATACATTTGGGTCACATCATCATATTTTGTCATTTATATATATAAATGTTTTGTAAAAATTCTGAATGGAATACAATTGTACTTATGCAGCTGTAAATAATGGACAGTATGTCATGTACATGGAAAATTGGATCCGTTTGCAACAGTGCTTATGAAATTTAAATTCTTTCTTTGTAAGTCCTTTAAATATAGAATAAAATAATTTGTCTGTGTCCCTACTCTCAACCCTGTTATGCTGTGACATCCCATTTTTTAAATAATGTTCTGGTCTAAATGACATCATATTGAAGGGAGTGACATTTTCTGCACAGGTTTAAAACCGAGTATACAATCTTTATTGTCCAAATTTCATTATGTTTACAGTTTTACATATTTGTCTCTTCAAGCCAACTTTCAGCTCTCATTATAATATATTTTTACAAGGGAAATAAAAATGTTTAAGGTTAGCACAAAACATATTTTAAAAGAGAAAGAGGTCACTAACAGTAAAAGTACTTATACACAATTTATTAAATTGAAATTATAATTCACAGTTATGGTATTAGGGTTAACTATGCAAAAATGCAACATTCAACAGTTTAGGAATAGTTAAATACTTAAAATACATAAATTGACATTTGAAAAAACATTCCCATTTCTGTGATTTATGTTCAGGAATGCATCCATTGTTAAATCTTAATCCTCAGTTATGAGAGCAAAGCTGCTTGAATGACTGGGCCGTCTGCAGGCACATGCTGCTCAGGGTTGTTATAGTTAACTAAAACGTACTCGGTTACTAACGTAACCTCGGTTCTCTCTAGAGAGGGAACGAGTACTGCGTAATATCTTACAATATCTTACGAAGCCAAATATTATCCTTAATTTTGAATTAATGTAAAACGTGTTGCGGCAGCATGCAGACATAGGCAAGGTGGCTTGCGTGCCTATTGGCTGACCTGCGGCAACAGCAGCAGCCTATCGAGAGAGGCCCTGCTTGACGCCATATCCAATGGGGGCGCTTCGCGCCACTACGTCACGTCCCGCCGAAATAGGCGTGGCCTTGACCTATAAATATAGCTCGACAGGCTGATACAAACTGTTTTTCATCGCCGAAGCGAACCAAAGCATGTAGTAAGCACGGCAAGATACGCAGTACTCGTTCCCTCTCTAGAGAGAACCGAGGTTACGTTAGTAACCGAGTACGTTCTCTTACGAGAGTTCCTCTTGTACTGCGTAATATCTTACGCTATGGGGAACACAGTGTAAAACGCCGTGCGTACTGGGATCCGACACCAAAGTCCCAAGGGCAGTAACCCGGGGCCCATATAGTGCATAATCACCATAGACTCACAGAGAGTCGGAGAAGAGAGGATGTAAGCATCATTTCCCCATAAATAGCATCCTACAGGAGCTAATCATGTTAACAGTTTTCCACGCAGTCAGGGTGAACAGCGTTCAGCCTGAACTGGGTAGCAGTACGGGTCATTCAACACCCATGGAGCTGTTCTATCGATCAGTGAACGATGCACAAGCAAATTCATCCTTCTGAGCCGGAGCAACGGGGCAGACAGAGCTGATTACTAGACCGACAGAAGCTTAGCCTGTAAGGCGGGAACCTCTAGGTTATAAAACCTTATAAATGTAGCCTGCCTGCCGCAGTACAGATATCCTGCAAGGTAATCCCGCTAGACCACGCCCACGAAGAGGCCACGCCTCTCGTGGAGTGCGCTCTGACACACAAAGCACACTCCCGGCCCTTAGAAGTGTAAGCCAGCGCTATGGCCTCGACTATCCATCTGGATAGGCTCTGCTTTGACGCGGCTAGTCCCTTAGAACGCCCGTCAAACAAAACAAAGTGCTGCTCAGTCTGTCTGAAAGCAGACGAGCGGGACACATAAGTTCTCAGCGTCCTGACAGGGCATAGGAGACTCGTATCCTCCTCCTCATCATGAACCGGAAGGGCGGACAGGGAAATCACCTGGGCCTTGAACGGTGTGTTGAGGGATTCGGGCACGTGCCCGTGCCTTGGTTTGAGTATGACCTTCGAGTCATTAGGACCGAATTCCATACATGTCGCACTCACTGAGAGCACTTGTAAATCCCCAATGCGCTTCACCGAAGCGAGAGCCATAGAAATACTGTTTTGACAGACAAATGTTTCATGTCTGACAAATGGATTGGCTCGAATGGGGCACCTTTCATGGCTTCCAGAACCATAGAAAGGTCCTACACGGGGACTGAAGGAGGTCTGGGAGGGTTCAGCCTCCTAGCTCCTTTGAGGAATCGTACAATGGACAGCGAGTCCAGTACTGTGCCCAGAAAATAAATTTTCTGACTGGGAGACAGCGAAATTTTCGCCCAATTGACTGTTAGACCCAGGTTCTCGAGATGTTCGAGTAATATGGCCCTGGGTTCTATGAGCTCTGAGCGTGATCGAGCTAGAATCAGCCAATCGTCCAAGTAGTTCAAAACTCGCCTGCCCCGAAGTCTCAGGGGTGCGAGGGCCGCGTCCATGCATACGGGGTGCCAGGGACAGGCAGAACGGCAGGAATGTGTATTGATATACCTGGCCCTCGAAGGCGAATCTCAAGAAAACGCCTGTGACGTGACGCTATTTGTATTTGGAAATAAGCGTCTTTCAGATCTATTGACATAAACCAGTCCTCCTGGCGAACTTGCACAAGGATTTTCCTGGTTGTAAGCATTCTGAACTGGCGCTTCACAAGCACTCTGTTCAGTTGCCGCAGATCTAGAATGGGTCTGAGACCCCCATCTTTTTTCGGTACCAGAAAATATCTGCTGTATACACCCCCTTCGCTCTGAGCCTGAGATAAAGGTTCTATGGCCCCTTTGCTCAGTAGTTTCGCTATTTTGGCTCGAAGTAGATGAGCTACCTCGTTTTTTACCATAGTTTCGACACGCGCCGCGTAACGGCGGGGACGTTGAGCGAACTGCAGCGAATAGCCTCTTTTTATAGTGTTCAGCACCCATTCTGACACCCCGGGAAGCTTTGCCCACGCATTTGCATGAATAGCTAGAGGTAGAATGAGATCTGGGCTCTGGCCGCAACGCAGTGGCGACCGAAGAGCTCCAGTGTGCTGAAACGTAAACACTGTGTTTGCAGTGTTCGAGGCGGGGGGCGCGCTGATCACAGCGGGCAGCCTGGCCACGCTCGGCTTCTCTATGACCGTTTGTGGAGAGAGAGCGAGCGGGGCGAACCCCGTGGGGTTTAACATGTCTGTGAGGGAATGTGGTACATGCAGTGTGTAGTGTTTGTGGGCACTGGGTTGTGGGCACATTCACTACATTTAATGTACAATTGACATGAGTCGATCTCATTTGTGCAAGCCCTGCACAAAGGCGGGCTGTGTTTGTGTGTAGAAATGAACACTGGGCTGTGGGCATTTTTATTACACTCATAACACCATCGGCTGTGGCCGGAATACTAGAAAATACACTGCTTAAATGATTTATCTGGGTCGCCGTGGAAACGGCATTTGTGTGCAGGCAAGTGGGCCATGGTACCGGCTTGTTTACTGCAAAATACACTGGAACAGTCGCATTTTCTGGAACTGAACGAGCGAAAAGTTTCGGTGGAAGTCTGGCCGTGGCGAGACTAAATTTTATCTGCTGCGAGAGCTGGGATCGAACACGGGTCTCTCGTGCAAAGGTTTTGGGTTTCGCCACTGAGCCACAGGGGGAAATGACATAAGCTAAAATTAGCTCAAGCAGATAAGAGAGCGTCATCACAGTTTTGTGTGTGTCGGCGTTTGTTTGCAGGTGTGCGTGTCAAACAGGCTCATTGCTGCAATATTGACATTTTCAGCCGCTCAAACTAAGAGGAGCTGAGAAATGTTTGAGAAATGGAGATTGGTCCAGCCTCGGCGGGACTAAAACACACTCTTTCCTCATTTCGCCGGTGACGCATGCCCACGGGGGGCGGGGGCGGGGTAGCTTTCTTATAACGTAAAGAAAGCTAGCCGCGGTTTTGATGCTGGCCCGTTTCCCTGACGACTCGCGGGCAGAAGGGGGAGGTCCACAGAGCTCGCCCAATCCTCACTGTCCGACGCCAGGATAGAGCAGCTGGCCTTCTCTACAAATGCAGCTATCTCGTCGTCATTAATGGCGGAAGCGGCGGCGCGCGGCGGCCGTTATCCGCCAGTGAGTGACTCAAGTGAAGCTGGTGAAGCTGGCTGGCGACCCGGCGAGATTTCACGGGCTGGTGAAGGCTCGGGGACCCGCTGAGTACGGCGCTTTTACGGCGCGGCACTACAGCGGGCGGAAGTGCAGACTCGGAGAAAAAATGCCAGGCGAGTCCTCAGAGTCACCATGGGAATAGCTCGCAATGATGGCAGCCGCCGTCAGCGAGCGCGAGAGCTGCATGATCCTTATCCAGGCGGGAAACGCAGATGAAATGGCGGTCCCCGTCGCTGAGTGCAGCTCGGCTCGAGCCACAGGAACGAAGCATCTTTAAAAAGACGCTGCTCTTTTAGATAAAGAGAGAGAGTGTGAGTCGCGACGGCGAACACACACTCTCAGCAGAGTAAAAGGATATTGACGCCGGAAAGCGTAGCAGGTACGGCAGCTGAAGGCGGCGAGGTGAAGGCCAGCGAGTTCAGGTTCAAGGCTCGTACCGCAGAAGGCTTGTTCTCGACGGCGCGGCTTCTCACTCTGGATCCAGCGATGCGTGAGCTTCGCTGAAGAGATGAAAATCAGTTTGTATCAGCCTGTCGAGCTATATTTATAGGTCAAGGCCACGCCTATTTCGGCGGGACGTGACGTAGTGGCGCGAAGCGCCCCCATTGGATATGACGTCACGCAGGGCCTCTCTCGATAGGCTGGTCCTGTTGCCGCAGGTCAGCCAATAGGCACGCAAGCCGCTCTTGCCTATGTCTGCATGCTGCCGCAACGCGTTTTACATTAATTCAAAATTAAGGATACTTTTTGGCTTCAATATCCCATGGAAAAGAGGTTTTCCCCATAGCGTAAGATATTACGCAGTACGAGAGGAACTCTCGTAAGAGAACTTAAAGCATTAAAAAAAATTCCTACTCGCCAGTAGGCATCAGGGCTCATTCTACTAGGGGGTCACTTCTTTCCTAGCCTTGGGGTGCCCCCCTACAGCATGTTTGTGATGCGGCAGGCTGTTTTGTGGCAGCCACTTCTGTTATGGCCTCCATGACAAAAAAATAGTTGCTCTGACTTACGCCACAGGCTAGTGTGGTGGATGTAGGTCTGAAGAGCACGGACTGGACACAGTCTGTGAAGTCTCTCCTGGCCCTGCGTTGTGAACGGCGGAGGGCAGAAGGCATCAAGAGTGACCGGATATACGGTCGAAAAGGGGACCTTAGGGTAGTCAGGATGAGGATGCAAGATTCTTTTTAAAGAAGTGATAGCCATAAGAAAAAACATCTTAAATGTCAGAAGTTTATCAGATGCTGACCCTAGAGTTTCAAAGGGGGTCTCAACCAGACCCTCCAGGACTATAGCTAAGTCCCATGCATAGATATATACACTAGATGTCGCCTTGGCTACGGCAGTTCATTGGAACGAATGCGTCAATAAGAGCCGCCATCATGCAACAGGGGAGCCCCCCCTCTTTAAGCATCAGCGTCAATGTAGGAAAAGGTCTAACGGAAATAAAATCATCATGAACGCGATTTTCTAGTTGTTTTGGTTTGTTCCAACGGTCAGACATGTATTTATCATTGAGTCCAGAGAAATTTTAAAAAAATTTACAAAATTTCACATTCTTGTAAAATGTAATCCCTTGCTGTCTGGTTTTTAGATTTTGTTCATGTGAACATCCATACGCAGAACAAAAGTCCGGCATCATCCATGAATTCAGCGTTACCTAGCTACTTCCTATGACAAGACCCTTGTTCCAAGATGGCGGCGGTTTTGACGCATACTTAGAACCCCAAGGCGACATCTAGTGTATACGGCCCAGTCCCAATCCGCATACTATCCGCCCTTAATAGTATTCGAAAATAGAATTAATACGTCCCAAACCGTAGTATGTCGAAATGAGTGTTCCAAAGATACCCGGATGGTCTACTATTTCCGGTCAGAATCCGAAGTGCAGATTGATGCACACTCTAACGGCTAATATTGCCCACAACCCATCGCGCGTTGGATGAAGATTCGGTTAGAACTACAAACACGAGTGAAAAGTGTTAAAAAACTACAGACATGGAGGTCTGTCCGGCGGTTATGATGAGAGGTTTTGGTAAAGGGGTTTGACTGATTAATTATCAGTATCTAACCTGACAAAAATGTATTTATTCAACGTTGTCTACATTATATTGCATCTGCAGCAGCATTGTGAACTTTTGTAAAGATACGTTTAGCCATTTCCTTTTAAATGCATCATTATATTCAAATTGCAAACACATGAGGAGAGTCTACGCATGAAAGACCCACGACTGGCAGATGAACGTGCGACTACATTTCTCTCCGAAACGGTAGGAAATCAAATAAGATTGAATGGAGGATTTTAACTGTGACAAGATGATTGACAGGGCAGTTTACGGTGACAGGATGCACGCAACAGATCTGTTCATTAAATATGACATGATAGTATGTCCCAAAGCTTGCCTACTCTTTTGCTACACACTCAAAACTATGTACTTTTTCTTCACAAAAAGAGTACATACTTTTAGGTTGTAGTATAAGTAGGCAAATTGGGACTGGGCCTACATCTATGAGTCCCATGAAGGGATCTTGGTTTTAACAGGTGGCCTCAGCTGCCAAGCTCCACGAATGAAGTGGGCAAGCAGAGGATGTTTCACAAGTGGCACCCCGTCAATCAGGGCATGGTAAGCCGATAAAGCGGCCACATAAACCCTGAGAGTGGCGGGGCATGTGTCTGCTGGTAATTTTTTCTTTGCAGGAAGTCCAGAACTGAAGCAATCTGGCAGTTAACTGGATCTGCATTACGTGCAGTGCACCACCTTTCAAAGACACCCCATTTATTGGCATAACATCCTCTTGTGGAGGAAGCCCTAGCACTGAGAATGGTCTCTATGATATCAACTGAAAACCCAGTGTCCCTCAGTTGGTACCCTTCCGTGGCCAAGCATTAAGGTTCCACAACTTGGGCTGGGGATATTGTCCCCTGCGTTTGAGACTGAAGGTCTCTCCTATTCGGTATCACTCAGTGCGAGCCGTCGAGGAGAGATATTATTCCTGGCTGAACTCTGTTCAGCCAACAAGGTGCTATCAGTAGGAAGCAAGGACCCTTGATGACAAACCTTGGCCAGGACTCCCACTAGGACATGTTAGCCCCTTAACTGCTGGAGGAAGTACTTCAGGGCCAGAAATACAGTCTTCAATTCGAGGCAATTGATGTGCCAATCGAGATGATGCTGTTGTTAGCATTCTGCGATGGCAAGACGCACCTAGAGTGGGACCCAAGGCAAGGGTCTGAACCACGTAGAAAGTGCACGAAGTGTTCAGCACGTGACTTACCATAAACATGGATTTTTAGAAAGGACACAAAGCACTCAGTGCGTGCCCTTGCCCTTATTTGCCTTTGGGGATGGTATAGATTAAATCCCCCAGGTTTGAGCCACAACTGAAGTGGTCTCATGCGCAAAAGGCCCAGAGGGATCACTATGGACACAGCTGTCATGAGACCTATGTAATGTCCTGACCCAGCCAGATGTTGCTTAGGGTGTTTAAAATGGTCTTCACATGAGCAGAAGACAGTTGTGCTCCCGATGATGACAGAGCGCCATTTAACCCCCAAGCACGCTACCCTCTGGGCGGGAGAGAGAACGCTCTTCTTCGTGTTGCATCTCAGCCCCAGAGAGAGAAGATGAGCGGGGATCGATCTCGATGCCGAAGCGCAAGCTCTTGAGACTGGGCCAGTATCAGCCAATCGTTTATATAACATGGCTTGGTCGAATGGAGGGACCCGATATTGGTAAGCTTCACCCCCAAAAGCAAACCTCTGGAACTTCCTGCGTTGTGGCAATATTATTATGTAAAAATATGCGTCTTTAAGATCAACCATGAAGAACCAATCGCGATGTTGAATTTGCAACACAATCTTCTTGATAGTTAGCATCTTGAACTTGAGCATTCTGACGGAACGATTCAAGCCTCAAAGATCTAAAAATGGATGCAGTCCCCCATTTTTCCCTGTGACAGCAGATGCGCCTACTCCTGTTTCACAGTAGTGGGAACCATGCTGTTTAAACGAGGAGGGCAACGTTTTCCTTTTTATTGGACACAAAGAGAGAAACCCCACAGTAGCTTTTACGCTGCCAAAGTCTTTTGGCAATTTTAATACTTCCTGTTGGGGGAATGTTAAATGTTCTGTGTCCTGGGCGATAACAGGAAAAAACAGAACATTCAACATTTCGCTGGAAACCGCTGCCCCTTGAATCACCAGAGGTGGCGGGGATGTTACAGTGGTTTCGTGAGGGTGTCAGGTAGGAGCTGATTGATGTATTTTACATGCCCTGTCCCGAAGGAAACATCCCCACAGATCTGGGACAAAAAAAAAACCCTCAGGATTTTTGTCTCAGGTCTATCATGAGGCTTGCTGAGCGCAACGAGCTGGTCAAAGATCAGAGCAACTCTGCTTTTGAGCCCCCTTTTTGTTTTGTTTTTTGTTTTTAAGTAGATCAGCCTTGTATAAAACACTGCCATAGTGTGCAGAGCAGCACCAGTTGGGTGATGCTATTATACACGGCTTGGTGGGGAGTGCTGACTCCTTAAATGACGATGAGCCCCAGAGAAGAGATAGCCTGCGAGCTTCTCTTCGGACTGACGCATCATCGTATAACCACACACCCCTGGTCTAATAAGATGATAGTCTAATAAGCTGATGTCAAGGGCACAAAAAACGTGCAAAGAATAAGGTTTTTCCCATGAATGAGTTAACGCCATGGCCACTGCACGCGTCACCACCTCGAGTAACCTCTCACACGCTTTATCATAACGAGAGAAGTGCTCGGAGGAGTCCATCATTCTTATTTGATTTATTTTTTTATCTTTTTTAGATGGCTTTTTTAAATATTTAATTCCTCAGAATTAAATGTGGCCAAAGAATAGCCAGACAATATATTACTACAAGCATGATTTCTCATATTATTATTTAATTTCCCATCAATACAACCAAATATCAGTCAGACAAGCAAACATGGTCTGGATGATAGGCTGTGTTTAAATGTTTCATAAGATGACAGATTATTTATTTAGATATATTATAATTTTAGACAATTTTAGACAGATTATTTATAATTAAGTCATAAGATGACTTAATTATTTTTTTGTAGCTTCTGAGTAGCAGATAAGCCAGTCCCCCGCTGAAAATGAGGAGGCCATGACTACAGGTAGAGAGGATACCAGAGTAAATAATATGAATTCAAGTAATTTAATGTAAGAAAGAGCAGTATGGTACATGATAAACCAATATGTATTGTTTGTAGTAAAGGAATACATTACCCCATTATGATACCCATGCAGAAAAATGATAATGACCATGACAATGACGGCCCCCATGATGTTTCATTCCAACAAATCTTGCCTACTGCCTAATCTGAGTCTGACACCCCTGGTATATGCACTTCTGGGTGATTCAACCACTCAGTGCAGTTTTAATAATAATAAAAAAAACAGTATTAATAAAAACTACACAATAGTAAGAGCTGAACTGTTGCTTTTATTTATCCAATTTCCACCACCTTGGAAAAAGTGGCCGGACTTAGGCCTGAAACTTCCGGGCTGAAAAGTGGCCCCACTCCGGCCCTGCACAGCAGTGTAGACAGGGCTAAATCGTAATATAAATACCAGGCAGAGAATCAGGGCACACGGATAACGACCCCTGCTGAATTTAAATCAATGCCTGGACTTAAATTTGTTCATCTAAATGTTCGCAGTTTACTACCCAAAATGGACATGGTTAGAATTTGGATTGAATCTACAGATGCAGACATAGCGATAATTTCGGAAACATGGTTGAAGAAATCAATTACTAATGAAGATATAAAAGTACATGGGTATAATGTTTTTCGCAGTGACAGGCCGAAGAAAGGTGGTGGCGTAACGATCCATGTGAAGTCAAGATTTGGTGCATCAGTTGTTTTGTCTGAGTCTCTCTGTGGGTGTCAGGATACAGGCATGGAGACAGAGGTAAGTGAATCCAAACAAAGCTTTATTTAACGTGACACAAGTGCAAAGGTGAGTATTTCAAAGTACAGGTGCAGATTCAGTGAAGATCACTACGTGCGGGGCAGATTACAGGTGAGCAAGTCCCCTTCAGGTTTACTGATGTCAAGCAGTCACAGATCTTTGATACTTGTCTTTTCTCTTTCAGATGCAATCATGAGCGAGACAACTCGGCGTGAATACAGGGTCTCGGGGAACAAGGATCCAGACAGGATTTCGGAGAACAAGGATCCAGACAGGATTTCGGGGAACAAGGATCCAGACAGGATTTCTGAAGACAGTGGAACAGGAATACAGAGGTTAGTAATTCACAGGTGAGTATACGTTACTTGGCTGGTACTGGAAGTATCAGAGACAACAAGAAATGGTCTGTTCCTGTTGGAGGCTTCCCCAAGACTGAGGCTATGGTTAGTGTTTTTATGCTGAGGCTTGCTGATTGTGAGCAGGTGCAGGTGATCATACTCAGGGGAGCGTAATTGCAGGTGTGCCAAAGAGGATTCTGGGGAATGTAGTGCAGAGATAGACGGTGAACCGTGACAGTGGGCAAATGGAGTTTTTGGCCTTGAATGTTGAAATATTTAAGTCCCTTTCAATAACTGTTGTGGGGTGTTATAGACCTCCATCGGCCTCCAGGGAGGCTTTATCATCTTTAAAGCTTCTTTTGTCCAGAATAAACTATAGTGAACTTTTATCGGCCGGGGACTTAAATTGGGACTGGCTAAATGTTGTTTCTGATGATTTTAAATCTTTCTGTGATTTTATCAGTCTTAGCTAGTTGGTAAATGTACCTACAAGGCCTAATCTCAAAAATCCTGACAAATCTACTTTAATTGACTTGATTCTAACAAATGTCCCTCATAAATTTTTATCCATGGGTGTCTTTTGTATTGATCTGAGTGATCATTGTGTTATTGCTACTTTGAGAGGCGGTAAAATACCCAAATGTAAATTGCAAATTATTAGAAAGAGGAATTTGAAAAATTTTAATGAACATGCCTATCATCATGATTTATCTTTGATTAACTGGGGACAGCTAGGCCTGTTGCCTGATGTTGAACTTGCCTGGACACTTTTTAAGGAAAATTTTGAGAAAATTGTAAATAAACATGCTCCTTGGACAAAGCACAGAGTGAAGGGACGGGAAAACCCTTGGTTTTCTCCAGAGTTGTCAGACATTATCCATCAGCGAAATGTGGCATGGGCTAAAGCTAGAAATGGTGATTCTGCCACTGACTGGTCCATTTTCAGACAACTAAGAAATAAATGTACCTCTCTTATTAAAAAGGCTAAATCAGAATATTATTTATCAGTCACAAGTGGAAATCTCAATAATCCACAGAAATTTTGGAAAGTCATCAAGTCTCTATCTGTGAATAGAAGTAATGAAGCCCTCCCAAAATTTGTCTTAAAAAACTCTCTCCCAGTCTACGACAGAGTTGATGTCTTAAATTGCTTTAATGAGCATTTTGTATCAGTTGGTTCTCTGTCCGAGTCGACAGGAGTAGTCGCTGTCACTCCATGCACATACACCCCAGTGTTTTCTGGAGAGCCTTTTAATTTTGTTTCTTTTACTGTGCAGCAGGTGCATGGAGCTCTTAAAGCGTTAAATCACAGAAAACCTCCTGGACCAGATTTAATAGAGCCTTATTTTTTGAAAAAGGCGGCTGATTTTGTTGCTGAGCCCCTTACAATTCAAAACAATGACATACCATCAGTTTGGAAGTCAGCTTTTGTTATTCCTTTGTTTAAAGGAGGTGATCCAGCAGTTTTAACTAATTATCGGCCTATATCTAATTTATGTGTTTTGTCAAAAATTTTAGAATCCCTTGTTTCAGACCAAATAAAAGAGTTTTTATACTCAAATTAACTTCTTTCTAAACTGCAATCAGGCTTCAGGAAAAAGCACAGTACCATCACTGTTGTTACAAAAGTAATTAATGACATACTTGTCACCCTTGATAGAAAGCAATTCTGTGCATCACTTTTTCTTGATCTGTCGAAAGCTTTTGACACAGTGGACCATGCTGTTTTAAAGCATAGGCTACTTTGTCTGGGATTGTCTGATTGTGCAGTTTCCTGGTTCATGAATTATCTGAGTGACAGGACTCAGTGTGTTTAATGTTATGGTCTATGTTCTGCATTAGTGAAGGTCCACAAGGGGGTGCCACAAGGCTCAATATTGGGTCCTCTCTTGTTTATTATGTATATAAATGAAATGGGCCACAATGTGTCAGATGCTAATATGCATTTCTATGCTGATGAAACGATTATTTATTGTTTTAGATCGTCCCCAGCTAAAGCGGTTGCGTCTTTGCAGAAAGCTTTTGATGTGGTTCAACACACGCTTATGCAGCTTAAACTGGTTCTCAATGCTGATAAGACCAAACTGATGCTGTTTAGTAATACTAAGAAGGTTTCTCAAGTTCCTCCTTCTGTGTTCACTTTGACTGGAAGTGTCATAGAGGTGGTTCATTCTTATAAGTACCTTGGCATTTGGCTTGATGATGCTCTCACTTTTAAACCTCATATAGATAACCTTGTGAAGAAACTCAAACTTAAGCTGTCTTTTTTCTTTCAAAATAAATTTTGTTTTTCTTTTAAAGCAAAAAAGCAGCTAATCACTGCAACATTTTTATCTGTCTTAGATTATGGTGACCTGGTATATAGGACCGCTTCAGTACAATGTCTGCATAAGATTGACACTGTTTATCATGCGTCTCTGAGATTTATTACGAATTGTAAAAAATTTGACCCATCATTGTGAATTATAATCCAGTGTGGGATGGCCATCGTTGTCTAACAGGAGATCAGGGCATGCTTGGTCTGTTGCCATCCTACATCAGTAACTTAGTTTAATCACATGGAGAAGTGTTGGTTCTTATTCATTGCGATCAAATGATCACTTGCTGCTCTTTGTTCCATTTGCCCGTACAGAACTGGGAAAAAGGGCTTTTGTTTACTCCGCTCCTTCTGCATGGAATTTTTTGCAAAAAGACTTGAAATTATCTAAACTTATTTCCTTAAATGCTTTTAAGTCCAGATTGAGAGAACCTGAAATGACCTGTTTAAATTGTAAATGTTTTTAATTATTTGTGTTGTTTAAACCTTTATAAATGTAATTGATTGTGTTTTTGCTGCCTCTTGGCCAGGACTCCCTTGAAAAAGAGGTTTTTAACCTCAATGGGACTTTCCTGGTTAAAGAAAGGTTAAATAAATAAAAAAAAAACAGTCAGAGTCCGAGAACAAGGCAGGGCCGCAGGGGTAATGTAGGCGGGCGACAGACAAAGAGATATCAAAGACAGATGGGGTCACAAATGATCAGGCAATCACAAGGATAAACTCTTAGTAATGTTCACAGTAGCAAAACAAGACTTCGCACAGAGAGCTGCGTGCAGCGCAGCTAAAAAGCCTGATAGATGAGCTACAGCTGGCCATAGTAATCAGAGTCAAACCTGGGGCTGTTGGGAAATGTAGTGTGAACAGGAAAGAGTCAATATTCGGGCGAGGGCGCCCTCTGATGGGAGGTTACGGAGTCAGGGATCGTGACAGAGCCCCCCCCTCCTGCAAACGACTCCTGGCGCGAGGGGCCTGATGACGTCGGGATCTACCACGTGGTTGGGGAGCAGGTTTGTTAGGATGAGCATGATGGAAGTCAGTGATTAGACTGGGGTCCAGAATGTCCATGGCGTTAACCCATGAACGTTCCTCTGGGCCGTATCCCTCCCAATCAACCAGGTACTGCAGGGAGATGCCCCGACGTCTGGAATCTAAGAGTTCCTGGACTTCCGGAGCGTATCAGGGACATAGACCCGGTTGGGTGGACAGGCAGACGGGATCTCAGACCGAAAGTTTATCTGCTAGATCTCGGTGTCGACGTCCCACTGAATGGGAGCGACGATGATGTTTGGAGCCAAAATTGTCTTGGGGTCTTGTGGTGTGGGCTCAAGGTCACATTGACGTGATAGAGCATCTGCCTTGGTGTTCTTGGAACCTGGACGATAGGTGACTGTGAAGTGGAATCGAGTAAAGAACAGTGACCAGCGAGCTTGTCTGGGGTTCAGTCTCTTGGCGGTGCGTAGGTACTCCAGGTTGCACCCTGGTTGCGACCCTCTAACCAGTTTCGCCACTCTTTGAAGGCGGCTTTCATGGCTAGAAGTTCTCTATCTCCCACATCGTAATTCCTTTCGGCAGCATTTCGTTTACGAGAGTAAACTAAATATCTCTGAACACGTCGCTAATGTATGACTGGAAGATGGAAGGACTGTTCGTCAGGCCGAAAGGCATGACCAAATATTCGTAGTACCCTGTGCTGGTGGAGAAGGCCGTCTTCCACTCGTCCCCCTCCCTGGTACAGATGAGGTTGTACGCACAGCGTAAGTCAAGCTTGGTGTAATACCTCGCGGTGCGGAGCTATTTCAGTACAGCTGGCACCAAGGGGAGTGGGTAGCGGAACTTGACGGTGATGTTATTCAGGGCACGATAGTCAATGCAGGTAGTCCGCCGGTTTCTTCTTTGTCCAGAAGAAGGACACCGGAGACGTGGAGGGTCGAATGAAGCCCTTTGTGAGCTCCTCCTCAATATATTTCTTCATGGACTTGGAATCAGGTTGGGAGAGAGTAAATACACGGCCCTTGGGAGGTGTGGACCCTGGTAGCAGGTCATTAGTGCAGTCACTGGCGCGATGAGGCGGGAGTTTCGAGGCGTTTATTTTGCTGAAGGTTTCTGACAAATCGTGATATTCCAAAGGGAGGTTGTTCGTGCTGACCCTCCCCACGGGCATGGTATTCACTTGGACGGGTGATGGAGTGACCTGGGCGAGACATTTGGAGTGGCATGGGCACCAGTGGGCAATTCGGTTGGTTCTCCAGAAGATTTGTGGATCGTGCTTGTGGAGCCAGGGTAGGCCTAGGATCGCAGGGGTATGTGGAACGTAGAAGACGTAGAAGACGTAGAATTGTATGATTTCTTTGTGGAGTGCCCCAGTTTGTAGGTAGAGTTCCTAGGTTATGTGGGACAGATAACCGGAGCCTAGTGGCCATCCATCGATGGCTTCGACTGTGAGGGAAGAAGGGCAACGGATTAATTTTATGTTGTACTGTCGAGCAATGGCTCCGGAGTCCACTAAAGCTCTGGTGGTGATCTGCCTGCCGTTGGCCGTGATCTCAACGGGCACGGATACACACGAGTTAGGGTTTAATGCATTATCATTTAAACTCACCGGTCGAGAAGCTGTCGGACGTGGTCTGGACGGACAGGCAATGCGAAGATGACCGGCCTCGCCGAAGTACAAACACAGGTGATGAAAGATCCTTCGTTCTCTCTCCTCTGCAGACAGATGGTAGGTGTTGATTTGCATAGGCTCGGGTTTGTCAGTGCGAACGGGGATCGAGGCTCGGGGAATTTGAACGTTGCGGGAGCAGGAACAGTGCGGTGGCTCGATCGGCGTGATCATATGAGATTGTCTATTTGAATGGTGAGGTTTATGAATTGGTCGAGGTCTCTACCCTCAGATTCTAACCCCTTCGGAAGATCACTTTAAGCGTGTCGTTATTCCAGGAAGTCTGCGCAGCGAGGGTGCGATGAGTAAGAGCATATTCAGCCGTGGTTACTCTGCCCTGCGTGAGTTCAAGCAAGCGATCGCCCGCACTTTTCCCCTCTTTGGAATGTTTGAAGACCTCACAGAAGCGTTGGAGAAACACAGTGAATGACGGAAATACAGTTCCATCATCTCTCCACACTGCCGTTTCCAATCCAATGCCCTCCCTGTGAGTAACAAACAGACAAAGACGATCTTACCAGCTTCGGTGGAATACAGCGTCGTTTGTTTCACAATGAATAGCGAGCATTGGAGAATGAACCCTTTACATTTGCAAGGATCGCTGTCAAACTTTTCTGGAAGTGCGAGACGAGGACCTGCGGTTGGTGGGATTAGTGTGGGACGGACAACAGCCGCGGTGGCTTGCGTGGGCACTTGCTCCGATGATGAAGCTTGAAGACCTTGAACAGTTTTGACCAGCTCGTCCATTAAAGAGGTGAGATGACTCAACTGATGATGATGGGCAGAGAGCTGATCTGCTTGGGCTGAGTAGGCTGCGCACATAGCTGCTGGGTCTGGCAATGGCGAAGTCTTCTGTTGTGAAGTCAGAGAGATCCATTTGCAGCTTTCTTTATTTAGTAGAGTAGTCAAACAGGCGAGAGTCAAAACCAGCAGACACAGCAGTGTAGACAGGGCTAAATCGTAATACAAATACCAGGCAGAGAACAGGGCAGGTGGATAACAGTCAGAGTCCCAGAACAAGGCAGGGGTAGCTTAGGTGGACAAGCTCTTTGCACTTTACACATACTATACACTGTGAATTCTGAAAAGTTTTTTTTTTCTGTAATGTGTTTTTATGGGTGCTTTGGTGTGCATACATTTATGAATTATATGGACTTTTTTTTGGAAAGACACCTAAATTTACCTTGAAAATATTACCTTTTATTTTGTTCAATTTAATGTACTAAAATAACTAACAGATTCAAAATATTAATAAAAACTCTAATAGTATCTCAATGATATTAAAATAACACTGATGCTACTATTGTTTAAAGCTGTCTTCACGCGCAATGAAAATTATTGTAAATGCCAGATTCCTAGTTAAAAATTGGAAATGAACGCCCTCTCAAGTTGTATTTACCACTGGGTAGTTTGGGGATAATTTTGATACCCAAGTAAGTTCCTGAGATGGGCGGGTCATAAACTTTAAACATGGCGGAAGGAAGAATGATTGCTGCTGTGACTGGTATACTTTGTTTTTCCACAACCGCTACATCATCTTGTCTTGTTGTTAATGTCGTGTTAATGTTTGTATTATACACAGCAAAAGCAGCTAAAAACTAAAATGAATCTTCCAATGGTGTCCCCTATTTAAATAAAATAACTTACAATATAAATATATGCATGTTATGAGAATGAAGGCTGTAAAATATCAGGTTCTAAGTTTTTCTTGCAAAACCACTCTCTTTTAGCAGCATGTGTTGAGCTTTTGGTGTCTCTTGAGTTGGCACGTTGTTGGAATAGAAATGTGCTGAGCTTTTGTGTGGATGAGCTTTGAGAATAAACCACAGGCTTATGCAGAGACCCAGAAACACGTCTTCTCTCCAAGAGGGAGGATATTCCCTGTGCCCATGTAAGTTACAGCACACTTTGGCACATGATTTGTTTCTCTTGGTCCCTTTGTTTTCTCAGAACCCCCTAACTTTAATTTTCTTTGCCTTAGATGAATGGCTGGTTGAAGGGTTTCTGACTGGGAGGGGAGATTTAAACCGAACTAATTCTGAGAGGATTATCTGATTAAGTCATAAAACACAGTAAAAGGCTTTCTCTGTTTCACAAGGTTGGCTTTTCCTTGTTTCTTTTTTTATTCTTATATATGTATTATTATTATTAGTAGAAGTAGTAATAGCAGTAATAGTGGTAGTATTTGTATTTAAAAATGTTGTATTTGTCTTCCCCTTCAACTATTCTGAAGATGGGGCAATAGAACAGAAGCAAGCCTTTGCCTGCTGCATAGATTGGAATATTTCAGTCTTTCTGAAAGTTTAAATATAAGGTGAGTTATGATTTTTTAAAATTCCTTTTAAATTTGAATGAAGTTTCAACTGTTTTGAAATTTGAGACACTGGCCATTAAACTTGGATTTGACTAAAAGCTTCTTGTTATAGAGAAATTCCTTTTTATGTACATGGTGATAACTATTTATTTGAATCTTATTAAATGTTCAGATTAATATGCAAATAATTGAGGAAATTAGGTAAAGGCTAGTAATTAATTCCTCGGAATCTTAACTCCTACACAATTGTTTTCTTAAAATAAGCATTTAATTGCTCACTGTATTAGCTAGCAATGCACTAATGTATCGTCCAATCATATACTGTAGTATGGGCCAAAAATTAGGCATTGGTCAATTATTTTGAAGAGCAGGGCCAATTATGCTCATTGCCCTATTATGCCCAATGCCCAATTATGCCCAGTTTTTTTTTTTTTTATTTATGTTGATGTTGTGCAACTAATTATCAGTGATTTATAAAGCAGAAACTATCAGTATCAGCAGATGTTGTTTGATATTTGTACAGTAATCAGCATTGGCACATAAAATTAGTGCATCTCTAATACTAACAGTGTCCATTTATAAATATCTCACCAGACTGCCAAAAAAATGTCTGTCACAATATCACCATATGGACTCAGTTTGCACCGTTTCCCGTCACTAGATGTCAATATAGTTATTTGATTCATTATCACAATCAGCTGTGTCACCTGTAATCACCTCGTTTGTCTTTGTACTTAATCCCCGTGTCTTCAGTTCACATTTGTCCAGTCTCGTCTATACACGTAAATGTACGTCAGCAGAACGTCAACATGCGGTTGTGTGTACCTTCTTGTAATCTTGTGGATTTACCCTGTGGATATTATTAAATGCCGTTTGAACCTTTCATCTTCGTCTTCAGGCCTTTGTATGCAGCACAGCTGTGAAAGAAGACAGGACCCATAAGTGTTAATATAGAGATTGCGGTGTGTTTTTGTTTTGTTTTGTGTCAGTATATTCGTGTTTATTTTTCCCGTCAACATGGACTCTCCCTCGTTCCTGTTATTGTGCCTTGAGCAGGGAAATCACTCCCTCGAGGCACATGTGACAGAATTCCTCGACCTAGCACATCACTCAAGCTTCCCGGACAACTGCCTTTGTTAATTCTTCTTTGTACGACTTCTTTCATCGACAAAGGCACAGTTGTCCAGGGAAGGACTTCGAGGGAAAGTGAAAATGAAAGTGACGTGATGTTTAGCCACTCGGAATTTGTGCTCTGCTTTTCACCCATCCAAGAGCACACACTGCAGTGAGTATTGAACACACACTTTGAACACACACCCTAAGCAGTGGGCAGCCATTATTGCTGGAGCGCCCGAGGAGCGATTGGTGGTTTGGTGTCTTGCTCAAGGGCACCTTAGTTGAGGGTAATGAGAGTGGAAGAGTGCGCTGTTCATTCAATTCCCCTACCTACCTTCCAGTACTGAGACGCGAACCTACGACCTTCGGGTTACAAGTCCGACTGTCTAAACATTAGGCTACAACTGCCACTGTGCGTGTGGGTGCTGGCATCATGTGGATCACCTTTCACTGTCAAATCCTACGACGACGACACCAGCCCCACTCCCAGTGCCCAACCATGAGCCACCGGATGGCAAGGAGCGGCAGCATGAGCCCACAGCAGACTGAGAGCCTGCCTCGACGCAATGCAGAAGCCAACGATTAAAGGAACGGCTGAGCTAAACATTCCCCTGGAGCCGGAGCTAGGTGCCTCGCGTGTCTGACCAGGTGTGCAAGCTGGCTGCACCATCTGAAGGAGTTTGTGAGGAGATAATGAATCTCTGTCCATACTCCCTCCACAGAGAGTCCATTTCTGGCCCGCTCTATGAACAGTTATTTACATTTTGGAGAGGAAATACCCCTTCCCCTATTAATCCCTCCCGAGCCCGCCTGTTTTATTTTGGACTCGCTGGTTTCTATTTTGGAATCCCTAGGCGTGGAGATCCCGTGCCTCCGCCTCTGGCCTCAGATCCCAGTGTGCCACCTCGGCCCAACTCCTCCGCCTTCTCTCCTTTCTCCCTTGACTCCAACAGCAACCATTGAGCTTTCAGCTTTGCTGGATTCCCTCGGACCATTGGCTCTGCCTAGCTCAGACATCGCCATCATTTCGCCACGGATTGCGGGCCGTTCGCTTTTCTCAGTCCCTCTTCGGCTCTGTTTGGCGCCCCCTTCCCTCAAGCTATGCCTCAGCCTTCAGTCATTGCAGTTCCATTTCAGGCCTCCGGTACCTTGTTTCCATCCTGGGGGGTCGTCTCTGCAGCTCGTCATGGACTCAGAGACCTTCAGTGTCACTCCACTCCTTCGGCTCTCTGTCTGTCCACCTCCATCGACTCTGTCACCTCCGCTCATCCCCAGGGTGTCCTTCACCACCATGACTCCTCCCTCCAGTAACGCCACCGTGTGGAGCCGTCCTGGCTGTAGCCTGGAGCCCCATTCATGCTCAAGGCCATCCCCTTGATTACACCACCATCGGCACCACCCTGGACCTCCTTTTATTCCATCCCTCCCCCAGATTCCCATCCTCCATGCAAACCTCATCCATTCGTCTGCCGGCGCAAGGTCGCGCCTTTCCGAAAGGGGGCGTAATGTCACAATATCACATTGTTTGGACTGTTTGCACAATTTCCCATCACTAGATGTCTCCATAGTTACTATTTGATTCATTATCAGATTCAGCTGTCACTTGTAATCTCCTTGTTTCTCTGTGTATTTAATCACTAGCTGCGTTTCCAGTACCCTTCAAATTGCGCAAATTGAAATTGCGAAATGAAAATACGCCCAATGGAAACAATTTAGCAAAAAATCCCATATATTGCAAACTAGTTTTTAGGCTCGCATGAGGTGGCAATTTTCAGGCAATTCGGAAAAGGAACATTTTGCAAACCTGCAAAGTTTTTTCGCATTTACAAATCCCTGGCGTACGGAAAAGTCGTTCACTCTATAAAGATGGCGTGGTATGTTTTGACAGAAGACAAGACAGAGTTCTTTATTAAACTCATAAAAGACAAAAGTATCACGGGAATACTGGATTCTAAACAACAAAGAAATGCCACAATTTATCAAGACCTTAAAGCAGAGAGGAGGAAGAAACACCTCATATGTGCCGCTTCCAAGTATAAAGGGCTTTTCTTGCCATTAATGATAGGATAACATGCCTTCTATTAAAAAATAATGGCTAGTGCGGTGGCTGGGATATACATAAACCTACCAACATCCGTTGTCATGATTTTTTGGAATGACTTATCGCGAGAGGAAAAAATGACGTTTTATTTGCATAACATTGGTTAATGGAAACGCTGTCATTTTGCAATAGTTTTTTATCTACATTTAGAAAATATCCCAAAAGTTTTGCGCAAATCTGTAATGGACTACTGTGTGTGTTCACTTCACCTTTGTCCGGTCTCGTCTATACATGTGAATGTACGTCAGCAGAATGTCAATGTGTGGCTGTAGGTACATGGTTGTAATCTTGTGAATTTACCCAGTGAATATTATTAAAGGGATAAGGATTTATAAAGCAACTGTTAAACTCAGAGAAATAAGGGGAAGTTCCAATAAGCATACATTTAAACTTAATTCATAAATTAACTGAAATGCAGAAAAGTCAGAATACAATCTAATGAGGTGAAGCTTGACCGAAAATACTAAAATATAATTGTTTGATAATATCATGGCAGCAAAATGTCTGACTCTACTTCAGAGGACAATGGAAAGCCGACCAGCCAACAAGACCTTCGCATTCCAGAAAAAGAGGCCCCAAAAGACTCCTGCTGCTCGAGTCTAAAGGTACTTGTACTTTACTGAGTGTGGGTGTAAAAATAAAAACAGTATGTGGTAATTTGAATCAGTCTTAATGTGAATAAAGATAATTTGATTACTGTTACAGTATTTATCACAAGTCTGATAAATCAGTTCTCTTTCCATTGTAACTTTTCTTCAAGATTTTCATTGTGGCCCTCTCCTTCGCCTACTTCTCCAAAACTCTGTGTGGGACCTACATGAAAAGCGCTATCACTCAAATTGAGAGGAGATTTGACCTTTCCAGCTCTGCCGTGGGCCTCGTTGATGGAAGTTTTGAAATGGGTTTGTATAAGGATCCCACAATGGCTCAACAAAAATGGCCTAATAATAAAAGTAATACTAATAAAAAAGGTTTAAGTAATAATAATAAAAAAGGTTTAAGCATTTTAACATTTTATTTTAAAACATTCCTGGAAGCTGCATTGTATTCTAGAAATCTGAATAGAGTGTTTTTTTCCCCTACTGTGCCAGATATTGTCCAAACTACCAACATAGGCTCATTGGAAAACCATGACTCTACCTATATTTTTTTTTAATTGAAAACATTTTATTCTATGTTATAACCTCAAAACACTTTTACCGTAGTACATGATTTGTAAAGTAATACATGTAATACATTTGCATTACATAACCATCTCCATAGGTATAGCTTTTCTGATGTTGTAAACTCCAAGGCTCACGTGGTACAGCATTGTACTTCATGATAAAAGAGCTAAAAGACTTGTAAAAGCAAGCTAAAATGGTATAGTTGTCTCAGCAAATCTGATTTTATCTTGCTTTTGCTATATGTTGGGTCAATTTAGGGTATAGGGTTTAATGTAGGTCAAACGTTGTTTTCAAACACTTTTTAGCACCATTAACTGGACATTTCATTTCCAAACTGCCATAATACACATGACGACCAACATAATAAAATGTTGTCAGTTTCATGTTCATCTGTTTCGGATAAAACTGAACATGCTTTAAGCACCACTATCTGGATATTTCACCATAAAATTGTCACAAAATGTGCAAGAAGCAACATAGTGTCATTTTTGCAGTAATGTTGTCACAGGCACTTTTTTCAATGAGCCTGGGTTACAAAATACAATGATCAGTGAATGGACCGTGGATTGTCCATATCATGCTAAAATAAGTGTGCTTACATGGCTTTGCGTATTTAGATTGTCTTGATTAACTGGTTGTTCTCTGGATGTTCTTCTGCAGGTAACCTGCTCTTTCTGGCAGCGGTTAGTCATTTTGGAGCGAGACTGCATAGGCCACGGCTCATAGGAATGGGCTGTTTCCTCATGGCCATTGGCTCAGCTCTCACTGGACTGCCACACTTTTTCATGGGGCGGTAAATTCATTCATACATGCATATTATTTCTAAACACAGTTAGCTTAGTTTATCATTTCTTATAAAGTTTCTCATGTTTCTTTCTTTCTCCCTGTCGGTTATACTCCTACAGGTACAAGTATGACTCTGTAATGCAAGGCTCTTTAAACAAGACTGTCAGTATATCTCCTTGTCAGTATCCCATGGTTTCAAACAATTATTCAAATGCACACATCAAGCCTTCTAATTCAATTGGAACAGGTAACTGCTTTACATTTATCCCATAGCCTGATATAGACCCTGACATACTTTAAGTGAACTAGTGTGACGTCATTTCGAACATAAAATGAAATTAGTTTGGAGTTTGATTCAGGAGTTTGAAACAGCTTTCCAAAGCAAAGTGAGAGTCAAGTGACATGACTTGACTGGAGTACAAGATGAGATTGTGCAAACATATACACATCGCTATGATTAGACACGTTCTTTCTAAACTTCTGTTTTCTCACCGCTGTTATTTTGTTACTTATTTCATTATTGAGAGGAAAGCACACAGCACATATTTACATATTCATCTAAACGCTACTTCCAGCAGTGTGAACGACATTGGGATGTTTGCTAGCAGTATTTCGCAGTTCATTTGCTTTTGTAGGCTGTAAGGACCTTTGAAATAACTTGGAGAAGTGATATGGAACTGTAATACAGTCATACCTGCCTACTTTAGCTGTGCATTTCCTGAAAAATAATTGCACACCTTAGAACATTCATCAACCAATCAGAATCAAGCATTCAACAGCCTCGTAGCATAAAGAAATAATAACCCATCTTAGGTTTCAGGATTTGAACAATTGTTAAACAGTTCACCACATTTTCTTCAAAAAAATGTCATCTATTAAAACAGAGTTGACCATGATCACAAACACACGCTGAAAGTACTTCATGGATATGATTTCTACCATTTTAACCTTAGACTGCGTGAAGGACCCTGGATCTAGTATGTGGATCTATGTGTTCTTGGGTAATGCGCTCAGAGGAATCGGAGAGACTCCAGTCACACCGCTCGGCATATCTTATATTGATGACTTTGCAAAAGCAGAAAACTCAGCATTTTACATTTGTAAGTAAAATTTGGAGATTTTATTTATTATTTTATTTATCTATTTTTACTAGAGGTCAGAAACTCTATTGTGTTACAGCATACTGTAGAAGTATAAATTACATTAGGACAACAAAAAACGATATCTGGATTATGTCATCCACATACATTTTATAGCTTTCTCTGCATGTCAGCTATTGTGTTTGTGAGCTTTTAAACCCTCGGGAAAAAATAATAGTGCCTAATTGTATTGAATGTGCACTTGTAGTTCACTTGACATATTTAAGTATATTTACAAAAACTGCACTGAAATAAAAAGGCCACTTGTTTTAAGTGTACATTGAGTACACTTTCAATAACACACTTAAATGCAACAGTCAAATTGAAAGTTTTACTTTAAAGTAAATTTAAAATGTTTTAATATTTTGTTGTGCTGTAAAGAAGTACACTTTTCCATAAATGTAACAATATTCATAAGTCAAAAGTAATTATTATGAAATTACATGTATAGTTCAGCTAACTGCATTTATTATAAATTTAAACTATAATACATTTTCATTTAATTGCAATTAACGTGCAATAAAGTGTCCAAAAACATTACAGTTACTTCACACTTAAGTATATTCTGCTAAAGTATAAAGTATGCTAAAAGATACTTCTTTTTCACCAGTGGAAGAGCAAACTCAGCAATAAATTATTTTTTTTCCCCCTGGAAATATTTAGTTAAAAACTCTGTTTTGATGTTTAGCATGTCTTCAGACCATTATGCTGCTGGGTCCCATGTTTGGATTCATCCTGGGCTCTATGTGTGCCAGACTGTATGTAGATATTGGATTTGTCAGTGTTGGTAAGCATCCAGTTCAATTAATGTCACCAGTGCTGTTTGTATTCATGTAGTTTCATTTGTGTTTGATATATATATGTTACATTTTAGTTACAATGTAATTATGTGTACTGCTTGTAATTACACGTGTAATTACATATTTGTCCGTACACCATCCCTAAACCATCTCTTAAACATACCTGTATCACAACCTGGCTAGAGTTTGGCAGAACAATATGCATGTGCTCAATAAGTTAATTGTATAAAATGTCTAATTTTATAATAAGTACATAATAATTAGGGTTAAAGACACCTAATATAAAGTGAGACCATGCAATTTGTATCCCAATGAATTCATTAGATTTTAAAATTATTATTTCAGAGCTGTAACAATTTTACATTTAATATATATATATATATATTCCCTCATTCTCCTGCAGACAGTGTGACCATTACTCCACAGGATGCGCGCTGGGTTGGCGCTTGGTGGCTGGGCTTCTTCGTGTCATCTGCCATCTTACTACTTGCTGGTGTTCCTTTTTGGTTCCTGCCCAGGTCTTTAACCAAACAAGGAGAGGAAGTGAAGGAAAACTCTACCACGGATCAGGGAAACAAAGAGCAACTTGTCCTCCCAACCACAAACTCAATGAACCTGTCCGACATTGCAAAAGGCAACTTCTTTCCACCATTTTAATAAATGCAGTATTGTTTAAACTATTTATTTTTCTATTCCTTTTCCCTTCTCTCTTTAAAACTAACAAATTCACCAGGAGTCACTCTAATTTGTAAGACCTTTTAAACAGGTCTTAAAGATGATCACATGTTTTAACTGAAGTTAAGCTAACATCTATGCGAATCTCACTCTCTGTATTCTATTTGTAAATGTCAAGGATTCTTGCCTTCTCTGAAAAGACTACTGTGCACTCCTGCATACTTCCTGTTGCTGTGTGGGACTGTTTTGAAGTTCAACTCTTTCATCGGACTACTCACCTTCAAAGCCAAATACATGGAGCAACAGTTTGGCCAGTCTGCGTCCAGAGCAAACTTCCTTATTGGTAAGAAGTCTTTTCATGTAAATGTCCAGGCCGTTGATTGTTTTGTTCATGGTCTGGTGCCTAATTGGGGTTATGAACAACCCTTACCATTTTGAATTCCAAATATAAGTTTAAGATGCGTATTTCAATGTAATATTTAGATTTAGATTTGTAGACTTATATTTAAATGATATACCAAAATAAAATAATAATAATAATACTACAAATAGGTTTTGTAGGCAGAAAAAAACAGATTTTTGTACAATTATTGCAACAATTATTGTACATGCAAACTTTTATTGTTATTTTTCTCAATGTTATTCCAGTTTATATATGGAATTTTATGTACAGAATATATTTTATATTTCATTCATTTTAAAATGAATACACTTTAGCATTCTTTTAAAAAAGAGTACTTATAACTTATATATAAAAAATATATTACTTTAAAATCTGTTTCAAGTTTTTAACTGAATGTAATGTTTTTGAACAATTAATTAAATTTACATTTATTTAATTGATATTAAATGCAATTAGCTGACCTTTTGAATGCTTTTTGACCCACTTAAGTAGGACTTGAGTACATCTTCATGTGTAATTTCATAATTACTTCTGTTGTCTTTGAAATATGGTTAAAGTACTGCAAATGTACTGACAAGCATTTATGGTAGACTAATAGCCATTTCTTATGAAACTTGTATGTGTGTATTTTTAATTTGTAATGATAAACTTGCAGTTTAGTACATTTTCAAATAAATTAACTTTAAATGTACACTATTGAATAACACACTACAGTAAAAATCAAGTACTTAACATGTGCTTTAGTATGTTTGTCCCTTAAAGCATGACAAAAGATTATTAAAACATGATTTAACATGTCATTTGAAGTCAAACTTTTAATAATTGTTTCGACTTCTCATATCTTTTGTCAAATTCAGTTACAGTATTTTGGTGCAAATTCATCTGTCACACCGAACCCAAGAAACCCAAGCATACAGCGACGTTTGTCAGGCTTGACATTAATTGAAACTAAAGACCTGTCATGTCCCGCAGGTGTCCTGATCCTGCCTGTGGTTGCCGTGGGAATATTTTTGGGTGGTTTGTTAATGAAAAGATACAAGTTGAGCGTTGTGGCAGGGGCTCAGCTCTCCTTCATCACCTCCTTCTCTGCCTTCCTTCTCCTCCTCCTCCATTTCGGCACAAAGTGTGACAATTTGCCTGTGGCGGGGCTCACTGTGTCCTACAATGGGTAAAATGTTTGTACACCTCTGTAAGTCAGTGGTTCTCAAAATGTGTGTGGTGTGGAGGAATACACTCTCAAATCTAATTTACTTACATTCAAATCTTTGACAATAGATGAAAAAAAATCGCATACTCTCTTGAGTAGGTACTCATTTTAAATAAGCAATTACTTCACGACCACTAAAAAAGTATGTTCTATAAACTGTAGTATGAATCTGTGTAGTACGAATTTAATATTGACATTCTACATTCATCATGTTCTCATTATCATGTAACCTACCAGCATCAGTTGTGTCGCCATTCATAAATCATCTACGGTGGCCTCAAGGGATAGTAAAGTGTCCATCGTATGCGCACTTCAGAATCTCGCCGGAAGATGTAGGTAATCCAGGTACTTTTTCTTTAACGAGTTTAGAGAATTCGGACATACTTATTTTGTCACATACTGTTTTTAGAGATTTCGAATGCAGCCAATGGGTTGAAAACACAATTGAGAACCACTGTTATAAGTAAACATTGGCTCTCAGCCAGAATATATAGCCACTGTGTTTCAAAACTGGAAACAATCACCAATCTCAGAATTCCTCCCCAGGACTCCTGATACATCTTATGAGGAGCGCTCCCTCGTGTCCCAGTGTAACCAGAACTGTTCCTGCTCTACGTCTGAATGGGATCCTGTGTGCTCTGACAGTGGCATTACATACATGTCACCCTGTTTGGCAGGATGCACCACCTCCACTGGACAAGGCAAAAACACGGTATCTCTAGTATAATTGGATCTACCTGAAACTTTTTCTCTTAAACTCTTTTCTAAATCCAAGGCACCCATGGAGTATTGCAAGCCTTCTTTACATACTGTAATTTGAACAAACATGGTATTTTTTTCTTCTTGTTTACGTTTGATTATCACAGGTTTTCCAGAACTGCAGCTGTGTCTTAACCCCCTCACCAGTAGAGGGCAGCAGATCTGTTTCTCTGGGCCAGTGTCCCCGTGGGCCAGTATGTACCCGGAGTTTCACCTCTTACATGGCTGTAACTGTCCTCAGCTCCTTCATTAGCTCTCTGGGCACTACTCCTGGATACATGATCATTATACGGTCAGTTACCACCAGGATAGAATTGAATTAATGATCTTTGGTAAGGCAAGACTGTGGCAGAAATAGTGTTTTTTTGTTTTGTTTGCTTTTTTCAATCGCTGGGACACATTTCTTGATACTTATAGGTCACTTTTTTAAATCTCCTCACAGTGACCACAACAGCAGTTTATTTGGCCTAAACTAGACATGAATTATTTTCTCACTTAGACAAACACCACCAAAACTCTACAAGAATTTGCACTTTTACATACTCTTTTCAAAACTGGTAAACTTAAGTTCAAAACATAACAGAATATAAGACAGCAATACACATTTAAAAAAAAAAAAAAAAAAAACTGTAATAATAAACTTGTAAAATATAATAAATACATATAGGCTTGGTTTCAGATTATGCCAGGATTAGGCTTTATTTTAATCAAGACATCTAAGTAGCTTTTATAAAAGTGCCTTAGAATTTTTTTTTTACTGATTGAGACAAAACAAATTGGATTGTATTTAATATCTATTGTGTGTGTGTGTGTGTGTGTGTGTGTGTGTGTGTGTGTGTGTGTGTGTGTGTGTGTGTGTGTGTGTGTGAAAATATTTAATAAGTAGGCTATATATTAGATATTTGGACCTTTATGATTTAAGGTCCGATTCTCACTATTAATTAGTTGCTTATTAGTATGCATATAACTAGTAAATTGGCTGTTTATTAGTACTTATAAAGCACATATTAATGCCTTAATCTGCATGACCATATTCTACATCCCTTAAAGGAACACGCCGACTTTTTGGGACTTAAATAAACTCCTAATTTACTGTTTATTAATAGTTAGTAAGGTAGTTGTCAAATGAATTGATTAAAGGAACACCAACTTTTTGGGACTTTAGCTTATTCACCGTATCCCCCAGAGTTAGATAAGTCCATACATACCCTTTTCATCTCCGTGCATCCCGTAACTCTGTCTGACGCACCCACCGCTAGCCTAGCTTAGCTCAAAGACTGGAAGTAAATGGCTTCAGCTAGCATACTGCTCCCAATAAGTGACGAAATAACGGCAACATTTTCCTATTTATATGTTGTGATTTGTATAGTCACAGTGTGTACAAATAACAAGGTCATATGAGACACAGGCATCTTTTAACCATATACATATTGAGAACTATATTCTCAGAAGGCGAAGCACTACTTGGGCAGAGTGATTAGCGCAACACTCCGAGCGAACTCTCTGCTCCTCACCAATGGGCTTCTCAGGTGCTGCAAGCAAATCACTCCGCCCCAAGTAGCAGTGCTTCGCCTTCTGAGAATATAGTTCCCAGTATGTATAAGGTTAAAAGATGTCTGTGTCTCATATGACCTTGTTATTTGTACACACTGTGACTATACAAATCACAACATATAAATAGGAAAATGTTGGCGTTATTTTGTCACTTATTGGGAGCAGTATGCTAAATTAAATATAAATTAAATATAAATTTCATGTAAAATTCATGCATTCAAATTCCATCCCTGTATTTACTGTATATAACGTGTTTTTAGATGCATTACACCTGAGCTGAAGTCACTGGCATTGGGTATTCAAACTCTTGTGATGCGAACTCTAGGTACAATTAATATTCAGTTCATTGCTATTCAGTGTTACTTTATACACACATTACAATATTGTACGGTATTTTACATTTTATGCGTTATTGTGTTTTGTGCAAACTTCATTAATGTCTAATATTTTTCTGGAGGTGGTATTCCTGCTCCTGTATATTTTGGAGCTCTCATTGACTCAACGTGTTTAAAATGGGGAATGAAGAAGTGCGGTGGTCGAGGAGCCTGTCGTCTGTACGACTCAGATATGTACAGGTGTGTATTTGTGTATGTAATTACATGCCATTGTCTTTATTAGTATCAAATATGGGGAAAAGCATCTAATGCCTATAATGTCTTTAAATGCCCATTTAGATATATTGGATATTTACTAAACAAAGTCCTAAAGCTCACATTTGGAAAACCTTGGATGTCTGTGCAAAAACCTTGGTTTCCTGTTTTCAGAGTAATCTTCTTGAGCCTGACCACATGTTTAAGGGGATGCTCCTACTTCTTCATCATTGCTGTCATCGTGCTGCTGCAGAAGCAGTTTAGTAAAGAAAAGGTCAAAGCATTACAACAAACAGCCAGCAAACAACATGAAATTGAACTTGAGGCCCCAGAGAAGCGCCACCATGATGGATCTTAAACTGATACCACAGAAAAAAACAGAAGCAACCAATACTGAAGGCTAGCGATGAGCACCGCAACTCTTTCAGGGCATTCAGGAGACACTGCTGAGACGGTAATGGGTGGAGAACTACAAATAAATTCAGTGACCAGAACCACGGGCCATACGGAAAACAACGTCACTTTCCATAACACTTTTTATTCTCTTCTACTGTACTATCTGTTTCATGATCCAAAGTTTGTCTCTCTATTTAAAAAATAAATGTCCATTCTTTAATATGTGGCTCTCTACATTATTTTACATAATATTTAATTTTTTTCTTGGAATGGTACAGTTATAAGTAAATGTGGCAACAAATGTAATTGCTGAAATAATACCTGCTTTCATGCAGTTTCCTCAAACATTCTGCCGATCTTCCGGTTGTCGGAAAACAAGTTGCCTCGACCTGACCCTTTCTGTTTGTTTTCTGACCCTTAAGTTGGTTCTGTTGTTGATTAGGCAGGGTCAACTCCACCAGTAGTGTAGCCTCTTCTAATGCGCTATCTAAGGGTGCGTTTTTATATTCTGTAAGTGCTGTGGCAGGTTGGGCTTCCCCTCACAAATTCTTTAGGTTTTGTAGATATGAATTCGATCCCAGGCCCTTCTGGGTTGATTCATTAATTTGCTCATAAAACTTGTGCTAAACTTGCCGTTTCACAGTTTTGTTAGCAAGGCATGTTGTAGATATGCAGTTCATCTTAGCATCAGCTCATGATGCAGCGTTGAGTTACCTACGAAAGGGAATATCTCAGTTATGCACATAACCCTGGTTCCCTGAGTAGGGAACAAAATGCTGAGTCTTGTCATACTCCAGGCATGCCTGCACGTCTTCCTTCAGTGGAAAACTGGGGATGTGATGATGTATCTGCCCTTTAATGGTGTTGGTGACGGAACACATAAAGTCATCTGACCTCATCAACTGGCAATAGATTTGGTTTTAGTGCAAGTTAGTGTTTAATAAAAAAAAAAAAAACACGGAATATCGGATAGCTGACACTTTATTTTAATTATATATCATATAATGGAATACAGTTGTAATGTAAATTGTTTATATCACATGTTATTGAATGTACAGGACCAGGATTGATAACTGCCTTCCTGTTCCAATAGAGAATGGAAATTGTCCATTATTTTCCTTTGCTGAAGTTAGCAACCATAGAAGTCATAGTTACTTTGTCAATTAGTCAGTCATGAAATGACCAAAGAGTACCTACAAATGACTAACTGGTACATTGTGTATAGGACGCCAAAACGGTCTGACAGGGCACTGGGTTTGCCAATAGCAGAAAATCTGTTAAAGGATTGCAAACCTGTTGCGACCTGCAATTATTTGTAAGAAAGTGATTTCTTTGCCATAATTTAGTACATATTAAATGCAGGTTTATAATTTTTAAGGCAAAGAAGGCACATGTGAACTGCCAATAGATACATATTGCACCAAGAAAGAGCAGAGTTGGTTGGTGTCATTGCGTGTTTTTGATGCTGTTAATAGCTCATCTTGTTTTAATTCATTATTACTTTTATCTGTCCAAAGTTCATTTTCTCTCTGTAAATATATGGTGTTTTATGTTTTGCCATATAAATACTCATAAAAAGACAAGACTGATGTCTAAATTAAAGGCATACTTAGTTTTTCCTTTGCGTTTTTTGCATGCAGACGAAAACATTGTCAAAACGATCCCCATTCACAAGGATCCATCCATTATTCATGCTAGGCCAGTAGTTGGCGATGTCCCTTTGTAAAGAAACACTATGCTCCTATAGACAGAACGTCTCGGTTACGTATGTAACCCTCGTTCCCTGAGTTACGTCGGATGACGACGAATGGGGTTTCGCTTAGAAAGCCTATCAGCTTCGAGTATTACAAAACGAGCCTATGGCAAAGAAATGCCATGGGTCTGCGGAATTTGCATGACGTAACTCCGCCCCACCTCGTGGGTATAAAAGGAGGAAGTCCGCAACAGCAGTTTATGTTTCTTCGCTGAGGAGCCAAGACTGAGCTCAGGCGATCCCCGCGGTACAGCGGAAAGTGGCAGGCAGACGTAACGTCTCCGTTCCCTACTCAGGGAACGAGGGTTACATACGTAACCGAGACGTTCCCTTTCGTTGTCACTCCGAGTTACGTCGGATGACGACGAATGGGGTTACCAGTCTAATCACGCCACCTTCTCAGCTGTCTTCCAGTGCCCTGCGTAAATCGAGGTCCCTGACATAGAAGGACGAAGGACTCAATTTAACACAGGAATACCAAGGTACACTGGGAAGCATATCCCAAGCTAGGGGAAGTATGTCCAAGAAGTATGGCAATTAATGCCAACCCAGAGGGGGGGGACTTAGAAAATACACATATGACCCGAAGGAAACATATGGAGAACACTGGGGTGTCCAGCCGCAGGTGGAATATTTCAACCCCAGGGGTGGCAAGGTGGCTTGCCAAGGGAAAGACACATGCTCAGAGAGGCTTACAGTGGAAATACACATGTGGGGGTCGCTCAGGGGAGGGACCATGCACACGGGAGGCACCTAGCCGACGCGCAGGCAAGAGACACTGGCGCCGACGTCAGGAGTGCTGGAGGAGCTCAGGGCTTTCGGAAAAGCTCACCTGAGGAGAATATCGCACGTATCCAGTCCGTGGAGTGGAATGGCGAGCAAGCGAAGACACCTGAGCGGGTCCGGTACTAGCTAGTTGAAGCGAGTACATGAGAGGACGCTGGCTCCACTCGGAGATTATAGAATCTGGCGAATGTGTTAGGTGTCGCCCAGCCTGCAGCTCTTCAGATGTCTGTTAGCGAGGCGCCATGCGCTAGAGCCCAAGAGGATGCCACACTCCGGGTGGAGTGGGCCGTCACACCAAGGGGGCACGGTCGGCCTTGCTGCTGGTATGCCAAAGCAATGGCGTCCACTATCCAGTGAGACAACCTTTGCTTGGAGAGAGCCTTTCCCTTCAGCTTCCCACCATAACAGACAAAGAGCTGGTCTGAGGTCCTGAAACACTGTGTCCTGTCTACATAGGCGCGAAGAGCGCGTACTGGACAGAGCAGTGCCAAGGCTGGGTCTGCCTCCTCCGGGGGCAGCGCTTGCAGGTTCACCACCTGGTCCCGAAAGGGAGTGGTAGGAACCTTGGGCACATATCCGGGCCGGGGTCTCAGGATCACGTGAGAGAAAGCCGGTCCGAATTCCAGGCACGCTTCGTCGACGGAGAATGCGTGGAGGTCCCCTACCCTCTTGATGGAGGCCAGTGCAACCAGGAGCGCTGTCTTCATTGACAGGAACTTAAGCTCAACTGATTGCAGGGGCTCAAAGGGAGCACTCTTCAGGGCAGTTAGAACCACTGAGAGGTCCCAAGAGGGAACGAGAGGAGGACGAGGAGGATTTAGTCTCCTCACTCCTCTCAGGAACCTGATGACCAGGTCGTGCTTCCCTACCGACTTACCTTCGACGGGGTCATGATGTGCGGCAATGGCGGCAAAATAGACCTTAAGGGTGGAGGGAGACAGCCTTCGCTCCAACCCTTGCTGAAGGAAGGAAAGCACAACGCTGATCGAGCATCTCCGGGGGTCTTCTCGGTGAGAAGAGCACCAGTCGACGAAGAGGTTCCACTTCAACGCATAGACGTGTCTCGTGGACGACGCTCTAGCGGAAGTGATGGTAGCCGCCACCGCTGGTGGAAGGGTACTTAAACCTACCTCGAGCTGTCCAGGAGCCACACGTGGAGGCTCCAGAGATCGGGGCGAGGGTGCCACAGGGTGCCCCGTCCCTTCCTCAGAGGAATGGACCAGGGAGGTGCTGTCGCGAGGAGTGCAAGTTCGGGGAACCAGGTCTGGCCGGGCCAATACAGCGCGACCAAAATGACCTGCTCCTCGTCCTCCCTGACCTTGCGCAAGGTCTGCGCAAGAAGGCTCACTGGGGGAAACGCATATTTGCGGCCCGGCGGCCAGCTGTGCGCCAGTGCATCCGTGCCGAGCGTGCCCTCGGTCAGGGAAAAATACAGGGCGCAATGGGTCGAGTCGTGAGAGGCAAACAGATCTATCTGTGCGTCCCCGAACTGGTCCCAAATCAGCTGAACCGACTGGGGATGGAGTCGCCATTCTCCAGGGAGGGGCTGAAGCCGTGAGAGCTCGTCGGCTGCACAGTTCAGGGCTCCGGGAATGAAAATGGCTCGAAGCGACCTTAGATGCTTCTGACTCCATAGAAGGAGGTGGCGGGCGAGTTGTGACATACGGCGGGAGCGTAGACCACCTTGATGGTTGATGTACGCTACAGTAGTGGTATTGTCTGAGCGGACTAGTACGTGTTGACCCCTGAGCAACGCCCGGAAGAGGTGCAGGGCAAGGCGTACTGCCAACAACTCGAGGCAATTGACATGCCATAGCCGCTGGGGTCCTGTCCAGGAGCCCGCAGCAGCATGTCCATTGCACATGGCGCCCCAGCCCGTGGTGGAGGCATCCGTGGAGACCACAACATGCCGGGAAGCTCGTTCCAGGGGGACACCCGCCCTGAGAAAACTGAGGTTCGACCACATGGTGAGGAACTGACGGCAGGTCGGAGTAACTGGTACCCGGAGCGTGCCTTGATGCCATGCCCACCTCGGGACTCGGTCGCGAAGCCAAAGCTGAAGCGGTCTCATATGAAGCAATCCGAGCGGCGTGACCGCGGCTGCAGATGCCATATGCCCCAGGAGCCTCTGAAAATGTTTCAGTGGAACCACATTCTTGCTCCTGAGATGTCTCAGGCAAGTCAGCAGTGACTGCGCGCGCTCGCTCGTAAGCTGCGCGGACATGGCGACCGAGTCGATGTCCATACCGAGAAAAGAGATCCTCTGCACGGGGCAAAGTTTGCTCTTCTCCCAGTTGACCCGAAGGCCCAGACGAGCTAGGTGCCGGAGCACTAGGTCCCTGTGTTCGCAAACCTGATCTCGAGAGTGAGCTAGGATCAGCCAGTCGTCGATATAACTCAGGATGCGAACCCCGTGTTCCCGAAGGGGAACAAGGGCAGCCTCGACGACCTTCGTGAAGGTGTGAGGAGACAGGGCTAGCCTGAAAGGGAGAACCGCGTACTGGTATGCCTGCCCCTCGAAAGCAAACCGTAGGAACGGTCTGTGTCGAGGAAGAATGGAGACATGAAAGTAGGCGTCCTTCAGGTCGATCGCTGCAAACCAATCCTGGGGCCGCACGCATTCGAGAACGCGTTTGGCGGTGAGCATCTTGAACGGCAGCCTGTGAAGGGAGCGGTTCAGCACGCGCAAGTCCAGGATTGGCCGTAACCCACCGGTTTTCTTGGGGACAATGAAGTAGGGGCTGTAGAACCCGGACCTCATCTCGGCTGGAGGGACAGTCTCGATTGCACCCTTCGCCAGCAGGGTGGCAATCTCTGCTCTCATGACGGGGGCATTGCCACCGACCAAAGAGGAGCGGACTCCCCTGAAGCGGGGAGGAGACCGTGCGAACTGAATCTTAAGCCGAGCCTGACGGAACGCGCGATCCAGCGGGACAGACGGGGAAGCTCTAGCCAGGCTCCCAGGAACTGAACCGGCGGTATCACGTGACGACAGGCGTCCCCCCGGAGGTGCAGCGAAGCGGAGTAACTGGCCCAGACGTGGACGGCATAGCGGCCCGGTGTGGGGGCACAGTTAGCAACCGCGCCCTGGCAGAGGGGGCCAGGGGAGGACCAGGCTGGTCATCCCGCGGGGGCCTGCTCTGGCAGGGGTCTGGCGACAGAGAGGGGCAGGGGCGAAGCGGTCCGTGGACGGCACGCTGTGTCAACCACCTCTGGGACAGAGGGGGACGAGGAGAGCACGGCTAGAGGGCGGCGCTCTGTGTCGTCCGAGAACTCTGTGTGCTCAGAGACGGGAGAGTCAGTTCTTTGCGAATAAGGATTCTTCCCCGGCCCTCCACCAGGGAAAGGAGTGGTCCTGCTCCCAACTCTTGGAAAGAACTGAGTCCCATCTCTGAGGAGCCCCTCTCAAGAGCGCCACCTAACCCGGCGCGTAGCGGGGGGCGGGGCTGGAGAGGGCTGTGGCGTCCGGCCGCGGCCTCCAGAGCCGGCCCGGGTGAACGGGCAGGGTGGGAGCCGCGGGAGGGCGCCCTTGGCGGTGGCCAGACCGAGGGATCTGAGCAGACGGCGGGGCCGTCGGGACAGAATCAATATCAGTCTGCTCATGGACGGCTGAGAGCTGTTGGGCCAGCCCTCAACCGCACCGCCGAAGAGGCCGACCTGGGATATGGAAATGTCGGACAGACGGGTCCGCGCGACATCCAACACATCAAACAGGTACGGCCACCGAATGGTGAGCATCACCTGACCCAGGGAGCGTACGGCCACTTTCGTCGCTCTGAGAGCAAGGTTAGTGGCGGCGCGCAGCTCATTGAAGAGCCCTGGGTCAGTCCCGCCCTCGTGCAGGTCCATGAGCATCTGGGTAGGGTAGACCAGCAGAATGACCATGGCACGCAGTGAGGCGGCCGCCAGTCCCGTGGCGCTATAGGATCTCGCCACAAGCGTAGACGAAAAACTACAGGCCACGGACGGGTGCTTAGGATTGCGCCGAGAAGAAGCACTCTGAGGACACATAGCATCGCAACAGAGCGTTCAGCCGGGGGAACCCCAGTGTACCCACGGGCAGCGGCCCCATCGAGGGGAGGAAAGGCGGATGAGATCAGCGAATGGCCCCTGATCTCATCATGCACGTCCGGGAAGAACGGTATTGGGGTTTGCCGTGGACGAGGGTCGGCGGCCTCACCCAAAAACCAATCGTCCCAGGAAAGCATGGCCGTCATCTCCGGATCAGACTCGACGAGTCGTCACTTCCAGGAAAATCAAACCCACCTAGTGAAGCTGCTACAAACATAATATCATCCTCTGTAGCTTCAAATGAAACACACGGGCCACCAGAGGGTAGACCCGTGGGAATCACTTGTTCACTAGCGGGCACCGTCATTGAAGAGGGGGGCTGGGGTCGCGGACACATAGTCGGCGCCTTGTTCCAGACCGAAACCCTCAGGTCACCCTGGCCACCAGCCGAAGATCGGGGGGTGGATGAGGGGACTCTCACTCATGTGAGTTCACCGAGTCTCGACCTTAATGACGCGATGATCATGTTTCCATGGAGAAAACATGAGTCATCCACGAGCGCTGCTCTAGCATGATCAAGCCCAAACATACTAGACAACGCTCGGGCCCATCAGAGTCCGATACCAAGCTGCCGCACCATTCCTTTTTTTTTTTTTTTTTTTTTGAAATGCACGGGCGAGCCGTCTTTAAAAAGACGTGCCGCGTGCAAGCTCTTTTAGTGAGAGAAAACTCAAGTGTTGAAGCACCCGGGGAGACACGCACCGACTGGCAGACCACTGCAACAGATCAGCAGGAAGCACGCGCTCGCCGTAGATCGCCGTCACACCAACACTCGAGGTACTCGTTTGTAAAGCTGACAATTCAGAGATGGCTTGTGGAGAGAAGAATACACTTGGCTCCGAAGCGAAAACATAAACTGCTGTTGCGGACTTCCTCCTTTTATACCCACGAGGTGGGGCGGAGTTACGTCATGCAAATTCCGCAGACCCATGGCATTTCTTTGCCATAGGCTCGTTTTGTAATACTCGAAGCTGATAGGCTTTCTAAGCGAAACCCCATTCGTCATCATCCGACGTAACTCGGAGTGACAACGAAAGGGAACATGTATTACGCATGCGCATCACGTCACTGTTTTCAAAAGTTTGCATTTTCAGACCCCCAAAATTCTGACTAAAATTAAATTTTAGTTTAAAACGGTGTTGTGTTAACGGCCTCTAACTTGGTTCACATTCTATCTGGTAGTATATAAATTGGTAGCCTATTTAAACATTCAATTTGAGCACATGTTCTATTTCTTTTTTTTTTCCTTAAGAATACATTTTTGTAACTTTTTTGGACCAGAAATTCCTTTTTGAACTTAAATAAAAGTAAACCCTCTCACTGACCAATATTGCATCCTAACAGTAACTCAGCATAAATGTATTCAAGATGCATTTATTACATCGTTATCACTCAGTATAGAGAATGTAAAGTGTCTCAGAAGTACAATTCAATGCATCTCAAAAACACTTTTTTTTGCAAAACAAATATAGTCATTTAGTAAATTTCAGTTTGGTGAAAAGTGTTGAATTTTTGTTCTTTCAATAAGGCATCAACATGTAAACTTGTTAAAAAACCTACTCTATGTGTCACACGGGGTCTGGAGAAGATGAAGACGGATGACAGGATTATAAAATATCAACAAGGTTTATTAAACTAGAAGGCAGCAGGCATAGCAGTGTGCACTAACACAATTAACAACCTACAACTGAAGAGTGAACAAGGAGGAATTGAAATACACAGTGGCGACGAACTAAATGATGAGCAGCTTAGATGAGTGGTTAGTGTCCATGGAAACAGATGAGTGGCGGAAAACAAAGACAAAGAACATGTGACTGATGAAAACAAACTAAATGTCCATGAAAACTAAAAAAAACTGAACATAACTGTAACAGCATGTAAATGTGATGGTTTTTGATTGATCTACAATTGGGTTAAAGGAACACTCAGTGCAAGTTAAAGGTTAATAAAACTGTCTAATGACTTGTAGGTGAATATAAAAGACACTTTCAGAGATCCCGCTTTGGGCATATTTCAACTGCATATTCAACTGCTTCTTCTCTAAGACACTTCTAGACATGTGAGTGTTTCAAAATTGTGAATTAATAATAGTTTAATCATGTTTGCATTTGATTACAATGTATTTTGCCTTGAATCATCTCTGACATGATAGAAGTGGATGGATACACATTTGTATCTACAAGAAACTGTAAAATCAAGATCGAACGTATGATGTTAAGCAATGGTTCTCAACTGTATTTTTTTGTCTATATTTTAAGAAAGGTAAAATAGTTTAGTCTCTCAGCATTTTATTATTAGAATTTTATTTTATTTGTTTCAATATTTTTTATTTTATTAATATTTTTATACTTATTATTGTTTTTTTCCATTTTCCCACATAAGAACACAACTTCGACTTTGTTTACCTCTTGAGTCCAGACCAATGGAGTATTCAGACAGTAATAAGAAAAGATCTCAGGCCAAATGCTGCTCCCCAAGTCTAAAGGCAAGAGAAATCTTTGACCATATGCATGTTTAACCGAGCAACAAGTGTAGAACCACTATTAGCTGATTATTTTTAATAGTGTTGTGTAATAGCTGTTATACTTCTGACAAAAAAAGGTTAAATCTTCTGACTTAATCTTTTTTCCACCCTTGTGACTGGAAAGATCTTTATTGGTGTACTTGCCTTCTGTTATTTCTCCAAATCCCTGACGGGGGCTTACACCAAAAGCACCATCACTCAGATTGAGAGGCGGTTTGAGATCCCAAGCTCTACTGTTGGTATCATCGATGGCAGTTTTGAAATGGGTGAGTTGAGATGCGTCGAGCTGCACTGAGAAATGAGGGTTGAGGTTCACCCATTACATGAGTACTTATAGCAGTGAGTCACACCACTGAAGCTGTAATGTGACGGAATTTGGGACAGTTGATTGATGAACATAGAGCTTGTTAAATAACATCACACTTGCTTCCAGGTAATCTGCTGGTCATCACAGGGGTAAGCTACTTTGGCACTAAGTTTCATAGGCCCAAGATCATTGGAGCAGGGGTCCTGCTGATGGGTTTAGGGACACTTATAATGGCTTTACCTCACTTCATTATGGACCGGTGAGTAACGTTCATGGATCAATGACAAATGAGGGTGTCTGTAGTGAAGAACAGAAACAAATATTTTATAAGTCCCTAGAATTTTACTTTTTGTATTCATGTTTTTTATTTCATATGATTTTAAAACACTTTTATAACATTTTAATGAAAAGTTCAAATTTAAAAGACTCAAAAAATGTTTTATTTAGTCCAAGCATTAAGTAAAATGTTCCTTATCTGATATTTTAGAAGATTTGTTGATTATAAAAGATGTGTTTTCAAGTCATTTTATCTATCAATTATTTGAATATAATATTGAATAAATTAATTGATGGCCATCACATAATTAGTATATTTATACTAAAATATTTAATAAAGATCCACCTCATAACGATAAGTATTCTTCAAGATCTGTATTTTAAATGCATTTACAATTTATGTGTCTGTTTGTTTCTGACAGGTACAAGTATGATACAGCTGCCACCCACACTAATGATGCTGATAATTTCACAGTGAGATCCACATGCTCATCTGACACCCAGAATACTGTTCAACAGCTTGTGTCCGGTAATGCATGGTTATATGTGGAAAAGCATGTGGGATATTTTAATTGTAAAATGCAGTAAAATACCCAACAGAGCACTCTATATGGGCTGTATAGGATGCCAAAAGGGGGAAGAGGAAAGCTCGCCTGCATGGGTGATTGTGCTGTTGGGAAACATTATTCGTGGCATCGGGGAAGCCAGCATCGGTCCTTTGGGAATGTCTTTCATAGATGATTATGCACACCCAGAAAACTCTGCTTTTTACATTGGTGAGAAAATTATTGTGTTTTTTTTTATTTTTATTTTTTTATCTCAAACTGAAGTACCCTTGTCCCTTAGTCCCATTTTTTTTTTCTGTAGGTTGCCTGCACACACTCGGAGCCATCGGGTCAATTTTCGGTTACTCGCTTGGATCTCTGTGTGCTATTATTTACGTGGATATTGGCTTAGTGAATAGAGGTGAGTTAAAATTGTTATAACTTAGAAGTAACTAACGAGAAAGTACCAAAAATTAAGTATTACTAAGTAAACTAAGTATTACTTAGTTTGTTTTGATCTGTACCATGGTAGTACTGCCTCTTTGAAATACCTTGAGATACCATGACAAATACCATGGTATATGAATATGGTAATGGACAAGGGTTGGGGTGAGAGGGTCCGTAGGGTCTCAAGCTGGAAAACGGGACTACCACAGAAGCATTTTCAGAGCAGAAGACCATCATGGCAGAACTGGAACCATCGTGGCAGAACAGTTGAACACGATGGTGGAACAGGAGGCCTTAAGCGTTGTTTATACTTGACGCGTCCGCAAGAGCGCGAAGGTGCGCGCGGCAAAATGACGTAATTGCGGTGTGGGCGGTCGTGCAAGACCCCATTTCGCCTGGCGGTGTGCACGGCACCTTTTGTAACATCGCGCGCGGCGCCGCATCCGAAGATGAACGACTTCGAGCCGAATCTGGCCGAACTGGCTTTATGCCCAGCTGCACTACTTCCTGAACTTCAGCCAGCTCCTTGTTTCCTGTCTGCCATTATTGGACAAATTGATTAATTCAGGTGTGCCTGACCTCAGTAGTCATGGCAACAATAATCAGACACACCTGAATTAATCAAGTTTGCCCAATAATGGCAGACAGGAAACAAGGAGCTGGCTGAAGTTCAGGAAGTAGTGCAGCTGGGCATAAAGCCAACTGGTACGTCTGCACCAGCATGTTTATGATCCTTCTATACACATAGACATTTGCATTGATGGGCGACCATAAAAGCCTCTCATTTTTTGAATAGGAACACATTTGCATTAAGCACCCAGTTTGCACTTGTCTAAAGTAACTGCTTACATTTACAAAATAAGCCTACAATAGCAGAAGTAAGCCCTGCTGATGAAATTAAGGTTTAAACACTCTTCAATAAGGCTTCAGTTGTTTAACTAGTTTGTTCAAAAAAGTACAATAAACCTACTGCATTTATTACTCTTTTAATATGGATCAGCTATTAATAAACTACTAATAAACGGCAAACTACTTCTTCACTGGTGATTACTGGTGGTTTAGAGGAGAATTACTCCTAGTCGCCCCCTGTCGTTTCACAGAATAGCACAACGGCGAGCGCGTCAAGTATAAACGCCTCGTCCGTTTGGAGAGGTGCGCGCGCAGTCAGCGGAGACTCCGCTCGTGCGGACGCGTCGAGTATAAACAAGGCTTTAGGGGATCCTGCAAAAAAGGGGGCTTTGGGGAAGCCAGCAGAGCAGGAGGCTCACGAAAGGTCAGTGGATCAAATGACCCAAGATAGGGAGGCATATTATGATGAGGCCTCAGCAAAGCCGGCTGAGGGGAAGACCACAGGAAGAGCCAATGGATTAGTTCACCCAAAAATGAAAACTATTGCATAATTAACTCACCCTCAATCCATCCTAGGTGTATATGACTTTTTTCTTTCAGCCAAACACAATCAGAGTTATATTGAAAAATACTCTGGCTCTTCCAAGCTTTATAATATAATATAATGGGAATGAATGGTAACTTGGTTTTTGAAGCCCAAAAAAGTGCATCCATACTACTAACTGTACTAACTCTGAAGAAGATTTATTCATGTCTAAGACGAGGAGAACCTGATAGAACAATGAAACCCACCATAGGGAACCAGCTGTGTGTGTGGTGCTACAGGGATCGCCAATGCTTCAGGGGAAGGTTCGGTTCGCAGTGAAGTAGTCGGAGGATTCGGTGAAGGAGGATTCAGGTTGGTCTTTGTGGCCAGAAAAAAAGGTTCAAATAAGACTCCTCTTACCTGATAAAATAGCCCATGAGTGGCCACTATGGTCAGGGAAAGGGACTCAGGGAAGACCTCACTGGCAGAACAGAAAGAAGAATGGTTGATCTCAACAACAGAGAAGGCAGGGTCAAAGATCTGGTTGCTCTCTGTGGTTAAGATAAAGGAGGGAGTGTTATCAGCTTGTCCTCTGGAAGAAGTTAAGATCCCGCTGGGCTGATAATAAAGGCCTGGTCTTCTTTCAGGTAGACAACACACACAGTTTGATGGGGAACCCAAGTGCAGGGTTTTAAAGTTATGGATAGTGAACACTTAAGGATGATAACAGAAAAAGAACAGGTGGGATTGCAGGACAGGTAAGATAGGGAACACACAGAGGGAGAACAGATGAAGATAAAGAGTCTTTTGATGAAGGAAAGCTGAGATGGACATGAAGTAAGTAACTCTACTAATTTAGAACAGAGAAGTCCATTTGTTCTTATCAGAGATCAGACACTGAGTGACTGTGGAGTATAAATGCTGTTCTTGATAGCAGGTGTGACAGAATACATAGAGTGGGCAAATAGTGAAATGAGGTGGTGAGCCCGGTGGAGGTTTTAATATATATTCACATATATTGTTTATTTGTACGATATATTTTCTTCTCATTATCAGAGAGTGTGACCATCACCCCTCAGGACTCTCGCTGGGTTGGGGCCTGGTGGTTGGGTTATGTGGTTTCTGGGCTGTTGACTCTGCTTGCTGCTTTGCCTCTCTGGTTCCTGCCAAGAGATTTACCTGAAAACCCCCAAACCTATGAGCTAGACAACCCCTCAAAACAACATAAACACACACCCAGCATTACAGAGATAGCTAAAGGTATGGCGACCTTACTGTGTGTGTGTGTGTGTGTGTGTGTGTGTGTGTGTGTGTGTGTGTGTGTGTGTGTGTGTGTGTGTGTGGTGTGTGTGGTGTGTGTGTGTGTGTGGTGTGTGTGTGTGTGTGTGTGTGTGTGTGTGTGTGTGTGTGTGTGTGTGTGTGTGTGTGTGTGTGTGTGTGTGTGTGTGTGTGTCACTATGGAGCTTTACAGTTTCAGTCTCTTTTAATTATACATATTGAAAAGATGGCCAGGAGATCCTCCAGAAAATCAACTGTTATGTAACACAGATCAACGTAATACAGGTTTGGAAGAATATGAGTTTTCAAGGAAAATAATGGAGGTTATTATTTTAAATTATAAAATGTTATTATGGTCTACTATGACAATGTAAAAAAAAAAAAAAAAAACATTTGCTTATTTGCTTGTTTTCTAGATTTTGGGCCGTCTCTGAAGTCTCTGCTCACCAACAAGATCTATCTCCTGTACCTGGTTTCCAATGTAGTGGCATTCAATGCTTTTGTCATAGCCATAACATATACGCCAAAGTATTTGGAACAGCAATTTGGACAAAGTGCATCCAAGACCAACTTTCTCATAGGTGACAACTGCCATGATTACGGCCATGTTTTTTGTTGATGTTTTTTTTTTTTTTTTTTTTGCTGGCTGCTTAAACTGAGTGTGCTTATGTTTTTCTGTAGGACTGACATCTATTCCGCCTGTGGCTCTGGGGATGTTCCTGAGTGGGTTTATAATGAAGAGGTTTAAACTGGATCTGCTGGGATCTGCAAGAATGTCGTTTTTCACTGCAATTGCCGCATTGTTTCTCACCATACCTTACTTTGGTCTCAGCTGTGAAAATACTGATGTCGCTGGGGTCACAGTGCCCTATCAAGGGTACTTTCATCTCCAGTCACACTCTTATTGCATCATGGAAACTATACATTATCCATCGTTTCAATCTAACCATTTAACAAACTGCTTGCCCTATGTAGTGTCATAGAAATATGTAATATAATATATTCTATTGTTTATTTGTCAGATCTGTAGAAGTTCAGAATATAAGCCGTGATGTTCTCACTTCTTGCAATGCCGACTGTGGGTGTCCTGACTTCCAATGGGATCCAGTGTGTGGACAGAATGGAGTGACCTACATCTCTCCTTGTCACGCAGGCTGCAGTTCCACTCGTGGCACTGGACAGAATATGGTGAACAACTATCTTTAACTTTTGACCTCAAAATCATTATTACATGTGTTTGAGTGTCTTTTCTTTCTTTTTTTTTCATTTGCATGTGTCTGTCAGACATTCCACCACTGTGCATGTGTCCAGAGCTGGGGAATGAGCGCTGGGAACTCCTCTGCAGTGCTTGGACAGTGTTCACGAGAGAGCAGATGTACTGTAATGTTCTACATCTATCTGGCACTGCAGTCTCTCGCCTTCTTTGTGTTCTGTCTGGGCACTGTTCCCTTCTTCATCATCTCATTGAGGTTCTGTTTAATTACTTTACAACATACAGTATCTTACAGTGAATGATTAAACACAACTATGTTTTATATTTATATGGATGAAATTTGTGTTAAATGTTTAATCTGTTCTTGCAGAATTGTGGATCCTGAGCTGAAGTCTCTCTCAGTGGGTGTGCTACTGTTAGTTTTAAGAGTTTTGGGTAAGTTCACATTTGTATTGTTTGAGTTTATTTAGAAGAAGTGCCCCAAGAATTTAAATTAAATTACAGATGTTATTCACATTAAGGTCTGGCACAGCATTGTTTTTAATGTAATGTCACTCTTTTAAAGGTGGTATTCCTGCTCCTATTTACTTTGGTGCTCTTATTGACTCTACCTGTCTGACATGGGGTCACAAGAAATGTGGTGGAAGAGGGGCTTGCAGAATGTATGACACTGACACTTTTAGGTGAGCATATCTGGCAGGATTATTCTATGTAGCCCCAACTGATGCATGCTAAAATATAATGTGACCCTCACCAGGTTCCTGTTTCTGGGACTGGTCAACTGTCTGCGGTTGTTAGGATATATCCTGCTATGGGTGGCCATCACACAGATTAACAGGAAAGTGCAGAATGATAAACGGATGTCCAAGGACAAAGAACTGCAGGAGCCTATTGGATGATCTAGAACAGCAGAACACTCTAAAATAATGTTCTGCATTGTTTTATTTTGTATTTGTTTGTGTGCTTTTTTATGTGCTTTGTTTAATTTTAATTTGTTCCTTGGTCATTTTGAACATATGGTGACATTTTATTTCTGTGGCCAGGAGACTGAGAATCTTTTGTCCCATTATTTATGTTTATATTTATATTGAATTAATTTATATTAAAAAGGTATTATTATTAATTATTTTATTGTTATCAATGTTTAGAAAGTGTTTTGCAAATAGAAATAGACAAAAAAAAAGTTAGATATAACCCCACAATATAAGTGTTACAAATATAACTTTAGATTTAAAATGTAGACTTGGTTAATGGCTCATGTCACCAGAGTGACACTGTGTAGTATTAATGTTAAAAATGTTTAATGGAAAAATCAATTTGCTTGATCAATGTGTGACCCTTGCTTCATTGATTAATAAATCAAATACAGATGAAGATCAGATGTCAAGTTGTCCTAGGTTTTTAAAGTATTGTGTTTTTAACCTTGAACTTTGCTGTTGAACTCATCTTTCATGGCATGGAATCTGGCATCAAAAATGCATGTGTGAAACATACAGTGTTTTGTTCAACAGTATAAAAGAGACTGTCCTCCTCCGAAAAACGACCCCTTATCACAGTTGCCAACTCTCGCGAGACAAATAAGCAACTGTAGCTTCATAAACAAGCCCAAAACAACCCCAATATTATTAGATTATTTAGTTTCAGCATTATCATTTATTTTTTATTACCAATAAATGAGCCTGCAACATATTAAACTGAAACCACTCCTTTATTAGAAAAGGATAAACGGATTAGGAAAAAAAGGATTTAAAAAAGGTTTGGAGAGATGGAAAAGGACAAAAAGACAATCAGGAAAAGACGGGGATATGTAACACACACACACACACACACACACACACATTATATAATATATATATATATATATATATATACATATATATATATATTTTTTTTTATTTATTTTTTTTTTTTTTCTTAATAAAATAAATTTGACCCATATGTATCTTATGTTAGTATAGACTAGTTTTTTTTATTTTTTATTAAAGCCTGTCATAATTAATATATTACAAAAACATTGTAAAAATTACAAATTTACCTTACAAAAGAAGGTCATCCCTCTTCTCCCCTGCACTGTCCATCATCTCCCCAACGTCTATCATTGGATTACAGTGTCGCGCGCGCGGCTGCCTGCACGTTGAACGGGATTTTTCTCCAATAAGGGGGCGGATTCGGCGGAATGTTTTGACGAATTACGCCACAGCACTTATACAATTGCACTGATTGGCTATGGCTGTGAGCAGACAGTGTCAATCAATGTACTGGAGATTGAGAAAACGGCAACCGTGACCATAGATGTAAAGAAAACAAAGTTGCTTGTCAGATTTTCCTAACAAGCAACCATATTTTTTTAATAAGCCCAAAAAAACGCAACCCGCAACCCTTTTTTAACGCTTTTTTAACGCGACTTACAAAAAAAAAAAGCCCAAAGTCGCGTATTATAAAGCCTAGTTCACACTACATGATTTTAAGCCCGATTTAAGCCCGATTTGCAAATCGTTGAGCTCGCCGACAGGTCAGGTGTTATCGAGTGCAAATCGCGGGGGATTAGCGGGCGATGAACGCTTGCCAATCTGTTAGTATGAAAGAGCCAACAACGCATCAAAGACGCTCGCAGACGCCTCGCAGACGCGTCGCCGAGCCTAGAAAAATATCTAGCATGCTAGATATCCAGAGCTGTCGCACGACTCAATCTCACTGATGTCATGAGCAGCAGCCAAAATACGCGGTAAATACGTAGGGTAAATACGCGGGTAAATACGTGATTTATGCCGTCAGCCAAACATAAACATGCAGCTACATCTCCAATATAAACATGCTGTACTCACCTCCAACTCTCTCTGCAGCACAGACCTGCTGTTCGCGTATGCACATCCACTCTTTCGCCCATACTCTCTTATTTTTTCTTTTTTTGCGTTTTTTCTCAGAGCAAATCATCGTGCAAACAGTTTGCAGCACTAGTTTCTGTCTGACGTCCATATTCGCGTGTTGTGTTCTTCTTCGCTGTGTATTGGCGCGTGTGCTGTTTCGCGTCAAGATAGACATTAGACAGATAGATTTGTAGACAAGATAGAATCGTTGGATGACTCGTGTAGTGCGTTACCTCCTGTTGCGGATCAATCACGTTGTGTCGTGTGGTGTGAACAGCTCAACAACTTGAACACTCCTGATTTCTCAGAGAGCAAGTCATGTAGTGTGAACCGCACAGTTCAGCCCGACGTTTTAAAATCATGTAGTGTGAACTAGGCTTAAGCGGACTTGGCAACTATGCCCCATATGTCGTTTGTACATGCAGCGTATTACGACCTATAGTGGCGTTTTAAAATGAAGCGCCCTCTAGCAGTGTTATATATGACAGTCTCGTTTATCGGGTGTGTCGTCATCAAATGACCTTTGACTGTCGTTACCAATAAAAACAAAATGCGGCAAGAGAAAGACCCTGAACGCCGTAATCAATATCTGTTTTATTTTATTTAAAGATCTATTTAATGTATCGTTGTGACTGTCGGCAATTCATGTGTAAGTAAGTGTAGTTTGATGTTTTTTTCTTTACAAATCAGTTGCGAATGCCACTGAATGAATGTGATTTTACCACCGTATATTAGCTCGATCCTGCTAGTTAAAGCACAGTGCCCATAAATTTTACCATAGTAATTAGTTTTACTGTGGAATTTTTATTTAAATAAGACAACGCCATGCTTTTAAGACTGTGGTTTTACTGCGGTATTTGTAAACACAGTAACACAACACTTACAATGGTTTTACTTAAGTTAAGTAGTTTTACTGTGGAATTTGTAGTTAATGCACAGTACCACGACACATACCTTGGATTTAACACAGTGACTGTAACGTTAGATTTACTGTGGTATTTGTAGTTAAAGCACAGTAACTTGCATGCTTTTACCACAGTAACTGTTTTTACTGTCTACTATTTGTAGTTAGAGCACAGTAACCACATCACTTACCATGGTTTTACCAGAGTAACTGTCGTTTTACTGTGGTATTTGTAGTTGAAACAGTAACAAAACACTTGCCATGGTTTTACTACAGTAACCATAGTTTTACTGTGGTGTTTGTAGTTGAAACAGTAACACAACACTTGCCATGGTTTTACCACAATAACCACATCACTGGCCATGCCTTTAATACCTTTTTGTAATGTAATTGTAATTCAATATTCTTTTTCTGTCTTGCAGTTACTTCAGATCACATACTCCTCCATCTCCATCTCCCACAACAACCTTTAATCCAACAGCTCTTTTAAGAGGCCATCTCTCGCAAAAACTCACTTTCTGTCTCTCTCTCTCTGTTTTTTTTAACTGTAATTAATTTACACATAATTTTGCTCTCTTTCTTTCTCTTCTTCATCATGGAATATTTTTAAAAATCAAAATTTGATCAAATCTTTCAGAATGCTGCTATTAACAGGGAACTTGAACTCAAAGCTCCCAGTGCTGATCTTGAAGAAGCTGCCAGGGAGGCTGAACAAGTCCTTCAAATTAGGTAATGTTGAACACATTTAGTTATAGGTGATTTGCTTTAATGAATGTATCCTTATTTTATGTTTTATTAACTTTCCTTAAAGTCCTTCCTCTTAAATAATTTGGTCACGGATCATTTTTAACACACTGTCTCAACATGTATATATTTCTCTTTGTTTCAGCTGAAAAGGAAGTGCTGTCAAGGGCTTGTTAAACCTGTCTTCGTGGAGAGGGATGAATTCGGCCATCTTGTGCGTATATGAAGAAGGAAAAAAGCTGCAAAGGCAAATGTTTCCAATGGTATGTCTGTGTTGGTCTTAACCCTTGATTAAACATTACTGCAGTTACATTTTGCACAGCATTTGATGTTTCTTAAACTTTGTTTTACATACTACACTACCCCATCAGTAAGAACCCACAATAAAGCGTCATGTCGAAATAGTAATAGTTCGTTCAACTAACCAAGTCAGCAAATTCATATGATATTGTACAAGTGCACTTGTACAAAATTCTATGACTTTTACTCCAGCTGCTGTCATTGGCCATTGCCTCAACTCTCTTGCAGATTGTAAGTCGAACCGTTTATATCAGAAAGTTCATATCAAGTCCATTGTATTCTTTATTAACCTTTACATATTGGCGCCGTCTCTTCTCGTACCAACAGTACATGATATCTTTCCACATGTTGATTTTTATTGACCACATCTGTTTAAGAAGCAAGAGTCTGGAAATGCTAGTAAATACTAACAAGTTGCGTGACGCATCAGATCTTCAAATAACTTGTCCTAATCAGATCACTTAAACGATTAGTTCACCCAAAAATGAAAATTCTGTCTGTAATTACTCACCCTCATGTTGTTCAACCCCGTAAGAATTTCATTCATCTTCAGAACACAAATTAAGATATTTTTGATTAAATCTGAGAGCTGTCTCACTCCTCCATAGAAGCTAAGAGATCGAAACTTGCCGACCTAGAAAGTTAGAAAAGACAATGTTTAAAATAGTCCAAGTGACTACAGTGGTTCAACCTTGAGTTTATCCAGCGATGAGAATATTTTTTGTGCGCAAAAATAACGACTAATTTAACTCTTCATTTTCTTCTCTGTGGGCCTCTGAGTGAGTTTACGTAGTGTAACAGCACAGTGCTTCTGTGTTGAACGTCACACGTAGGCTCGCTATTGGCCGACCTAGGTCATGTGTGTGATGCGTGTGACGTACAACACAGAAGCGCTGCGCTGTTACACTTCGTGGCTCACTCAGAGGCCCACACAGAAGAAAATGAAGAGTTGAATAAATGAAAATGATCACTTGCACACACACGTGTACACGCACACAAACACACACACATGTGTGACTCCAATAGAAAGCATTTTTATTGAAATTGGCAAATAAAATCAATAATTCCTGCATAAATCTGAAAATTCTCACACATAAATGAAGGCCTGGTACTAGATCACTAATACAATGTGTGAATGAACATTATCACACACACATGTGCGCCCACACAGACACAGACACAAATAGGTATGATATGAGAGCACAAATGTAATATGGAAAGAACGTGACTACACACACACAACATACACACAGAGAGACACACAAACAAACAAACAAACAAACAGGTGTGACCGCAAAAGAGAGCATTTTTATAGAAATTGGGAAATAAAATCAATAATTCCAGCATGAATCTAAAAATGTTCACACATAAATGAAGGCCTGGCATTAGAGAAAAAAAACAATGTGGAATGAGCATGATTACACACACACACACACTCACACACATGCACGTGTGCACACACAAACACACACAGACACAGGTGTTTATTCTTCACTCCTGTTCATATCCGCCTATATCTGTTTGTTTTTTGTTTTTTTTTCTTTTAAAAATTAATTTCTTATTCTAAAGTTAATCGTTTTATACATTTCGATTATTGAAATAATATGAAATTGCAATCAAGTATTTTCTTTTAGTGGTAACTTGTGGCATTATTGCAAATTTATTTGGCATTACTGCTAAATTTATATAGCATTATTGCAATAACAAGATACTTCAAAAGACCTCAAACAACAACAAAAATAATTCTAAACTTTGACAAAATACTGGTTTAATGTATTTTAAGCGTTTAAATATATTGTATGAGCCATATTCATTCTGTATTATTTTATGTAATTTTGTCCTGTGCCACTAGGGGGCTGTATGTGCTTTGTGGCTCAGCTAATCTAGGGTCAGCCGGTTAGGCCATTTAACTTGGAGGAAACTCAGACACAGGTGTTGCTGATTTGGGAAGCAAACAGTTTTCGACTGTGCCTAGTGTCTTGCCTTTGTGTGATCAATACGTTTTGTTGTTTTTATATGTATGTATTATAAGTTAAGATATTGCCGCTGTATGATATATGGAGGAAAATAAACTTGCTAGATAATAGTAACATTACTGAACTCTCCGTGTTTGATATGTGTGAGATCACACGGCACACGTCTAAACTTAATCCGCTGTATAAGCAACCAGTACTCGACTTCGTTTAGGACTTAGTCAGTACAATTAGGTCGAAAATTAGGCAATTAGGTACGTAGATAATTTAAATGATGCGTTAGGGGCTGCGTTTACAGATTTATTAAACTCATTCGGGGTCAAGCAAAACGTCACCGGACCAACTCATCGTCTTAATCATACACTCGATTTAATTATATCATATGGAACCAATCCAACCGATATAGATATTGTTCCACAAAGTGATGATGTCACTGACCACTACTTGGTAACTTGCATATTACGCACTGCTGTAATATGTCATGCTGCGCCACGTTATCGACCAGGTAGAACAATTCGTCCATCCACCATAGATCATTTCTCAAATAGCTTATCTGATCTGTCTCAGCTGCTGTCTGAACCCAAACAAACAGATGAATTAGACGAACTAACTAGCACTATGAGCACCATTCTCTCTAGAACATTGGATATTGTTGCACCCATTAGATTAAAAAAGGTCAGAGAAAAAAGTATAGCACCATGGTACAATAATACTACGTATGTTTTAAAGAGAGAAATCCGTAATTTAGAGCGTAAATGGAAAAAAACTAATTTAGAGGTCTTTAGAATCGCGTGGAAAGACAGTATGTCACTTTATAAAAAGGCACTTAAAACGGCCAGGGCTGAGCACCTCAGCAAATTAATAGAAAACAACAGAAATAATCCAAGGTTTTTATTTAATACCGTGGCTAGACTAACAAATAAACAGACGTCGTCTGAACAAAATACCTCGTTACAGTTTAGTAGTAATGATTTCATGAACTTCTTCACCGAGAAAATTGAAAGCATCAGAATCAAAATCGTAAACGTTCGATCTTTGCTCGTGCCTTATAATTCGGCCGCAATTATCACCCCGCAAGAACAATTACAATGCTTTACAACCATAGAACAAAAAGAGTTAAATAAACTTATCACTTCATCTAAAACAACAACATGTTTATTAGATCCTATACCAACTGAACTACTGAAAGAAGTGTTACCTGTAGTGGAAGAGCCTCTTCTCAATATTATTAACTCATCTTTATCTTTAGGTCATGTTCCAAGAACGTTCAAGCTGGCAGTTATAAAACCTCTTATTAAGAAACCACAATTAGATCCAAATAACCTAGCAAATTACAGACCCATTTCGAATCTTCCATTTATGTCAAAAATATTAGAAAAAGTTGTGTCCGCTCAACTCGGCTCTTTCTTGCAAGAAAACGACATCTATGAAAAGTTTCAGTCTGGATTCAGGCCACATCATAGCACTGAAACTGCGCTTGTTAGAATCACAAATGATTTACTTTTAGCTTCGGACCAAGGCTGTATCTCAGTACTAGTTTTACTTGATCTTAGTGCTGCGTTCGATACTATAGATCACACAATACTCTTAGATCGACTACAAAATTACACTGGTGTTCAAGGACAAGCATTAAGCTGGTTCAGGTCATACTTATCTGACCGCTACCATTTCGTCTACTTAAATGGAGAAAAATCGATTATAACTTCGGCAAACTATGGAGTGCCGCAGGGATCTGTGTTAGGCCCTTTATTATTCTCAATATATATGCTGCCACTTGGTAATATTCTAAGGAAACATGGAATTAGTTTCCATTGTTATGCTGATGACACTCAAATATATATTTCCTCACGGCCAGATGAATACGCTAAATTATCCAAATTGACAGATTGTGTTAAAGATATAAAAGATTGGATGACGCATAATTTTCTTTTATTAAATCCAGACAAGACAGAGGTAATACTTATCGGTTCTAAAAACCATCCACAAAACCTTTCACAGCACGACTTTAACATAGTAGGATGCCCTTTTACTCTATCCGCTACAGTAAAAGACCTGGGTGTTACATTAGACTGCAACCTGTCTTTTGAAAAGCATATTTCATATGTTACAAAAACAGCCTTTTTCCACCTTAGAAACATTGCTAAGCTACGTAATATGCTATCAGTCTCTGATGCAGAAAAGTTAGTTCATGCATTCATGACCTCGAGACTAGATTACTGTAATGCTTTATTAGCTGGTTGTCCTGCATCTTCAATAAACAAGCTACAGTTAGTCCAAAATGCAGCCGCTAGAGTTCTTACTAGATCAAGAAAATATGATCATATAACACCGATTTTATCATCACTTCATTGGTTACCTATAAAGTTCCGTATTAATTACAAGGTATTGCTTTTGACCTATAAAGCTCTAAATGGTTTAGCTCCAGTCTATTTAACGGATCTTCTATCGCCTTACAATCCATCGCGCTCTTTAAGATCACTAGATTCGAGGTTTCTGGTCATTCCTAGGATATCCAGATCCACCAAAGGAGGCAGAGCATTTTCACATTTAGCTCCGAAGCTCTGGAATAGCCTTCCTGATATTGTTCGTTGCTCAGACTCGCTCTCCCAGTTTAAAACTAGACTGAAGACGCATCTATTTAGCCAGGCATTCATATAAATTTTTTATATTACAGTTAATGTAAATTCGGCCTCTAGTTCATAAACGCCAGAGGAGAACTGGCCCCCGACTGAGCCTGGGTTCTCCCAAGGTTTTTTTTTCTCCATTGGGTCATCTGATGGGGTGTTAGGACACCATTAGGTCACTGGATGGAGTTTTTCGGTTCCTTGCCACTGTTGCCTTAGGCTTGCTCAGTTGGGGATATTCAAATTAATTAACCAATCATACCATTGATCAGCTCTACCAAACTTGGATGTCTTTTTTCCAGTAATAAACAAACATTAAGTTGTTTTGATTGATACTGTGAAGCAGCTTTGATACAATCTGTATTGTGAAAAGCGCTATATAAATATATTTGACTTGACTTGACTTGAAAACTGTTTGCTTCCCAAATCAGCAACATCTGTGTCTGAGTTTCCTCCAAGTTAAATGGCCTAAACCGCAGACCCGAGATTAGCTGAGCCACAAAGCACATACAGCCCCCTAGTGGCACAGGACAAAATTACATAAAATAATACAGAATGAATATGGCTCATACACTCCAGCCCCTAATTGCGTCTGCCAGTGCAATTACACCAAATTCAAAAGAGCCATAAATACCGAAAATCTACCCCATGGGAACCAATTGCTCTTTAGCTTCATTAAGCAAGCATAATTTAGTTATGGGTCGTTCAATGATGTTTGTCTTGGTCTTCAAACGAACCACACGTACCAGACCTCTCTTATCAGGGAAGGTTTCCAAGACTCTTCCTAGCATCCATGACCCACGTGGTGCTGTGGAGTCCGCAACCATGACCAGGTCTCCAGGATAAAAACTCCTCTTCTCCTGGTTCCATTTTTGACGCTCCTGTAAAAGCGGTAAGTACTCGCGGATCCACCTCTTCCAAAAGAGATCCGAAATGTAATGGGTTTGTTTCCACCTTCTCCTTGCGTAAACATCCCCTTTGTTGAACAGTCCTGGTGGGAGAACTGGTTTTCCTTTGAGGAGTAGCAGATGGTTTGGCGTCAACGCCTCAAGATCGTTGGGATCCTCTGACAGTCTTGTGATGGGGCGATCGTTAAGCATAGCTTCAGCCTCACAGAGCACGGTATGGAACCCTTCATCATCCAAGGTTTGCTGACGGAGCACAGAGCACAAGATCTTCCTGATCATCCTTATCATGCGCTCCCATGCGCCACCGTGATGTGACCCAGTTGGAGGGTTAAAGCTCCACTTGATTCCCTTTTTGGACAAGGCTCTTTCAATGCGGTCATGATTCAAAGAGGCCAAGGCTTCTCGCAACTCCCTTTCTGCACCCACAAAGTTGGTGCCATTGTCAGATCTCAAGTGCGAGATTTGTCCTCTTCGACAGATGAACCTTCGCAACGCGTTGATGCACGAGTCTGTGTCAAGAGAATAGGCCACTTCCAGGTGCACGGCCCTGCTTGTCATGCAAGTGAATACTACTCCATATCTCTTCACGATGCTACGCCCTCTTTTTACGTCAACTGGCCCAAAGTAATATACGCCAACGTTAGTGAACGGCGGTAGATCAGGAACCACTCTCTCCTCTGGCAGGTCTGCCATTTTTTGCTCACCAGGTTTTCCACTATGAAGCTTGCAAATGAGGCATCTTGATATGATCTTCCTCACTGCAGTAGGTCCACTTGTGATCCAGTATTTTCTCCTTGTAGCGGAAAGAACATGATTTCTACCTCCATGTCCAAGCTGTAAATGGACATGACGGAGGATAAGATCGGAAATATGTTGGTCCTTTGACAAGATGAGGGGGTGTTTAATGTCCTCAGGGATTGCTGCTTTTTTTCAGCCGTCCCCCAACTCGTAGAAGTCTTCCTTCTAGAACCGGATCCAATTTGAGGAGGCTGCTACTTCTAGGCACTTGTGGCTTGCCAGAGGTTAGTGCAGCAAATTCAGTGGGAAATCTCTCTTGCTGGCAAAAAGCGATTATGGAGGTCTCAGCCTCCAAGAGATCTTCCAGCGTCACCTTCTGATTCCCAAGCAATGTTGAGAAAGCTTGCATCTGCTTTTGCACATCCAACCTTGCTGTTCCAATAGCACTGATGTTTTCACGATCCAACTCTTTTCTTTTTTCTTTCAGTTTGAGCAGAGCTCCTTTCAGCTTAATGAGCCACGCAACTGCAACTTTCAGTCTTTGCCAATCAGAGAAATGGGTCATCAGTTGCGATGTTGCGTTGATGTCAACAAGTATCGCATTGACCATCAGACATCTCTTTACTTCTGGGTCGTCGGCAGTGACACTTGTATCCACAGGAAATGTTGGCCACATTTCTTCAGGTTCTCGCAGGAATTTCGGGCCTTCTATCCATCTTTGCTTCACAAGATCTTCTGCCTTCAATCCACGTGAAGCATCTTCTGCAGGGTTCAGAGATGTGGGAACGTATCTCCACTGCTCAATTTCCGAGTTGACCCTGATGGTGGTTACCCTATTTGCTACAAAGGTTTGAAATCTTCGGTCCTCATTCTTTATGTACTTAAGAACTGATGTGCTGTCAGTCCAAAAGCAAGTCTTCTTTAGTGGAAACTGGAGCTCCGATTGAAGCATCTTGTCCACTCGTACTGCAACAACGGCAGCGGTGAGCTCTAAACGGGGAATGGTGCCAGTCTTCAGGGGGGCCACTCGGGCTTTGCCAAATAAGAAAGTAACATGAACCCTCTCATCCATGTTCTGCATCCTCAGGTAAGTAACCGTACCATAGCCATTCTCGCTCGCGTCGGCGAAGTGATGCAATTGGGCGCTGACAGTCCTTCCAAATCCTGCAGGCTTCACACATCTGTGGATCTTAAAATATGCCACCTTCTCAAGATCTGTCAGCCATTTGTTCCACTTCTGCTGGAAAGCTGGAGGTATTGGATCGTCCCAATCACACTTCGTCCTGCATAACCCCTGCAACAGCAGCTTGGCCGGGAGAACAAGAGGTGCCAGGAACCCCAATGGATCGTAGATGGAACTGATGATGGATAGCATACCTCGCTTGGTTGCCGGCTTCTTCTTGACTTTCAGTTTGAATTTGAAAGTATCCGTCTCGATACACCACTGCAAACCCAAAGCTCTGTCCAATGGCAGCTTATCCCTGTCCAGATCAAGCTCATGCAGGTTCTTGGACTTGAGATCCTCTGGGAGGCTTTGAAGCACTTCTCGACTATTACTAATCCATTGAGTGAGGGTAAACCCTCCTCTGCTGCAAATGGCTATAAGGTTCTTAACCATGGTGACTGCATCCTCTTCAGAGGGCAGACTCTTCAGTAGGTCATCCATATATAAGTTTCGGTTGACCGTTTCAATCACTTCTGTTGGAAAGTTAGCCTGATTGTCTTCAGCAGTTTTTCTAAGAGCAAGGCAGGCGACACTGGGTGATGAAACCGCTCCAAATAAATGGACAGTCATGCGATGCTCTACAAGACCTTGCTCCAGGTTACCTTGAGGCCACCATAAGAATCTTAAGTAGTCCCGGTGTTTCTCTGCCACCTGAACCTGGTGGAACATAGCCTTTATGTCCGCCATTATTGCCACATGTTCCTGTCTGAACCTCATTAGAACTCCAACTAACGAGTTGGTGAGGTTCGGTCCTTGTAAGAGCTGACTGTTGATCGAGATCCCTTTGTACTCTGCTCCACAGTCAAACACCACTCGTAGCTTTCTTTTCCGTGGATGGTACACACCGTGATGCGGGATATACCACACCTTCCCTGTTGGCGTTTCCAACTGATGCTGCGGCACTTCTTCGGCATAGCCATTGCTAATAACATCAGCAAGAAAGTTGTTGTACTCTTCATGAAAGCTTACGTCTTTTTGAAGTCTCCTTTTTAGACCATGAACACGTTGCATGGCAACGCTGAGGTTGTTCGGCATCGAAAAATTTTTCACTTTGAAAGGCATATGAAACGTGTAATGTCCATTTTTAAACTGAGCAGAGCTTTCCATTATCTCCACAAATTTCTTTTCTTCCCTTGACATTTCTTCCTGTTCTGCAGAAGCTTGCTCATTGAAGTCGTAGTTGTACTGGCTGGTTAACAGTTCTTCAATTCTGTCAATGGCAATTCTGTTGGCATAAACTAAAGGTTGGTCACTTCCACAGTCGCTACTTCCCCGTAACGGACCATTTATTACCCATCCCAGTAGGGTTCTGATCGCGTAGGGTCCTTCACCTTCACGACTGTTAATCACCTCCCAAGGCTCCATCAACTTGGAGGCGTTTGTGCCAATTAATAAGTCAACATCAGCATTTATATGGGGAATCTTTACATCCTCTGAATAAGGCCATTTTCTCAGCTCCCTTTCGCTGATTATGTTGGCTGTAGAGACAGGCATCTCTTTCTGGGTACACACTTTGGAAAGTGGATAGAAGCACTCACCAGAAACTCCTGAAACTTCCAGACCGTCAACAACGGAGGTTTCTACTGCGTTATTGTGGCCCAAGGTGCGGGTATGAATTTTGCATTTGCGTCCTTCCATGTTCAACTTGTCAATAAGCTTCCTGGTGCAGAAAGTTCCTGTACTCCCTGGGTCCAGAAAAGCATAGGTTTCAATAACCTTGTTTCCTTTTAAGCACTTCACCTTAACAGGCAAGATGGGAAGAATTCTATTGCAGTGGCCAGCCCCTGTAAGACAACAAACGGAGGATGTTGTACAGCTGTCGGAAGTATTTGACTGCTCAGTAATTTTCTGCTCACCATCCTTCTGATTCTTTGTAGAAACCCTTTCCTTCTCACCTATGTGCAAAACACTGGGGTGCGTTCGGTTACACTTGTTGCAAATGATGCGCCTGTCGCAATTCTTACTGAGTGTCCTGTGCACAAGCAACTGAAACACAGACCTTTCTCCTTTAGATAGTCCAGTTTCTCCCTGTGTGTCTTTTTTCCCAGTTTAAAACATTGTTCCAAAACATGATTACCAGCAGCACAATACAGGCAGGAAATAGAATCAGTCTTGGTAAAGGATGTCACTTTTTTGTGAGCCTTGTCCTTCTCGTTACTATCTGGTTTGCTGTATCCATTCTCAATGATCACCTGTGTTGCAAAGCTGTTTCTTCCAAACTGAGGTTTTACTTGTAACTTGTTTGCTTTTGTAGCTCCCTTGATAACAGGTAAATTGTCCTGTATGTCACCAAAGACTGGATCTGAAATGATTCTGACCTGGTGCTCGATGTACTCCACAAGGTCTAAGAATCGTGCTCTTCGCCCAGTTTTCTCCAGTATGTCACATGCCCTTGCTCTCCACTTGAGTTTATACGGAAGCTTTTGACTCAGAATCTTTATGTTTGCTGGCATGTTAAGTTCCTCCAAGTACTGAAGATCATCCATAGCGTTGGAACACTCACGGAGGAAGAGTCCATAAGCTTTGAGCGCTTTGGGGTCCTCAGCTTTGATACTTGGCCATCCTTTGACCTTCTCCATGTAGGCTTCTGTTATCTTAAACTCATTTCCAAAGTGCTCCTTGAGCAAAATTTTGGCAGCAGTGAATCCTTTATCTGCAGTCATATGAAGGCAGCTACGCACAATATCCCTTGGCTGCCCCCTAGTAAATTGCTCAAGATAATACAAACAGTCTCCTTTACAGCTGGTCTTTGCCTCCACGCAGTGTTCAAACGCCTTCATAAATGTATTGAACCTTAGAGGATCTCCATCATAAATTGGAATTTCTCGGCGCGGCAGCAGTTGTAAAGTTTGCATTTTAACAAGGAGAGCTGTTATGTCATTCTGTTGTTGCAGCAAATTATAGAGACCTGCGGTCTGATGTTGGCCTTGCAGGGGTTGAAAGCTTTGAAAGACAGTTGGCTTTGGCAAGATAGATGGCTTGGCTAATGGTGAAACATTGCTTTGTAGTGGTAGAGATGCGTGTCGCTGTGAGGGCAGAGGCACAAATACTGAGGCCTGTGGATTGAGAGAGGTGGGCGGGAGCTTAGATCTAGCCCCTTTCCTGATATAGGAAGCCATTCCATCAGATTGTCTTGAATGGACGCTACTACCAACCTGTAGCACTGCTAACTTAGCAGAAGTGGCAGCTATCTCAGTGTCCAGCTCAAGCTGCTCCTTCTTTCTCCTCAAGATGAGCTCCTGCTCCTCCAATGCATGTTTTTCCTTTAAGGCAGCAGCTCTAGCCAAGAGCGCGGCCTGTTCCGCCCTTGCCCTGCGTCTGGCTGAAGAACTGGAGGATCTGATACTAGAGGATCCGCTACTTGTGCCTAGTGTCTTGCCTTTGTGTGATCAATACGGTTTGTTGTTTTTATATGTATGTATTATAAGTTAAGATATTGCCGCTGTATGATATATGGAGGAAAATAAACTTGCTAGATAATAGTAACAAAATTACATAAAATAATACAGAATGAATATGGCTCATACACTCCAGCCCCTAATTGCGTCTGCCAGTGCAATTACACCAAAAATAATCATGAAATAATCATGAAATAATATGAAATTGCAATCAAGTATTTTCTTTTAGTGGTAACTTGTGGCATTATTGCAAATTTATTTGGCATTACTGCTAAATTTATATAGCATTATTGCAATAACAAGATACTTCAAAAGACCTCAAACAACAACAAAAATAATTCTAAACTTTGACAAAATACTGGTTTAATGTATTTTAAGCGTTTAAATATATATATTCATAACAAAAGCTGTTATAAGAGCAGTAAGTCACATCCAGAAAATGAATGGATCTCTATGGGGCCTCTACTGGAAGTATATGGTAATTACACTTTAAAGCTAAAAATATATTATCTACAAAAAAAAAAACATCTAACCAGCAGATGGCAGAATTATGCATCTAACACCTAGATCAATATCCAGAAACGATTCCTATTTAAATTTGATCATCATTAATGTGTTTTTTTCATAAAAATGTAATATTTCATTCGTATGCTAATGGTGTAGTGGAGGAATTCTGCAGTAAATAGGTAAAAAAAGTACTTCATATCTCCCAAAACACAGCATTAATGAATAGATGAGAAGTAAACAAAAAAATGATATATTATTGTATGATTAAAAATGTATATTTTTGTACAATTACTCTATCAATTGTTGGGGTCATATAGACCCCAAAGCCCCGAAGTGTAAACAGGAAATGAAGAACTTTTGAGGGTTAAGAAATACTGAATGCTTGAATAATTATCAGAGGATTAGTTTTTTGTAAGCAAATTAAACTTTTTGAATTATTTTAATACTTATTTGTCATACAGTATCCAACTGCAACATTTTTCTATTGCATGTAATCTATTGTTGCATCTGGTTAACCCCACAATGCAATCTGTAATTTTTTGTTTTATATTTAATGGGGACAAATAAATGTTTAATTTGTCCATTCACCACAAGAACCTGGAAGATCCTGTCATAAATGACTATATATGGACAAGTAAGTGTGACGCATCTGCTCAACTGGGTTGTCATTGGCTTTGACATTTCCTTGGCACCTACAGGACTGGCTGTGGTTGGACAATCTTTAAACCCATATTACTAAACGTTTAATGTTGCAAAGTACGTTTTGCTGTTATAATTACGTCAGTAATACATAAAGTTAACAATGTGGTGTTGATTTGTTGTGAGAAATTACCCCTTTACCGAGATCCTAACCCTAACCCTAAGTATAAGTTAACTGAACTACAAACAAAGACTATTGCCAAATAGTATATAATGATAGAGGCTCATGGGTAATGTAGTTTAAAATGTTTAATAAAGAAATAAAAAAAATACTATCTTTACTGAACATAGGGATATCTAATCATGGTCATTGTGCAAACCTCTAAGACATATTTGAGAGGCACTTTTTAAAATGCCTTTATACCACCTTTTCATATATATATATATATATAATTTTTAAAAAGTGAAGTCAACATCATTATGTAAACATAGCATAAGAATAGTGTTGACAATAAACAAAGACATCAATTTAAACAACCAATACACTTGTGACACTTCATTGTACAACACTGTTTTGTTGAATGGCATACTGTCCAAGTACACACAGTGTGTAACTTATGTCTCAAAAGTCTTAACAAAAAATGAATGCACTGCAAAGCATCATAATGTAAAAGTTCTGGACATCAGAAATTTGAATGCTCATCCTGCTTATAGTACAGGATCCATGTTGATCTTTCCCTGGTACATCATCCTCAGTGTGCCTGAAGTGCCCGTAACAATACAGCCCATGCAGTCTCTTGTGATGCATCTCTCAGCCTTTCATTTCATGTAACTGAAATTTGGCATATTTACTGTATCTGACACAGCATCTAAGTCCTAAAACATATAAAATGGTAACATTCTAGCAAATGATTGTCCCAAATGTCATTAATATGACAAATCTTCATGTCTCAATTAAAACAATCATGCTTATTATGTCTTATTACAAAATCTAATTGTGTATTTACCAAACACAATCCTTAATAAATAATATTCACCATATTTTGTTATCCAACACCATGTACAAAACTTTACTGGATAATACAGCATAAATACAGCTAAAGCAGCATATAAAGACTTATGATATTTGAGAGAAATAAAAAAGGGTTGTTATAATCATGATATTTATCTCCCTATCAAAATTTTCTTCCATGTATATAAGCAATTTGCAATTGTTATCGAGCACAGTACAGTACAAATGATGGACAAAAGATGTGGTCAAATCAAATAATTTTATTGTCACAAAACCATGAACCCAAGTGTGTACAGGTGATGAAATTCTTTTTTTCAAACTCAGCAGAATAACAGTATGGATGACAAGTATAGAATATGTACACAACACATACAGTATTAATATACACAGTATATGTTAGGGACTCAATACAAGTAGAGAACAATATATGGTACAATATTATACTATACACAGATTGAAAAATGAAAAAAATAACAAACAAAATAATCACAGTATACATATACAGTGCAGTACGGTATGAATGAGTGAACATAGAATGTCAGGGTCCAGAATAATATTGAGGAAAGGTGATGATACACAGGGCAACTTTTTGAGCAATGTTGCTGGGCAATGTTGCCGTCAACGGGCAACCAGATGAGACACAGGGCCCACAACCCATCTAAATTATCCAGATAGAAATGTGTTGCCCATTTTCAATGTGAAAGTGCCCAAGCAACAATCCCTCGGCAAGATTGCCCAGCAACATTGCTCAAAAAGTTGCCCTGTGTATCATCACCTTAAGAGTCCAGTCAGTGTAATTGAAAAAATGTAGAGCATATGAGGTTGGGGGGTGGGGGTTGCTGTGTGTTTTACTGGTATGAGTCCAGTCTGCTGGTGTGGGTTCTACGATAACCTCTGCCTGATGGTAACGGTGAGAGCAGTCCATGGCTCGGGTGTCTGGATTCTCCGTGCTTTCCTCACACACACCTGTAGGAAGGGAAGTTTCCTCACACACTCCCTTGTTCTAGAGAGAGGGAAGCTCTCCTCCAACAGTGTTCTGTGCAGTTCGTAGAGCTTTGCAGTGATGCAGCCAGTCAGGATCCTCTCCACAGTGTAAAATTGAGGGTTGATTTGAGGGTTTTGGTGCTCACACTGAACTTCCTCAGCTGTCTGAGGAAGGAAAGACACTGATGAGCCTTCTTCAGCACAGCATCAGGGTGGATGGGTGAAGTTCTAACCAAAGAAAATATGTATTTAGGAGGTGGTAAATCAGCAAACCATATATAATAGTATTATTTAAAATTGTTGCACTAGACTTTACCATTGATTCCATGGGCCGTAACTCTGACCTGTCAGCGTAGAGCTGGAATGTATTCTTCACAGTGGATAACTGATGCAGTGCTGCACTTGGTGGCCACAGAATCGTCTCCTGTCAACAAAAACTCCATCTCTGGCCTCAGACCCATTTCTCCTTAGTCTGGACCATGTGAACTGACCAACTGCGTGAAGACGGACCTGAGCATTGAGTGTGTTCAGTGCCAGCTATCGGCTCCTCAACCTCTTGATGTAGTCTTTCTGTACAAGTAGAAAATGAGAACATAATACAAGTAGTCATAACAAATTAGTAATGTATTTAAAACTAGTGCAACATTTCTTCATCAACTGGCTTCATCCTCCTTCAAACAATCAGACAAAACAACAATTTAATAATAACTCCAGAAAAATTGTCAGTACTCACCATATAAAGTAATTTCCAGCTATAAACATGTATGTATGAGTATCTATGAATACATGAGAAGGCCATGTTCATTTCTCATCCCCAACAGGACTGGTTGTCCTGGTAAATACTGGTTTGCCTGGCTTGCTCTTTTTCAGCTGTAAAACAAGAAATGTCTATTGAACCCATGTTTAAATACTATTGTTGTTTAAACCTATACATTAAGACAGGAACTGAGACGGGCAGAATTTTGGGAGTAAGTTTTAATAATGAGAGAAAGGTGGTACTAGAAAAAGCTGTATCTTCAATAGCAAGCTATATTAATAAATGAATTCCTTTACACATGATTACTTGCTGCCAGTATTGTTGTAAGCAGTTTAAAGGCCTCTTCACACAAAGGATGAGCCCACACTGCAGCTATTTAACATATAACGACACAGAGGAACAATTTCGTTGGAATCACTTTCATTGTTGTTTTTTTTCCAGCTGATGAACTATAAAATCTTTGACAGCCAATCAGAATCTACTCGACTTTAAAAAGCTTAAGCACTTAAAATGGCAGACAATATTACCACAGCACGCACTTTTGATAATAAACAGAACTTTATCGTCCGTTTGTTGTGGATGTTAAAATAGTTATCATTATAGTTATTGTTCTTGGTGTTATGAACAAACTTAAAGGGTTAGTTCACCCAAAAATGACAATTCTGTCAGTAAATTACTCACTCTCATGTTGTTCCAAGTTCCAACCCCGTAAGACTTTCATCAATCAACCATAAGTTTATCAAGCTACGAGAATACTTTTTGTGCGCAAAAACAAGCAAAAATAACGACTTTATTCAACTCTTCATTTTCTTCTGTGTGGGCCTCTGAGTGAGCCACGAAGTGTAACAGCGCAGCGCTTCTGTGTTGTACGTCACACGCATCACACACATGACCTAGGTCGGCCAATAGCGAGCCTACGTGTGACGTTCAACACAGAAGCACTGTGCTGTTACACTACGTAAACTCACTCAGAGGCCCACAGAGAAGAAAATGAAGAGTTAAATTAGTCGTTATTTTTGCGCACAAAAAATATTCTCATCGCTGGATAAACTCAAGGTTGAACCACTGTAGTCACTTGGACTATTTTAAACATTGTCTTTTCTAACTTTCTAGGTCGGCAAGTTTCGATCTCTTAGCTTCTATGGAGGAGTGAGACAGCTCTCAGATTTAATCAAAAATATCTTAATTTGTGTTCTGAAGATGAATGAAATTCTTACGGGGTTGAACAACATGAGGGTGAGTAATTACAGACAGAATTTTCATTTTTGGGTGAACTAATCGTTTAAGTGATCTGATTAGGACAAGTTATTTGAAGATCTGATGCGTCACGCAACTTGTTAAACTAGCATTTCCAGACTCTTGCTTCTTAAACAGATGTGGTCAATAAAAATCAACATGTGGAAAGATATCATGTAGCCTACTGTTGGTACGAGAAGAGACGGCGCCAATATGTAAAGGTTAATAAAGAATACAATGGACTTGATATGAACTTTCTGATATAAACGGTCCGACTTACAATCTGCAAGAGAGTTGAGGCAATGGCCAATGACAGCAGCTGGAGTAAAAGTCATAGAATTTTGTACAAGTGCACTTGTACAATATCATATGAATTTGCTGACTTGGTTAGTTGAACGAACTATTACTATTTCGACATGACGCTTTATTGTGTGTTCTTACTGATGGGGTAGTGTAGTATGTAAAACAAAGTTTAAGAAACATCAAATGCTGTGCAAAATGTAACTGCAGTAATGTTTAATCAAGGGTTAAGACCAACACAGACATACCATTGGAAACATTTGCCTTTGCAGCTTTTTTCCTTCTTCATATACGCACAAGATGGCCGAATTCATCCCTCTCCACGAAGACAGGTTTAACAAGCCCTTGACAGCACTTCCTTTTCAGCTGAAACAAAGAGAAATATATACATGTTGAGACAGTGTGTTAAAAATGATCCGTGACCAAATTATTTAAGAGGAAGGACTTTAAGGAAAGTTAATAAAACATAAAATAAGGATACATTCATTAAAGCAAATCACCTATAACTAAATGTGTTCAACATTACCTAATTTGAAGGACTTGTTCAGCCTCCCTGGCAGCTTCTTCAAGATCAGCACTGGGAGCTTTGAGTTCAAATTCCCTGTTAATAGGAGCATTCTGAAAGATTTGATCAAATTTTGATTTTTAAAAATATTCCATGATGAAGAAGAGAAAGAAAGAGAGCAAAATTATGTGTAAATTAATTACATCTAAAAAAAAATGAGAGAGAGACAGAAAGTGAGTTTTTGCGAGACATGGCCTCTTAAAAGAGCTGATGGATTAAAGGTTGTTGTGGGAGATGGAGATGGAGGAGTATGTGATCTGAAGTAACTGAAGACAGAAAAAGAATATTGAATTACAATTACATTACAAAAAGGTATTAAAGGCATGGCCAGTGATGTGGTTATTGTGGTAAAACCATGGCAAGTGTTGTGTTACTGTTTCAACTACAAACACCACAGTAAAACTATGGTTACTGTGGTAAAACCATGGTAAGTGTTGTGTTACTATTTCAACTACAAACACCATGGTAAAACTATGGTTACTGTGGTAAAACCATGGCAAGTGCTGTGGTTACTGTGCTTTGCCAACAAATAGTAGACAGTAAAAACACAGACTGTGGTAAAATCATGGTAAATTACTGTTTTAATTACAAATACCACATTACAACTACAGTAACTGGTAAAAAAAAACATGGTAAGTGTCGTGTTACTGTGCTTTAACTACAATAGTACACAATAAAAACACAGTTACTGTGGTAAAAGCATTGTAAGTGTTGTGGTTACCATGGTTACGGTGGAAGAATCATGGTATAACGTTACTGTGCTTTTACTCCACATGACATGGCGGATCGACAGTTACTGGTAAAACATAGTAAATGTGTGGACTTTTTGCATGATACCTTTCCCAACACAGGCAAATTTCAATTTTTGAATGTCACAATGAAAACTAACTTTATAATGCTGGCGTCCGTTTGAATGAACGTCACACAGCTTGAAATATAAATACCGATTTGAAACACGACGTAATTTCATTCATAAACACGGGACTATAGACGGATGGAAACCCTACCTGTACGTGTGATGAAGTCATCAAAAATATATATTTTTATAGCAATAAACTACTTTGAATAGCTGGGAGAGTTTGGCGTAAACTGGTAACGTTAGCAGGTAGATAAAAAAAAAAAACATAATGCATTGAGGCGAAAGTCAAAGTTTATAATGCATTTCTCCATATCTCCAGCTGCCGGTAGGGGCGCAAATTTAGGAAACGCTCTTATGTGTCGTATTTGAATGTAGTCACAAACGACCTAAATGGTCGTATGGGTTGGAGGACTTGTTGGTATAAAATTGTAAAATGACCGGTTCTATACAGTACCTCACAAACATGTAGTAATCCTTAAATGTGTACAGTAAATGATGAGTAAGTCTACTTATTGCAACTGCCAATATACATACATGACACACTGCTGTGAGCAAGTAAGACATGCTGCTGTTGTACATGAATTACCCGTGGCAGATCTATACAGGTGGAGTTGGGGAAGGTGGAGGGTTTCTAAAAGCGTGCTGCACTGCTACAGCAAATGCTAACCAAGTATTTGAAGGTTGAGCAATTTAGCATTTAATTAATTATCTTAATTAAAATTTTACATAACAATGCAATGAAAATCAATTTTTTAACTCAACTTTTAACTCAACTCAAAATGCTCTTTTCCATATTTGTCTGAAAAAAAAGAAAGCAGAAAAAAAACGGGTTCCACCAGAAGTGGGCACTTTCGGAATGTAATGACGAACATCCGAGTCCACAAGATGGAGGGAAGTTAGCAACGGAAGGGCATAACATTTTTAAGTGGATCACTCACAGCCATAAGGCTTGCTGCTTTAGGACGAATTGCTTGCTGGGTACTTGCTGGTGTTAATTTATGTAATGCCTGCCTCTTTAATTAACAGCCCAAATCCTAAAAGTGTGACTTGTAACTCTTCTTGAAATATCTTCTTTTGTGTTTTGCAAAAGAAAGAATACAGGTATACAGTACATGTTTGGAAATGACATGAGGGTTGACAGGATTTTCATTTTTGGGTGAATTTTCACTTTAAAGAGTTTTACTTTTAGCTGGAAGGCATTTTTGTTAAGCATATATATACACAGCCAACAAAACAATACAGCTCTTGGTCTTTACAAGAGGTATTTAGGATAGCCTGGAAATGTTATATTCAGTTCATATTTCTACTCCTGATTGAAAATTAGAGTTCTGACCTTGACTGACCCATCAAGGAGAGTTGTTGAGGCAATGAAGAGGATGTGTTCACCATCGCAAGTACCCATTTCATTAGTAAAGAGGCCACGGCCTTATTATCTTTGTGGGTAACATTTCAGTGGGCAGATAGGCTGGGGTCAAAGTTGACAATCACTTCGATTTTAACTGTCAGGAGTACCATGAAGAGCGGCTGTGAGTAGGACCCTTACAAAAAAATATAGTGTTTTGGCAAACCTCTCTGGTGAACTATTTAACATAGCTGGATATAGTAATGGGAAAAAATATCAGATGGAAGGAAAAATTATATTTCAATGCTTTTGCGTTTGCAATTATTGTTAATCCTAGAAACATTGCATCATTTTTGCTAGTAGCAGTCAGGGTTGTAGGCAGGGTTTTATAATAACAGAGGTCCCAAATTTTAGCTAGTTTAGGGGATTGAAGGTCATGCCTGGCATTCAAGGTCATTAGGGTCATTAAGGTCACAAGGTCATGTCAGAGAAAATATATAGATTTCTCTGATCTATGTTCATTTCAAGATGTTTGAAGGACAAAACATGGATAAGAAATAGCTTTAAAACCATGTCAGAAGATTATTTTGTCAATACATGCTCTCTCCTCATCTCCATCGCTCTTTCTTTTTCTCTCTCAGTCTCATTATCTTGCCCTGTCTCTTCCCCCCCTAAAGCTGAGCTTTGACTGATAGTCTTTCCAATTTCATCTGTCAGTGAAACATGTAAAACTAGGGTCAGTTGATATTTAGTCTGTTTTATTCATCGTAGACAAGTTAATTGACTGAAGGCTACGAATGCTAGGTAAATAAGTTTATTAAATTCATTCATAATATGTGCATATTCATTATTAATCTTATCCCTAATATGATGAAAAAGGCTTTGTTAATGTTTCTTGTTCCCTCACATTTACAGTTACTAATTAATACATTATATGAATCTATTATAGGCCTATTTTCAATTCAAAATGATGAAATTAGTCAAAATGTATTAGTTTGCCTGACTATTTAATATTCTATCCAAAAACAGCTATCAAATTTAAAGTGTTTGGTTTAGATCTTATCTCGCACTTTATGACTGTTAACTGAAGCCGTTTCAGTTCCTCTCCCGTCCACTCCTTGTTACCTTCAGCTGTTGCGACCCGCAACGTTTTTTTTTCAGTCCATGCATATGTGTTTCAGTATGTGTCTCAACAACCTACACATCCCAGCAACACGCTCCCATTAAATAATTTGTAATTAAAGCATCTACATTCACAAACCTCAGTTAATTTGAACAGAAAAGCAAGCATAAGCCACTGCATGTGTGATTGGCATGGCACAAACCATTCAAAGATCACTAAAAAGCTTTCACTCGTTTCAGTTAATCGCGATTTCACACATTTTCATTATATTCAATAAAGCTGACAGCACATTGAATATTTCATAATGTCTACACTTTGTTTTGTTTTTTATGAGAAGCATGCAGAACTCTGATCCCAGACCAGCAGTTAGGGGCAGATTTTCCCTCTATAAGCAATCAGAAGGAGCCTATGTTTGCACCTGTAAATCATTTTTATTATATTTTAGTTGTTCTTGTTTTTTTTGTGCAATAGATGAATGACAATTTATTTGTTTTTAGATATGTCGGGAGTCCCACAAATGATTTTATTCTCCCGCAACCCGCACAAATGGGTGAGACGAGATGTGTCGAGCTGCATTGAAAATGAGGGCAGAGGTTCACCAATTAGATGAGTACTTATACCAGTGAGTCACACCACTGTGCTGCAATGTGACTGAATTACTGTTCATTCTTGTGCATACTGTTCATGGTGCAGAGACTGATCATTTATTTTATGCCATAAATCTTAACCAAACATAATAGGTTAAATAAGGACAGTTCAGTTTGCTTGCAGGTAATGTTGGTCATTATCGTGGTAGCTACTTCAGCGCTAATTTTCACACAGACACAATATCATTGGAGCAGGGATCCTGCTGATGGGTAATGCCTGTTACCTGAAGGAGGGAGCGGAGACGTTATGTCAGAACGACTGATGAATTGGAAACAACTGGCAGTGGGCTGTGTCCGGAGAGGCAAACAGGTCTACCTGTGTGGCTCAGAGGTGTCTTCGAATCAGCTGGACCACCTGGAGGTGGACCATTCTCCCGTGATGGTAAGCTGTCCTGAGAACTCTTCGGCTGCACAATTGAGCTTGCTAGGAATATGGCGGGCAAGTTGTGAAATGCGATGGGAGCGTAGACCACCCTGATGGTTGATGTACGCAATGGCTGTTGTGTTGTGCGTCCGGACCAGTACATGCTTGTCCTGCAAGCAACTCGAGGCAATTGATATGCCACTGCAGTTGAGGTCCTGTCCGAACTCGAAAATGCATTTCTGCATTTAGCTTCTTCCGCCTTTCTTTGGTATATTAAAGTAAGGGCTGGAGGGACCGGCTCTATCGCCAGTAGGACTGCGATATCTGCACGTAGAACAGGAGCATCCTTGTATGCCTTGTATGCCATTAAACCGGATGCCGCTGGACTTGGGGGGACATGGGGCGAACTGATTCGCATAGCCGAGTCTGATCGTCCCAGTGAGCCAGCAAGATGGGCTGGGAAGCACTAGCCAGGCTCCCAGACACCGTGCAAGTGGAACCAGTGGGACTAAAGATGTACCCACAATGGGGCAGTGAAGTGGAGCACAGGGTGGGGACCAACTGTGCGGTGCAACACTTACCTGTCTCCATGGTTCCCATGAGGGAATGGCAGGAGACGCATGAGAAGGCATTGCGTCCTCGAACCGTAGACTCCTGTCTACTGCCGATAGAAGAGCAGGATGGGAGTGCCAAAGCATTTGCGTACCACTGACCATGAGGTCAGCAACGTAACAGAAATTTGATAAAACAAAAGATTCTTCGCCCGGCCCTCATCCGGGGGAAGAGCAGCTTCCTCCATCTCCAGGCTGCCCCTCCTGGTCGCCCTTTCACCGACCGCGAAAGCTTAAATGAGCTGCGCGCTTCTTTGTAGACCCGTGTCACTGGGAATGGTTTGCGATGCAAATCTCAATGTCCATTGGCTTGTTTTGTGGCTTTACCTTATTTCATTATGGGACAGTGAGTTTAAACGTGCTCATAAATAAATATTTATATTCTTTATATGTAGGAGTGACGTCTATTCCACCTGTGGCTCTGGGTATGTTCCTGAGTGGTTGGATAATGAAGAGGTTAAACCGGATCCAGTGTTATTTTAGTATCATTTTTGTTAAAATTATGAATTAGATTTCATTTTAGATTTTTTTATTTATTTTAAATACAAATACCTTAACAGTTGAACTGTAAGTCATTTGGACCGTGAGAACTGTAGAGTCACAGTTCTCTAGTGTTATGATTTGTCTAGAAGCTACATTAATGTGTGTAATGGTGGGTAACACTTAGAGGGGATAAAGTTGGTTATGAATCTCACATAGTGGCGGTATATTTCAGTAATGATATTAAAAGATATCTACATATTACAACAGTCCTGACCATCATGTTTATTTAAACAACAGTGGGTGATATTGTTAGGCCAGCATGCAACATTTTTGGCATAGTTCTTGTACTGCATTTACAGTACACTATATTAATTGTGTAGTAAGATCATAAACACTAATAAATCATGTGTTTATGGCTAATTTATAGTTGGTTCAATGCAAGTACAAGTCTACAAAAGAAATGGCATTTGTTATGATAAATTGCAACTCAAAACATTTAGAAATTATAATTTGTAGTATTGGCTAACTACTTGAGTGCCGACTGTTCTAAAAGACACTACAGAAGTAACAAGAACACCATATAGCAACCACATAGCAACGTGTTAAAAACATTCAGAACACCAACAGCATAGCAACGCCCTGGTAACCTTACACAAACATGGTAGCAGCGAGTTTTGCTATCCCTAAATAACTTTTGTATTCAACTTTATTGGTGGGTTTTGGCAGAAACTCCTTTTTGTTCTCTGACTTAAAATAAAGAGTGAGTCATTTCTACTTGAATCCCTGGGAAAGGGAAAATATTGAGCAACAAGTTTTGAACAAAGTCTGGCACTTCTAAAGCATATTGAATGAACAAGAACATCTATAATATTTTGAAGAAGTTTTTTCTAGGTACTGTATTGATTTTTCTCCAAAAACAATAATTAATGAGCAAAATGTGCTCATAAAAGTACTTGTTTTTCCATTGCAGGAAGGACTTTTTTACTCAAAGTCATTTGATACATTATGACGTGAAGGCAGTCGATGATATTGTCAACGACGAACGTCATGACAAGCGTCACTGCCGCTTTTGACCCTTACAGTGAGTTTGAATTCTTCAAGCTAACCCCCCTCTCTATATACCCCTGATCTCTGCTGTAAATTGAGAGCTATATTTGGAGGAGTGTGATGATGTCACAAGTGGGAGCCTATAACAGAGCGAATGGAGTGAGTGAGTGTGAGTGTTTGTGTGAAAAACAGAGACATCGCCAGCACCTTCTGGAGCTGCTGTCCACTGGTTTGAAACCGCTGGAAGTGAGTACTGTTACCCTTTCAATAAAATATCTGGAAACTTTTTGTTGTATCATTAGGCTCAACAACTCTTCTACTATGACATGCAATTTTTCCTCATGCTAATGTTTTTTTTTTTCCTTTTCTTTTGAGCAAGAACATTGAAAGTATATTGCAGTCTGCCATGCATCATCTGAAACTGTCCTCCCAGATCCTGATCTTCCTTGTGATGCTGCATTGTGTCGCCACAGTCCCGCACAACAGGTATGTCTTCTAACTCATTGTACAAAGTCAAAATGTTAGGTGTTGGGATGTATTTTTGGTCTGAGTTTTGCTCTATTTTTTAGGATGCCCCTGACTAACCCTTCATGTGTGTAACCTAATGTAATTAGGCTGATTTAGAATAATATAATATAATATAATATAATATAATATAATATAATATAATATAATATAATATAATATAATATAATATAATATAATATAATATATTTTTCACTTTAAATAAGTTCCTTTTAAATTATTTCATAGGCTGACACGTTTTGTCGGACAAATGTTTTAAAACGTACTGTCTATTGAATGCTTTACTTTTTAGAATAAAGAAATTACTGAATATTTTGAATGATAGAAATTCAAATTGCATTGATCCTATATTTGTAATAATAGATTTGTCTAATGAAAACAATGGTAACCTAAAAAAGGGTAACATCTAACTAAACTGGATTTAATAAAGTCAAAAAATATTATTTAATACCGCTAAATTAATTTTTACCACAAAACTAATATTTAGGGGTTACATCAAGTTGCTAAAAATGGCAGGTTGTGTCTTTTTACGATTTCTGTGTATATGAAGATATTAATAATCATTCACAGCATTATTTGTTCCATGATGATAACATTATGCAGTTAAAAGTATGGACAAACTTTACTAAATTTAAGTTTTTAATGATTTTAACAAGCTTGATCCTGTAGCAACATTTCAATCAGATTAGAGGGACAAGTTTACAGTTTATGTCAAGTTTAGGCTTACAACCAGGGCTAGGTGCTTCAACATCAGTGTTATTCAACTATCAATTCCCTCTGATTTCAGGGTTAACTTAAGTTAGGCTTAGGGGTAGAGATAAGGTTAGGATTACATTTTTGGACATGAATGTTGTTCCAAAATCAACAAAATATGTTGGCAGGAACGCGTTTAACTCGGCAGAATCAAGGCTCAACGTGATTTTGCCAAGTAAGACATGTTCCTGGATCATCATATTTTGCAGACATAACCTGCAAGAAAGGAGTATAATATCAGCTATTAGTTATGATTTATTAAAATGAATTGATCTCTTATCGCTATTGGCCATAATTTAAATGGTGCACCCTTAAATTAATTTAAATACATTTTTAAATACATTAATTTGACCCAATACTGAAAGAAAATCAAAGTGTGGTGAAATGGTGGCAACTTTGAAGAAGCCTATATATAAGCCTGTATAAAGCCAATATCTATATCTATCTATCTATCTATCTATATATATATATATATATATATATATATATATATATATATATATATATATATATATATATATATATATATATATATATATATATATAAATAACGTGGCAACTAAATAATTCCCATACTCCTGTTTGTATTATTTTATCGCTTTGAGGACACTAATATTATAAAATGTGGGAATTGGTGAGAAGAAAAAGTGTCCAACTATTTACTGGTAAGTACAAGTAAAAATGTACAGCTGTATTTCTAGTTGATTTGACTATTAAATTTGACTTGTTGGTGTCTAAATGTAGTCAATTGATATTGATTTTTTTATGTGAATATTAAATTAAATACATTTAATTTAATAATAAAGGCTAATGTTACATTCCTAAAAATTAAGGTTCTTTATTGGTATTGATGATTCCATGAAGAACCTTTAAAATCCCTGGAACTTGGATGTAAATTATAGTGGAAAAATGTTCTTTAGATTTTGCAAAATGGTTATTTTAAGAACAGTTCACTGAAAGATTCTTCTATAGCAACTTATTTTTAAGAGTGTAATGGCATCACATCAAACAGATTTTAGGTTACCTGACCAATATAAAAAAATAAATAAAAAAAGGTTCATTTGTGAGAGCAAATTATTTGGTCTATCTTTGAGATGTAACACCTGTGTTGCAAGTATGTAGAAGTGTGTGAGAGTGATTTGACCAGCGGGCCCAAATGATTCACTTGCAACACATCTCCACTTCAGAAGATTGTAATAGCCAGGGAGAGTGGCACTCTATAAGCAGTTCTTGATGAGATGGTGCTTTGTGGCCTCTTCTTGTCGACAGGTACTCCCATTCGTCCAATGAGCAGCCGGATGACTTGCAAGAAGCCGATGGATGGCTGGTTACAGATCTATCTGACAATCCCTTTGTGAGTTTTACAAGGCCACGGCCCCCAAGGGGTCTCAGTGCAGTGAACAGGTACTTGTGCAAATTAATTGTGTCAATTATGATTCATTGTTTAAGATGTTGCCATTTTTGTAGGTAGTAACTACTTTTATAATATTACGTAATTGAACCTGCTTTAGCTTTTTTTTCTCTTTTTTTGGGGGATTATTTTCATTGATTAATGTTATTTAGTCATTATTACCCGTTATGCCGCAGTCACATTTAGGCTGTTGCTCAACAAATTTTCGTTGTCGAAATTCAGTCATTTCAATAGGAATCCATGCAATCGGGCGAAAATCAGGCGAAAAGGTCTTGCAACCTATACACTAACAAAAAGCTGCTTGGATTGAGAGTGACTTCTGTATGAGCTGTGATTCATATCTCGCACATCATTACACTATTGATAAACGACAATGGACCTTATTTGCCTGGGAAATCTGTCAGCATGAAATGGAAGTTGCTATAGTCTTTTATTCCCTATTGTGAAGTATATCCAAGTGAAATGGCTTCTTGTGTTGGGCGGGATTTGATTTTGTCCATCGGGAATTGATTGAATCTTTGTAGTTTGTAGTTATCTCATGTGAGTGACTGGTTGCCCCACCATCACGCAAGTAAATGTCATCAGAGAAATCATTAATAATATTCCATAAAAACAAGAATTGTCAATTTTGATTTCACGGTGACTTTAATTGTGAAAAGGTAATTAATTGTAATTTATTTAGGTATATGACTAACAACTGAAAACCCTTCTTACCAACCCTACAGTCATCACATGGAAAAGAGGAGGTGCAATACAGCTACCTGCGTTACTCAGAGATTAGCAGATTTTCTCATCCGATCCAGCAACACCATCGGCACCGTCTATGCGCCAACCAACGTTGGATCCAACACTTATGGAAAGAGAGACCTGCTGCAGTCGCCTATTTACTTGCCCCTATAGTTCAAATGGCAACACAATTGGGGGATCATCTGGGATTTGAACCTGGGAACCCCAAAGAATCATTACCCTATACTAAAATAAATGTAATATGTATGATAATGATGAAAATTATTCTGTTTGTATATTATAGCATTTTTTTTTTTCAGTGTACACAAAAGCCAGTGCCTTTTGGTGTAAATTGTTTGCAGCATTTTCAGTTTCTGGTAAACCTTGCATGACAATAAGGTTTTCAGACAACATAAGTGTTTTGCAACACGGTATCATGATGGCCAATGAATAAAATGTATTATGAAAAGTATATGAATAGCAAAGAAGAATTGGCATGTTGTTTTGATTTCTTTTCTAATAAAAGAAAAAAAAATGATAATACACTTCTCTTCTCTGCTCTATGTCATTACAATAAGGTCAATAAACCCGTAGTCTACAAGATTTTTTTGTTTATTATTGCTGGCCAGATTTCAAAGCAATACAGCAAGAAAGACTGATCTTTTAAATCTGTAATTTTAAACCACAGTCATTCATTTTTGTTAAAGATTTAAATTATATATAACCCTCAACAGAATCTGATCAAGTACCGTGTATTGCAAATCTGGTTAAATATACTACAACCATTAGCCATTAGAACTCTGTCTGACACCATCTGATTGGATGTGGAGCTTCGCTATATCTCTGTTTTGATGAGCACACAGATAAGTTAATGCACACCAACATCAAGTGGTTGTATACATTGATTACTGTAGGCTATTATAGCCATAAAAGACACTCAATTTGTGCACCATTCTAGGTCACAATACGCACGCACGCACGCACACACACACACACACACACACACACACACACACACACACACACACACACACACACTAAAATGAAATAAAATAATAAAATAAAATAAAATAAAAGCACCATTGGCACAAAAAAGTAGAGTGAATATGTCATCTCTTTTCAATATCGTAGCCAACTCTAAAACAAGGCATCATGTCATCATCAGTGGCTATCATTTAGTCCACATCTTTGAACTGGCAATCACATCAAAATATCCTTTTCATTTTTCCTCTTCTCTTTGATAGTGAATGTCCACCAGTGTGAGCAGTCGCACATTCTGTGGCTGCTCTGATAAAAAGATGTTATAGAGACAGAAATTGATGAAATACATAAATGTGGAAGGGTCAGCCGCAATACACATGAATCAATCAAGCAGAAAAATACGTCAGTGGCATTTCAGATAATGACATGCATCATCAGCAACAGAGATGGACAGGTAAGGCCTAATGAATGTTTCAGCAATACATTTTCACACAGTCCCTTTCCCATTCACAAGATGGGCATCTGTAATGATGGAATAAATGTCATGAACAGAATTTATGTTTAAAATATTAAAAGTATTGAAAGAAATACTACCATGTTTTTGTGTTCATGAGATATATATATTGCTAGTTTGTCAAATATGTTTTAACACCTCCAAAGACACATTAGAGAATTAGTGTAAATGTGCGGTAACTTCATTTTAAGGTGACGTAGTTACATGCTACTACATACTTGTATAGTAATACCAGTACATTATGCATAATTACAAGTAATTAACCCTCAACCAAAACCTAATCCTACCCTAACCCTATAGTAAGCACATGTAGTTAATTATTATTACTCAGTACTTAAATAAATAGTTACATTGTAACAATGACACCTTAAAATAAAGTGTAACCCCAAACCCTAAACCTAACAATAAATCTATAGTAAGTACATGTAGTTAATTAAAATTACTCAGTACGTAAGTACAATGTAACTATGTCACCTTAAAATAAAATGCTACCAAATGTGCATTTAAACTAATATCACTATGTTAACAATCTTAAATATATGCCTCATTTTCTTTAGTAAAAACATCATATTTTTTTTTCAGCTTTGGGTTGAAATATGACCTGAATGTGTTTTTATGGAGATCCATATGTGTGCAAATACAACACTGAAGCACTTCATATAATTTCCTCTTAAAATCAGCATCCTAATTATCCTGACGTAATTCAAAATATGTTTTAGTCCCAGTGTGACATCATTTCTCTTCTGATCTAAGCGTATCAAACAGCGTATCAAACAGGGTGATTCCTGTATTAATAAAACAGGAAATAATAGGATTGGCTCCGGTCACGGATAATTTGGCGGTTGATATATCTGTCATAATGACGTAGGTGTCCACAAAGAGGTTAAAGGCTACATGCGCTGTTCAGTGCAGTTAATATGGCTGAGATACAGGGCCATCAGATCCATTACGTACACAGACTAGACAGAGGAGATGAGAGCTTGAGTTCCAGTGTGACTCATTTAATCTAGATAATTAACTTGTACTTTTTAATTAGGCCAATGGAAAGTTAGTTAATAGTGTGTCGTTTTGTCCAGTGCAACTGATGTTTCATATCTCATCCCTGCTTTCATAGTGGAATATTTTCTTTTTTGGAGGTTTTACTTTCAGAACTTGGGAAAGTTTTTTTCTTATTTAAGCATCATCTTTGTCGAAATATTTGTATAATATTAAACAAGACCAGCACTACTGATCACCATCATATGTTGTGTTCTGGATAGTGGTGTCTTTACCAGGATTTCGAACTAATTTAATCAGCATTTTAAATGGAATAATTAAGACGAATATAGTAAGGGATAATGTACATCCAGTCGGTTGTTATCGCAGAATAAACCCCGACAGGGTGATCAGGACCCTGACACGAAGCGGAGGTACATTATTACACATGACTACTTGCCACATAAGTAAATAATTAGACAGGAAATATGATCTGAGTATAAATATTTTAATAGCTCTTTAAACGCAAAGCTTCCGCGAAGAAAGCAGTTGCTAGCGCAGCAAGTTCAAACTAGACAGACATTTAAGGTATACGGTACAGTCATACCACTTATTACACGGCATTTCGCCACATAAATAATTACCCAGACAGCAACATAGTGTCAACAACTTCTGTAAATCAAGACAAAAGACTATTAAAAGTGTACTTTTACAGTTTTAAAGTAAAACAGTCTGCCATTATGACAAATTTCACTTTTAAAAGTTTTCAAGTGTGTTAAAAACTCTAGTACACTTAAGTGGCCTTTTATTTAATAAAATTTAAAATATTTTAAAGTATGATTTGAAGATTTTTATGAGACCTTATGAAGTACACTACAAGTGCACATTGAATACAATTATTTACACAGTTATTTTTTCCCAAGAGCAGCTTACTTGTACAGCTTAACTTACTTTTTTAGCGGGTACTTGTGTTTTTTTCTAGTGCTGTAAAACCAATTTCACAGCAATTCGTATGAATTTTACGAGGTGGCTAATTCGTACGAATTCATCCGACCTCACTCGTACGAATTAGTACGATTTTTGCTAAATCGTACATATTTTACGAGTTGGCCAATTCGTATGAACTCGTACGGATGACCTACCCCTGACCCCGCCCCTAAACCTACCCATCACGTGGGTTTAGACAAATCGTAAAAATTCACTGGTCGTATGAATTCGTACGAATTAGCCACCTTTTAATCACTCGTTCAAATTCGTACGAATTGGTCGGGATAGCGTTGGATTACTTGTGATTAATCTCTATCATGAAAGTATGTTATGTTATGTTATGTTATTGTAACCCTTTTCACCCAGGTCCCACTCGACCCGCTCCGAGCGGGCCTCGAACCCGGGTCTCCGGCATGAGAGTCAGGCGCTCTAACAAGGAGGCTAAAGACTGCAGCCTCTAGCATCTGTCGCTAGAGCACCTATTGAGATCAGAGGAGTGAGGTTTACTCGCACAGCAACTACTAGCTGGCCTCCGTTACATTATGTTATGTTATGTTATGAAAGTGTATGTTACACTTTCATGAGAGATGAGATTGCAGTTAGCTCAGTTACAATGGAATATTAGCCTAAAGAATAAACAGCACGCCACACATGCAGTTCATTAGGTTAAAATAACCTGGGCATATTCCGAGAAGAGAATATTACCATATGAACTCTCCTGTCCAGTGAACTTACGTTATCCTCATGTCCAGGGGCAGCGGTTTCTGTGTGGATCAAATAAGGGGGTTGATGTGCCACATTTGGGGCAATGTTTTAACATGTCTAAAGGGCATATCAGCATTATCAACATTTAAGGGGCATGGCAGTGCAGGCAGTAATTCAGATAACACTTCTGTGTCCATGTATGTTATTCTGATATTTTTTCTCTTGTTTTGACACATTTGACTCTATTGGTTTATTTTCAGTCTGTGACTCATGAAAGCAACACTCTTCAGACATAAAAATCAGAGGACATTACATGTATTATACCGGTCATGGCTATATGTAATTACCTGCAGCACTCACAGCCGTGCTGATATAACAACACTTGCTTGTGTGATATTGCTGTGTTAACATATGACAATTCAGTAATAAAATCTTTTTTTTTTTTTTTTTTTTTTTTTTTTTTACAATAGTCATACAATTATCCAACCAACCCCAAAACCACTGTCCCAAACCAACCTGTCTCGGACTCGTATATTATTTTTTTGTGTTTCCCTTAAGTTCCTGTTTTCCTGCTGTTTAGTTTAGGTTTCTGATCATGTCCCTGTTAGTTTGTATGGTTACTTATGATTATCAGCTGTGTCTTATTTAGTTCAATATTATCTCCCTCATATGTTATATTATCTCCCTGTTCTGTTCAGTCCTCTGTCTGTTCTCCTACGTCCATCATTAAAGTCAATTTTGATCATTCCCTTCTCGTGCGTGTTGCCTGCTACGCATCCACGTTACACAACCCAACTCACACTCATCATAAATTTATCACAGTCTTCAAACATCAAAATGTAATCAAATATAAGTTTATAATAAGTTACTGTCCCTTTTGAAAAAGAAGTACACTTTATCATATACTTTTAAAAATAATTCTTATAATATACTTTAAAAGAATATACCTAAATGCACACTGAATTGCATGTTATTTAAAATGCATTTAAAATGTATTATAGTTTAAATTGATATTAAATGCCGTTGAATGAACTTAAGAGTGCTTTCTTTTTTGACTAACTTAAGTAATACTTAAGAACATGTTTACACTGTAAAAATATAATCAATAAGCTATGACAACATGTTTTTACATTGCTTTAACTCATCAAAATAAGTTAAGCATTTTTCAATTGCTTTATAAGTTACACGAATCAACACATTTTTTAAAAAGTCAGTTTAATGTAATTTAAGTTGAAATTACTTTCAAATGGTTGAAATGGATTAAATGTGCTGCCGATTTGTAGCTACTGACAAGCATATATAGTTTTAAGAAACATCTGTCATTGTAGCTACTCTCTTTAAGTAGTAACCCTTTTTCATTTTTATATAATCAGCACGTATATTTTTAAATGTAGGCTATATTTTTTTATTTAAACTAGGCTACAAGGGCACATTCAATACAATTGAACACATGTCTTTATTCCACAAGGGTTATCTTTATTATATCAATAAGTGTGCGTGAACAGCGGGGATGAACAGGAATTCATAAAGGGCTCTACACTACAGTACGTAGGCTACCTCGTATATCGTAGCGCATACTGTTTGACCCTCGACGCTTTCTGTAGTCAGCTAAAAGAAGGTAAACACGGAAGTTCATTCTGTCTAAATACAGTCGGAAAGGGATTGCTCTTCATACGTTTCTTTTTAAGTGATTAATATGATTCTAGCTGAGACATAGACCACAAGATATCCAGAAGGAGTCAAGAACCGAGCAGCTCAATAGTGGTTTCGTTCAGCCTGATATAAGTTCGTAGTTCGAGCTCCGGACATGTGCTGAAGTTCAATGGCTTCAGTTAAACAAGTCACATTTGTCATCGTAGGTGGAGGAATCTCAGGTGTAACTTGTGCAGAACAGGTATGAGCACATTAAAAAACGACAACTGATGATCTAATGGCTGATCTGTCTGATAATTGTGTAATCTCATAACTTTTGCAGATCGCATCGCAATTCCCATCAGATGAAGTTTATCTTCTGACAGCCTCTCCCTTAGTGAAGACGGTTATAAATTTCAAACAGGTTTGATATTTCACATTGACATTTTGTGTAATTTTCTATTAGCACTTTGAAACACGAAAAATGAAACTTCTTCTAAGTTTTGTCCTGAAAAAACAAAAACAAACAAACTGCTTGTTACTACTAACACGTTACTCACAAATTTCAGGTGATGAATCTAATACAAATGTGTTTATACATTCCTTAACCAGAAAACTTTTATGGAAATAATAAAGCCGACTTTGAAAGAATATACTTATTATTGATATATTCAAATCATTGTCCCTTGTGAAAAGGACACTTTAGCATACTTTTTTTTTAAAAGTGTACTTATTTTGGAAATAATATTCTTTAAAAGAGTATGCATAAATTCAAACTGAATGTAATGTTTTCAGACATTTAATTGCATTTTATTGACAATTACATGAAAATGTATTATAGTTTAAATTTACAGTATATTAAATGCAGTTAGTTGAACTTAAGAGTGATTTTTTTGACCAATTTCAGTACTTAAAGTACGTGTTTTCATAATTATTTCTGTTGTCTTTGAAATGGTTAAAGTGTACTGACAAATGTACTTCAAGCATTTATGTTCAACTAAAATATACTCTAATGTAATTTATCCCTAAAACAATAATATTTATATTGTTAAAGTTATCTGCCAACTACCTTTCTCCATGTAGGTGTCGAAGACCTTGGAAGAATTTGATATCGAGGAACAGCCATCTAGTGTTTTAGAAGAAAAGTATCCAAATCTGAAAGTCATACAATCTGCAGTCAAACTCCTGCGAGCTAAGGAACATGTATGTTAAAACACACACCTTGTGTCTTTTTCTATATTCAAATCTTAATATTAATCCCTCTCTCAATTTCTGCAGCTTTTACAAGCAGAGAATGGCCAGACGTTCCATTATAAAAAGTTGTGTCTCTGCAGTGGAGGCAGACCCAAGCTTCTTATCCAAGACAAACCTCATGTGCTGGGCATACGAGACACAGACAGTGCTCAGGTACACTGGAGCTCATTAATAATGAATATACATTATATGGACAAATGTTTTGGGACACACCTCTTAATTACTGATTTCAATCAGACCAACTCCAAAGGGCGATGTCATTACAGTCTTTTTTTGTGTAATGTTCAGGTGTCGCAATGCTTTTGTCTATATAGTGTATGTATATGAATATAATGTGGGGGTTTCGACAAACATGAGTGTGATGCATAATTATTTAGATGGTTATTTATTTAAAAAAAACCTGTGCATTGATGCTATTTTCGCAGGATTTTCAAAAGCGCTTATCAAAGGCTAAACGGATAGTTGTCATCGGCAATGGAGGAATCGCATTAGAATTGGTGTAAGTGTCTGTATCAACCCTAAAACTTATTAACAATAAAGAATCTACACAGCAAAAACACAAAAAACACACTAACAGTACTTTTATCCAAAGGCTTCAGATTAAATGCTTGAAATAGTTTATATTTTGATTATTTTTCTATGAATATTGTGGAAAATAGTAACAATCAAAGGATGATTAGGTGTGTCCAAACTTTTGTTTGTAAGTCTAGGTCCAAATAGAGATTTATCGAGAAGGATCTTCTATAATACCTGCTATCTGTTGCTGTAGGTATGAAGTAGAGGGTTGTGAGGTGATCTGGGCTATAAAGGATAAAGCCATAGGAAACACATTCTTTGATGCAGGAGCTGCTCAGTTTTTCATTCCCTCTCTGGAGGCTGAAAAGAAAGACAGGTCATTGCCATGCAAGAGGTCACGCTACACTACTGACAAAACCGGAGGTATGAATTAACCTTACACACTGCTTTACATTCTCACACACAATGTGCACTGCTGCCCTCTTCTGCCAGTTTTGATGGAACGTAAGGAAAGGGGGAAAAGGGAAAAGCCTGTTTTCTCACTAATAAAATATAAATTGATAAAGTTTCACTTTAATAATTAATACAATTTAATGAAATGTGCACTTAAAGTTAATCTTTAAAAAAACACAAACCGATAATTACATTCAATCACACTGTTATCAACTCAGATAGAGGACACCTAGTAAAGGAGTTCTGGTGAAACTGACTGTTTACCATTCGAAATTAATAAATAAACGCGCTGGCTACATCAGCTGTGAGTAACCATAGCAACAGGCAGTCAAAGTATCCGTTTACAATTTATTGTATCAAAACAAACATCTAGTTAGCCGTTATACATAGCCTAAAAAATAACTATGCCTACCTGTGTGTTTTAATTATAGGTTAAAAAAAAACGCACTGTAAATTAAAACGTTTCACTAAAATTGTAAAAATAAAAAGTTGTTTTATCTACATTTTTTTTGAGGGTACGTTTACACAACAACGATGTATTTTTGAAAAGGCGACAAGTTGTCAAAACGATCCCCGTTCGAATGGGTCAGTGAAAACGACTAAACATGCTGTAATATTCATGCCAGTCCAGTAGTTGGCGATGTCACTTTGTAAAGAAACACAACATGCCTACAGACTGAACACGTAATACGCATGTGCATGACGTCACCATTTTCACAAATTCACATTTTTTTTGTAGTTTACATGGAGGCGATAGGTGTATCGTTTTGAAAAACTTGCACTTTGAAACACGTTCTCAAAAGTTTGATTTCAGGCCCCCAAAACGCTGTTGTCGTGTAAATGAACTGCCAAAACGCATACAAAGTTTTCCGTTCCATTTATTTTTAGTTGAAAACGGTGTCATATAAACGACAAAAATACTATGAAATTTTATTAATTAGCTGATTGGTTTTGTCAGTGCATCCCTAATAAATAGCATATCATACATGACATACAAAGCAAGGTATATTTTTATGGGTAAATTTAAGCGAATTGAGCTACTTTTGTCAATTAAATGACAAGTTTTACAGACTATATACAAACATAGTTAGTCTGAGCATGAAATGGCATCTAAGTACACACTGTATAATTTATACAGTGTACTGTACACTACCAGTTAGTCAAAAGTCACATACTCATTATATGCGGCTATTTTGCACATTTTATAATAATAATTATAAAACATTATTCTGTTCTCGCATCTACTTACAATAAAAAAAACATACTTTTTCTTCAAAACCCACAATATTTTCAGTAATTCCCAGCCAATTTAAAGGTCATGAAAATATGAATTGCGCATGTGTATGTTTCATAGCAGGCCACAGTGGGGCTTCTGGAGAGCTTGGCAGTGCTTTGGGCCCAGATTGGCATGAAGGGATTGAATTAAGAGGAGCAGGGCAGGTTTGTATACATTTTTGCATTTGTACATTATTTTCACAATTTTAAGATGGCTAATCTTTTGTCACTTAATTCTCATTCTATTTTTTTTTTTTCTTTTTCATCTCTCAGAGTTCCAGTGGAGTCCATATAGAATACGAGTGTGAGGTTGATGAGATCTTCACCCAACAGGAGTTTTTGCAGTCCAAACTCAGCACAAAGAAATCTGAATTAGGTTCTTCTAAATAAAATCATTCAGTTAAACAAAAATGAACCCTCAGTGTTTTACAGCTAAAATATACATATATATATTTTTTTACTTTCCATAGGGATGTGGCCAGCTTATGTCCAGTTAAACAATGGGAAGGTTTATGGCTGTGATTTCGTTGTCAGCGCAACAGGTGTCGTGCCGAACACTGAACCTTTTCTCCATGGCAACAATGTAAAATAAATATGCATCTGAATTGACACATTTATTTAACTTTTCTATTTTAAGTATATATATATATATATATATATATATATATATATATATATATATATATATATATATATATATATATATATATATATATATACTTATATTTTTAAGTTATCATATAAATAGTATTATTTTTTATTTAAAAGTAAATAGTATTGTCTAATTATCCTTATTGGTAAATATTGGATTTTATTTATTATACCACAATATTTTTAGTCATTTAAATTTAGATTTTATCATTATTTCTACTATTATTATTATTAGAAACATAATCATTTAACATGAAATGTGCGATATAGTAGTAATAATCAGTACGTGTCTATATATATATATTCGATTTTATTGAAATTAAATCGAAATATGTTTGAAAATTGAAATTTGAAATTAAAAGCTATTATATATATTAGATTTTAGGACGTGACTGAGTATAATGAATATATATAAAATATAATATAATGCCTGTTCCCTCCTTCAGGGAACGGGGGTTACATTACATTAGTAACCTAGACTTTAATCTTTAAAAACACTATTAATTACATTGTTTTATGTGTTTTATTTTCCATTTATTTAGACAAAATACTATAGAATTTGAATTATTGGCTTGGTGTTGTCAGTGTATCTCTAATAAAAAAGCATATCATACATCCCATGCAAAGCAATGTATATATATATTTTTTTTTAACTTTTTTAGGGTACATTTTGGCAAATTGAACAACTTGTCTCAATGAAATGTATAGCAAGCGGCCCAATTTACCAGAATTCAATCTTTATTATATCCCTTATGAATTTAATGTTGTTGCCCATTCTAGTTTGATCTTGCAGAAGATCATGGTCTGAGAGTGGATGATCACATGCGGACGTCCGAACAGGGTGTGTATGCGGCTGGCGATGTGTGTACTGCCGGCTGGAAGCCCAGCGCTCTCTGGCAACAGGTACAACTGCGCCTCAGTTACTGTATTTGTGCATTTCATCCCATGCTTTTGTGACATGAGAACACACTCTATACTTATTCCTGATACTTGTTATAGACACAATGGTTACGATTCTTGGTCAGTGATTCTTTTTACTGTAATGCACCGAAGATTAACTTCTTAAATCGTCTCTCCTGTTCCGTGAAGATGCGATTGTGGACTCAGGCGCGTCAGATGGGCTGGTACGCGGCGCGGTGTATGGCTGCAGATGTGCTGGAGGAGCCCATAGAGCTGGACTTCTGCTTTGAGCTGTTCACGCACATCACCAAGTTCTTCAACTACAAGGTGAGTACTTCTGTTTCTTCAAAAATGTGTTCTTTGCTTGCTGGTAACTCCCTTTTTTTAATTTCATATAGACTTAGCCTAAATGCCTGAACATTTTAAGAATTCAGGTTTTAAGTTGAGTCCGAAATGGAATGACTGAAGGAATTTACATTAAGATTCAAAGAAATTTACGCAGAGGAAACTTTATATGAAAATTAATATCGGAGATGGAAACTCATCAGGAGTGAAAAAAGGTGGTAAAGATGAAAGTTTAAAAAACTTCCACTGCTTCAGTTGTTTCAGGCCATATTCACACTATTGTTTTTTTATGGAACCAATTCAAAGTAAGTATATAATAATAATAATTGTTATTATTATTGATTTTCTTTTTATTGTTTAAGTTATAAAAATGAAACAAACCAATACAGATATACATACTATAATAAGAAATACTATAGTGATACAACTTTTGTACTATACAATAAAATATGAGTTAATAATAATAATACCAATAATAATTATTGTTATTATTATATTAAAAGGAACAACCGTAAAATTGCAATACTAATATTTATATCTGTCTTAATTTCTTTGCTTTTAAAATGGTTATTTTTGTGCAAAACCACAGGGAGACATCAAAGCTTCACATTGCATCCCTGAATTATGTAGATGAACTATTGATTATTATGAAATAGAAATATTTTAGCGCATAAATATTTTAAATGTTCATAATATGGCAATATGACAAAGCTTTAAAGAAATCAAACAATTTATTTTAATGTGAATAACGTCTTTAAGGTGCATGTATAATTGACTTACACTTAATGTATATATTATATAAATAAAAAATTAAGATATTTAAATCATTGTAAAATATTAATCTGCTGTTTTTTGTAAATCCTGCATATGTTGTCTCATAACATGTTAATGGGTAATTTGCAGTTACATGATTTTTTTAAATAGTTTTGTAACAATTAAGTAATTATTATTAAAATAATATTACAATAAATGATTATGCAGTAATTGAAATTCAAGGGAATTGGATTTGAATTTACCAAGCATTCTCAGTGAATTAATGAATTGCACAAAAGTAGTTTTCAGTTTTGACAATCCATTTAGCAAGCATTTAATGTCTGTTGTTCGTCTGTTTGTTTTTAAGGTGGTTTTGCTTGGGAAGTTTAATGCTCAGGGTTTGGGATTTGACCATGAGCTTCTTGTGCGCTGTACAAAAGGGCAGGAGTATGTTAAGGTGGTTCTGACCGGGGGCCGAATGGTGGGGGCCGTCCTTATCGGAGAGACGGATCTGGAGGAAACCTTCGAAAACCTCATTCTCAACCAAATGGACTTATCCCGATATGGCGAAGAGCTTCTTAATCCTAATATTGACATTGAAGACTACTTTGACTGAATCTTCCTGGTTAGCCAATCACAGAGAGATGAGTAAGTTATATTTTAAAGCACTGTGTGAATTCTGTTCCACTAGCAGCACCAAACAGAATTGCAAAAAATAATACAATTTTCAAACACTCCCTCAATCCTCAATCTTCCATCACTCTCAGCCAAGTAGGAAGTCCCACCACAATCTGTTGCCTTTGGACAAGCCAATGCTGTCGTTCTGGGCTTGCAAACAAACAGACCGCAATTCCGTTTTCCGCAGAAAATACACATTGTGGATTTAAAATAGTAGTTCGCCCAAAAGTGAATTTCATTATTTACTCGCCCTTATGTCACTCTAAGCTTATAAGGCTTGAATTTGTGGAACACGGAAGGATATTTTGAAGAATATCTTAGGCGCACAAAAATATATATAATGCCTAACAAAAGCATTATAGAAGTGCTCCATTAACTAAATTCCTAGTCTTCTAAAACCATATCTGTCTATGACCAGCCAACCAAAATGTAAGTTATTATTTCCAGTAAACACTGTGACCAAATCATTTGTGAGTTTGATCTTGAGAATCTGATCATTCTGATTCCTGACCAAATGGTTTTTGTTATTAACTGATTAATTGAAAAGATCCAATTCGCGTGACAAAAAAACCTGGGGTGGATGTCAAGATTTTCACTGAATGACGATTGAAATTTTGGTCAGCTTCTCATTTTGGTCATACGTACAGCTTTTATTGAGAATAAATTCCGTTCATCACACAAATCTGGCATCAGAAGACTCAAACTGTAGAGGATCATTTGTATTGATGACACATTTATGTCCTTTTTTAAAGCTTGAAAGCTCTAGTTCCAATTCATTGTATTTGCATGGAAAAGATTGACTGGTACATTGTTCAAAATTTCACAGTTTTGCATTCCACAAAAGTTTAAAGCGAAGTTTGAAGCGACTGTGAAAGTGAGTGAGTTATTCGGCCGGATTTAAATTTTTGGGTGAACTTTTCTTTTAAAGAATAAAGAACATTTAGAAGTTAAAGCACATTGAGATAGTGTAAGAAAAAACATAATATTGAGGTGCCAAGTAATATATTTTTATTTGAATCTTGATTTGGAAGTCCTTCGTTCTCACATCATGAGGCAAGTAAAGATGTAAGTAACTGTCCAATTTTTGGGATATGCGTCTCCCAAAATGAACATTTTGTGATCAATTCTGTGATTGGATTGATGATGTGAATAAAATCCTCTTGATTTCATCAAGATTGTGAAGATCTGTGCTCTCTTAATTCTTTCATTCGAATGATGAGAACATCCTCGGCCAAGCGTAGCAGGAAAAGCACTTCTTCTTGTGAGCTTCTGATGCGTTTACTGTATCTGGATGAAAATAAAACAGTACTTTGTCCTCTAAAATGCATAAAATCCCAAATATTTCCCCAAAAGATACCTTTATACCTTTATATATACATTCTGGCATTGTACACACATTTCTCTAATCTTTCAGCATTCATTCTTGCAGTGATACGTTTACCTTCAGCGATATTCAAGCACATACTCGGGATATATCTGATTGGAATCAAAGATAACAAAAATCCTTGGACAGATTGCATCATCTACACAACTATCATGTATGTTTTCATCCTGGTCATCATCAGGTGTACAATAATCTCGATGGCCTGTTTTGTACTTCCCGACAAGAACACGGGCGATCAGCATTACTTTGGTACTTTGGCTGGCGTTTTCACTATATCTGGTAGCTAAGGATGCGTGTTTTGCAAAGTAGGTTCCTGCAACAAAAATAAAATCAGTTGTTAATATATTAACTTTTTTAAATGTGAAAACAACTAAGAAAATATCAGAACCACAACCCACCTTTCCCTAATACGTGTCCCCTTCTTCTCTTGTCTGATAGTCTGCAATTGAAATTAAATGTGCAAATAGAGTGCACGTTTTTCGCGCTTGTGCCGTGAAACAGCATTTGCTCTTCAATGTCTGATTGTCCTTTTATCCTCATCAACTGGATTTTTTTCCTAAGAATCCAAAATACAATACATTTTATAAATGTGAATTGATTTTTCCACATGTGAGCAAAACGATAATATAAATAATACACATCAGGATTAGTTTTATTCATTTATTAATTTTTATTTAGTATTGTTATTTTAGGGTTTTAGGTTTTCATGAGATTCACTAAATGGTCCTAGATGGAGCAAGACATTCTTATTACCTACAAAACAATTCCCAAAGATCCATGTTTTGTATTCTGTTGATGGATACGATCATGGGATCATGCAGTAAGCCAACATCCCTGACAAATCTCTCCATCTTCTGATATTCCCTGCTATCTTTTCTCAGAGAGATTAACTGATTGAGATAAGAGAACATATTCAAAGAGAAAGTCACCACAGTTCCAACCCACAGACTGTAAAAAAAGAAGAGAATATAGCACTATGATAAGCACTTCCTGTCACCTGATAAGGTTTTTTGGGATCAAAATCCTCCCAGTGTGCTGGTGGAGATTGGGAAATGTCATCACATTTGCATCTGTCACACAAAACATACGTCTTATAAGGTTGGCTCGTTGAAAGAGAAATGGAATGAATGCACCATGAAGTAGAAGTATTAATTTCACCAAAGTTTCTCTAAATTTCTACAGTATATCTATAGCTTTTATGATTTCATTCCCAAACGTTTATTTTTGTCAAATGTGTTGCTTAAAACGTGTGGCTTAAGTGTTTTTACTGGAAAAAAAATAATGAATTAAAAATATCTCACCTGAAGCCAATATCAGTCAGAAATGAGCGTTTAATCTTCCTTGTTTTCCCAGTTCTTAAGTTGGACTGTGTCCTTGCTAAATTTTAATACATATTATTAATAAAAAATGAAACAATGACTGATATTAGTTTAGATATTGATATTCGGCCACATTTATGAGCAGTGTTGGGGTAACACATTACAAGTAACATGATAGTTATTGTAGTTCTGGACTAAATGTGAGCATGTATTTACTCATTTCACATAAAACAAATGATTCAGTATTCCTCAAAATGAATAAAATCAGTGAATTGCAAAATCAGAATACTACGCAAACCTGCAATAATTAATGTTAAATCAAGCATACATTTTAATGCATTTAATCTCACTTTATTGACCAATGTACTTGCTTCTGACCTTCGTGATTCAGTTAAACCGTAAGCAAAATTTACTTTAGATTTTTTGTTTTTATTGGTGAAGTGTAAAACTTTCTTCTACTACAATTCAGAATGGCAGCACAGCTGAAAGGTTTATTTGAGCTGCGCACTGTACACACGTGAATTTGCATTTTCTTCAGACTTATTTCAATTTTGGTGTGAAAGGGCCTTTACATTTGGCAAAAACTATAACTTTTTTTTGTCATTTAAAAAAAACGAAACAAGCCCAAGTGAGTAGCGCTCAAATAAAGTAACGTATCACTTAGTAATGCATTTAGTTACTTTTTAAGGGAGTAACACAATATTGTAATGCATTACTTTGAAAAATAACTTTCCCCAACACTGTCCATGAGGTCTGTCAAGGGTGTATAATACTACATTTGATTTACATTATATGTTGCTACTTCAAAGAGCAGCTAGTATTTCAAAATGTGTTAGTTAAAAATGTCCTAAAGTCATTCCCCCTTGATATGATCATATGGTTATCATCTGTAGAAACTGTTTACCTGCAAAGTTAATCTGTATCTGAACTCCAGCAGCAGTCATGTTTATAACCCCTTGTGGGTTTCTGAGGTAATATCTCTCCAGATCATCACTGAACATAAAGTTTTCTGGGTCATCCTACAACAAACATTTTTAATATATTATGAAGGCAATCAGTTGAAATGGAACATTCTGTATAAATAAGACATTACCTCAACTCTGTGCCAGACACCACAATTTGCCTTGTAATACCAGTACCATTGCGTTTCAGATGTGTCCATATATTCCACTTCATCCTCCAGTGTCAAACCAGCAAACTCACATAACATTTTAACAGGTAAAATTAACTACAACATGATAAAGTGGTTTTACTTGAAAACTCAACTAGAAACCCATATTTCTAGACTGTAAAAAAAAAAAAAAAACAGAGTAAACATAGTATCAATATAAATACCAGAAGCATTTTGAAAGACACAAACTAAAAGCAAACGGCGCACCCATGAAAATCTCACATCGTTATTATGCACTTCAGTGACGTGGGAGTAGCAGAGAAATGGAAACTTATTGGTAGAATGTGAACAAACCACACCAGGCGATCATTGTAAACATTGTGTGACCAAAGTCACGTGAAAAGTTGTAAATACATTACGCGTAAACAAGCGCGTCATACCTGGGAGAGTACTTTATTGTAAATGCATTTTGGCCGAGGGGCTTGGTCTCGATTTTAGTTTTTTTAGTATCTCGGCATTTTTCAGTTTATGCTTTGAAACTTTGTAAAATTATCAACTGCTCTAAGACTATTCTGCAAAACATTTGAGAAAAGATAGGCCTACAACAATTAAGGTTTTATTCATAATTCGAAATGATTTACAGAAAAAAAAAAAGGTTGTTTTAAAAAACAAGCAAAAATAAATAAACCATGGCTTTAGTAAATCGTAATCATGAGATGACATAAAAAGGGTACATTAAAAAGCTGAACATATTAGATAGTAAGTCAAAATTGTGATATAAAAAGTAATTAGAATATAACAAAGTATAGGCTTCCATAGACGTTTATAGCATACAATCACAGGCAGAAGTAGAACATAGTGTTTGAGACTTGAGCGCCTTCTATCGGCTGACTGCAGTTCTGCACCCTCACCGTTTCACTTTCTCAAAGACGAAACTAGTGATGGGCAATCCGGCTCTTTTTTGTGAACCAGCTCGTTTGACTCAGCTCACTGAAAAGAGCCGGCTCTTTTTGCTCACAAACGGCTCTTTAAAAAAAAATCACGTTTTGACTATGATAGGTGTGAAAACTATTCTAATTAAATTATTAAATGAAATCATACTCACAATGTCTTTAAAAGTGCATTGATTTGTTATGAAAAAAGAATACTATTAAACATTTGCATTTCAATTACAACTTTTTGATGTTTGGAAACAACATTCAAAACAAATACAATCTGAATCTAAACAACATAATAGAACCCATATTAAAGAAAAATAAATAACTGAAAGGATTAAACTGGTCCCTCTTTTTCTCTCTTCTTTGTTGGCATGTTATAACCAGCATGAACTATCTCACTAGTTATGTTTTGTATAACTAGCATGAAGACACACACACACACACACACACACACACACACACACACACACACACACACACACACACACACACACACACACACACACACACACACACACACACACACACACACACACACACACACACACACAATGGCTAGGCCCCTCCCTCACGCCGTATAATTGGTTGACACCTCGTGTATGATTGACAGGAACAGAACGTGAGGCTGATCTGACAGTCGAAACGAATGTGTGCACCTTTGTAAAGGCCTATAATATTTTTTTTTTGTTCTTTGAATTAGTCAATCATTTTAAATAAAAAATCATTCATTATTTCTTTATTACATAATGATTTAATTTCTATAGGCTATATTTTTAAAAATAGAGTCGGCTCTTCAGATATGCGAGCCAGCTCCCGTCGTTCACCTACAAGAGCCGGCTCTTAGAGCCGACTCATTCGCGAACGACCCATCACTAGACGAAACCAGGAAACTCATCAAATCACGGAAAGAGATTACTGAGCTGCTTTACGTCTCTGTAAAATGGCAGAAGCCAGCATTTCCATGGCTCAGGATTTCATGCATTTTTTTTCTGTGTGGAATGGATGCACTCAACAACCATGACACTGTAACAGCTGTAGAAGAGAGGATGGAGAAGCAGGTATGATGAACACGCATTCTAATGCAAACATTTAGGCTATGTTTACACGGAAACGATCTGAAGAGAAAACGCAAAAGTGGCGTAGCGTTATCACTTTTTATTCTGCGTTTAGACGAGCGTTATGGTTGGGAAATCCGCGTGCATATGGTGACGCAAAAGTGTGTGAAATTCGATGTAGTATGCACTCCAGGCGGCTAGGTGGCAATGTGAAGCACTGCCACACAACAACACCAATATCTTAGAATATTTTTTACAACTGCTGAAAAGACTCTTGTATGTTTTTCAGAGCTGCTAGGGCAACTTGAAGGTCCGACGTATGGAAATAATCTGACATGTTGGTTGTTATTTTCCTGTACTGGCGCATGCATGTGACATAAACGCGTACGCGACGAGAGACACCTTGAGCAGATTTGCGTTTTTACCGTTTAGACGGGAACGCGACAGTGGAGCGTTTTTAAGATTTCCACTCTGGAGGGTGGTTTCACTTTTTTGCGTTTTTAAGCCCCCAAAACGCCGTTGCCGTGTAAACGAAAGGCACATCCGATCAAATATTTTTACGTTTTCATCCGGAATCGTTCTCGTGTAAACGGGGCCTTATTTTAGCTGCTTTACTCGTTTTTATGTATACAATCAATCAATATGTCATTATTTATCAGTGCTTAGCATTGTATATATTTTGATGGAATTGCATTCATAACAAATGTCCTTGCAAAATTATATTTAATTATACAATTTTAAATTGGATATATTTAAATATGCTTAACTTTGCTACTTTGCTAACTATAAACTACCTTCAATTAACACCAGAGCAAATGTAGTTGCTTTGCCATTTAGCAAACTGTATTTTTAAAATGTATGATCTGTCTGTCTGTCCATCCATCCATCTCTCTGTCTGTCTGTCTGTCTATAAAGATAAATAGATAGATAGATATAGAAAGGATTTGTGGTAAATAAAAACAAAGTAATTTCTGATCTAAACCACAATAATGAGTGCGGATTTTATTTTTTTCAATTTTCGTTGTTCATTGGTTGTTCATTCATTTACTCAAGTATTGCTACTGTAATTTTTGAAAATTATATAGAGAAACCTATTAAAAAAAAATTTCAGGACTGTGTGTCATATAACAGCGCTCTGCACTGGCAGCGGTGGAGGACAGTGAGAAGATCTTTACTGAGCTGATCCGCTCCATTGAGAGAAGACGTTCTGAGTTCACACAGCGGATCAGAGATCAGGAAAAAGCTGCAGTGAGTCGAGCTGAAGGACTCTTGAGGCGACTGGAGCAAGAGATTGATGATCTGTAAAGGACAGACGCTGAGCTAGAGCAGCTTTCACACACAGCCTATCACAGCAATTTCCTCCAGGTAACGTTAATCTTAAAGCAGGTCTTTAGTTAAATTCTGATTTGCAAGTAATGTTTACTAAATTCACTGACTCTTTAATCGTTAATTGACTGCAGTTGGTGTAAGCAAGTAACAATCATAGAATAAGTAAACATGTATTTCTTGCATTGCTGGGTTTTTAGAAAAAGTTGCTTTTTAATAGTTATCAGAATATTGTTTTGCATGTAAACACAGCCCTCACAGGCCTGACACTGAATCAGGACCTCTTTCTCGAAGCCTTCTTCGCAAGAAGAACAGTCCTCAAATCCGTTTTCTTGTCCGAAGGATTCGGGTGAGAGTGGTAGAGAAGTGGTACAGCAAGATTTGGTGGGCAGCGCCGGGATTTTCAGGGATGACACAACGTCAGGTGAGAGGTAGTCTTGTGTAGCCAGACCTTCAGACTGACTGCAGAAGATCTGGACTCTATCGCAGCTTTAATTGACCAAGGACCGCCCAAGAGGACGTTTGACTGACATGTAACGTAACCAATTACAGTTCGCTTTGTTCCGCGCCATGTTTAGGGGCGTGACATTATAATGTCGATGTCCCTACAATAACAGACCGGCATGCATCTAATAAATGATTAATTCAAGGAAGTTGATCAAGTTTACTGCGACAATGGAGCCGCAAACTTCACATACTTTTGAAAATCCAGCTTTAGTTGATCCTGGAAAGCACTCTTTGTCACAGTTGTAAACACAACGGGTTTCTTCTTCCATGAGGGATTTTGGCGTCACTGCATTTGTTTCCAGGCGGACAGATAAAGAACGTGACACACACGTCTCCCGGACATCCTGTAGAATTCAACCAATCAGATTGCGACTTCAAACTCCTGAAGTGTTTCTAGAAAAGTGTGTCATATGCATCAGACGTACAGCCAATGGTACGTGGGCGTGGCGTCTGAGGCTGAGACTAGGTGAGAGTTAGCTGGCCAAAGCCTCTTCAACCCGCGGCATCCTCGTATAACCGTTCTCTTTTGCCCCTAGAATGGCACTGTATTCCAAAACTGAGAATGGTCTTTTCCACGACTTACACAACTCATTGTGCAAGTCGGGAAAGAAAGGTAAGTCCCGATGTGGAGGCTGTGATCTGTGCTGCAGGAGGTGAGTCTTCAATATCCCCCACGCCGACGCTGAGCACATCCACTTCCTCAGAAGCAGACAGCTCAAACAACACCAAATAGATAGTTTCACAGTACAAAGAGCTTTTGCTGAAGAGCAGAAGCTTACTCTGTTGTGTGCTGTCACATGCCAAGTCATGCACATGCTTCAGATGCTTTCTCTCTAAGGGCGTTCCCCACATTGTCGTCACAGACGCAGCGCAAGTTCCCTCGAAAGGGAACAAATTTATTGAAATGGAAGTGTATTGACCCTTCAGATAAAATAAAATAAAAAAGTTTTGTTGAGTTTCATATTTGATATATCAGGTTTTTATGGCTTATATAGGGCAATACAGGATAATATGGAGCTTATACTCCAGTAGGAAAAAAAAACAGAGACAAAAAAGAGTAACAATAACAATAGTTAACACTACTTAAAATGCATATAAAAATCAGTTTATATGATTTATAAAACTAAAATACGATCAAGGATGATTTACTAATTAATCTCTCATTGAGAAAAGCAATAAAAGTGTAACTCTGTATTGGAGGTAACTATTTGGTAAAAAGTTTAAATTTTATGAATAGATAAGGAATTCCAACCATGTTGTTCTTAACACACATTTACACTCAAGAGGGTCTACTAATCTCAAATACATCTTTGATCATACATCTACAATATCCTACAAAGAACATCTCCAAAATAGCAAATTCAATCAAACATACTGACCTTGAGAGTTGAAAATTATGCTTGTGAGTGAAGCTGCATCTCAGTGGGTGGTCTCTAGCCACCAGGATGAAAGGCCTTTTTTCTGTTGGTCACTCTTGATTGAAATGACAGGTTGGCCACGCCCACTACGTTTTCCCGCTACTGCCACCGTCAGTCTGAGAGAAGAGCGAGCGAGTGAGGATTGCTGTCGCCTATATGTGAATGCACCTTTATTCTGATATTTTTGTTATCCCCTGGCACCCTTTTCATTTTTCATGTAGTTGCTTTTTTGCCCTTGTTTTTATTTTTATTGTGTGCATAATGTTTAATACTTGCATTTATACAAAATGTATGTTCTTGAATAAAATAAAAAAATAAAAAAGGACTGCTGTATCCTTTGGCTTTGTTAGACTACCCGGAAGATGATTGTGCGCATTGGGGTGATTTGTGTTTATCTGGGCTAGACGTAATATTTATTTCCTTAATGATATATAGATTAAATTGTTTTACATGCACTTATCTAGCCAGATATTTCTGTTATGTAAGTGCATTTAAACTTTTCTTATTTTTTCATAATCATATTTAAAGTTAAAGTTTTTGGTAACACTTTATAATAATGTTCAGTTATAAGTAATTTATAAGTTATTAGTTACTGATGAACTAATAATTTACAAAACATGACTGTGTTCATAGATGATTAATAAGTAAAATGTTAACATTTTATGAATGTTTTGTAAATTCAGTTATGTCATTCATAAATTATTAATGATGAACTAATCAATAACAAAACATGATATTATTATACATTCAAAATGATTAAGTGCACTTTTATTGTGCTAACATTTAATGAATGTTTTGTTAATTCAATTATAAGTCATTTATAAGCTATTAGTTAATGATGAACTAATCATTTACAAAACATGACTATAATCATAAATGATTAATATGTGGTATGCTAACATTTTAATGTTTTTTTTAAATCAGTTATAAGTCTTTTATAAAGTATTAGTTAATGATTAACTAATCATTTACAAAATATGACTACAGTCAGGAATTATTAATAAGTTGTGTGCTAACTATTTAAAAATGTAAACTGTATGCAAACTAATTACTATGTACATGTTATCTTAAATAATTTGTAAATCATGAAGAAAAATCAGATCATCAGTAGATGGTTTATACGTTTTTATGTGATTCATTATGGTTTACTTATAATCATCAATTATTTGTCAAAATTGTTTTCGTATCATTATCTCAATAAACAATGGTTAATCATGAACAAATTATGAACAAACCAATTGTAAATGTTCAGTATATAATTTATTGATGTATCGTTAAATTGTAAGCTGGTCTGTTTAAATGCACCATCATGTAGATATGCTAAAGCAGTATTTTTAAGAAGAGTAATTTATTTGTTTTGAATCGGATAAACTTTTATAAACGCTGTACAGTCAAGGGATTCCAGTGGGTTATGATAAATCCTTTTATCTGCACATACTTGTGTTCTGTGTTGAGGAGTCTGTGAGATCTAGTGATAATATGAACCGGTTTTACCTTCCACTGATGCTCACATCAGGTGCACAGCAGTTAAAGAATCCATGTGTGTCAGAGAAGACAGATATCTATACCCTCACCAGCCATCACCTACGCTGCAATACACACTACAAAGTATTCAAGACATGTTATAGATGCTGTGTAAATGCATGAAAAAATTATTTACAAAGCTTTCTGCATCCCCTAATCTAAAGTGTAAACTGTTCATCATTTGTAAATGTGTTACACATCATTTGTAGATCTTTCTTACCTGTTACAAATGATGCGTATATGTATACAAGTAATTTATAACACTTTCTGCTTCATCTAATATAAAGTGTAAACTATTCATCGCTTGTAAATGTTACACATCATTTGTAGATCTTGCTTACATGCTACAAATTACGTGTAAGTGTATAAAGTGTAAACTATTCATCACAAGTAAACGTGTTTCATATCATTTACAGATATTCCTGTTACACGTTATGTGTGTACGTTGACCTCATGAGCGTATTAGTATGTTTTGTGTGAGATTTCTTGTGCGGTATTCAACTCATTTTGAGACATTCCAATCACTTTACCCAAGTCTTTACATTAAAATGTTAAAAATAAAATCAACATTCTGTAACCATTTAATCACTTTATCATTTAATTTTTATTTTGTTTCCCATGGGACAGCTTCTCACCATAACATGAAAATGCACCATAAACTGATAATAAACGTAGTCCATTAATTTGTGCAGTTTATTCCAAGTCTTCAGAAGTTGTACGATAGCGTGAGGAAAAGATTCTTATTGCGTAATATAACCATTATACATTAACAATCTCACTCATTTGCCGTCTCATCCATTTGAACATTTTTTTAAAATTGGTGCATGTTGTAATAAACATTGTAATAACTAATGTTTATATATATATATATATGAAATATCCCTTTAAAAACCTTCCAAAGAGTAAAGTGAGTAAAGAGTGAACATCATTAGAACTAACCCGAATAAGTTGGAAAAACTCAAAAAATTTAAGGCAATCAGTTGCCTCATTTTTTAAGTTAAGAAATTCTAAAGTTTAAGCAAACAGAACAGGCAGATTTTTATTTTGTACTTGTACATTTTAATTGTTCTTAACTTGAAATGATTGAGTACACTAATTTATACATTTAACTTAAAGTTTTCATGTAATCTCAATGTGAACACTTTTATTATTTATAAACTTAACTAGCTTTAACAAGCTAGTTTACTACCATACTAATTTGTTAACGTTAACAATAGTATGTTATATAGTAGCACTTGCTGTATGAGTGCAGCAATATAAAAGTATTATTTCCTCTCAAATCAAGCTGCATGCACCACTTTTCACCATGATGGTAACTATCCTAAAACCAGCATTAACATAAATTCTTTTAAATTAGCATAACAAAACATTAATCACTACTAAATCACCCACATAACATTAATCTTGCACACACAAGAAAAACCCCATTATATTACACTTAATTTGAGCATTTACTCTCCCTTTCGAGTGCCATCGGGCAAAGCATGCTGGGACATAGACATTCCAGCCGTTTCAGTTAAACTTAAGTTCGTCTAAATTAAAAAAATTTTTTTTATAAAACTCAAAACAATGAAACAGTTCAGTTTACTTAAAATATATCAGTTCTGTGAACTTGAAATAAAAGAAAGCGCTAAATACTATTAAATTTTAATTTGACTGAACTAATTTGTTTAATTTAAGTTTGTCCTACTCAAACCAATTCATTATTTTGAGCGTTTGGGTTTACATCCCTTTAAAAACATTCCAGAGAGTAAAGTTTGTAAAGAGTGAACAACATTCCGAAGAGTAAAGCGTGAAGATCGTAAAATCTAATGTTTTGGTATAAATGAACTATCCCTTAAAAAACATTCCAAAGAGTAAAGTTAGTAAAGAGTGAACATTGTAAGAACTAATGCTTTGGTATACATGAACATTCCTTTAAAAATCTTCCAAAGCGTGAACATCGTAAGAATTAATGCTATAAATGGTATACATGAATCATTGAACTGTGGATTTCTACAGTAGATAATTCCAGCAAATTTGCTACATTCTGTCAAAGCTTGCCCCATATGTAACAGCAGTTTGCAAGAGTGTTTTGAAAGACTCATAATCTACCATATGGGCTACGGGGAATGTTATGGTATTGGTGCAAGCACTGACAATTGGGTAACACACAGTGTGTTTTGGCATGTGCTGTAGACAGCAATGGTCAAATTTAATAACTATTTTAAATTTCTCCCTTTCTGAAAGAAGCAGATGCCTGTAAGCTTGCCCAGTAATCCACTGCATTATCTTTGGTTCAGACAAGGTTTCTCCCTCTGCCCCATCTTCTGGTTGTGTGTCTTAGGATGAAATAAAGAGATGTTTTAGTTTATTCATTCCCTTTTACACTGGGAACTACAGCAGCACATTATACTATTTTTTAGTCCATACCTTCAAGTTCAAGAAGGAAATCTTGAAAGAATTCCATGATTTTTGATTCTTTCACTTGTTTAATCGAACCAGTTGGGCTCATCTCTGGGGCCAGGTGGGATAAAATATAATGGGAGTCAACCTAAACACCAGAAAGAAAAGCATGAAAATGGATATTATTATTTGTCATTTGTGCCATACTACAAAAAACAAATTAAGTAAATTCTTATTTTATGCTTATTTAAAAAAAAAAGTATTTCTACATACTTTGTCATTATATCCTATGACAAAGAGATTGTGACACTCCTGTGGCTTTCTCTGCATGACTTTAATAAGATCGTATATCTCAAGACCTTCACGCAGTTGTTGCAGCATTGGGATGCGTTTTGTTGTAATATGTAGAGCAAGTGCTCTGGCAAAACAAAAATAAAGACAAAAATAAAATTGGATTAAAATGCTTCATATTTAAAAGCAGGACATTCGAAACTCCAAAGCATATTATACAAGTTATTTGTATCATTGAAATTAATTCCTTGTTTAAAGAATGTTTAATGAAGTAGGGAACAGAGATCTTACGTCAGAACGTAGCTGATGAATTGGGATCTTGCCTGAGAGACCAATCATCTTCGAAGTGTAAACTAAACGACTCAATGGACATTGGCGTGCGAGATTTGCATCGCACACCCCACCCCGCGAAGAGGGGAATGTATGGAATTCAAGTTTTCCGCTGAGGAGCCGAGACTGTGTGTCCCAGCCATCCAGAGGTGGTACAGCAATTGTGGCAACGGGATGTAATGTCTATGTTCCCTCCTTCAGGGAACAAGGTTACATAAGTAACCTAGACATTGCATTTCAGTCAGTCACGTTCGATGTTACATCAGAACAGAGCTGATGTAATCGGATCGCTCCAAAAGTCCCACAATTGCTGCCCCCTCCAGCCCCTCCCATAGGGAGGTATCATGTGAGATTACACATATGGACTGACCAAGAGGGCAGTGCAACATATGGAAGATCTCTGGGGTAGCTTTGGGCTAGTTAGGGGGAAGTCAATACCAGACGGCAGAATTAACTCTGCTCAGGGAAAAGGCACGGGCTCGCAGACAGGGAAGCCGTACCATGGAATAATACACATATGGGATCACAGTAGGAATCACAACATATGGGCTTCTAGCCTAGCAAAGGGGCTGACCTACTGGGCATACAGGCGAGTTGTAGACCTAGCATCTGACGCCTCCGCCGCAAATGACTGTCGAGGGTGCTGGATGAACTCCATGTAGGGTTCGCCAGGTGGGGAACTCACCTGTGGAGCAGATGGGGAATGGCACTGCAAGCGAGACACAGAGCGGGTCCCCAGCGCTTACTGGCTACTTGTAGCGAGTATATGTAAGGACACAGGCTCTACACAGAGGTTCTAAAACCTTGCAAATGTGTTGGGTGTCGCCCAGCCAGCAGCTCTACAAATGTCTGCTAGTGAGGCTCTGTGGACCTGCGCTCAGGAGAAAAAAACACTCTGAGTGGAATGAGCCCTCACCCCCAAGGGGCAGAGCTGATCTTGGATTTGGTATGCCAACACTATGGCATCCACTATTCAGTGGGCCAACATCTGCTTGGAGATATTCTTTTCCTTTTACTGTCGTCCATAAAAGATAAAGAGCTAGTCTGAGGTCCTGAAGATTTCTGTCGGTACACGTACAGACGTAAAGCACGTACGGGTTCAGCAAAGTAAGGGCTGGGTCTCCAGCGGCAGAGCTACCAGGTTCATCACCTGATCCATGAAGGGAGTGGTGGGAACCTTGGACACGTCTCAGGAATACATGAGAGTTGGCCGGTCCGAATTCTAGGCACGATTCGTCGACCAAAAATGCTTTCAGGTTCCCCACCCTCTTAACGGAAGCCAGTGCAGTGGTTCGAAGGGCACTCTCTGTAAGGCTGTTAAGACCAAAGAGAGCTCCCAAGAGGGTACAAGGTGAGGGCGCAGGGGATTAAACCTTCTCGCGCCCCTCAGGTACTGTGTTTTCCCACAGACTTACCCTTTACTGCGTCTTAATGTGTGGCGATAGCAGCAACATACACTTTCTGGTTGGCAACATACACTTTCAACATACACTTCGCTCCAGCCCTTCTTGCAGAAAGGGGCAGTGGGGCAGCAAGGTGGAAGTGACGACTGAGCTGGCTGTGCCTGTTTTCTTTTCTTTTTTTTTGCCGCAGGGGAACGGATACGCTCAGGGAAGAGCAGACTGAGGGGCAGCTCACGATGACCTAGCTCTGCTGGGCACACTTCTAGACAGAATTGGCAAAAAGGCCACCTTGTAAGATGTGAGCATCAAGAAAGCACGTTTTATAGACATCTCGCACCCCTACAAGGTTTAGTCAGGGGGCACTTCAGGACCACCAAGGTGGACATCGTCCGGCCGAGGGCCTGCACAGTGACTTGATCACGGTCAGTCATCAGGCTCTCAGGCGAGATCCCAATTGGTCAGCTCCGTTCTCACTTAACGTCGAACGTGACTGACTGAAAGGGAACTAATATCATGTATGAGAAAGTATAGAAAGACTCATAACTTCCATCCAGCAAGTCTATAATTGAGAGTGTGATATTGCTCAATTTCAACTGCTTCAAATGTACTATATTACAACACAGCGTGCATTGAAATACTGTGTAGAGTTGATATTTATGTAAATGAAAAATAACAGCTGACAATTTTTTTCTCAGTGCTGAGATACCTTAATATGCTTTTCTTGTGGTCAATGTTGATTGGTCCAGTGTAGCCACATTCCAGGATTTCTTTTGTGTAGTTGGACAGATCAGATGCATCCTCAATCTACAAGTAAAATTTTACCTTTAATAAATATTGACAAGCATGGATCACTGCTGAATTTGTCTGTTGGACAACATCTCCAAGACGCCACGCACCATATGACTAGTAAGTCAAAGCTCAAATCACAGTCTTTGTTCTACCAATTTATGGGTAAGTAAGTATGAGTGTAGTACATTATATAGAAACGTTGTCTATTCCTCAATTAGTTAGATCAAACAATAAGTATACTGTAGGACCTAGAAAAAAAATCTCATAATTTGTGAACAAAAACAATTTCTAAAGCTAGGTCTCCTAAACATTAGATCACTCACACCAAAGGCGCTTATTGTAAATGAAATGATAACAGATTATAGTTTTGATGTACTCTGCCTGACTGAAACCTGGCCTAAACTAAATGATTATTTCAGTCTTAATGAGTCTACTCCACCAGGCTACTGTTATTACTTATAAGCACAAGCCCCCCGTTGCGGCGGTCTATAGATCAACTATCTATAGATATATTCTTAATGTTACTCAGAAAACAGGATACAAGTTTAACTCTTTTGAAGTGCTTGTACTAAATGTTACAATAGGATACAAGAAAAACCTTTTACAGATTTACTAGTCTCCTTTGGGGTCAAACAAAACGTAGACCCACTTATCATTTTAATCATACACTAGACTTAATTATATCGCATGGAACCAATCCTACTGATATAGATATTCTACCGAAAAGTGATGATGTCACTGATCACTGCCTTGTAACGTGCATACTGCATACTGCTGAAATTTGGGTAGAACAATTCTCCCAAATACCCCCTATGAAACATAGATTAACAAATAACCTGCCTGATCTATCTCAGCTGCTCAGTGTGCCCCAAAACACAAATGAACTAGAGGAAATTACTAGCAGTAAAGGCACCATTTACTCTAGTACATTAGAAACTGTTGCACAGATCAGATTTAAAAAGGTTATAGAGAAAAGTAATGCACCATGGTACAACAGTGCTCCACACGCTATCAAGAGAAAAACTCATGATCTCTAGAGCGTAAAGGGCAACAAAATAATTTAGAGGTCTTTAGAATCACGTGGAAAGACAGCACTTCCCATTATAAAAAAGGCTCTAAAAGCAGCCAGGGCCGAGCATCTCGGCAAACTAATAGAAAATAACCAAAACAATCCAAGATTTTTATTTGCCAAAGTGGCTAGATTAACAAATAAACAGACATCACCTGAACAAAAGCATCAGAAAAACAATTGTAAATGTACAACCTTTGACAGCATGTTATGATTCAGCATCAATTATCACCCCTCAAGAACAATTGCAGTTCTATACAACTATAAGGCTGGAAGAGATAAAAAACCTTCTCATTACATCTAAACCAACCACATGTTTATTAGATCGAATACCCACTAAACTACTGATAGAGTTGTTATCTGTAGCAGAAAAAGCCTCTTCTCAATAGTATTAACTCGTCTTTATCTCTAGGTCATGTCCCAAGAGGCCAAGACCATTCAAGCTGGCAGTTATTAAGCCTCTCATTAAGAAACCACATTTAGATACAAACACATTATGTCTAAAATACTAGAATTTTTTTTCGAAAATCATATTTCATATATTACTGTGGCAGTATGGATGAGTAGTTTCATGCTACTATTGGTTGGTTGGGGTCTATTTAGTAAGCCTATCATGGCTAGAGCCAGAGCATATATACCTGCTTTATGGTGAATCACGTCACGGAGCTACTTCCTTTTTCAGTTCCGCATGCCGAGTGGCGTGTGGGAAAATGGGTTGTTTGGTCCCTAAAGTGTGTAGGAGAACATTTGTACTGTTTCCCACGGTTGATGTGTCTGCTAGGGATGGGCAAATGAAGCCTCATGAGGCACTGAGGCTTTCCCCTGAATGTTTCGGGAAAAGATTCGAAGCATCAAGAGTGTCAAAAACAGCGCCATCCTGTGGCAGGTCAAATTTACAGTGGCCATGTTTATGAGCAGCTGAGTGAGCAGCGCCGTTGTTTTATCCATTGAGCACAAATAAAAGCCTGACAATGCTAAATATTCAGTTTACTGATAATATAATTCACATATTAAAGTGTGGCAATAAATTAAATGTAACAATTATATTAATACTAATTATAAAAATACCAACAGAGTTGCTTGATGCAAGTAAATGTTGGTCTAATTATTTTATGGTTTCTATGCTGTTTGTGTGTCAGAATATATGATCAGGTAACATAGGCTACAGGCTTATATATATATATATATATATAAAATGTTAGTAAATTAACTTAAACTTCCAAAAACATGTAGAGTAGTTGTCTGGGTTCAAACATTCAAACACACAAAGTGAAGCATTCACGTGACTGGAAAGAAAGTGAGACTTCGTTCCCTTTCGAGGGAACTCACGCTGCGTCGATGACGCTTTGGGAACGCCCCTGCGTGATTAAGTCTGAAGCACGTATGTCAACTAGTCCAATGGAAAGAATGAATTTCACGGGCGGGTGACGTCATGACCAGGAAAGGATAAAAGCACAGCCGGTGCAACCGGCGCTAGCTTTTGTGCCTCAGCAAAGCGCTCTGTGTCAAACTGTCTGTAGTATTTATTGCTGCCTGTCACATCCTTATCTAAAGTATGGCGAAACAGTTATTCAAGTCGTGCGTTTCTCCCTGCCCTCGTTTCCTTACGGCTGGGGATACACACAAACTTTGTATAATGTGTTTAGGAGTGGAGCATGCTATGTCAGCCTTCGAGGGGGCTGACTGTCAGCATTGTGAGCACCTACCGCTCCGCACTTTCACTGTTTGATTATAGTGGTCAGGCTCGCGAACTCCAGGGTGCGGGACCCGCTGCTGCCGAGGCAGCACGGAGAACACATTCCTGGGGTTCGCAAATGGATCTCTCAGCGGGGTTGGAGATGGGCTCTGCCTTATCTCCTCCCTTACCCGGGGAATCCATTGCTCTCTTGCCGATGTCGGAAGCCCGCCCTGTGGCTTATTCCGCCTGGGAAGAGAGCCCAATACTTTGTTGCTCTAGCTGTGAGGAGGTAGATGTACTGAGCATTGGAGATAGTGACACAAACATTAGGGAAGAGGATTTGCCATCTCTTTCCCCAAAATATGAGGAGCTTGTGGAGGTGATAACTCGTGCTGTAGATAAATTAAAGATTGATTGGCCAGCTGAGAGAAAAGGTGCTCGTCCCAAAAGCAAGTTAGACGAGTGCTTTTTGATTTCTAATTTATCATCTCCATCACGGGCCCTTCCATTTTTCCCCGATCTACATAGTGAGCTATGTAGATTGTGGAATAAACTATACTCTTCCCGTCTCTTCAGTCCCCAGGTCCATACATATTCAGATATAAGGGGACTGAAGGAACATGGTTATGGGTCGATGCCCCCGGCTGAACGGACGCTTGCGATCTATCTGTCTCCCGGTTCTGCATTGTCCCTGAAGGCTCCTGTGCTGCCCACTAAACCTTTAAAAACTACATCTAATTTAGTGGGCAAAGCTTATACGGCAGCAGATGATGCAGACGTGTTGGGGGATCTGGATAATAGTGAGGGAGTGGATCCCGATGCAATTCAAGAACTTCGTCGGGCCACAGATCTATCTCTCAGGGCTACGAAGGAGAATAAAAGAGAAAGATCTGGCTTTTCTGTTAGATGCTCCACTTTCTCCTTCTGGTCTTTTTGGCAACTCAGTAAATGCAGTCGTTGAAAGATTTCAAGAAACTAAAAACAAGCAGAGGGCTTCAAGAAATTTCTCCCTCGCCGGGTCCAGCCCCCTGGGGATGCTGGGTGTGAGCATCCCCAGCTGAGCTCCTCATATCGTGCACAACAGAAAGAGAGTGTCGCATCTCGTTCCCCTCCTAATAAGTCCTGGGAGCAGAGCCGACACTCTCAGCCGAAGTCTTCTAAGCCAAAGCCAGATCTGAGGACCGTTCTTATGTCTAAAAATAAGAACGCCACGTGCGTCCGACCATTGAGGACAGCCCCAACCGGGGTGGAGCAGTGTTCACCTCATTATACGCTGCCCCTTCCACTTTGGGGTCCTTAGGGGACCGTTCTGCCAACCCCTCCACCCTTGGTGCCTCGGGGCGCAGCAATCTCCTGCAAGTTTCCTGGCTCAGGGTCAACTCGACGATGCATCAGACTCGCACCCTCTGACGGGGGTTCAAAAACATTCAGTTCAGTTGTTTCCTGCCAGGATGCTTCAGGTCTCCGAAGTGGTAGTACATAAGTAGTACATAATTAGGTTGAGACCCCCTGATCATACGTTTCCTTCATGGCACCTTGAGGCAGGGGCCTGCAAATTGCACTAGGGTGCTGGCCTGGGACCTGGCAATAGTTTTGGAAGGCCTGTCAGGGGTTCCATTCGAGCCCCTAGAGTCGGTTTCAGAGAAATTTCTGACATTTAAGACTATCTTTCTTCTAGCTATTTCGTCCCTCAAAAGACCTAAGGTGCTGACCAATATTCCGAGGCCTTTTGGGCAGCAGGCTTTCTGTCCTCCTCCATTTGCTTTTTCGGACCAGGAAAAACCGAATCTCTTGTGTCCACAGGGCTGCCCCGTGGAGAAAATCAGATTTGTCTGCTTTGGATCACCTAAGAAGGGTTTTCCAGCCTCTAAGCAGACAATCAGCAAGTGTATAGTTGAGGCTATCTCTCTTGCTTATGAGTTCTCTGGCCAGCGGTGACCCTTGGTGGTCAGTGCTCATTCTACTAGGGGTATGGCGGCCTTTTTATCAGGGGTTTCCCTTCAAGAGGTTTGTGATGCTGCAGGTTGGTCCTCACCGCTCACATTCATGAGGTTTTATAGCCTGGACCTGGATGCTGCCCCAGGATCTCAGTTTTCTTTTGTTGAAGTTTAGCAATTTTTTTATGTTTTTGTTGACATTTTAAAGCATTTAGTTGTGTGTTGGTTATTTTGTATTAGTGTTTCTACTGTGAACTGTGTATTTAATAATTCTTTTTATGTGGTTCTGTCATTTATTTTCAATGGGGTTGAGTGTGTCCAAACGCAAAGGGGTAGGGCTTGACTCGTGGATTATCTTGTGATGTGCTCTGTGTGTACAACATTTGTACTGATGTACTGATTTGGTTATTGCTTTGAATTGATTGATTGGGGGGGGGTTGTGCTACTTATTTGAGTGTTTTGGTGCCCATTGAGTCTCAAGCTACAATTAAACAAGCTACAATTAGTCCAAAATGAAGCTGGTAGAGTTCTTACTATAGGTCAAGAAAATATGATCAAATAACACCAATTTTACACAATCTCCACACTGGGTACCTATTAAGTTCCGTATTAATTACAAAGTATTGCTACTGACCTAAAAGGCCCTAAACGGTTTAGCTCCTGTGTATTTAACTGATCTTTTATCACCCTGCAATCCATCATGTTCTTTAAAATCAGAAAACTCTGGGATTCTGGTAGTACCTAGGGTATCTAAACCCACTAAAGGAGGGAGAGCGTTTTCACTTTTGGCTCCTTAACTCTAAAATAGCCTTACTGATAATGTTTGGGACTCAGACTTACTCTCCCAGTTTAAATCTAGATTAAAGACACATCTTCTTTAGCCAAGCATTCACATAATGCACCTCATATCCTTATTATATCAGATCAAATGCACATAGATAACTGATAACTGACAAAAAAAAAAACAACAACTGATCAATCTAAATTGTAATGTAGTCATGCATTTTCTGTAAACCTGGTTTGAAACAGTTATTTGTATAGCGCTTTTTACCAACATATTGTGAATTGAATTGAATTGAATTTTAGAGCAAGACCAATTTGTCAGTGGCTTTATAACATGATAACAGTTATTCCAGCAAACTAATGGGCAATCATTAATAGAGAACTTATATGTAATGAAATTCTGTCAACAAAACCTACCATTTTTATTAGTGGTGATATCTCTGTGTCATGTACATCATCCCTTTTAATGTTACCAGTTACAAGGTATTCGTAACACCACTCTTGCATAAACCGGGGTGCTGGTCCTCCTTGGGCAATACTCACAGCAAATATTTGACCTGCAACTCTAGAGATATGTTTTATATATGGACAACAGTTAGAATAGAGTGGTGTATTTGTATAAATGTCAGTACTTTATTTGAAGTACTGTATGTTCCTTCAAATAAAGAAAATAAATATTACACACTTTCCTTTCTTCTACAGAAAAAAAAGATGTTCTGAATAATGTCTCATCTGTTTTGTGCATATAATACAAATCTGAAAAAAAAATAACTTTATTATGGACAAAAACAGCTGAAACGTTCTTTTGTGTTTTGCTTCTGCAGAAGAAAGAAAACTTTGGAATACCATGAGGGTGAGTAAATGATTGAGAATGAATTGTGTGAATATGAAGAAAACCCAAAATGCAAAGGCAAGACACATACTTGAACAGCTCATTATCCAGATCATTGAGGGAGTACTTAGGCATTTTTCCTTTCTTAGCGTCACCTTCAAAGAGACGTTTTTCAATGCCAGCAACCATTGCTAAATCCAGGAAAAAAAGATGAAATATCATTATATGCTAGAGAGAGGCATTGAAAAAAAATAAAAAATAAAAAAAAAACCCTGTGATCATTTCAGACAGTGTATTTTTTAGAATAATGAAATTGTAGGAATGTTTTAAACATTTCTACATGTCTACTAAATGTATGATTAAATCAAACTACACACTGGACAGAAATTCTTTCCTCAGTGCCCCCGTGTCAATTCCTGGCTCTCCCAGGAAGGTGATTTTCAAGTGATTGACAGGGCTTCCTGTTTTTTGACGTTTCCACAGCTTCAGACCTCTCTCAACCATGTTGTCTCGTGACACACAGATTTCGAATGTATTTGTTGTGTTTATTTGTGCTGCTGCATGACGAATCACATCCTCCTCACTGTAAAAAAAGAAGATATTTTATGACCTTCGTAATGTAGCCTAATGTTTTAAACCGAAGCAATGAACATAGTCAGGTTACCATGAGACATGATCCAAATCAGAGCATGGTAGTTTTTCTGCAACTGCATCTGGACTAATGTTAAAAAAAATGCAAAAAAATATATTAATTGATGTATATACAGTTGTTTACTGAAACAGTTCAGCAATAGTATAAACAAATATTTAAAAAAAATATTAAACCCAAAAATGATCGTTGAGTTATGCATATAACTACTGTTCCCAGAAGGAGGGAAACGAGGTACAACACATGACTATGGGATATCGTGCTCTAGCGCCATCTGCTGAAGACACATTATTTCATTCCTGAAAGGCTACTTGTGGATGCCGACGTGGATGGGGCCACCACATCATTCCCCTTGTTCAGTCCAGTATCAAGAAAACAGCGAGCGACACGTGTTTTCTGCAGACGCAAAAAGAATCACATTGGCCCTGCCGAATCCACTCCCAGATCTGCACCACTTCTCAAGACTGCACACACCACTCCAGGGGGGACCACAGCTTTGTCCCATATCAAGAGCGTCCATGCCAATTGCAGCGGGGAAAGAGAGAGAGTTCCCCTTGCCTGCTTATATACAACACCACTGTCGTATTTTTCATTCTGACTAACACATGTTTGCCCTGCTGGACCAAGTGTTTAAGCACCAGGAGAATTACTTCAAAACATTTATGTGACTCTTTTACAGCGCTGTCGACCACTCTCTTTTTACAGAGTTTCTCTGACACATTTGTTGTCACTACTACACATGACGTAACCCTGCCCAGGGAGATAACTTCTGTCAACAGATTCAGGTTTCCCAGGGGATCTGGGCCTGAACACACAACGGCGCTATTGACACATGCTTAAATGTCGGGTGGCATACAGCAAGCTACTGAGGGCCCAGCGCCGGAACTCATGCACAAAGAGGAGATCGAGCCGTACTACTGATATCAAGGCCATGAACCTCAGCAGTCTCAATACTGTAAGAAATAAACGCGTTCGGCTCCACAGCCGAACTTAGCCAGACAGCTGCGAAAATCCTCTGTTCAACTCTGCTTGGAATCTATCTCCAGACCAAGATATAACAACCCCTTTTTTTTAAACAGATTTATCAGGAATTCCAGAGCTTCTAAATGGAAAACAAGTGCACTCTAAAAAATGCTGGGTTGTTTTAACCCAATTTTGGGTAAAATTTGGACAAACTCAAACATTGGGTTAAAAATGTAATAAAAAATGTAACCCAATGGCTGGGTTTGTCCATATTTCACCCAAATTTGGGTTAAAACAACCCAACTTTTTTTAGAGTGTGCATACGTTTGTGGCAGTTTTTGTTGAGGGGGGCATGCAAGAAACCGCAGGACAATTCCAAACACACTGGACAGTGCTCGTGAGTATACCATAAAACACACATGCCATAGGACAGGGGCGAGAACATATGTTCAGATATTTCTCATAATAAAGTTTATTATCCATTAGTTAGTTGAGCTAAACTCAAGCTAAAAACTTTTCTTTTATGCCCTTTCCTTCAACAACAGTCACCAGCGTGGATTTTCTTGTGAATGTGGCGTGTTGGAACATTTGAGAAAAGCTTATTAGCCCTTTGTTAGCAAAGCTAAACTGCTAAAAGATTTCTCTTTTCTGCCTTAGTTTCAAAAAGAATCGCTACCATTGGCTTCTTGCGAAAATGTGGCGTGGTGGTGTTCTAGCAGCATGTGAAGAGCTGAACAACATGGTTAATGAGACACGAATAAAGGTGTCTTCAGCAGATGGCGAAAAAGAGCAATATCCCATATGTGTTCTACCGGGTGAACCGACTGAACGGGAACACTCAACCTCATGCCATTCAAGACCCAGAGAAACAATTTTATGATTTTTTTATGAAGATTGTGTTTTTGACATTTAATTTGGTCTCTGTATACAGTTTAATAGTAGAGTGAATTAATTTTGAATTTTGGCCTGTTCATCATACAATGATCATATGGCTTCAGAGAACAACAATTTGAAGTGTTTTTAAGCTTTAATGCCAGGCACTATTACTATTACCTTTCTGCACAAAAGCTGGCATGCAATTCTAATTCTGACATTGGAAATGTTCCTGTGCATATTGGGCACTGGGCCTCAAGTGGCTAAAAATTAAAGACAAAAAATATTTGCAGGGTAAATTTTTGTAAAAGTAATTGATAATTGACAATGTTCAATTTAGCTTTTGCTTGTGTACCTCCTGAGCGTGATGTTTAACATTGGATGATGTTGCATCATTGGAAGGTCTAAGGTTTTGCCTTGAAGATGCTGCCTCCTTTATCAACACCAAATCTTCAGTTTGGGAGAAAAACAAATTATTTTGTAATTAATAAAATTTAAAATTGCAAAAAAAAAAAAATCTTCTCATCTATAATCTAAATACATAACGTTGGCTAAACGAGAGATTTGTTCGGCCAACAGTACAGATAGCTGCCAGAGCCCCCAATAGTATAGAGCTGCATAAACTGTAGCAGCGCCAGGTCAGTAGTTTCAGAGATTATAGATTATAGCTCCTTGTCAGCATTTTATTTCATTTTTTTATAATTAATTATAAGCATAAGTAATTATGATTTGGGGGCTAACTGTCATAATAATAATGCCACAATACAAAATCGTCATGGTCCTAAAAAACACTCGTTATTTTCTTTTTTAGTAAAATATCAATTCCTATTTTATTTTATTTTTAATATTGGGGTTAAATATGACCTGGACATTTTTTTGCACAATTCAATCTGATTATTCAACATATGTTCATAAACTACTAGCATATCTCACTACTAGCAAGAATCTGCAGACATAAAAACATTTTAACTGGTAAACTTGGTCAGTCCTAGTAAAGTTTAGTCTAGACTGAATTTACATGTAATTAATTAGTAAACAACTAGGGTGGGTCTTGTTTATTTCCTGCAAGACAAAATTAAGATAATGGTTATTACTAATGTAAAATGTAAGGTTTCTTAGGTGATTTGAATTTGTCTGTCACAGTTATGTTCAGTTTGTCTTAGTTATCATGGACTTTTAGTTTGTTTCTTTCATCTTATGTGGTCATTTGTTTGATTTTCCGGCCACTCCTTTGTTTATATGGTTATTAGTTCATTCAGTTAAGGTGCACGTCATTAATTATCTTGTTTGAGTCATTACTCAAGTTCTTCCTTTAAAATCTTTCAGTGTCTTTCAGTGTCTTCCTTTAAAATCTTTCAGTGTCCTCTTACATTTAGTGTGTGTTGCTCTGCCAGTTTACAGTACCTGCTTATTATCATTAAAATTTGTGTTGGAACTCTATTCGTCGTCTTCGTCTGTTTGCGTGCAACCCCCGTAACACAGTCAGGACGTAAACAGCTTTGAATATAACATCACGTGTTGTCATCTCGACTACTGACTCATTTAAACAGTAGTGTACGCATAAAAAACTTAATTACCCCCAAATTTTTAACAGTGGTTTATTACAAAAAATGTATGTAATATTTTGCTCATATTTCCCACCCAAACAATATGTTAAACAAATCCGATCCGATTTCCTTGTCCAAAGACTTGCTAATGCAGGCAACTACTTTAAAGTCAAACCCAACGTAGAAATAAACAGGTCACTCCAGGGTTCTTGAATCCGTAACAAAACGGGAAAAGCAACTGAATCTCAATCCCATAAGATGCAGTGTGTTCATCCTGGCTGCTGCTCACAGCTCAACCAACCAACAGGGCTTGATTTGGATCTGGGAATTTGGATGTCTAGTTTTGGTGTAACTTAAGGTCTTGACTCCAACTCCAACTTCTGACTAGAGGCACTACAAGTATTCCCTAGATACACACATTATCAGCCCACAGAAATCTTGTAGTAACAATAGTTTGGATGCAAGCCTTCTGATTGGTTCACTGCAAAAAAATGGTTTTGTTTTTATCACTGCAGACTCATGCAAAAGGGGAAAGTTACCTACCACACCACCTCGGGGGTCCTGAAGGACAAATTATTTGAATATTACTCTATTGTATTACAACATATAATCTTTCTTGCTTAGATAAATTCTAATATCACAACCTGCTGCACCCAAACTCTTGGACTCACCTTGTCGAAATTGATTTTTTACAGCCTCTACTCCTCCTTTCTGCCCAATGAAGTCGTAAATGACCTTAGATGTCTCTTTGTCTTTGAGCTCGGCCTCAGAAATGCCACACATGTCAAACAACTTCTTTAGCTCTGGGTCCAGGTTATTCAACTGAGAAAAGACAAGTCATCAACAAATGACTGGAAAGAATCAAAAAACAAATCCAATCTAAATAAAATCAAAATTAATTTCTGCTTTTTGAGTTGCAGTACTCCTCATTTGTAAGTCATGCTTTTGTAGTTCATCACATTAACTTTGAACATACATTATCATTCAAAAGTTTGGGGACAGTTTTAAAAAAAATAATTAATACTTTTATTCAAAAGAGACATTAATGACGTATAATGTCACAACATATTTCTATTTAATAATAACATTACAAAAGTTCATTGAGCAGCAAATCAGCATATTAGAATGAGTATGCTATACGTATTAAGTGCAATAAGTGGGCGGGCAATATGCTAACGTTTCGTCTTGACATCACAATGAAACGGCTTATGACTCGTTTGAAAAACGATTAATTTCATTGACTCAGAGTCGACTCTTACTTTTGAAAGACAATAACTTTATATATGGTGCACTTTCAGATTTAAAACTTTGCAGGATGTTATCATTCACTTAGAGCTATGTTACGCACTACATGAAAGGTCATTTTCAAAAATCCATAATATGGGCCCTTTAAGATGACATGCATGCATCACCGAACATCACGGCTTTATGCGTTTTGCAATATATGCAAATATACAGTGGCGGAGATACTCACATCAATACTCTCTGTGTTGGAATCCAATCCTATATGGCCAATGTGCCTGAAAAAAAAATCTTATTTCACTCATCTTTAACATGATTCCTGGAATACAGCCGCCAGTTTATTACGTCTGGGATATATTAAAAACAAGTGTCCATCTGATTGCACTTACTATCACAACATAGTATTACAATACAGTACCTGGTATTAAGATGGGTTTTGGTTGATCGGATAATAAGTGGACAACGCTAAATACATTTGTTAAATGTTTTGAACCTGTCCAGCTTCGAGAAATTCCAGAGGTTGTTGAAAACGCATTTGACTGGACTGCGTTCGTATTGCAAACGCTTATGTGGTCGAATGTGTTTGAACAGCCATAAAAGACCATCTACTCTCCGCCTACCGACTTAATGCGTAAACATTATGGGAAGCGCGCTAGCCAGACAGGATTTAAACTTTGTCGGCTGAAGACCCAAGTTTGTTCTGAAGACGAAAACGTACCAAGCACAATGTTCTCTCGCCATTCCGGATTTCTAACACACACTCACAGCATTCTGCATGGTTATCAGAGCAGAAAAGAAAGCTGCTGCTCTCCGTGTGTTATTCCATCGTCTCCTTTCGCGGTTGTATGCCAATTGTGTGAGCTTATTTTGTCCATTAGATCGAAAGATCTAAAAAGAACAACAACATACATTTAAACTCCCCTCAAAGAAATCAGGACAGAACGGAAGTGGTTGAAAGTGGACAAAAGAGACGGATTAAAATGGCAGGTGTAAACAGGAATGCGTCTCCCTCGTCTACTTGTGATCCGATAGACCAAAATGCATCTTAGTACCAATTCCAAGTTGTCTTGAACATAAAAGTGAACTCACCGAAAATTGTACGGGGTGCCGACATCAGCTTTGGATATTTTCTTCTTATTTTGATAATGCTGATTTTTGATCTTTGGGATTTTCATGTCCACCGTTGTCATTGGAAGTGTTGGTTCTGCAAGTCCTGATGGTCCTGGAACAGTCAAAATTGAATGAATTTTTAAATTATGGATTCACTGATGCAATCAAACACTTTTTTTTAATGAATGATTTTTTTAAGCCTGTTAACTGTCAGTGTCCAGGTAGCACTTTTTATTGCCTATCATGTATTTAATTAGGTATTGTGGTAGATTTTTCCCCTACGCACCTGACTTAGGTTGAACCGAGTGTCCTTGACTCCTGAACCTATCGAACACTATCACTTGGTAGTAAGGTCTCTAATGTTTCGCTAAATAATATTATACTCAGTTGAGTTGCCTCTGAATGCGCAGGTTGACAACAATCTAACCCCGCCTAACAGTCTCACAAAGAGTCAAACGACGTCTCGTCCCCTATCAAACACTATTACTTGGTAGTAAGGTCTCTAGTGCTCTTAACTCGCTCCACACTATCACTTGGTGGTAAGATCTCTAGTGTTTCGCTAAATAACTTGCTCCCTATCTAACTTGCTGCGCAGCCATAATATACTGTATTAACATACTTCAGCAAATGTCCTTTAAACGCTTTAATCACGGCCGGGAGAGTACTCGAGCAGTTCTCAGAGCATCTCACCCTTGAAGAAGCAAGGCCGGAGGATCTCAGACAAATTCCATTGAGATTCCCATTAGTAAAACACAAATACAACAATTTTATAGAATAAGGAGGTATGGCAAAAATGACAGGAAAATTACTTAATTTGATTGGTTCTTCATAGACAAACTCTCCTGTTACTAGGTAGGAGCAAATTCTGTTTTTGTTGATTACTAATAATAACAAGGTTTTAAGTTTAGACATCTGTCTAGTTTCATTTCCCATATTTGTTATTTTTACACACACACACACACACACACACACACACACACACACACACACACACACACACACACACACACACACACACACACACACACACACACACACACACACACACACACACACACACCCCTTCGGTTCAAATGTAGATCTTAGTCTAACATGGTTAGTTTAATACGTATATAGTTTAACATTTCCACCACAGTATCATACAAAAACTTAAGCACTCAAAATTAATTCTGTGAAAACAGTTTTGAAATTGAACATTATGATAACGTTACCATAATAATGGTACTTTAAATCCTATTAGCGGACGTAATATTTTTGTGATATCAACTTAAAATTTTGGAAAACAACTTTGTTAGACATATGGCTTTGATTTTACGGCAAATTTAGTGTCCAAATTATTTATTTAGTAAAATATATATTTAGAATAAAATGAAAAACTAAATAAATCTTTAGTTCAGTATATTTGCTTTACAGTAAATTTAAACTTCTATAACATTTTTACACTTTCATGCTTTCACAATAATCTTCTTTAAAAAGAGACCAATCATTTAAGTTTACATCAATGCTCAAAAATGGATAAGACGTTTAACAGGTTTAATGCACTGAACATAAGAAACTGGATAAAGACTAAACCGCCCAATAAAGCTTCTTTCCATCTTTTCCAATAATTTAAGTCCTCAGACGAACTTCACAAAACATCTCAGGTAGCAAGCTACCTCACACTCGACACATATTTGAAGGCTGCTGTACACCATAAGTAGTTCTAACCCGCCACCTTGTGTCAAGATGATTTATGACCCTATGATTGACAGGTGGGCGGTGCTAACCTTTGACCTTCCGGAGGATGTTCCGGAGGCCCCTTTGATGTAGGGATTAACCTTTGACCTATCGATCAATCAAGTTGACAGGTGGGGGGGCTAACCTTTGACCTTCCGTGGTCCTCCGGAGGTCCTTTGATGTAGGGATTAACCTTTGACCTATCGATCGATCAAGTTGACAGTTGTCTTTGCCCTATTGACCTTTGTATTATACGTCAAGTTGCCAGTTGTTAGGGTTGATCTGGGTTTGACAGTTGTCTTTGATCTGTATTATGATGGTTGATTTTGCCATTTAGTTTTACCCCTATTGACCCCCGGGGACTTTTTGCTTTGGGAAATTCCCTCCACGCCAGCTGTGTCGGGGTTAGTGAGAAAATAATTTTTCTAATGTTACATATAGATTAGAGTTATCTTTTCAAAACAAAAATAAAATCATCTTACCGTTTCAGAGTTGAGGATCTTTTGAAAAAGTTGAAAAGAGTTCCTCTTTTGGAAAGAGTGCCTTTTGCATCTGACAGTCTCTGCGCTAAGTGTGTGCGTCTGTCTGTGTGTGTGAGACGTCACCCTATTCCTGCATCCCCCTGCTAGGGAGTGAAAGTGAGAAAATATCTTACACTAACTAAAGTTGAACAACATTCATTCCTTTAAAATAAATAAAAATCATCTTACCTTTTCACTATGGTGAAGAATTGGGTTAAAGTTGAAAAGAGTTCCTCTTTTGGAAAGAGTGCATTTTGACAGTCTTTGAGCTAAATGTGTGTGACATCCGATATCCTGGCATTCCTGAGCACGCTATATAAATGGGGATAGTGAGAAAAAGAGATTTTTCCAATAATGGCACATATCTTACAGTAACGTTGAAAAGCACTGATCTTTAAAATTATATAAATGAAATGGTTAATAAAATATCTTTTCAAAACAAAAAATAAATAAATACATTTTCACCTGGGTTGAAGAAGTAAATCTACCGCCATGTGTCTGGCCTCGTGGGTATAAGGGTTTGATTTAATGGAAGTTGTGAAGGTTTTATGTTTGAACTTTGACACGGGGCTTCACAGGATCTCCCTCCATATTCCAGAGGAGAGGGGATTGCTGAGGACGGTGAAAGTGAGAAAATATCTCACACTAACTAAAGTTGAAACACATTCTGTTCTTTAAAAGTATATAAATGAAATATTTGTAAAATTTACATTTAGTCATTTACAAATATAATATTTTCACCCAAAGTAGAGTTGAAATACATTCTGTTCTTCAAAAGTATATAAATGAAATGTTTATAAATTTACATTTACAAATATAATATTTCAGAGTTTTTCTAATAATGTCACACTAACAGCAGTTGAAAAAGTTGAAAAACATTCTGTTCTTTAAAAGTATATAAATTATATGATTATATCGTTCATTTTAAAAATAAACATCTTTTCTAAATTACTGAAACACAGTGCACCAATTAGTTTTGTTTTAGATGAACACAAAATAAAGAAAATCATCTTACATTTTCAGAGAATTGAAGAAGTAAATCCCAACACATCATTGTCCATATAAGGTATGAATGTATTTACAAAGATGCAATAAGTTTTGATACAAAATATCCCGGAGTGTTTTTTTCCCACACCGGCGTTTTGACAGTCCGTGATTCAGAGTGGAGGAGGAATGTGTGTGTGTGTGTGTGTGTGTGTGTGTGTGTGTGTGTGTGTGTGTGTGTGTGTGTGTGTGTGTGTGTGTGTGTGTGTGTGTTACATGATACCCTCCGCATTGCTGGGGACAGTGAGAAAAATAAAAGAAGATTTCAATTAAGTCTTAATAAAAACGTTGTAATACAGTCGTATCTTCTATTTATCTTTTGAATGATTTTGTTTAACGGTGACCTAAAGTATAATTTTATTAATATAGTCATAGCCATAATGATTTTTGTACTGTATCCCGTACACCTAAACACGACCATCACAGAAAACAGCATTTTTACATTGTTTTTACATACTGTTTTCCATAAATTAACTAATCTCCATATTTAAATTAAATGATTATAAATATAGAATAATAACAAGTATGTTACTAAAATGAATTCAAACGATTTAAACATAGTTTTAGCTAAATTAATATATATAAAAATTATATATATATATATATATATACATATATATATATATATATATATATAAATATAAAATATAAAAACTCCTTACATTTTCATAGTGCCGAAGATGTAGTTCTTTATGCAATGATAAAAACAGTCCAAAGTCATAAACAAAGCCCTCCTGGTTCCTTCAGTGATAAACTACAGGGTGAAATGAATGCTTGAGCCCCAAGATGCAGGACAGATGAGCCTCTGGGGTACACTGTCACAGTAAAGTTAGTGTGCTTTCCAGAGTTTTATTCATACTAAATTCATTTAAAAGCATAATATTAAAAGTTTAAATTAGATCTTTTAAAATTAAAAGACTGTTTAAATCAAAGCTTTAACGTTTTATTAAAATTGTATCTTCTATTTATCTTCTTAGAAGACTTATGTGTGATATAAATGATTTTACATAAATTTAACCTAAGGTATTATTTTTACTAAACAGTTTAAAGCAATTTTAAAATTGTAAAGCAAAAACTGTACTTTGGTATCTTAGATCTTATACAAAAATATTTCAAACAGTATCGCAGCAATTTTACTCGTCTTAATTCAAAGCATGATCTTACTTTTTCTACGGTAGCTATGATCTAGTGAAACCCTTTACTGAGAATATACTATCGGTTATCTTCTCAAAATATATATGTAGAACTTTAAAATGTTAGCATTTGTTGATGCGACAGTTTGTCTGTTGGAACAGCCTTTGGGAGAGCTGATGATACTATAGCAGGAAACATGCCCTTTGACCTCCTCCATTTTGGAGGATTTAGTCCTTAAAGGTACGCTGTGTATGAATTTACCCCATCTAGCGGTGAAATTGTATTTTGCATTCAAACGAATAGTGCTCTCTAGCGCATCGCTTTTTCAAAAGCGTGTTGCAACTACGGTAACCGTTATGTGTCACGAAGCTACAGTACGACATGTCTTCCAATAGCACATCATCGAGTTTAACTATACATGTTCTACTGTTACGCTACCTATATAATAAATTAAACAATCAAGCAATGAAAAAAAAAAAAAAAAACTTGTCATTTAGACCATAACATTGACTTACCTGTCGAGAAGAAAGCAGGACTTCAGCGTCCCTTTCAACTTCTTTCTCCTTCATTAGCTCTATCCACCAGGGAAAAGCTAATATTTACCCTCGTTTTGAATTTGCCGGTCACGTTTCCTTTTAAATAAAATGTTTATGCTTTTTGGTTACGAGGATTGCATTATGAAGTACCGCACAGTGCAGCCTTTCAAATTTGCCGGGGGAGTGACAAGCGCCTCTCACTGACCTCCTTGAACGAAAACGCGTTGAGGTAGGCTAGTGCTTTTTGTCCCTCTCTGCTATTATAGTTTTTCAAGATGGCGGAACGACATAGAAGTCTCCATGGACTTACCCGTCCCATGCAAATAAAGATAAGAAATTCTTCGCTTACGAGGACAAGTCAGATCATTGGCAGAGCTAATTTTACACTAATGAGATCATATTTATGAATAAAGACATTGATTTTAGCTAATAGAATACTTTTTAAAAAAACTACTGTACCTTTAATTTCAGATGTGTAAATTACAAAACAGCATTTTTCAACCGAGTGAATCTACACGAGAGAGATCTTCAGAAGTCATAACTTCAGGGGTCAAGGGGTCTCCCAAGAATACTTAATTTCCCTTAAAAACCATCAATTAAGTTTAACGACACTAGCTTGCAACGCTACCCCAAAAATCAAATACTGTATTAACCTTTTCAAAGGATAATCTAACTTTAAAGTTAGAATAAAACGTTCAAAACAAAACATATCTTCATACCTGTAGTGTTCGGACGCAAGGCCATTAACTGGTTCTTTTGTTTTATACATTTACTTTGCTTATTTCTACAAATATCAGCCTGATAAATATGGAGTTATTACATGATGAACAAGATAATCATGCTACCAAATTTTTTTATTTCAGTTTTTTAAGAAAAAGCAATGTTTTAAAATACAACTAAACCATGATAACAGATAATTTTTGACAGACCTAGAAATGCATGTTGATTACCAAGTTTCAGGCATAGTGCAATTGTGCAATGTTCGAGAAAGCTAATATTGGTGTAATCTTTTGTGCGGTCTCACCCACAACGCAAAACTTTGTGTTGGCTGATCCAGGCATAGCTTTACTAAAAGAAAATAATATGCAAGTCATTATCAAACTTTTATTAAACCATATTTTATTAATATTATGGTTTCATGTTGATTTAAAGTTTTTGTTTGTTTGTTATTAACCTTTTTATTTTTTACATCCAGCACAAATTAAAGAGATGTATGAGCTAATGGTGTTCCCTGACCCCAAATAATCAGATAATGGAATGTTCACAAGCGACAGTTAGATATTCTCCCGCTTAGTATGGGTGTAAATAGTTGTGCTTAAATGTTTGGGTTATTTTTACACAACAACGTATTTTGTCACACCGTAGCGATATTTATATAACATATTTTGTCACACGCTTGTAAAGACTATGGCCTACCTTTAAAACATAATCTTTATACAGGAATCACTCGTGTCCAAAACATCCATGTAAGATTCAAAAGACCAAATCACTAAGAAAAGAGGATTGAAAAGCATCGTTTATAACAAATACACAAAAGTTTGCAAATGATGGTTTTATTACTATTCAGATAGCAGACGACACTGTTTCACATTTTGAATGTCGGACTGTATGTGTTTTAGGTAAAGACTTTGCTTTGAGAGCCGTCAATAGTGTTTATAGGAATAAATGACCATTAATAATTTAAGCGATAGTATTTCTGTTTGATAACTAAATTGATACTTTGTTTAGTGTAACTTTCCCTCTATCTACGATGTGAAATCACACAAAGTATTAATGCGAAAAGTAAGGGGGTGTTGTGTTACACTTAAACTATTACAGCAGAATCACAACTGACTATTGCGCTGAGATAGGCGTATTCATTAAAGCTCGAGGCTGTTAAACAAAGTCCCGCACTATGGCTGATAAAATTGCACAAAAGTAAATTCTAGAGGCCAACTTGCTAAAAAGTAAATACGGCACGAACCATTTAAAACAAATACAGAAGAGCCACTTGCTACTAGTCGATTACGCCGTTTACATATTGTTTCTTTTTGTTTTGTTCAGTTTGCAAAAACTATAGTCTACGAGCGTGGTCAAACATATAGGAGTTTATGAAAAACATATCAAAAATTGAATTAAATTCTTCTATGCGACTGTTTAAGACTAAACCAATCAAATTTCTTTTAGAACATCTTTCTGCTATGTCTACGAAACATCGTCATGAAAGATGAGTATTGCTGTTTTTCTGTTACCTATAAAACTATTACGCTTCAAACTCGTCTAACTATTGCACATTTCACAGCACGGTCATAGATACACAGTTATGTTGTGCATGTAGCCGAACAGCAGTTAAGCTAATGAATTGCCTTTGATAAGCAGTATTTTTACGTGTAAGGTGGGATGATTCATTGTTATTCCCTCCACACCAATACTTTGACACCAGAGTTTTAGGTCTGATCCAGAAAACAGACGGTGAGCAGTAAGTTATGAAAACATGTGGTAAGCAGTTTTTGCCCCATCATCAAAATGTTTTAACATATCGTAAATTTCAATTGTTTGATAAATTATCTAACGATTATACCTAACTATCAACAGTTATATGTGAAACGAGCTCAGTCGCATTAGAGTTGGATTCTTGTTTATACTGAACATTTGAACCGCATGTTGAAGAGCTCTAGTGTTCTTAAATTGTTTACCGCGGTTTCATTTTAACAACACTATCGTAACACTTATCGTATTGCCGGGTGTGATTGTAATGTTTTGTATGGTGTTTTTCTTTACGCTCTCCCCCTGGATATCCGTTTCCTACAGTTACCGGTAATGTTAGTGAACTCTAGGTCTTCTCTTTGCTCATATTCGACAGTATTCACATGAATTGACTTGATTTGAACCATCATCTTCACTTGAGACATTATACCATTCTAGTTTTTAAATAGCGCTTAAATGTATATTTTACCCCTTATGCGGCTATAGAATACCGCACAAGGATCTCTGAAATATTTTTTGTGTAAAACATATATTTAGGTCGTGTAAAACATCTATCTATGTTTTAAAAAATACACCAAAACAAAGAATGAAGACATCTTTGAGTGACCCTCAAAATCTCTGCATACAACAAAACACAGTGCATCCGTGTACGATGATTTATCAGAAAATTACTTTTGTCGCTTTTTCTGAATAATCTCACCAAGTGCGGGTGCTTGATAACTATTGAACAACCCTGAATTCGGCTACTCAATAAAAAACTCAATACATTTGAATGCGCTAAAGGTCTATAACTGAACTTTAACATCTTAGTAGTTGGTAAAACTTCACTTAAACTCTGCTCAAAATAAAATACATCCTAGCTACTTTCTAAACGCTTGTTACAGAGCTTATTGCGATCCATTTACCCATCCATATGTTTTGAAATTTTAATGTTTAATCAACATTTTGTTGGAAAACATATGGTGGATTTACTCAACTTTTTATGTCAACAGGTTCTACAGGGTAATGTCGCATTTAATTAACATTGTTTATTTCAGTAAACTTAAGTTTATTACATAAGATTAATTCAATGCCATTTAGTTGAATCAGGTTAGCATTCTTAATTTAGTCCAAAACTATTAAGTTCAAATAATCCAATTGTTTCATTTATTTAGGGATTGTGTTCAACAACCTTTACAAATATATCTAATAAGATAACCTTTTACAAAATCTTTACTCGGTAAAGACTCTTATTGGTTTTGTCGCATCCAATGCCCCCCAAAGTAGTTGTTTTTATAATGATTAAAACCGTTTTAATTATTTTTAGTATGGTCTACACTTTATGGTAAAACACTAACATATCAGAAACTCTTTTAAATATAAACATTAACAAGTCAACGATTTTTTATCTTGCTGTTAAAACACATAAATAACGTTTTATTTCAAATTGTACTGTTCCTAGTTTTCTATATTGCTATTTTAATTAAACTCATTTGTGTAATCTCGACTCAAATGGATAAGTAAAATGTTTGAAAAGTATTGAGTTGATTTAACTCCATTTATTTGTGATCCAACCAGAACAAAAAGTCGCGGCAGGAAATCATGTTTTGATCTAGGGTATAGCTGACCAGACCTTGAACTATTTCACCAAGATCTGTTTTGGCATTTTTTGACGCCAGTGACACACAGAGATCTGTAACAAACGTACACATAACGAGCAGTTTTTTACGATTTCGAATCCGACGTCGTTGAATCATCCGTCCGTAGCGTCGAAACGGGGTTTAGCAGCATTACCGGCATACACAGCGGTTAGGAAATACGGCTTGTGTGCGGTAACTGAGGCTGGTCTCTGTGTAGAGTTTATCACTCCTGCGATTGTGGGCCCGCCCTCGCACCCCTGGTGTGTACGGTTGGGGGTCGTCATCAGGACGCCATAAATAACCATGTCCTGCATGTCGTCCGAGAGAATTCAGCCTAAAATTATTTTACGATACTGTTCAGTTTATTTAAAAAATAATTTTCATTTAACACCGTTGTATTAGCTTTCTCATTCAAACAGTTTCCTATTTGAAAATCTAGAAACCTCTGAAATGGCGACGCAAAAGCTGACGGAGAACGACTGCCCGTCGAGTTCCGGTGATGCGGGACACAAGTATCATCCGGCGTGTGAGTGCGCCACGGGGAATGGCTGTCGTTTAAGAGATACGCTAGACTCTATGTTTAAAGACCATTTTAGAGACCAGATGGTTGACTTGATGCGCAGGATCATCGATGCTGCGTGTGATAAGAAAAGCGATTGTGAGCGGGATACCAAACGTGTCACAAACCTCAAAACAGAAATGGATGTCATAAGAGGGTTGGTGGGGACATGGACCGATGTGACATCCATGTTTTTTAACACCATAGAGCCGACCGGTGTAATCCTCAGAAAAGTTCTGGATGTGATGTGTGCATCTAGTGAAGAATTCGAAGTCGACGAACTGCTCGTTATGTGTACGTTTGTTACAGATCTCTGTGTGTCACTGGCGTCAAAAAATGCCAAAACAGATCTTGGTGAAATAGTTCAAGGTCTGGTCAGCTATACCCTAGATCAAAACATGATTGCCTGCCGCGACTTTTTGTTCTGGTTGGATCACAAATAAATGGAGTTAAATCAACTCAATACTTTTCAAACATTTTACTTATCCATTTGAGTCGAGATTACACAAATGAGTTTAATTAAAATAGCAATATAGAAAACTAGGAACAGTACAATTTGAAATAAAACGTTATTTATGTGTTTTAACAGCAAGATAAAAAATCGTTGACTTGTTAATGTTTATATTTAAAAGAGTTTCTGATATGTTAGTGTTTTACCATAAAGTGTAGACCATGCTAAAAATAATTAAAACGGTTTTAATCATTATAAAAACAACTACTTTGGGGGGCATTGGATGCGACAAAACCAATAAGAGTCTTTACCGAGTAAAGATTTTGTAAAAGGTTATCTTATTAGATATATTTGTAAAGGTTGTTGAACACAATCCCTAAATAAATGAAACAATTGGATTATTTGAACTTAATAGTTTTGGACTAAATTAAGAATGCTAACCTGATTCAACTAAATGGCATTGAATTAATCTTATGTAATAAACTTAAGTTTACTGAAATAAACAATGTTAATTAAATGCGACATTACCCTGTAGAACCTGTTGACATAAAAAGTTGAGTAAATCCACCATATGTTTTCCAACAAAATGTTGATTAAACATTAAAATTTCAAAACATATGGATGGGTAAATGGATCGCAATAAGCTCTGTAACAAGCGTTTAGAAAGTAGCTAGGATGTATTTTATTTTGAGCAGAGTTTAAGTGAAGTTTTACCAACTACTAAGATGTTAAAGTTCAGTTATAGACCTTTAGCGCATTCAAATGTATTGAGTTTTTTATTGAGTAGCCGAATTCAGGGTTGTTCAATAGTTATCAAGCACCCGCACTTGGTGAGATTATTCAGAAAAAGCGACAAAAGTAATTTTCTGATAAATCATCGTACACGGATGCACTGTGTTTTGTTGTATGCAGAGATTTTGAGGGTCACTCAAAGATGTCTTCATTCTTTGTTTTGGTGTATTTTTTAAAACATAGATAGATGTTTTACACGACCTAAATATATGTTTTACACAAAAAATATTTCAGAGATCCTTGTGCGGTATTCTATAGCCGCATAAGGGGTAAAATATACATTTAAGCGCTATTTAAAAACTAGAATGGTATAATGTCTCAAGTGAAGATGATGGTTCAAATCAAGTCAATTCATGTGAATACTGTCGAATATGAGCAAAGAGAAGACCTAGAGTTCACTAACATTACCGGTAACTGTAGGAAACGGATATCCAGGGGGAGAGCGTAAAGAAAAACACCATACAAAACATTACAATCACACCCGGCAATACGATAAGTGTTACGATAGTGTTGTTAAAATGAAACCGCGGTAAACAATTTAAGAACACTAGAGCTCTTCAACATGCGGTTCAAATGTTCAGTATAAACAAGAATCCAACTCTAATGCGACTGAGCTCGTTTCACATATAACTGTTGATAGTTAGGTATAATCGTTAGATAATTTATCAAACAATTGAAATTTACGATATGTTAAAACATTTTGATGATGGGGCAAAAACTGCTTACCACATGTTTTCATAACTTACTGCTCACCGTCTGTTTTCTGGATCAGACCTAAAACTCTGGTGTCAAAGTATTGGTGTGGAGGGAATAACAATGAATCATCCCACCTTACACGTAAAAATACTGCTTATCAAAGGCAATTCATTAGCTTAACTGCTGTTCGGCTACATGCACAACATAACTGTGTATCTATGACCGTGCTGTGAAATGTGCAATAGTTAGACGAGTTTGAAGCGTAATAGTTTTATAGGTAACAGAAAAACAGCAATACTCATCTTTCATGACGATGTTTCGTAGACATAGCAGAAAGATGTTCTAAAAGAAATTTGATTGGTTTAGTCTTAAACAGTCGCATAGAAGAATTTAATTCAATTTTTGATATGTTTTTCATAAACTCCTATATGTTTGACCACGCTCGTAGACTATAGTTTTTGCAAACTGAACAAAACAAAAAGAAACAATATGTAAACGGCGTAATCGACTAGTAGCAAGTGGCTCTTCTGTATTTGTTTTAAATGGTTCGTGCCGTATTTACTTTTTAGCAAGTTGGCCTCTAGAATTTACTTTTGTGCAATTTTATCAGCCATAGTGCGGGACTTTGTTTAACAGCCTCGAGCTTTAATGAATACGCCTATCTCAGCGCAATAGTCAGTTGTGATTCTGCTGTAATAGTTTAAGTGTAACACAACACCCCCTTACTTTTCGCATTAATACTTTGTGTGATTTCACATCGTAGATAGAGGGAAAGTTACACTAAACAAAGTATCAATTTAGTTATCAAACAGAAATACTATCGCTTAAATTATTAATGGTCATTTATTCCTATAAACACTATTGACGGCTCTCAAAGCAAAGTCTTTACCTAAAACACATACAGTCCGACATTCAAAATGTGAAACAGTGTCGTCTGCTATCTGAATAGTAATAAAACCATCATTTGCAAACTTTTGTGTATTTGTTATAAACGATGCTTTTCAATCCTCTTTTCTTAGTGATTTGGTCTTTTGAATCTTACATGGATGTTTTGGACACGAGTGATTCCTGTATAAAGATTATGTTTTAAAGGTAGGCCATAGTCTTTACAAGCGTGTGACAAAATATGTTATATAAATATCGCTACGGTGTGACAAAATACGTTGTTGTGTAAAAATAACCCAAACATTTAAGCACAACTATTTACACCCATACTAAGCGGGAGAATATCTAACTGTCGCTTGTGAACATTCCATTATCTGATTATTTGGGGTCAGGGAACACCATTAGCTCATACATCTCTTTAATTTGTGCTGGATGTAAAAAATAAAAAGGTTAATAACAAACAAACAAAAACTTTAAATCAACATGAAACCATAATATTAATAAAATATGGTTTAATAAAAGTTTGATAATGACTTGCATATTATTTTCTTTTAGTAAAGCTATGCCTGGATCAGCCAACACAAAGTTTTGCGTTGTGGGTGAGACCGCACAAAAGATTACACCAATATTAGCTTTCTCGAACATTGCACAATTGCACTATGCCTGAAACTTGGTAATCAACATGCATTTCTAGGTCTGTCAAAAATTATCTGTTATCATGGTTTAGTTGTATTTTAAAACATTGCTTTTTCTTAAAAAACTGAAATAAAAAAATTTGGTAGCATGATTATCTTGTTCATCATGTAATAACTCCATATTTATCAGGCTGATATTTGTAGAAATAAGCAAAGTAAATGTATAAAACAAAAGAACCAGTTAATGGCCTTGCGTCCGAACACTACAGGTATGAAGATATGTTTTGTTTTGAACGTTTTATTCTAACTTTAAAGTTAGATTATCCTTTGAAAAGGTTAATACAGTATTTGATTTTTGGGGTAGCGTTGCAAGCTAGTGTCGTTAAACTTAATTGATGGTTTTTAAGGGAAATTAAGTATTCTTGGGAGACCCCTTGACCCCTGAAGTTATGACTTCTGAAGATCTCTCTCGTGTAGATTCACTCGGTTGAAAAATGCTGTTTTGTAATTTACACATCTGAAATTAAAGGTACAGTAGTTTTTTTAAAAAGTATTCTATTAGCTAAAATCAATGTCTTTATTCATAAATATGATCTCATTAGTGTAAAATTAGCTCTGCCAATGATCTGACTTGTCCTCGTAAGCGAAGAATTTCTTATCTTTATTTGCATGGGACGGGTAAGTCCATGGAGACTTCTATGTCGTTCCGCCATCTTGAAAAACTATAATAGCAGAGAGGGACAAAAAGCACTAGCCTACCTCAACGCGTTTTCGTTCAAGGAGGTCAGTGAGAGGCGCTTGTCACTCCCCCGGCAAATTTGAAAGGCTGCACTGTGCGGTACTTCATAATGCAATCCTCGTAACCAAAAAGCATAAACATTTTATTTAAAAGGAAACGTGACCGGCAAATTCAAAACGAGGGTAAATATTAGCTTTTCCCCGGTGGATAGAGCTAATGAAGGAGAAAGAAGTTGAAAGGGACGCTGAAGTCCTGCTTTCTTCTCGACAGGTAAGTCAATGTTATGGTCTAAATGACAAGTTTTTTTTTTTTTTTTTCATTGCTTGATTGTTTAATTTATTATATAGGTAGCGTAACAGTAGAACATGTATAGTTAAACTCGATGATGTGCTATTGGAAGACATGTCGTACTGTAGCTTCGTGACACATAACGGTTACCGTAGTTGCAACACGCTTTTGAAAAAGCGATGCGCTAGAGAGCACTATTCGTTTGAATGCAAAATACAATTTCACCGCTAGATGGGGTAAATTCATACACAGCGTACCTTTAAGGACTAAATCCTCCAAAATGGAGGAGGTCAAAGGCCATGTTTCCTGCTATAGTATCATCAGCTCTCCCAAAGGCTGTTCCAACAGACAAACTGTCGCATCAACAAATGCTAACATTTTAAAGTTCTACATATATATTTTGAGAAGATAACCGATAGTATATTCTCAGTAAAGGGTTTCACTAGATCATAGCTACCGTAGAAAAAGTAAGATCATGCTTTGAATTAAGACGAGTAAAATTGCTGCGATACTGTTTGAAATATTTTTGTATAAGATCTAAGATACCAAAGTACAGTTTTTGCTTTACAATTTTAAAATTGCTTTAAACTGTTTAGTAAAAATAATACCTTAGGTTAAATTTATGTAAAATCATTTATATCACACATAAGTCTTCTAAGAAGATAAATAGAAGATACAATTTTAATAAAACGTTAAAGCTTTGATTTAAACAGTCTTTTAATTTTAAAAGATCTAATTTAAACTTTTAATATTATGCTTTTAAATGAATTTAGTATGAATAAAACTCTGGAAAGCACACTAACTTTACTGTGACAGTGTACCCCAGAGGCTCATCTGTCCTGCATCTTGGGGCTCAAGCATTCATTTCACCCTGTAGTTTATCACTGAAGGAACCAGGAGGGCTTTGTTTATGACTTTGGACTGTTTTTATCATTGCATAAAGAACTACATCTTCGGCACTATGAAAATGTAAGGAGTTTTTATATTTTATATTTATATATATATATATATATATATATGTATATATATATATATATATATAATTTTTATATATATTAATTTAGCTAAAACTATGTTTAAATCGTTTGAATTCATTTTAGTAACATACTTGTTATTATTCTATATTTATAATCATTTAATTTAAATATGGAGATTAGTTAATTTATGGAAAACAGTATGTAAAAACAATGTAAAAATGCTGTTTTCTGTGATGGTCGTGTTTAGGTGTACGGGATACAGTACAAAAATCATTATGGCTATGACTATATTAATAAAATTATACTTTAGGTCACCGTTAAACAAAATCATTCAAAAGATAAATAGAAGATACGACTGTATTACAACGTTTTTATTAAGACTTAATTGAAATCTTCTTTTATTTTTCTCACTGTCCCCAGCAATGCGGAGGGTATCATGTAACACACACACACACACACACACACACACACACACACACACACACACACACACACACACACACACACACACACACACACACACACACACACATTCCTCCTCCACTCTGAATCACGGACTGTCAAAACGCCGGTGTGGGAAAAAAACACTCCGGGATATTTTGTATCAAAACTTATTGCATCTTTGTAAATACATTCATACCTTATATGGACAATGATGTGTTGGGATTTACTTCTTCAATTCTCTGAAAATGTAAGATGATTTTCTTTATTTTGTGTTCATCTAAAACAAAACTAATTGGTGCACTGTGTTTCAGTAATTTAGAAAAGATGTTTATTTTTAAAATGAACGATATAATCATATAATTTATATACTTTTAAAGAACAGAATGTTTTTCAACTTTTTCAACTGCTGTTAGTGTGACATTATTAGAAAAACTCTGAAATATTATATTTGTAAATGTAAATTTATAAACATTTCATTTATATACTTTTGAAGAACAGAATGTATTTCAACTCTACTTTGGGTGAAAATATTATATTTGTAAATGACTAAATGTAAATTTTACAAATATTTCATTTATATACTTTTAAAGAACAGAATGTGTTTCAACTTTAGTTAGTGTGAGATATTTTCTCACTTTCACCGTCCTCAGCAATCCCCTCTCCTCTGGAATATGGAGGGAGATCCTGTGAAGCCCCGTGTCAAAGTTCAAACATAAAACCTTCACAACTTCCATTAAATCAAACCCTTATACCCACGAGGCCAGACACATGGCGGTAGATTTACTTCTTCAACCCAGGTGAAAATGTATTTATTTATTTTTTGTTTTGAAAAGATATTTTATTAACCATTTCATTTATATAATTTTAAAGATCAGTGCTTTTCAACGTTACTGTAAGATATGTGCCATTATTGGAAAAATCTCTTTTTCTCACTATCCCCATTTATATAGCGTGCTCAGGAATGCCAGGATATCGGATGTCACACACATTTAGCTCAAAGACTGTCAAAATGCACTCTTTCCAAAAGAGGAACTCTTTTCAACTTTAACCCAATTCTTCACCATAGTGAAAAGGTAAGATGATTTTTATTTATTTTAAAGGAATGAATGTTGTTCAACTTTAGTTAGTGTAAGATATTTTCTCACTTTCACTCCCTAGCAGGGGGATGCAGGAATAGGGTGACGTCTCACACACACAGACAGACGCACACACTTAGCGCAGAGACTGTCAGATGCAAAAGGCACTCTTTCCAAAAGAGGAACTCTTTTCAACTTTTTCAAAAGATCCTCAACTCTGAAACGGTAAGATGATTTTATTTTTGTTTTGAAAAGATAACTCTAATCTATATGTAACATTAGAAAAATTATTTTCTCACTAACCCCGACACAGCTGGCGTGGAGGGAATTTCCCAAAGCAAAAAGTCCCCGGGGGTCAATAGGGGTAAAACTAAATGGCAAAATCAACCATCATAATACAGATCAAAGACAACTGTCAAACCCAGATCAACCCTAACAACTGGCAACTTGACGTATAATACAAAGGTCAATAGGGCAAAGACAACTGTCAACTTGATCGATCGATAGGTCAAAGGTTAATCCCTACATCAAAGGACCTCCGGAGGACCACGGAAGGTCAAAGGTTAGCCCCCCCACCTGTCAACTTGATTGATCGATAGGTCAAAGGTTAATCCCTACATCAAAGGGGCCTCCGGAACATCCTCCGGAAGGTCAAAGGTTAGCACCGCCCACCTGTCAATCATAGGGTCATAAATCATCTTGACACAAGGTGGCGGGTTAGAACTACTACCATAAAGTCCCGCCCTCTTTTAATCCCAGCAAATTATACACAACATGGATTTTTACATAATCGTTAAAGCCAGCAATAAGATGCAAATCTCCTGGGTTATTTTAAGGACAATGAGAGGGTCCATGATGAGGAAACACAACAATACTTCCGGTCCCATCGCAACGCAATCAAAACTAAAGCCGCCTTTCCACTGCACACAACAAACATCAGCAGTTGGACTGGAAGTCATTAATTTCCAATGGAGAGTATTACGGGATCTGCCTGGAGTTCAGATCATATGCGAATGTGGGAATTTCGGATCTGATTTGAGCTTCGGATGCATTGACATTTTTTTAATTTTGCGGCTAGACCGTAGACTTCCCGTTTGTCGTAGAAAGCGATGGACAGAGACCACGGCGGCATGCATAATGGCTAGTGTCAGCCATATGAGAAGACAGCCGCAAAGCCGGTGTTAACACATAAGGCACGGCAGTGAGTGTCCGGATTTTATATAGGACAGACCGCCGCTTTGACACTGGAGGCTGCTTATATTGCATGGGCGAGTGAGTGGCTGAAACGCTCTATACTTTATACTCGACGGATTCCAGGTGAGGGACTGCATATCATGAGAATAAGTGGACCGGCGTTCTGAGACGGGGGGCACTTTAATGCTAATGAGAGGCTGAGCGCTCCAAGCGATTCGTCCTCTGTGCAGGTCACATCACTGAGATTTGTGCGTGGCAGACCGCTGCTCTGAGGCAGGAGGCTACTCATGCCGTGTGAAGAGTGTGCGACTGGAGCTTTTCCATGCTCCGAAAACAGCAGTGGGCTGTGTATTATCGTGCTATTGAGTGAGCGACTGAATCTTCTTCCATGTCCTGAGTCTGAACACGACAGACCGCTGCACTGAGACAGGGGGCTGTAATATCGCGTAAGTGCTGAGCTTTTTGTCTGCTGTCCACGACAGACCACTGCACTAAGATATGGGCTGTCGGAAATTTGCCTTTTGTACAAGATAGACTGCTGCACTGGGACAGGGGGCTGTTTATATCGTGTGAGTGCAGAGAATCTATTATTGCCTATAATTGATTATGCGGATGTTGTTTAACAGAACACAGGCGATACCAATCTTAAAACTTTGAATGTGATCTATAATAGTCTCTGTAGATTTGTCCTGAGGTGCCCATTTAGAACATGAGAATGAGAGGCTGGGCTTATATCCTTTTGAAGGGTTGGGGGAGAGGACGACATGTCGTCACCGTCGTCACCGTTGCCCCAAGGCGAGGGTGGGACCCACCAGCGGCTCGCTGGTGGCAGAGGGCCTCGCCCCTGTAATGCCACGAGCATTCCCTCCTGGATCTCAAAACGCAGGCATCTGAAGAAACGTCTCGGTTACGTATGTAACCCTCGTTCCCTGAGTAGGGAACGGAGACGTTACGTCGGATGACGACGAATGGGGTTTCGCTTAGAAAGCCTATCAACTTCGAGTATTACAAAACGAGCCTATGGCAAAGAAATGCCATGGGTCTGCGGAATTTGCATGACGTAACTCCGCCCCACCTCGTGGGTATAAAAGGAGGAAGTCCGCAACAGCAGTTTATGTTTCTTCGCTGAGGAGCCGGAAAGTGGCAGGCAGACGTAACGTCTCCGTTCCCTACTCAGGGAACGAGGGTTACATACGTAACCGAGACGTTCCCTTTCGTTGTCACTCCGAGTTACGTCGGATGACGACGAATGGGGTTACCAGTCTAATCACGCCACCTTCTCAGCTGTCTTCCAGTGCCCTGCGTAAATCGAGGTCCCTGACATAGAAGGACGAAGGACTCAATTTAACACAGGAATACCAAGGTACACTGGGAAGCATATCCCAAGCTAGGGGAAGTATGCAATTAATGCCAACCCAGAGGGGGGGGGACTTAGAGAATACACATATGACCCGAGGGAAACATATGGAGAACACTGGGGTGTCCAACCGCAGGTGGAATATTTCAACCCCAGGGGTGGCAAGGTGGCTTGCCAAGGGAAAGACACATGCTCAGAGAGGCTTACAGTGGAAATACACATGTGGGGGTCGCTCAGGGGAGGGACCATGCACACGGGAGGCACCTAGCCGACGCGCAGGCAAGAGACACTGGCGCCGACGTCAGGAGTGCTGGAGGAACTCAGGGCTTTCGGGGAAGCTCACCTGAGGAGAATATCGCACGTATCCAGTCCGTGGAGTGGAATGGCGAGCAAGCGAAGACACCTGAGCGGGTCCGGTACTAGCTAGTTGAAGCGAGTACATGGAAGGACACTGGCTCCACTCGGAGATTATAGAATCTGGCGAATGTGTTAGGTGTCGCCCAGCCTGCAGCTCTGCAGATGTCTGTTAGCGAGGCGCCATGCGCTAGGGCCCAAGAGGATGCCACACTCCGGGTGGAGTGGGCCGTCACACCAAGGGGGCACGGTCGACCTTGCTGCTGGTAAGCCAAGGCAATGGCGTCCACTATCCAGTGAGACAACCTTTGCTTGGAGAGAGCCTTTCCCTTCAGCTTCCCACCATAACAGACAAAGAGCTGGTCTGAGGTCCTGAACACCGCGTCCTGTCTACATAGGCGCGAAGAGCGCGTACTGGACAGAGCCGTGCCAAGGCTGGGTCTGCCTCCTCCGGGGGCAGCGCTTGCAGGTTCACCACCTGGTCCCGAAAGGGAGTGGTAGGAACCTTGGGCACATATCCGGGCCGGGGTCTCAGGATCACGTGAGAGAAAGCCGGTCCGAATTCCAGGCACGCTTCGTCGACGGAGAATGCGTGCAGGTCCCTACCCTCTTGATGGAGGCCAGTGCAACCAGGAGCGCTGTCTTCATTGACAGGAACTTAAGCTCGACTGACTGCAGGGGCTCAAAGGGAGCACTCTTCAGGGCAGTTAGAACCACTGAGAGGTCCCAAGAGGGAACGAGAGGAGGGCGAGGATGATTTAGTCTCCTTGCTCCTCTCAGGAACCTGATGACCAGGTCGTGCTTCCCTACCGACTTACCTTCGACTAGGTCATGGTGTGCGGCAATGGCGGCAACATAGACCTTAAGGGTGGAGGGAGACAGCCTTCGCTCCAACCCTTGCTGAAGGAAGGAAAGCACAACGCTGATCGAGCAACTCCGGGGGTCTTCTCGGTGAGAAGAGCACCAGTCGACGAAGAGGTTCCACTTCAACGCATAGACGTGTCTCGTGGACGACGCTCTAGCGGAAGTGATGGTAGCCGCCACCGCTGGTGGAAGGGTACTCAGACCTACCTCGAGCCGTCCAGGAGCCACACGTGGAGGCTCCATACAGGGTGCCCCGTCCCTGAGAAAGAAGGTCCTTCCTCAGAGGAATGGGCCAGGGAGGTGCTGTCGCGAGGAGTGCAAGTTCGGGGAACCAGGTCCGGCCGGGCCAATACGGCGCGACCAAAATGACCTGCTCCTCGTCCTCCCTGACCTTGCGCAAGGTCTGCGCAAGAAGGCTCACTGGGGGGAACGCATATTTGCGGCCCGGCGGCCAGCTGTGCGCCAGTGCATCCGTGCCGAGCGTGCCCTCGGTCAGGGAAAAATACAGGGCGCAATGGGTCGAGTCGTGAGAGGCAAACAGATCTATCTGTGCGTCCCCGAACTGGTCCCAAATCAGCTGAACCGACTGGGGATGGAGTCGCCATTCTCCAGGGAGGGGCTGAAGCCGTGAGAGCTCGTCGGCTGCACAGTTCAGGGCTCCGGGAATGAAAATGGCTCGAAGCGACCTCAGATGCTTCTGACTCCATAGAAGGAGGTGGCGGGCGAGTTGTGACATACGGCGGGAGCGTAGACCACCTTGATGGTTGATGTACGCTACAGTAGCGGTATTGTCTGAGCGGACTAGTACGTGTTGACCCCTGAGCAACGCCCGGAAGCGGTGCAGGGCAAGGCGTACTGCCAACAACTCGAGGCAATTGACATGCCATAGCCGCTGGGGTCCTGTCCAGGAGCCCGCAGCAGCATGTCCATTGCACATGGCGCCCCAGCCCGTGGTGGAGGCATCCGTGGAGACCACAACATGCCGGGAAGCTCGTTCCAGGGGGACACCCGCCCTGAGAAAACTGAGGTTCGACCACGGGGTGAGGAACTGACAGCAGGTCGGAGTAACTGGTACCCGGAGCGTGCCTTGATGCCATGCCCACCTCGGGACTCGGTCGCGAAGCCAAAGCTGAAGCGGTCTCATATGAAGCAATCCGAGCGGCGTGACCGCGGCTGCAGATGCCATATGCCCCAGGAGCCTCTGAAAATGTTTCAGTGGAACCGCATTCTTGCTCCTGAGATGTCTCAGGCAAGTCAGCAGTGACTGCGCGCGCGCGCTCGCTCGTAAGCTGCGCGGACATGGCGACCGAGTCGATGTCCATACCGAGAAAAGAGATCCTCTGCACGGGGCAAAGTTTGCTCTTCTCCCAGTTGACCCGAAGGCCCAGACGAGCTAGGTGCCGGAGCACTAGGTCCCTGTGTTCGCAAACCTGATCTCGAGAGTGAGCTAGGATCAGCCAGTCGTCGATATAACTCAGGATGCGAACCCCGTGTTCCCGAAGGGGAACAAGGGCAGCCTCGACGACCTTCGTGAAGGTGCGAGGAGACAGGGCTAGCCCGAAAGGGAGAACCGTGTACTGGTATGCCTGCCCCTCGAAAGCAAACCGTAGGAACGGTCTGTGTCGAGGAAGAATGGAGACATGAAAGTAGGCGTCCTTCAGGTCGATCGCTGCAAACCAATCCTGGGGCCGCACGCATTTGAGAACGCGTTTGGCGGTGAGCATCTTGAACGGCAGCCTGTGAAGGGAGCGGTTCAGCACGGTCTCGATTGCACCCTTCGCCAGCAGGGTGGCAATCTCTGCTCTCATGACGGGGGCATTGCCACCGACCAAAGAGGAGCAGACTCCCCTGAAGCGGGGAGGAGACCGTGCGAACTGAATCGCAAGCCGAGCCTGACGGAGCGCGCGATCCAGCGGGACAGACGGGGAAGCTCTAGCCAGGCTCCCAGGAACTGAACCGGCGGGATCACGCGACGACAGGCGTCCCCCCGGAGGGGCAGCGAAGCGGAGTAACTGGCCCAGACATGGACGGCATAGCGGCCCGGTGTGGGGGCACAGTTAGCAACCGCGCCCTGGCAGAGGGGGCCAGGGGAGGACCAGGCTGGTCGTCCCACGGGGGCCTGCTCTGCCAGGGGTCTGGCGACAGAGGGGGACAGGGGCGAAGCGGTCCGTGGACGGCACGCCGTGTCAACGACCTCTGGGACAGAGGGGGACGAGGAGAGCACGGCTAGAGGGCGGCGCTCTGTGTCGTCCGAGAACTCTGTGTTCTCAGAGACGGGAGAGTCAGTTCTTTGCGAATAAGGATTCTTCCCCGGCCCTCCACCGGGGAAAGGAGTGGTCCTGCTCCCAACTCCTGGAAAGAACTGAGTCCCATCTCTGAGGAGCCGGAGAGGGCTGTGGCGTCCGGCCGCGGCCCCCAGAGCCGGCCCGGGTGAACGGGCAGGGTGGGAGCCGCGGGAGGGCGCCCCTGGCGGTGGGCAAACCGAGGGATCTGAGCGGACGGCGGGGCCGTCGGGACAGAATCAACGTCAGTCTGCTCATGGACGGCTGAGAGCTGTTGGGCCAGCCCTCAACCGCACCGCCGAAGAGGCCGACCTGGGATGTGGGAATGTCGGACAGACGGGTCCGCGCGACATCCAGCACATCAAACAGGTACGGCCACCGAATGGTGAGCATCACCCGACCCAGGGAGCGTACGACCCCTTTCGTCGCTCGGAGAGCAAGGTTAGTGGCGGCGCGCAGCTCAGTGAAGAGCCCTGGGTCAGTCCCGCCCTCTTGCAGGTCCATGAGCATCTGGGTCAGGTAGACCAGCAGAATGACCATGGCACGCAGTGAGGCGGCCGCCAGTCCCGTGGCGCTATAGGATCTCGCCACAAGCGTAGACGAAAAACTACAGGCCACGGACGGGTGCATAGGATTGCGCCGAGAAGAAGCACTCTGAGGACACATAGCATCGCAACAGAGCGTTCAGCCGGGGGAACCCCAGTGTACCCACGGGCAGCGGCCCCATCGAGGGGAGGAAAGGCGGATGAGATCAGCGAATGGCCCCTGATCTCATCATGCACGTCCGGGAAGAACGGTATTGGGGTTTGCCGTGGACGAGGGTCGGCGGCCTCACCCAAAAACCAATCGTCCCGGGAAAGCATGGCTGTCATCTCCGGATCAGACTCGACGAGTCGTCACTTCCAGGAAAATCAAACCCACCTAGTGAAGCTGCTACAAACATAATATCATCCTCTGTAGCTTCAAATGAAACACACGGGCCACCAGAGGGTAGACCCGTGGGAATCACCTGTTCACTAGCGGGCACCGTCATTGAAGAGGGGGGCTGGGGTCGCGGACACATAGTCGGCGCCTTGCTCCAGACCGAAACCCTCAGGTCACCCTGGCCACCAGCCGAAGATCGGGGGGTGGATGAGGGGACTCTCACTCATGTGAGTTCACCGAGTCTCGACCTTAATGACGCGATGATCATGTTTCCATGGAGAAAACATGAGTCATCCACGAGTGCTGCTCTAGCATGATCAAGCCCAAACATACTAGACAACGCTCGTGCCCATCAGAGTCCGATACCAAGCTGCCGCACCATTCATTTTTTTTTTTTTTTTTTAAATGCACGGGCGAGCCGTCTTTAAAAAGACGTGCCGCGTGCAAGCTCTTTTAGTGAGAGAAAACTCAAGTGTTGAAGCACCCGGGGAGACACGCACCGACTGGCAGACCACTGCAACAGATCAGCAGGAAGCACGCGCTCGCCGTAGATCGCCGTCACACCAACACTCGAGGTACTCGTTTGTAAAGCTGACAATTCAGAGATGGCTTGTGGAGAGAAGAATACACTTGGCTCCGAAGCGAAAACATAAACTGCTGTTGCGGACTTCCTCCTTTTATACCCACGATGTGGGGCGGAGTTACGTCATGCAAATTCCGCAGACCCATGGCATTTCTTTGCCATAGGCTCGTTTTGTAATACTCGAAGCTGATAGGCTTTCCATTCGTCGTCATCCGACGTAACTCGGAGTGACAACGAAAGGGAACCTGCTTCTCTTGAGACTCCCCTGCCTCAGAGCATGATTAACGAAATGCTAAAGCCCGCCCACATGTTGTCGTTATTGATTACAAGGTAGTTTGTGATGTAAGAAACAGGCGATTTCAAAACCGTGTTTTTGAGACTGCATATTAAAAACACCACATAGACATATAAACAACATAAAAAACTTGATTTTCACCACAGGGGGTCTTTAATAAAAAAATATGTAATTGCTTTCTTCCTTTTTTGTTACACTAAGTTTGGGGTCATACTTACCCCACTCATTTGAATGGTAGTGTACCACAGTTTCCAAAAAATTACTAAGAAGCAAAACTTAGGGTTGCCAACTGTCCCTTGTATTGGGCCTAATTGATTTGTCCGTGACCTTCCTTGTCCTGTTTATTGACTGCTATGCTGATCTAACCCCTGACAACAGCAACATCAGTAGTGCTGGTCACGGCACTTGACAATGATCACAGACACCTGTCATCATATTACATCCCCCCCTCACGCGCATCAGACCACACAAATAGCAAACTCAACAAACAAACAAATTGAGAATTAATCATTCTTTTGAAGAGATTTATCTGAAATAGTAAATACATGTATAATGTTACAAAAGCTTTCTGTCACTTGACTAATTTAATGCATCCTTGCTGAATAAAAGTATTACTTTCTTTCATTTCTTTCCAAAAAAAAAAAAAAAATGTTACTTACCCCAAACTTTTAAACTGTAGTATAATGTTACAAAACTTTCTGTTTCTTATAAATGCTGTTATTTTGAACGATGGTTTGTGTGTAGCGTGACATTTTTTTTTGTATGACATTAAAATTATTTTTAGAATTAAATTGTACATAAATAGGTTAAGCAAAACAAATGTGTTTATGTCTGAGAACCTTTTACACACATACTTGACTGCAGACACTGTAATGATACACTGTGTGGTACAGTACAAATATTTTGAGTGTTCCTTATTTTCCTATATATAAAAAAAACATGATTATCCCTTATTGATAAAGTTTTGGCATAACACATGAGGGGGGTGGCATGTGTGCTTGTGAATTATATTTGCTACAGTGTTTGCCTGTATGTTTTTGACTGTTTTATTAAAGGGGCATTCTGCAACTATTTCAACTTAATAAAACCGTTTAGAAATCATTTGGATGGTTTAATAACCTGTTCTGGTGAGAATGGTGACTTTCCCCACTCCCCCCAACGTTCCTAGGTGGAAAACCAACCTTGCAACATGGGGACTAACGTCCCGGTAAGTTGGAAATAGGAAGTCTCGTGAGAAGCGAGAATGAGCGAGAAACACAAACTGCTTTATGGCAATTCGACATAAACAAACACTCCGCCCTCAATGTGTATGATGTATTACCCACCTCGGTAGACATAGCTCCACACGATAAAGTTGTCCGGCTCCGATAATAACAAATGCACATGAGCAGCGGTAGAAAGGGGGAGGAGGGTGCCGCTAGTGAGTTTTTTTACGACATTGTTGTGAAATATACGCCTCACAGCTGTAGGGGGAGCTCGTTGAGAAAACATGCGACAACAAAAGTAAAAATCAGCGAAGAAATAGCTAGAGTTGCCGAATGCCCCTTTAACAAAGTTTGGGAGGAGCACATTCAGATAATTAAACCTAATTAAACACCTGTGGAGCGCATTCAGATAATCAAAGCTAATTAAACACGAGTGGAGCACATTCAGATAATCAAAGCTAATTAAACACGAGTGGAGAACATTCAGTTAATCAACAGAATCAACGAGTTAAGAGGTATATATTTCATTTCATTTCTTTATTTAGAGAAACAGGGATAGCGTACAATAAACATTAACCTCAAGGGGAGAGATGCATAGTACCAGGTTTTAGGTCAAGAGCTAATTTCCACCCGTAGTCCCTGGACAGGCTGATGTTATAATAAAATACATAATACATCATACATACATGAATAATGAAATTTACATTGACCAAATAAATAATTGCCAACTTGCCAAATTAAAAAATCAAGTCTTCACATGCACAACATCGGTCACATGTGGGTGCAAATTTGATTTGACAAAAGCCATTTCTTTGCCAGACGTGAGAACGTATAATAATTTGTGCTTCTTATCAGCTCTATAGGCAACATAGTCCACTGACGAGCAGCCACACAAGAAAAAGCATAGTGCATATGCTTAAGAAATGCTATAAGAAAAAGCATATGCATAGCATATATACAGCAGACTTACCTCCGTTTCGTTTAACAGTATCCCTCCACCACCCCATCTCCTCACTTCTAGTCCTAACTACTCTTACAACAACAGGGGGGAGTACTCTTGGTTCGGGCAAAAAATTCCGAGCTCGGAGCCCTCCCCCCGGACTGCATGCCAAATACACATAATTACTCTGTTTAATTTGATGTAAGTGTGAACTCGTGAAAGGTGCAGTATGTTTTTTCTCAAAGTTGTTGCTGAACATTGTCGATATTTGAAATCAACCCAAACAAACATATCCCGCTTTTCATTGCTCCGCCTCCAAAGCTCACCCTCCAACTGCCCTGCTCCGAGTCTCCAATCCCGATCGCTGGCATTCGAGGCGGGTGCACTGACAAGGATGCTAAACAGAAAAAAAACACATTCTCTAGCAGTCACCAGCCTGCACAACTCTCACTACTCTCACTGGCCTCCGTTACACACGTAATGGAAGAGTGGATGTCTATTTGTCTATTTATAACAAAATAATGCTTCACAAAAAATAAAGCAAAGATGATGAACAAATGTCAAGGAAGCACAAAAAAAAATGAACACACATACACAAGAGTAAATACAAACAAGAGTTTGTTGTTTGTTGCCAACAGCACAGCAGCTCCAGATAAACAGTGACACTCAAAACCAGTGTTACTCTCTTGTGGAGCGGAATCAACCTGTATTCAGGCATTCCCGCTTGGATCTCTCCAGCGCTGGAAAGCTTTTCTAATATTAACACGGGTCCTAAAGCTCTTTTCTGATCATAACCCTTCATTTTTCAGTGGTATTCTTTCTCTTCTGTAATGTCTCTCATCCATCTCTCTTTCTACAGTCTTTCTTCAAATCTCCCTCTTGCATACACCCCCTAATGCTGATTGGCTACACGTTTGTTGTTGTGTCCGTCCAAAAATCGCTTACCCCACCTTTAAAGGTGAAAAAAAGTGTATATATATATTTTTTTTTCTTATTGATTAAATAATATCTCGTAAATAATATTTGTAAAGTTCAAACATGCCTATACAGCAGAATTTTATTTCATTTAAAAGTAATTATAATTTTGGGGCTAACTGTCACAGTAATACTGGCAAAATAAATAATAATAAAAAATATGGTCCTAAAAACCTGTTTCTTATGTTTTTTTTTTTTGTTTTTTTTTTTGTGTGGTTAATAACCTGGACATTTGACCCAAGATTTTTTTATAATTTTTTTTTTTTAAATTTTTTTTTAGCCTGTTTCTTGAACCAACAGGGTTAGATTTGGATCTGGGAATTTGAAGGTCTAGTTTTGGTGTAATTTAAGGTCTTGGCTGTTGAATTAAGGTTCTGACTAGAGGCACTACAAGTATTTCCTAGATTTACACATCATCAGCCCACAGAAATCTTGTAGTAACAATAGTTTGGATGCAAGCCTTCTGATTGGTTCACTGGAAAAAAATTGTTTTGTTTTCATCACTGCAGACTAATGCAAAAGGGGAAAGTTACCTACCACACCACCTCGGAGTTCCTGAAGGACAAATTATTTAAATATTACTCTATAGTACAACATATAATCTTTCTTGCTTAGATAAGTTCTAATATCACAACCTGGTAGCTGCACCCAACCTCTTGGACTCACCTTGTCCAAGTTCAATTTTTACAGCCTCTACTCCTCCTTTCTGCTCAATGAAGTCATAAATGACCTTTAAAACGATTTTAAACTTAAGCATTTATTTGAAATAGAAATCTTTTATAACATTATACATGCCTGATTATACTGATTATACATTATACTGTCTCTTTGGATCAGTTTAATGCATCCTTGCTTAAAGTCCCCCTGTAGTCAACAATTGTATCCCTTAAAACTCATCTTTGATCACCAAAATTACATATGTAAAGGTTTTTTTCCTGTGAAAAAAGATTTCTTCATGCCTTAAAATGCTTGCATGTAACTCTACACCCTTGCTTCATTTACTATAAGCAAATTCATGAATATGCCCCACCTCCACTCCACCTCTACTCAAATTAGCCCCACCTCCACTCTTTCACACCAGCTCAGAGATCCACTCGATCCAAAGTTCAACTTTACTTTTATAAAAGCTGCACAATGGTATGGCTCTTTACAACGTCTGACACATAACGGTTATTAATATGATTAGCCTTTTGCTTGTCTACGTTATTAAACAGCTAATAATATGTTGCTAATGTTACTCAAACCATGTTCCCGGTCGCCATCTCAGTCTACCTTCTAGAAATCAGTAGAAACTCTTTGAACAAGAACGTCAGTGGAGAAAGGCATTTAGTTCATTAACTTTTAACAGAAAAATATACCGGGATTACCGGCTTCTCTTGAGACTCCCCTATTCAGAGCGTGGTTAATGACAAAGCCCACTCGCATTTTGATGTGATTGGTTACAAGGTAGTTTGTGACCCAAGAAACACCGGCGATGTCAAAACCGTGTCTTTTTTTCACTGCAGAATTAAGGAAAAAATACTCATCAATGGCATTGACTTGGGATTTTGCACATGGATTGTCTTAAAGCATTTAAAAAAAAACACATAGACATAATTTATTTTCACCACAGGGGGTCTTTAATAAAAAAGGGGTCATTTCTTTCTTCTTTTTTTGTTACACTAAGTTCCCTTTCAAGGGAACTCGAGCTGTGTCGAAACGCTGCGGGAACGTCCCTGCGTGATTGCGTCATGAAGCACATATGGAATCAGTCCAATGGTGAGACAGAACAAAAGGCGGGTGACCTCATGGACCAGGAAACTATAAAGCACCCCTGAATCACAACAGCGCTAGCTTCTGTGCCTTCAGCAAGTGCTCTGTGTGAATCATTGTCTGAAAAGTGTTTTTGTCTTTCCTTAGTTGAAACTATGCAGGAGTTTTGTCACACACACATATAAATATATATAAACTATAAAATGGCGAATGAACAGAATTATAGGAAGTGTGTTCATCCTTGACCTCGATATCTCACGGGTGCGGATACACACCAACTATGTGTTGTTTTTTGGGAGTGCAGCATGCCCAGTCAGCTCTCGAGGGGGCTGATTGTGAGCATTGTGAGCGTTTACCATTAAGAACACTGCGCTCCTGCTGATCGCTCTTCGAGGAGGTGGTTTGGTTCACACTCCCTGTGGCTCGGGTCCCGCTTCTGCCGAGGCAGAGCGGCGAATTCTGACGTGGGGTTCGCAAATGGATCTGACAACGGGGATTGAGACGGGCCTAGCCCTATCTCAGCCTTCACCTGTCAGATCCAGTGCCTCAGTTCAGGGTTTGTAAGCAAGCTCTGCGGTTTCTTCCACCCAGTCTGAGGCCCCGGTACTGCAACTATCCAGTTCTGAGGAGCTGGATGTTGCTTGTATCGGTACAGGAGATACCGAGGACTCATAACTTCAGACTCCTGCATGTGAGGAGCTAGAGGAGGTGCTCACTCGTGCTGTTGAAAGGTTAAGCATAGGGTGGCCAGTTGATAGACAAGAGACAAGGCAGAAAAGTAAACTTGATGAACACTTTCTGCCTTACCGTATGCAGCCTCCATGCCGGTGCTTACCATTTTTTTACAGACCTCCACACCGAGGTGTCGAAGTCCTGGAAAAAGCCGGTTTCATATCGTATGTTTAGTCCACAAACGTCCACATATTCGAACATCGTTGGGGCTAAACATGGTTATGGGGCGATGCCAAAGGTGGACGAGCCATCTCTCCCCTGAGTCGGCATCGTTTTTTGAAACATCGGCATTACCCTCCAAGCCACTCAGAAACACTTTGGCTTTGATGGGTAAAGCATATTTGGCAGCAAGTCAGACCGCGGCATGCCTGCACACTATATCCATTCTGCAGGCAAACGACCTATTAAAAGACATGAGCGAGAGTGAGAAGGTCAGCACTGACGTAATTCGAGAACTACGTCAGGCACCAGATTTATCTCTGTGCCACCAAGGAGACTGCCAAGTCAGTGGTTCGTTCTATGGTAGTTCTGTGGCCACAGAGAGGCATTTATGGCTGAACCGCTCAGGAATGAAGGAGAGAGAAAAGACCTTCCTTCTGGTGCTCTCAGGCGAAGTCTTCTAAGGACAAAACTGATCTGAGGACCATTATTGTTGCGAAGAAGGATTCGTCTAAGAAGAAGTCCTGACACCACTGGCGTCATACTTCTGAGGGTAGACCCCTCCGAGAGAAAACTGAGTTCACCACATTACACGGTGCCCTTTCTCTCTCTGCACCCTCAGGGGACCATTCTGCCAACCCTGCCTTTATGCTGGGGCGTAGACAACCCCAGCGAGCGTTTTTCCGAAGGGCGCTCGGTCCCTCCAAAGAGGGGTCTAGAGCAGGCAGACCAGTTGTTCCCTGCCAGTGCGCTATTACAGGGCACTGTGTCTGCTGATCAAAATACTCCAGAGGCTGGTCTCGAGAGACTGGTACCCTTAGTAGATTTTCTGGCAGAGTGGAAAACTCTTCCAAATATCAGTGGGTCCTGCAGACAATTGAAAACGGTTACACTATTCAGTTCAGGTCTCATCCACCACGATTCAGAGGGGTCCTGCCCACAGTGGTGGGCCCCGAGCAGGCTCTGGTAATGGAACAAGAGGTAAAAGCTCTTCTGCAAAAGGAGGCTATAGAACGGTTTCCTCCTCCCAGCAGGGAGTCAGTTTATTACAGCCGTTACTTCATTGTACCAAAGAAGGATGGGGGGTTGCGTCCAATTTTAGATCTGCGCCTGTTAAATCGCTCAGGAGGGAAGCTCAAATTTACAATGCTCACTCTTAAGCAGATCGTGTCACAAATCAGATCCGAGGACTGGTTTGTCACGATAGAGCTGAAGGACGCATACTTCCATGTATCCATCATTTCACAACACAGGAAGTTCCTGAGGTTCACTTTCGGGGGTGAAGCGTACCAATATCATGTTCTTCTGTTCGGCCTAGCTTTATCATCCCGCACATTCAGGAAATGTATGGATGCAGCTCTGGCTCCGCTGTGACTCCAGGGCATCCACATTCTGAATTATATATAAGATTGGTTGATTCTAGCTCAATTGGAGCATCAGGCGGTTCAGCATCGAGAGATCGTTCTCGCTCACATCAAGAAGTTGGGGCTGAGGTTGAATGCCAAGAAGAGTGTGCTATCTCCATTACAGAGGACCACTTTTCTGGGTGTGGTTTGGGATTCAACGATGATGCAGGCACGCCTGTCTCCTGCTCGTATTGCTTTGATTCTCTCAGCCGTGAAACATGTGAAGCTAGGCCAGCTGGTCACTGTAAAGCAGTTTCAGAGACTGTTAGGTCTGATGGCAGCAGTGTCCAACGTTATACCTTGCGGCCGTTGCAGTGTTGGCTCAAGACCAAGGGGTTCTACTCGAGGGGAAACCCGCTCCACATGATCAAGGTCACGCGGCGCTGCCTACGTGCCTTAGTCATGTGGAAAGAACCTTGGTTCCTGTCCCAAGGGCCTGTCCTGGGAGTTCCTTGTCATTGCGTCACACTAACGACGGATGCTTCCCTCACGGGTTGGGGGGCGATCATGAGTAGTCGCCCAGCCCAAGGTCTGTGGCAGGACCATCATCTCTCGTAGCATATATATTGTCTAGAAATGTTGGGCCTGAAACACTTCCTCCCAGACCTGAGGGGCCATCATGTGCTTGTTCGGTCAGACAACACATCGGTGGTCTCGTACATAAACCATCAGGGGGGTCTGCGATCACGCCCCTTAAACACGCTGGCTGACTAGATCCTGCTGTGGGCCCAGGGGAAGCTACTTTCATTGAGGGTGATTTATTTCCCGGGGTATCTAAATCAGAGGGGAGAAATCCTGTCGAGGTAGGGGCCGAGGCCCGAGGAATGGAGACTCCACCCTGAGGTGGTGGACCTCCTGTGGAAGAATTTCGGTCATGCCGAGGTAGACCTGTTCGCTTCCAAGGAGACAGCACAATGTCCACTGTGGTTCTCTCTCAGCTATCCAGCCCCTCTGGGGTTGGGTGCTATGGTGTAGGCATGGCCGAGGTCACGTCTGTACGCATTTCCCTGGATTGTTCTGCTCCCAGGAGTTCTGCAAAGGGTTCACCGGGACTGGGTCAGCCCCATTTGGAAGCCTCATTCTGGCCAGCCCGAGTATGGTTTGCGGAGCTAGTGTTTCTCGTCGACGGCTCTCCTCTGGTTGTTGACAGATTCGGTTGTTGACATTCGAGCCCATTGAAGAAGTTTGAAGAAATACATTACTCTAAAAACTATATTTCTTCTTGCTATTTCATCTCTCAAAAGAATTGGAGACATTCAAGCACTCTCGGTTTCTCCCTCGTGCCTGGAATTCTCACCTGGCATGGTAAAGGCCTTCCTCCATCCTAGGCAAGGCTATGTTCCTAAGGTCCCTACTAATATTGTTAAACCAATAGAACTGCAGGCTTTCTGTCCTCCTCCTTTTCTGACATCAGACCAAGAGAAACTAAATCTGCTCTGCCCGGTGAGGGCCCTATATGCTTATGTCCACAGAGCTGCCCTGTGGAGGAAATCTGAACTGCTGTTTGTTTGTTTTGGGTCACCCAGGTAGGAGTGTCCTGCATCTTAACAGAGGATGAGCAAGTGGGTGGTTGAGGCTATCTCACTTGCTTACGAGTCGGCTGGTCAGCCTTCACATTTGGCTGTACAAGCTCACTCGACTAGGAGTATGGCTGCTTCTAAAATCAAGTCAAGTCACCTTTATTTATATAGCGCTTTTTACAATACAGATTGTTTCAGTAAGCAGGTTTACAGAGATAACAGGAAAATAATGTTGTAATAATATTGTTAAATATAAAATTAAATGTCCCCAACTAAGCAAGCCAAAAGTCAGTGGCGACAAAGGCGAAGAAAGGCGAAAAAGGCGACACATCAGGTGACAGAATGAAAAAAAAAAAAAAAGCTTTATTGTCAGGAGTTTCCTTACATGATGTTTTTGATGCGGCAGGCTGGTCCTCACCGCACACATTCGTTAGGTTCTACGATCTTGACTTCAGCTCCACTCCAGGGGCGCAGATGCTTTGACTTCACACAGACAGACATTTGCTCTTATTGCGATGTGGGTATTAGCGTTCCCGCAGCATTGCGACGCAGCTCGAGTGGGAACGTCTCAGTTATGTATGTAACCCTAGTTCCCTGAAGAGGGAACAAGATACTGCGTTTCCCTGCCATACTCCCAGCATGCCCGTGATTGACTTGCTTCAGCCTATCAGAAGCTAGTGCTGTTCTGATTCAGGGGTGCTTTATAATTTCCTGGTCGATGATGTTCTGTCTTGCCATTGGACTGATTCCATATGTGCTTCATGATGCAATCCTGCAGGGGCGTTCCCACAGCGACACAACTTCGGAACTTTTCAACTGTTCAGTACATGACGGTAGTGACAAAGGAGCCATATTTTCCAGTATTGATGGTTTTCTGCCTCTGGGGTGGATGGTAAAGCAAATATAAACTGTTGACATATGTTAGTTGGGTAGGGTAGTTGACAGCCCCCTGAGGGTCATATGGTGAAAAGACCATCACCAATGTGAAGATCAAGTTTTGGCATAATACATGAGGGGGGTGGCATGTGTGCTTGTGAATTATATTTGCAACAGTGTTTGCCTGTATGCATTTAAAGTTGCAGTAAGCGATTTCTGAGAAACGCTGCTGAAAGTGGTTCAGACTGAGCAGCACAACACACTTGTAGAAAGTAGGGGGAGGAGAGAGAGTGAGTTAAAGGGAAATTTTACAAGATGATCAGACAAGAGCTTTAGGATCCACGTTAATATTAGAAAAGATTTCCAGCGCTGGAGAGACCGAAGCGAGGAGGACTGAATAACATTGGTTTTGCTATGTTTAACAGAAACTGCTGTTGTTGTAATGTTAGCTATAGTAACAGGACAGTTTTGAGTGTAATTTTTTTTGTCTGGAGCCGCTGGTGACTAACAACCAACTAACAACCAACCAACTCCTGGTTGTATAAACTCTTGTGTACTGGATGTTCATTATTTGTTCTTCAGTGTCGTTCGTTCGTCATCTTTTATTTTATATAAAGAGACATTGAGTTTTGCATTACACAGTAAATGCATAACTCAATGTCTCTTTATATAAAATAAAAGATGACGAACGAACGACACTGAACTTTCGTGAACTTTAGGGTTGGAGCAATGAAGGGAGGGGTGTGTTTGTTTGGGTTGGTTTCAAATATCAACAGTGTTTCACTTACTGCAACTTTAATGCTATGTGGTGAAGTGAATATATATATATATATATATATATATATATATATATATATATATATATATATATATATATATATATATATATATACATACACTCACCTAAAGGATTATTAGGAACACCTGTTCAATTTCTCATTAATGCAATTATCTAATCAACCAATCACATGGCAGTTGCTTCAATGCATTTAGGGGTGTGGTCCTGGTCAAGACAATCTCCTGAACTCCAAACTGAATGTCAGAATTAGAAAGGTGATTTAAGCAATTTTGAGTGTGGCATGGTTGTTGGTGCCAGACGGGCCGGTCTGAGTATTTCACAATCTGCTCAGTTACTGGGATTTTCACGCACAACCATTTCTAGGGTTTACAAAGAGTGGTGTGAAAAGGGAAAGACATCCAGTATGCGGCAGTCCTGTGGGCGAAAATGCCTTGTTGATGCTAGAGGTCAGAGGAGAATGGGCCGACTGATTCAAGCTGATAGAAGAGCAACTTTGACTGAAATAACCACTCGTTACAACTGAGGTATGCAGCAAAGCATTTGTGAAGCCACAACATGCACAACCTTGAGGCGGATGGGCTACAACAGCAGAAGACCCCACCGGGTACCACTCAGCTCCACTACAAATAGGAAAAAGAGGCTACAATTTGCAAGAGCTCACCAAAATTGGACAGTTGAAGACTGGAAAAATGTTGCCTGGTCTGATGAGTCTCGATTTCTGTTGAGACATTCAGATGGTAGAGTCAGAATTTGGCGTAAACAGAATGAGAACATGGATCCATCATGCCTTGTTACCACTGTGCAGGCTGGTGGTGGTGGTGTAATGGTGTGGGGGATGTTTTCTTGGCACACTTTAGGCCCCTTAGTGCCAATTGGGCATCGTTTAAATGCCATGGCCTACCTGAGCATTGTTTCTGACCATGACCAATAGAGCATCTTTGGGATGTGGTGGAACGGGAGCTTCGTGCCCTGGATGTGCATCCCACAAATCTCCATCAACTGCAAGATGCTATCCTATCAATATGGGCCAACATTTCTAAAGAATGCTTTCAGCACCTTGTTGAATCAATGCCATGTAGAATTAAGGCAGTTCTGAAGGCGAAAGGGGGTCAAACACAGTATTAGTATGCTGTTCCTAATAATCCTTTAGGTGAGTGTATATATATATATATATATATATATATATATATATATATATATATACCAGAGGACATCAGATCCCCTTTTGTTTTAACACCTTATTTCCCTATTTTTGGACATTTTATGTTTATTTTATTTAATAAATGCCTCTCCGAGGCTTGACACTACTCCCACTGTGTCTGTCATTTGCTCCCCCGTCACAGTGGTGGAGAATGCAGGCAAGGCGGAGCTTAGACAGACACAGTGGGAGTAGTGTCAAGCCTTTATTAAATTAAGGCATTTATTAAATTAAATAAACATAAAATGTCCAAAAATAGGGAAATAAGGTGTTAAAACAAAAGGGGATCTGATGTACTCTGGTATATATATATATATATATATATATATATATATATATATATATATATATATACACTCACCTAAAGGATTATTAGGAACACCATACACCATGACTTCCTTCCCTCTCGGTCACGGAAGTTCGTGGAAAAGCCGGACTGGGACAGAGGATCAGCGGAGACAGCCTCCCAACCACATCCAGGGTAAGTGACGCTTCTCTCATTGTCATTACCCTGTGGTTGGTTGAGACTGTCAACTAAAACCGTGTCTTTCTGTCCCTGTTCCACTCCGACCGCTTGTGGCCTGGCTGAGGAGGTAGCACTCACGTGTGGTCGGCGGCGGATGACGGGGATGACGCTTTGGGGAGGGGAAGGTGATGGATCGTCTGCCTCTCCCTTGTAATCAGCGCCACCCCGTCCCTTAATTCGCCACTCTTCGCTAGGTTCCCGACTGGAGTGGATGCGATTGGAGAGCGCGCCTCTCCTCGGGAGACCAGTCTCTTCCCTGTGCATGCACACTGGTGTCTTCGAGGGTCCAGGAAGGGTGCACGGAGGGATTCCCGCGCTGTCGGAGCTGCGAGTCGCCGGACCCGCGGTCCGAACGGAGAACATGCGTAACACTGCTGACGGGCTAGGATGCCGGGCCATTATTCCCCTCCGTTGTTGGGGCCTAGAGAGGACAAGCCGCGATGCCGAAGCTGCTGCCCCCTCGCGCCTCAACCCAAGGAGAGAGAGAAGCGCGTGCGACCACCGGACACCGCCCCCTTACCTGGACCCATTCCATCTCTTCACTACCCTTCCTTCATGATTCCCTGGCACAACGAGGACACCAGATCCCCTTTTGTTTTAACACCTTATTTCCCCATTTTTGGACATTTTATGTTTATTTAATTTAATAAATGCCTCTCTGAGGCTTGACACCACTCCCACTGTGTCTGTCGTTTGCTCCCCCGCCACAATATACATACATACATACAATTTTTATATTGAGCCAATATTTTAATGACAAATGAAACATTTAAAGTTGAATAAATACTGATTTTTATTATTTAATAAACAATTTTTAATAAATAATATTTGTAAAGTTCAAATGTGCCTATACTGCATGACAGCATTTTATTAATTAAATTTTAATTTTATTTAAAATGAATTGTAATTTTGGAGCTAACTGTCATAATCATAATGCCCCAATACCAAACTGTTATGGTGTTATTTTAGTAAAATATAATTTCCTATTGTTTTTATTTGATCTATTTTCTATTTTGGGGTGAAAAATGACACAAACAATTCTTTGCACTATTCAAACTGATTATTTAACATATATTCATAAACTACTAGCATAACTTCAAAGAATCTGCAGACATAAAGACATTATAACTGGCAAACTTCATCAATAAGGTTTAGTCTAGACAGAATTAACGTTAATGTAATTCACTACTAAACAACCTACCATTAGGTGGGTCACTTCTTTTTTCTACAAGACAAAATTAAGATAATGGTGATTACTAAATTCACCACTGCATAACTTAAAATGTAAGGTTTATTAGTGAAAGAATAAGAAGGTAAGATTTAGTGGTGAAAGAATATTCGGAGAGATCTTTAACATTAGTTTATCGGAAAAGACTCAAATGGACAATCATACCCTTTTCCCGGAAGAAGTCGCTGCGTCAGTCGACACACAGAGGGGAAGTGCTTAAAAAGAAGACTTATCAGAAGCAGACCGACACAAACAGAACCCTGTGGATCACAAAGTCATCAAAGAGCAGAAGGCCGAGGAAACAGACATGAGGAAACGCACAACTGGTTGAGTAGCCTTAGTCAAAAAAACAAACTGGGAGCGCAGCATATAGTGATCTTTTATCAAAGAATTTGCTGATTTTCTATCAGAGTTAGTACTGGCTGCAGATAAAGGTGATTTTAATATCCATGTAGATAATGAAAAAGGCGCATTGGGATTAGCATTTACAGACATTCTAAACTCTATTGGAGTTAGACAACACGTGTCAGGATCTACTCATTTTCGTAATCATACTTTAGATCTAATATTGTCACATGGAATCAAGAGTCAAGAGATAAGAGGCATTTATTTATCATTTGCATAGTTAACACTAGGGAGAACTGTGCATTGAAATGCTTGTGACAAGGCTCAGACATATAATGACAATGAAAGGAACAGACACGGACAGAGCATTAAGTGACAGTGCAAATGACAGTGACAGTGCAAGTGACAGTGCAAGTGCAATCAAAATAGAAATAAGAGCAGCATGTATTCCAGTTTTAAATAAATGAATCAATGTTGATGCCGTTGAAATTTTGCAGCAGAGTGATGACATCTCAGATCATTATTTAATCTCATGTATACTTAATTTAGCCAAAGTTGCAAAGCTGACTCTGTGTTATAAATATGGTAGAACTATCACTTCTGCCACTAAAGATTGCTTCATAAATAATCTTCCTGATCAGTTTCATCTCGTCAGCATCCCAGATAGCTTAGAAGAACTCGATGTTGCAACAGAAATGATTGACTCTCTCTTTTCCAGCACTTTGGACACAGTTGCTTTTATGAAAGGCCTTAAAAACTGCTAGATCTGCTTATTTTTCAACACTTTTAGAAGAAAACAAACACAACCCTAGGTATTTATTCGAAACAGTGACTAAATTAACGAAAAATAAAGCTCCAACACCGGACGTTTCCAAACAGAACAGCAGTAATAACTTTATGAACTAATTTACTTACAAAATTTATAATATTAGAGAAAATTGTAACAATGCAATCGTCTACTACAGTATCGCATTAAACAGTGCATTGCAGTCTTCCTGAGGAACATTTTATTCATTCATTGCTATAGGAGAGGAAGAATTGTCTAAACTCGTTAAATCATCTAAATCAACAACATGTATGTTACATCATATACCGACTAAGCTACTGAAAGAGATGCTTCCAGAGGTCATAGTATATATATATATATATATATATATATATATATATATCCTCTTCATCTTTGTCACTAGGATATGTACCGAAAACTTTTAAGCTGGCTATTATTAAACCCCTAATTAAAAAAAAGCAATTTGATCCTAGAGAATTAGTCAATTACAGGCCGATCTCAAATTTACCTTTTCTGTCAAAGATACTAGAAAAGGCAGTATCCTCACAACTATGTTCTTTTTTAGAAAGAAATGGTATCTGCAAGGATTTCCAGTTAGGATTTAGACCGTACCACAGTACTGAGACATCATCCGACATCATCTTTATCATCCGATCGTGGTTGTATCTCTCTATTAGTGTTACTGGATCTTAGTGCTGCATTTGATACCATCGACCACAACATTCCTTTGAATAGACTCGAAAATTATGTTGACATTAGTGGAATTGCACTGGCATGGTTCAAATCATAGTTATCTGACCGTTATTAGTTTGTAGCAGTAAATGAAGAGATGTCATATCGGTCAAAAGTTCAGTATGGTGTACCACAAGGCTCAGTACTAGGACCGTTGCTGTTCACCCTTGTACATGCTACCCTTAGGAGATATCATTAGGAAGCATGGCATTAGTTTTCACTGTTATGCTGACAATACTCAGCTCTGTTTTTCTTCGCGCCCTGACGAAACGCACCAATTCACAAAATTAACGGAATGCACAACTGATATGTACATTTTGGATGACTAGTAATTTCCTACTACTTAATTCTGAAAAAAAACAGAGTTTCTAATTATTGGACAAAAAACCTCTGCACTTATTAACCCAGAATACTGTCTAACAATTGATGGCAGGTCTGTCAAGTCTTCGTCGTCAGTTAGGAACCTGGGTGTGCTCTCTGATACAAATCTGTCAGGGTTCAGTCACTTTTGTCTAGTCTATTTCTTGGTTTTGTGACAGAGCCCTGACACTCCTGTTTTGTCTTGTCTGTGTGCCTTGTTTCATGTGCTGTCATGTTTTGTCTTGTGCCATGTTGTCATGTTTTGTGTGAACACGTGGCTTATGAGTGTTCTCATTGGCTGCGTGTTCATGTCTCGTTTTGTGTGAGCACATGGCTGGTGATTTGTTTTACTGGCCATGTGCTTGTGTTTGAGTCATGTTTGGTGTGAGCACATGGCTTTTCATGTATGTTTCCTTGTGCCATGTCCTCTCCTGTCGATTGTCTAGTCCCTCTCATCTTGTTACCTGATTATTGATTAATTTTCCCCACGTGTCCTCCCTCATTACCTCCTTTGTTTGCTCTCCCTATTTATTCTCCTCGTGTTTGCAGTCCTGTGCTGGTTCGTCATCGAATGTACCCCTTGTGTCCTGCCTAAATCCTGTTGCCAAGTCCAGTTCAAGTCCAGTCTTTTGTTTTCCCCCACGGGGTAGTTTTGTTTATATTCTGTTTTATTTTTATGAATAAAAAGCCCTTGTTTCCTGCACTTGAGTCCTCGCTACCTCCACCTACTCGAAACCCAAAACAAAACAAATCTTTCATTTTAAACGCATGTTTCTAGCGTCTGTAAAACCGCATTCTTCCATCTTAAAAATATTTCTAAATTACGACATATGCTTCACATCCAGGGGATCACACTGAATCATGTCAGAAGAAAACCAGATTGTTTTTCCAGCAGAGGGACACAAGTGACATAAAGTAAAGTATTGTTGTAGTAAGTATTGTAAAGTAAAATGCTGTTGTATTTACCGCTGTTTCTCCCTTTTCTAAACAGAAGTTCATTAGCTGCAGAACTGAAGAGCTTGGCTTCCTCTCCACTGTCGAAATTGAGACCGAACTGGAATGCCTGAGGATGAACACACATTAAAGATGCTTTATATACACTCTGCTTGTCGTGAAACCGCAGACAGACAATAAATCATAAATCCAAACAGATGATTCAGAAGAGTTATTCAAACAGGAAAGCTGCTTGCACTGACAAATGTCAACAAAAAATGTTGTAAAATAAATAAATAAATAAAAAACAATTTGCAACTCATTTTACTTGTGTAATAAGCTGCATTATAGAGTAAAGCAATATTAAACTAGATTCAAAAGTTGTCAAGAAAAACTTTGAAGTTGACGAGAAATCCTGACCATTTTGTTTTTGAAAAAGTTTTAAAAGCTTCAAGTTTGAAATTTTTCAGTTTGAAGTAGTTTAAAGTTTAAAGCAGTTCAAAGTTTGAATGTGTTGAAGATGATGGATGGATGGATGGATGGATGGATGGATGGATGGATGGATGGATGGATGGATGGATGGATGGATGGATGGATGGATGGATGGATGGATGGATGGATGGATGGATGGATGGATGGATGGATGGATGGATGGATGGATGGATGGATAGATAGATAGATAGATAGATAGATAGATAGATAGATAGATAGATAGATAGATAGATAGATCTTATTGATAAAAAAATTAGATCATTTTGTCGAGATAACAAGATCCTTATGTCGTGGTCACACAATGTAAAGTTGTGGCCTCGGGATCCTATGATGAGGGAGCAATATATTTTTCTCGTGGCCTACAAGAAAACATTTTTATCCATCCCATCTCACAGCTTTTTAAATCCATTCACTGATCTTGTCTTTATTATTATTATTATTATTATTATTATGCCTATTAAACCTAAATAAAAATGGTAACACTTTACGGTGAGGGTACCTGAATTATCATGAATTCAGGTATAAATTCATGCATGAATTAGGCATTAATTCATGCATTAATATCTCATGAATCATCAGGAACTAACACAAATTCATCGTTTTCATTAATGACTTCATAGATGAACAACACCTTAATTAAAACATTAACTAAGATGAGTACATCATCATGAATTATGATTTATTACGCATTATCATGATGTTTTCTTTGTTCACAAAAAAATTTGTCTTTACTATCCATTGTGGATAAAGCTACGGTTATGGTACATTAATCATCATGAACTCATGCATAAAAAAAATAATTCATACATACAAGACTACTCTTCGAATTATTAAAGGAATATACTAAAATCCACATTACCTCATACATGCATACAGGCTAGAACAGTACATCAATTATTTTGAGAACTGTTTTTCTGAATTATGATCTGAGTTTCCAAGCACATTCATGTCTTCTTCATAGCCTGCAGGTAAATGGACAAGCCCCAAAATTGGCCAATCACAGCACATAGCACACAAATTCTGTTGACATTCAAATACAGTAGTCATCATTAACTAAGCATTATATTTTTACGACTTAATCATGTGTGCGGCCCCTCAACTAAAGTGGTGACTTGGTCCTTTGAAACACTGATGAACAATGTGCTATTAATGGTGGCATAACTGTGAAATGACATGAATATGAACATGAAAGTTCAAACCTTTGCAAACTATGTACTGTGGACACAAATGGACTTTGATCTTAACTTTACTGCTTTATTTTATTTTATGATCATTTATCATGATCATGCGCACTAAATCATAATTCATGATGACGTACTCATCGTAGTTAATGTTTTAAAGGGGTCATATAATGCCATTTTTGTACAAGTTAATATGAATCTTTAGGGTCTAAATGAAAACTTTGTAATATACTTTTATTAAAAATTCTCATTAGTATTGTAAGAAAACGCTAATTTTACCTGGTCAAAAACATCTCTGTTTTCAGCACGCCGTTTCAGTGCATATGCCTTTAAATGATAATGAGCTTTGCTCACTCCGCCCCTCTGTTCTGTGGGGCGTTTTGACACAACGCACGTGGGGTGTTGCCTTGACAACAGTTGAGGGTATATTTTGCAACAAGAATGTCAGCGGGAGTCTCTGAGGAAACGTCTCGGTTACGCATGTAACCCTCGTTCCCTGAGTAGGAAAGGGAGACGTCTCGTCGGAGGTGTTTCCAACGAATTGGGATCACGCTAGGGAGACCAACTGCCTTCGAGAGAACTAAAACGAGCCAATAAACATTGGCATGCAAGATTTGCATTCCGCTCGTCGCCTACCAATGCGGGTATAAAGTGGAAGCAAGCGCACACACATTTTCTTTTCACTGAGGAGCCGGACGGTGTCCAGTCCTCCACGAAGGTACAGCAGCATGGCGACGGGACGAGACGTCTCCGTTCCCTACTCAGGGAACGAGAGTTACATACGTAACCAAGACGTTCCCTTTCGTGGGAACTCCTACGTCTCGTCGGAGAAGTTTCAAACGAATTGGGCCCTTCCAGCGCCCAGCTTAACTACCCGCCGGAGCAGTTTCTATATCGTCTTTGGCGGGAGCTAGCTAGGAAAATCACACTGCTGTTCTGCAAGACCCTCTCAGTGGATATGGATAACACTGGGAAAGCGTGCCCAACCTGTGGGAGGCAACGTTGCGGAAGCCCCTGCCCGCCCGAAGGGAGGCACTGGAATACACATGTGTACTAACCCGTGGGGTAGTGAAACACATGGCAGCCCTTGAGGTAGTCCCAGCCTGAGGGGTGGGAGCGTACTCAGCAAGGACGGCAGAATGGTCTGTCGAGGGGAAGACACGATGCTAGCCCAGAGGGTAGATGGACTGTGGAGAAAATGGGTCACCGAAGGGACCACTGTAGACCACCCAGTCTACACACAACTCCTACGAGAGGTAATAGACCTGGCGCCGGGCGATCCGCCTCGCCTGGTGCCGAAGGGGTGATGGAGGAACTCACGAGGTTAGCCTATGTTGGGGAACCAACGGAGTAAGAAGACACACGTATCCTGTCGAGGGGCGGGAATGGCGAAGCAAGCCGACATAACCTAATTCCTCGCGTTACTGGCCGTAGCCAGTACACGGGAGGAAACAGGTTCAACACGGAGGCTATAGAATCTAGCGAACGTGTTAGGTGTTGCCCAGCCCGCAGCTCTACAGATGTCTGTCAGCGAGGCGCCTTGCGCCAAAGCCCAAGAGGAGGCATAGCATCCACTAGCCAGTGAGCTAACCTCTGCTTGGAGACAGCCTTCCCCTTCTGCTGGCCTCCGTAACAGACGAAGAGCTGATCTGAGGTCCTGAAGCTTTGCGTTCTGTCCACGTAACTAAGCAGGGCGCGGACGGGACAGAGAAAAGCAAGGGCTGGGTCTGCCTCCTCGGGGGGCAGCGCTTGCAGGTTCACTACCTGATCTACAAATGGAGTGGTAGGAACCTTGGGCACATATCCGAGCCGGGGTCTCAGAACAACGTGAGAAAGGCCCGGTCCGAACTCAAGGCATGATTCGTCGATCGAAAAAGCCTGCAGATCCCCTACCCTCTTAAAGGAGGCCAAAGTTAACAGGAGAGCTGTCTGTATAGACATGATATTAAACTCAACCGTTTGCAATGGCTCAAAAGGGGGCCTCTGAAGTGCTCTGAGGACTAGAGTTAAGTACCAAGAGGGTATGGGGTGCGGATTACGAGGTGGATTTAGCCTCCTGGCACCCCTAAGGAATCTGATGACCAGGTCGTGCTTTCCCATACCTTCATACCTTCTACTGCATCATGATGAGCGGCTATTGCGGCAACATACACTTTGAGGGTGGATGGAGACAGCCTTCTCTCCAACCCATCTTGCAGGAAGGAAAGCACGACTCTGATCGGGCAAGTTCGTGGGTCTTCCCGGTGAGAAGAACACCAATCGACGAACAGGTTCCACTTCAACGCATAGAGGAGCCTCGTAGAGGCGCCTCTAATCTTTTGAAAGATGTAGATAGCGTGTAATCACAACCGGCAGCCGGGAGCTCGCGAAGATCACTGAAGCGCCATCACACCAACACAGAGAGATCCAGAAAAAGAGCAGGATTCGGGACGCGGTGGAGGGTTCCACTCGAGCCCGACACTCGCGGCCGCCCGGGAAAGCATAGCGGCCATTTCCGGATCCGGCTCGACTAACGCTACGACACCCGAAGGGGGCAACGCAGTCGGGTCGTCATCTCCAGAACATGACCGCTCTCCCTCCGATGCAACGATCGACATCTGGTCCTCCGGCGGAGCCCCGAAGGAAACGACTGGGTCCACACGAGATGGCCCAGTGCGCTCCTCCGGAGGTTCCAATGGCAGCGATGCGGAGGAGTGAGGAGCCTGCGGGGGTCTTTCACCTGGCTGGACATTCCTCACTGTAAGCCTCAGACCACCAATGGGATTAGCCGAAGTAGCCTTCTTCTGAAGTGAACCAGAAGAAGAACTAGATCGGGGAATCTCCAAAGGGACTCGATCTTAGTCTCGATCTAAGCATCGCGACGGTCATGTTCCCGCAGTGAGAACATGACTCGTTCACGAACGCTGCCTCAGCGTGCGCAAGGCCTGAGCACGAGAGACAGCGATCGTGACCATCAACACACGGATGAAACGTCATCCTGAAAAGGACGCGATCTTCACCCGTGTTACTCTTTTAGAGAATGCTCTCTTATTGTGCTGAAGCACGCAGGGATCAACGCGGCAACGTGTGCACTCAACCGAATACCAGCTGTGAAAACAGCTCTTTTGAAAGATGTAGATAGCGTGTAATCACAACCGGCAGCCGGGAGCTCGCCAAGATCACTGAAGCTCCGTCACACCAACACAGAGAGATCCAGAAAAAGAGCAGACTCGTCGAGCACGAAGAAAACACTTTCTTGAAACTCATTCACTCAGAGGACACAACCGGTCGGCTCCGAAGCAAAAAGCAAATGTGTGTGCACTTGCTTCCGCTTTATACCCGCATTGGTAGGCGGCGCGCGGAATGCAAATCTTGCATGCCAATGTTTATTGGCTTGTTTTAGTTCACTCGAAGGCAGTTGGTCTCCCTAGCGTGATCCCAATTCGTTGGAAACTCCTCCGACGAGACGTAGGAGTTCCCACGAAAGGGAACATCTGTTATACCATACCAATTTGAACCGGAGTCGGACCTGGAACAAGATGACGGCCCCGAAGAAGTTCGACAATTAAGGCTCGAACAGGACGCTTCTGAATGGTTGGTTAACGTAATGTCACTTTGATCTATTTTTGTAACTTATGTACTGGCAGGGTAACTTGGAGTAGAGATATACAGACGCTATGTGTTTACTGATGTATAGGTTAGTTCGTTGACAGATTGATGTTGAAAAACTTTCTTTGGGTAAATGTAGGCTTGTCAGTGATGCGTAACGTTATCTCAGTGTTAGGTACAACTGTCAGTGCTGAAACATTAACCATAACGCGTTGTTCATTATAAACGTGGGATTATGAATTATATTGAGAACGTCGTAACGTTACATAGAAACATGCCGTAATATACCCTGAGACCTGAGTGTAAACATTAGCTGCATTCATCGTGAAGCGTGCAAGCGATTTACAAAGATTAATATTTAAAGGTTAATAAAACGTTAACTTACACTCACTTCTTCTGGAGGTGCAGCAGGAACACGAATAGTTGGTACCGATTCTGTTTTCAGGACCAGCTTCTTAGCAAAACCAGATTTACACTGACGCTCGTTTATAAAGCAGTCTGGTGAGAAATGATTAGCAAACATAAAACCATTTACGTAGATCGTTGGGAATATTCCCTTCAAAAATAAAACTCAGCCACTGCGTCTTCAGCGGTTCGAATTTAGGAACATTAAAATGACTCCTGTGTTCCTTATTGCAGCCAAGAACAACACCACAATCGCTTAGACGCCATTCTGCTTAAGCGTATCAACAATGGCGGACTACGATGACATCTCACTCAGGGCGGGTCTGTGTTGAAACGCTGCTGTCAATTATCAATTGTGGTAGGGGCGTTTGACCGTGTTACGTCACAAAATCGAACGGCTCAGTTTCAGGCAGGGGAAAACATATAAGGAGATTAAAACAAAAACACTGGATGGATTTTTATCATTATATGATGGTTGTGTACAGGCACTGCCAACACACATTTCAGTACAATCAACTTGTAAAAGTGCATGTACCATTATATGACCCCTTTAATTAAGGTCTTGTTCATCCATGAAGTCATTAATGAAAACGTTGAATTCGTGTTAGTTCCTGATGATTCATGAGATATTAATGCATTAATTAATGCCTAATTCATGCATGAATTTATACATGAATTCATGATAATTCATGTACCCTTACCGTAAAGTGTTACCATAAAAATAAATATATAGCCTAATATGTTAAATTCCCGTAAAGTGGCCGCCACGCCTGAGTCTCGCCACTTCATGGCCACCACTCAAGAGTCTTCAGCCAACATGGCCGCCACACCAGAGTCTGCAGAGTGTGCAGCGCTGATCATTTATGGCCACGGCTATTTTGTGTGTGTGGTCTGCATACACAATGGTTCGAGTCCCTGACCAGAGCAGAGTGTGCAATACAATATAATGGGCAATATGTTAATATAATCATTCCTTAATTCTGCACTTTTTCTTAATTAAAAATATTATTATAGGTCTATCCATTTTTGATAATTCCAGGATGCTATGGCATTTAACTCATGGACGTGAGAAATAAATGTCATTCCCTCAACACAAAGAAGTCGTGGCCACGAGAAAAATACATTGTTCCCTCAACATAGGATCTCAAGGCCACAACTTTACATCGTGGGGCCATGGCATAAGGATGTCATTACCTCGACAAAATTATCTCGTAGATATGACTTATGTTCCCACAAGTTAATATGTTGTGGCCATGACAAAACTAAGTGAACTGAACATGTCCCCTCCCCATGCAAAGGGGATGTTGGTACGAGATCTGAGCACTTACATCTCCAGTAAATGTGATAAAGTCAGGCCTGGAGCAGTTTATTGAAAAGGTGCTGTTCAAAACTTGATCAAACAAGATTTTTCCCTCCTGTGAAACCAGAATAAGAAACCATTTACTTAATACCAAGAGCAAGATTATATTTGAGGAATCATAAAAAACACATCTGACCCACATGGAGCATCTGCTGACTTACTTTTATATCAAACACCCTGATAAAGTAAGATCTCTGAGTGTAGTCTTTCACCAGACAGGCCACACCACTGCACTTCTTCACCCAGGACGAGTTTATGTCGGCTCCATAGACCTGTACCACTGCTGAACACAAACTCTGCGGACACAAAAACGAAATAAAACTAAATTAAACTAATATATAAAACAAATTAAGCTAAATCTGCAATTGTGATTTATTTAAAATAAATAAAATCCATGCTTATGTATTTCGCATTAACACATGGTGAAAACAGATGCCCAAGTATTATTTTCAGAATGAATTTTAAAAGGGACCTATTATGCCACTATGAATGTTCAAAAAACACGTTATTTTTCACATATTTTACATTGTTGCAGCTCCTCTCCCAGTTTTCAGTGACGTTCTGTTCAGTTCCTGTCTCTATGAAGCCCCTCCTTCTGAAAAGCGAAATGTACTCTGATTGGTCGGCTGGAGCAGTGTGTTGTGATTAGTCAAGCAGTTCAAGCATGTTTGGGAAATGTCCCGCCCCTTACTGTAACCCTGAGTTTCAACACACTACTAACTAATTCAACCAGGCCCCGTCCCTTTATTCTGTGTATGCCTTTGGCGGGAATTGTTTAAATGAGGACTCAACCCTATACACACCTTGGCAATAGAATCGCCGTTGGCTAGTAAATGTTTTAGTTTACTCTCCAGACTAATATATATATACTGTTATATATATATATATATATATATATTAGGGCTGCACGATAGTGGAAAACTATATTTACTTTTTCTGCGATATATATTGCGATATAAAAACAAATTCACCTGATGATTTGAATAGCTCTATTTGAAAAGAATTAATCATTCTAGAATAATTGCGGGGATTTTTTAGGGGGGTGACTCTGCATAGAAAATAATAATTAAAAAATTACAAGCATATATACATGCAATAGAAGAAAGATACACTTGAAATTATCAGTGCTTTATGCTTTTCAGAGTCCTCTTGCGCTTGATGCCTGACTCGACTTAAAAACATGCAAATTATGGACATACGCTGGTTAATCTGTAAAGGACATTTATATTATACCGCAGGGTCATAAATCCGCCCGACACCTCATGGCAATATGAGTGAAAACAGCTCCATTCCAAGAGTGCAGAACTTTATGCACATTACAACTGAAGTCGAAGGTTTTGGAGATGAGCACAGCCCATTGTCATAGATCATTTTATATTATATAGTAGTAATATAAAAGTGTTTTATAGTACACAAAATGATACCATTAAAGTTGGCATGAAACTGAAGTTGCGCTAGTCTTTTCTTTCCTATTGTGATGTATATCCGAGTGAAATGGCATCGCAAACAAGAACAAATCTAGAGAGGGGTTGATTTTGTCCATGGGGAGTCCTCACAGTTCTAAGAATTTGGCCAGCAGGAACTACCTCAGAGGACTGGTTCTCCAACACCCACATTCATTCACATGCATGAGGAGAACCACATACTGACAGAAACAGTAGAAAAATCCCCAAGGTCCACCGTACCAAACTCTCAGTGTGGGCTGACTGAGCAGTCCTGCTCGAGGGTGTATGCATTTAGCCAAGCTCTCTTAACTAGCTGGCAAAATACTAACAAAAAATAAATAGTTCTGAAGTCTCAGCTCATGGTTCTGTGATTCAGTGCAATTAAATTGATTCCTAAGAGGAGCGATGTGGACAACACACTCACTTCAATCATGCCACAACACACCGCTGAATATAAAAAGGTTCACACTATCAGTTCATCTGTATCACCTGTGTTTAGTTTATCATCATCATCATCATCATCTGTTTCACCTGTGTTCTGTCAATCTATGTTCATCTGTGTTTGTATTTAGTTCCCTTCTGTTCAGTCAGTCTTGGTCCGTTGTATTTTGTGTGTGAGTGCGCATGTGTGTGCGTGTGTGTGCGTGTGTGCGCGCGCGCGTGTGTGTGTGTGTGTGTGTGTGTGTGTGTGTGTGTGTGTGTGTGTGTGTGTGTGTGTGTGTGTGTGTGTGTGTGTGTGTGTGTTTCTTCTGCCTGTCTGTACCAGTTTAAGTTATATTGTTGTTAGTAAACGCTTTTCTTTGGAACTTTGGACCCCTCATCTCCTTCTGCCTGCACCACACCCTGACAGTTATGCAACAACAGCCTGAAAGAAAATTGATTACACTGATGATTGAACAAAAACATGTCAGTATTGTAAAACTTGACATCAATAATAATACATGTATACATATTATATATGTAAGGTGCATACTATGTTTATAAATAAGTATGAACACATAAATCATTAAGGTTGATTAATTTACCCAAATTTATTTTGAAATCTAGCCCAATGTTAGTTCTAAAATGTAAAGATTTTGTAAAATGAGTTTGAAAATGTGCATAAATGAATCCAAACCTAGTGTTTAAATGAACGATAAATAAGTGATTGGGTTGATGTGCGTGTTTATATCTCACAAACTTCTTATCAGAATTGAATTTGGGCATGCACACACTGCACGAACATACAGTTTACCACAGTTTACAGTTTACCACTGTTTGTGTATACTGTATTCTCCTACAGTACATTGCTTCTTTTCTTTGTTTTAAAGAGCAGACTTAACATTCATCTATTTCGGGTCCTGACTAGGAGACGACGAGGACATGAACAGTTATGCCGTGCTGTTTATATTTATCAAACAATAAAAACGCCCCATCCCGCGCCCAAAATTAAATTAGGTGTCTGTGGATGAGAGTATGAAGTGAGGACTGATGGGATGTTGTTCTGCTCCAATTCACAGACAATGAGTGTTATGAGAATTTTAGAATAACACGGCAGTCATTGCAGTGACATAGGGAGGAGCTGAAATCGGAGACGTGAAATCAGACACTTTCTGCTTCCCGTAGTGATGCTCGCGCTGTATTTGCACACTTTATGACAGCTGAAGAGAAATATATGCAATTTTTTTTCAAATACACAGATGTTTTAGAGACCTTTTTGATTCAATACTTTATGAACTGCTTAATTTAGTGTCTGTACAAGAAGAATGTTCAACATAAGCCTATTTAAATACCAATGAAGTGGGGTCTGTTTTATTTTGATAAACATGACCATTTATGAATATTCCACAATGTGGTCATTGTGAATACATGAAAAGAGCTTTTACTGTTATAAAAATACAGATTTGTGAGCATTAGTGGAACTGAAGGTGTCAGAATAAACACGAAACACAAGTGATCGTTGTCATAAGGTGAATCCGACCCATCATGAAACAGCTGTTTTATCATCAGAGCTTGTGTAGCCACCCTTGAGAAGCTACGCCGACTCAGTCTGTCGTCTGCTCTTGAAATGATGTTTTATAAACAAGGTTCGGGAGGAGCACGTTCAAATAAATCATTCCAATCAACTCGTCACCAAACAATTACATGTCTACCCTATCAGCACGAGTGGAAGCATATATATATATATATATTCTCTGTCAACTCACCTAACATTCCTTGACAGTTCAGCATCCCTCCACCACCCCGACTCCTCACTCCTGGCTTATATTTCACAGTCAGGAATACGGGGGGAGTACTCTGGGTTCGGGCCGCATACCAAGCCCGGAGCCCTCTCCTCGGACAGCACGCCAAATACGCATTTATTCTATCTGACTTATTTGTAAGTGTGAACTCGTGAATCACTCTCTCGGTACTTTGATGGCATACATCACGGTGACGTGGCATCTGCGCTCAATTCGGACAGAATTTCTAAACATGCACTGCTTCAATCCGATTACTAATGGATTATTTGGTTGCATGTAAAAGTATAATCATTTGAGTGTTCCATTCCAATGGAATCATTAGTGATACATTCATTGCAGTTTGAGTTGGGAACATCAGACTTCATGACTGAACAAAATCTGGCAAAGATATCAAGCAAATGCTTAAGAACTTACGGTGCATGTCCTTCCCAGGTGGTTGAAGAGCATTTTGTTTTCTTGTGGGGTGAGAAGAATGGAGCCAATATTCCTCACAGCCTTCTGCCGTCTGCTGGTGACATCCATCAAGTTGTGCTTCTTACCTTTAAAAAAATCTCATGTTCGAGGGGATTTTGACAGTAGGAGTTGAGACACACTAAACAGGACTTGATGGCTTTGTATTTTGTTCCAGTACAAATGTCACACTCACCATCTCCAGGTTCAGCGTAGGCGCGTAGTTTTGCATTCAATTTCTCCACCATTTCAGCAAACACAACATTTTTACATAAGACAGGTCTTGGAGTGAAGGTCTGTCTGCACTGAGGGCAGCTGTAAACTCCCTTCTGAATCTGATCCTCCTGATTCCAGCTGTCTGTAATACAGTTCAAACAGTAACTGTGTCCACAGGGAATGGTCACTGGATCCTTCAGTAGATCCAGACAAACTGAACAGCTGAACTGGTCCTGAGCCATGGAAATGCTGGCTTCTGCCATTTTACAGAGACGTAAAGCAGCTCAGCAATCTCAGCTCAACAATCCACTTAATTGAAGAGTTTCCTGGTTCTGTCTTTGAGAAAGTGAAACAGTGAGGGTGCAGAACTGCAGTCAGCTGATAGATGGTAAAGTCTCTTCTGCCTGTTCTTTTATGCTGTAAATGTCTATGGAAGCGGAAACCCATACTTTTACATCAAATTTGGACGTTATTTAATAATTATCATTTGTTATATCCTGTGTTTTGACTTAATATTTTGACTTTTTATCTAGTAATTTTGACATGGTATGTCAAAGTTTGACTTTATCTCATTTAATTATGACTTAATGGCATCCAAAATGGCATCTTTTTATGTAATTTACCCTTTTTATGTCATCTCATAATGTTTGTCTGTCACAACACGGTGTTTTGGAAAGTACATAAACATGATGATGAAGATGAAAGGCAGTCTTTAATAAACCCACACATAAGTAATCTAAACAAAACGAGCAGCATACAACACACAGACGAGACAAACAAAGAAAAATTTATGACACACACCTGATCTAAATTATGTTTTATTAACAAAGTTCAGGAACACGTTCAAATAATATATCCGATCATCACGTCATTCCAACCAGCAGCCAGCAATCAGTAATCAACATGTCTACCCAATCAGCATGAGTGGAGACCTATCTATGTACACAGTCGACCCACCTATGTTCCTTAATAGTTTTCAGCATCCCTCCACCACCCTGTCTCCACACTCACCTGGTTACTTTCCTAACCAGAAATACAGGGGGAGTACTCTGGGTTCGGGCCAAATTCTGAGCTCTGAGCCCTCCCCTCGGACAGCATACCAAATACGCATACTATTGCGACATGCCGTGTTTCAGTCAGTGTAGTACATTTTGAATTTTTTTTCTCAAAAAATTTGCATATTTTGATAAAGTTCATTATTTTCCATAATGTAATGATACAAATTAAACTTTCATATATTTTAGATTCATTGCACACCAACTGAAATATGTCAGGTCTTTTATTGTTTTAATACTGATGATTTTGGCATACAGCTCATGAAAACCCAAAATTCCTATCTCAAAAAATTAGCATATCATGAAAAGGTTCTCTAAACGAGCTATTAACCTAATCATCTGAATCAACTAATTAACTCTAAACACCTGCAAAAGATTCCTGAGGCTTTTAAAAACTCCCAGCCTGTTTTATTACTCAAAACCGCAATCATGGGTAAGACTGCCGACCTGACTGCTGTCCAGAAGGCCATCATTGACACCCTCAAGCAAGAGGGTAAGACACAGAAAGAAATTTCTGAACAAATAGACTGTTCCCAGAGTGCTGTATCAAGGCACCTCAGTGGGAAGTCTGTGGGAAGGAAAAAGTGTGGCAAAAAACGCTGCACAACGAGAAGAGGTGACCGGACCCTGAGGAAGATTGTGGAGAAGGACCGATTCCAGACTTTGGGGGACCTGCGGAAGCAGCGGACTGAGTCTGGAGTAGAAACATCCAGAGCCACCGTGCACAGGCGTGTGCAGGAAATGGGCTACAGCTGCCGCATTCCCCAGGTCAAGCCACTTTTGAACCAGAAACAGCGGCAGAAGCGCCTGACCTGGGCTACAGATAAGCAGCACTGGAGTACCCACAGTCAGTGATGGTCTGGGGTGCCATGTCAGCTGCTGGTGTTGGTCCATTGTGTTTTATCAAGGGCAGGGTCAATGCAGCTAGCTATCAGGAGATTTTGGAGCACTTCATGCTTCCATCTGCTGAAAAGCTTTATGGAGATGAAGATTTCATTTTTCAGCACGACCTGGCACCTGCTCACAGTGCCAAAACCACTGGTAGATGGTTTACTGACCATGGTATTACTGTGCTCAATTGGCCTGCAACTCTCCTGACCTGAACCCCATAGAGAATCTGTGGGATATTGTGAAGAGAAAGTTGAGAGACGCAAGACCCAACACTCTGGATGAGCTTAAGGCCGCTATCGAAGCATCCTGGGCCTCCATAACACCTCAGCAGTGCCACAGGCTGATTGCCTCCATGCCACGCCGCAATTTCTTTCTGTGTCTTATCCTCTTGCTTGAGGGTGTCAATGATGGCCTTCTGGACAGCAGTCAGGTCGGCAGTCTTACCCATGATTGTGGTTTTGAGTAATGAAACAGGCTGGGAGTTTTTAAAAGCCCCAGGAATCTTTTGCAGGTGTTTAGAGTTAATTAGTTGATTCAGATGATTAGGTTAATAGCTCGTTTAGAGAACCTTTTCATGATATGCTATTTTTTTTTAGATAGGAATTTTGGGTTTTCATGAGCTGTATGCCAAAATCATCAGTATTAAAAGAATAAAAGACCTGAAATATTTCAGTTGGTGTGCAATGAATCTAAAATATATGAAAGTTTAATTTTTATCATTACATTATGGAAAATAATGAACTTTATCACAATATGCTAATTTTTTTGAGAAGGACCTGTATATATATATATATATATATATATATATATATATATATATATATATATATATATATATATACTGTATATAGGCATGCAGTATTTTACAAGTAGACACATGCTGTTTATAAAACTAAAATATGATCAATGATTATTTACTAATTGATCTCTCATTGAGAGGAGGAATATAAGTGTATTTCTGTATTGGAGGTAACTATTTAGTAAAAAAGTCTTATGAATAGATTAGGAATTCCAACCATGTCCTTCTTAACACACATTACGCTCAATATGTTCTACTAAACCATAAAGACAGCTCAGGTTTGATCATTCATCTCTAAAATAGCTTCTCCTCCACCAATCCAATTCTCCTAGCTGTGCTCTTGGAATTTCTATGAAAATCATCATGTTTCATTTTGTTTTGTTGCATTGTATATTGTCTGCTTTTCATTCATTTGATCATGGCTGCTTTCCCAACTGGCGTACTTTTACTTGTCACAAGTATGTACTGCATTGTTGATTGTAAAGTATCAAAAGCCAGTATTCCATTAGGATTATTCCAACCAACACGCACAGAGAATGTGATCCAGGCACCTTTGAGATACTATTTTGATTTGAGATTCACAAATTCTTGACATACTCTATAGTACAGAGGCAAAAAGCTTAGTGCAGCCCGAATCAATTTTTCTTCCTCATATGTGACAGGATATCAGAGTGATCACTTTGAACATAACAATTTGAATTCAAATCGTACTGTATATGGAGATAAATCTGATAGGTATCAGATTCTTTGTTACGTGATTTCAGTGTGATCAGGCTGTATGGAATTCAAGTGATTTAAGTCAAGTCACCTTCATTTATATAGCGCTTTTAACAATATAGATTGTTTCAAAGCAGCTTTACAGTGATAATAGGAAATTAAAGTAACAAGTAAAGATTGTTTTGGCTTCACAGCAGCTCTAGAATAAAGTATATATATGTATATTTAACGCCATCGTACTGAACATTCATAGATTGAAAATGCTTAATTTATTTGGGAAGAAACTAACCAGCAGAATAATACTGAGGCATTAGACCTCAGTAATATATTACCAAATAAATGTATATATATATAATTTTTTCACTTATTTTATAAGGCAGGGGATGTATAGAGAAAAAAATAAAAAAATTACAATCTATTTATAAATGCATTAATTAATACATTGTAAGTTTTATTCAAAATGTCAACTTAATGTTCCATGAAATTACACTTTTCTTTGTTGACATACACCAGACTTCTTCAATCAACCAATCTTCCAATCGACTGCAATAGATCTGCCTCCACCCAATCAACAACCAATGGATAGAACCAAGTCCCCACACTACATTTTTGTTTCTTTCAATAATTTGTTTCACTCGGATAGGCTATATGTCACAATACGGAAGAAAAGACCTGTCACTAAACTAGTATCATCGCGACTAAGATGTCATCAGATTTCCATAAAATGCATGTTTAACAACAGAGATTTTTGCCTTTCTTTTTGAAAATACACGACAAGAGGTAGAATTATGGAGAGGTAGATTATGGAATAATAAAACAAATAATGTTACATGTGCAAATTTGAAAAACATAAACTGAAAACTCTGTCTTTATGGAATCACTTCCTGCCAACATTTTTTTTCCCAAAAGGCAGGATTTCTGGATATTACACAAGAAAATAATACAAGTTATGGCCTTTAAATGAAAAAATTGGTTCCAAGGTCAACAGTTGATGTTGTGAAAAATATTAAGTTGATATAATCCATTTAATTAATAAATATATTACCCATATATATGTTTTTTTTTCCCTCAGCCCCCTGGTCACAGTACATTGTTATATATTTCATAGTTTTTCACCAAAGGCACTTTTGCAGTAACCGTCCTCAGCACTGTTACAGCACTCTGCTCTAAAACTCCCACAACTCCACTGTACAGTAAGTTCCGTTAACACAGTTTATGCTGACTTTCTTTTGGTCTTTGACATCAGTAAAATTCAATTAAGTATTCCGGATAGATCTGGTTGCTGTCGAATATAACGAAGATCTTAGGGTTTATCATGTCATCCACACAACTGTCGAAAAAGTTTGCAATGCTCGTGTCTTTAGAAGGAGGTCTGCAGTACTGGGGATGACCCAGTGTGTATTCCCCAACTAGAACCCGGGCCAGGAACATGCACTTGTAAGGCGGGTCACTCTGGAAAATAGCGGGCGCCATACCATGTCTTTGTAGGATAAAGTTATGCTTGCTAGTCGAATGGCAAAATTTGCTGGAATATCTTGCGTCGCGTGCAAAATAGCTTCCTGTGAAGACAAAAAAATGTATGTATACAATGTAAAATGTTTCTATAATGACATTTCAACAGTAGTGGAATATATACAATTAACCCTACAACAAAAAATAGGCAACTAAAGTTTTATTCCTTATAAAAAGTCAAATTTCGCCCCATAAGAAATTAAATATGCTTCAGTAAATTATGACGAGGAGATAAAAATTCAAAAGTAAGATATAAAAAGTCAAAATAATTATTTGCAACTCGTATTTGCATATTTTTATCTCATCCAAAGCTGGAATTGTGACATAAAAAGTCACAATTATGTAATGCTAAGACAATTATGATATACTAAGTCATAATGAGATAAAGTCTAAATTATGACAAGTAAAATTTTAACAAAAAGTCAAATTTTGACAAAAAACACAATTATGACTTATGACATATTTGCAAATTTTTCTCATATTTGAGACAAAAATGTGAACAGCGATAAAGAGCGACTTTTTTTGTCTATGACTTTTTATGTCAATTTTTAAACTTACGGTATGTCAGAATTTGGACTTTTATGTCATAATTGCAGCTTATCTCATTATTATGACTTAAAAAAAGCATTTTTTTTCATATGTGGAAGAAATGGGCTTCCATATACAACATATTTAAAAATGCAGTCTAAATATGTACATAATTTAGGTTGTTGCAGTAGTTACAGAAACATTTTTTTATAAAGTCATTATTTAGCTACATTCCATCATGTCTTTCGAAACCTGTATATTTTTTTACTGTGGAAATAAAATAAATATTTAATCATTTATACGCAAATGTTTAAGCTGTTCTTATCCATAGAATGATAGTGGACGCTGACCATGGCAGATTTTCAGTGAAAAAGTTAACAAAATTATAATTTGGCTTCAGGACACTGGATGTATGAATGACTTTTATTTCATGCTTTTTAGAGCTTGACAGCCCTATCCACATCCACTCTGTCACTGTATGTAAAAGAGCAGCGTGAACATTCTTTAAAGCGTCACTTTTTGTGTTCAATGAAAGATAGAAGTCATACAGGTTTGGACTGACATGAGGATAAATAATGACACAGTTGTCATCTTTTGTGAATCATCCTTTTAATGCAAAAAGACTCATGGACTGTACCTTTGCCATATACGTCACCATGACTTCCTGTCAGACGCCAATCAAAGTTGTATGTACATATGGCCTGTATGTTACTGTGGCCAGTTCCGTGAAAAAGCATCTTTTCTTCAACGTTTACGGCATGTTTTATCTTTCTCAGCTGGGCTTTTTTCCTGGAATATATTTGCATTTTTTTAATAATATATTTAAAAAATATACAAATATGTTTAATATATTTAAATTCAAGTTTGATTCTGTCATAAATGAAATGGTCAAAAACATTTAAAATGAAAATTAAGAACACTTTATTTGCTTAGAAACCTTGTAATAAGTGTGATATGCAGACAGTGAGTTATTATTGCAATATAAACCTTTTCAGGGTTGTTTCAAATATTGGAAAATGAGTCAACCTGCAGAAAAATTCCCACAAATCCAGGTTCTGTATTCTCTGAATGGATCTGATGGACTGGCTCATGGTTCTCTCATATAACCGGGCAACTTCTTTGTACTCAAACGTATCTCTGCATATAGCAATAAGCTGGAGAGAAACAGTCACAGTCAAACAACAACAACATAAACATTTATTCACAAAGCACATTTAAACACTATGAACTATTATATATTTTGGTGCACAGCCAGACAACGCCTCGTATACAAACATGAGAATTTTAAAATCAACCCTGAATTTAATGGGAAGCCAGTGGAGGGATGCTAGAATTTCCCCTATTCTAGCATTCCTCCATCCAACTCCATTCTCAAACTGAGAATTGTCATCATAACAGTGATAAGGAATGTTGTATTTCTGAAAAATGTAGGCCAAAGGAAGCATATAAATGGAAAACAATAAAGGTCCCAAAATGGATCCCTGAGGCACACCACAAGAAGCGAATGAAAAAAAAAATATAAATAAATAAAACTCAAATTAACAAAAAAATGTGTATCCTCTACGTAAGATGCAAACCACTGTAATTAAGTGTATTGCAGTCAAAATTAATTCGGTGTCAATCATTTAACATTATCTTTTTTTCTTTTCTTTTTTTTTTTTTTTACCTGATAGGGTTCCTCTGTATTAACTCTTTCCCAGTGACTGGGTACAGGAAGAGCTGGGTTATCGCAGATAAATCTGTGAAACACAAAATAAAAGAAAATATTTTTTTATTATTTAACGTAATAAATAATACAAATGTATGATATTAAACATTACAATATAAATGTTATAATAATAAAAGCTGTATAAATGAGCTTACCTAAAGTCAGTTGCTGAATGCAATGCCCTTTTGATTGGCCTTTCTTTTCCAGTTGTCACATTGACTTGTTTCATAGCTAGTGACATGATAGAGTTGAGAAAATTACAGTAAAGATGCATATCACAGCCCTCATGGCATTTATTACCAAAAATCTAGATAACACAAATCTATGCTTTGCTTGGTAACTGACCAGAAAAGTCTAATTTATAGGTATATTTAGCAGTATAGAAGTCCATTGAAGCATGCTGATTCTTGCAGTAGTATTGTTCAATTTGCTCATTGGTGACAGAACACCCTGTGCTCGGTACTTCCTGTAGCGAACAGAAAAACAGCATGCTGTGATCAGCAAAAAGGCACCTTATGAATTGCCATTCATATTAGTCTAATCTATCAGACTGCAGTTTTACAAAGCGCAGTACATACTTCAAACATGTGCCAGACGCCACACTCGGCAAGGTAAAACCAGTGCCACTTTGTCTCTGATGTGTCCATTTCCTCCTCACATGATTCCTCATCAGGGGGCTTCTGGAGTACCCCTGAGCTCTCCAGATGTGTTTCAGTGGCCACACAGTGCATCTTTAAAGCAAATACACAAATATGACCATTTGGTAAACTTTTGTGTGACAATGCTTCATTAATAACAAGCAATTATTCATCTGAAACAATCATTCATCTGTTTGATTTCACAGGACGCGATCTCATTCAAACAAGATATTTTGTAAATAAAACATACTGGAAAGATCATATATAGTTATACTTTCTAATTATGTTTACTTGGTGTCTGAGTGATGTAAACGTCACACAATTTAGCGGCGGTCCAGACCATATCATCATCTATTCATCAATCTACGTTTTGAACTATTTTAATCTTTCAGACTAGGCTTTCTCCAGCCCACATCAACGTTTATTTACAAACTTTACTCATGAAATTAATCTAATTTGATTTTACCGGTCGCGATCTCATTAATAAAGGATATTTGTTTACCAGAACATCCTGCAATGATAAAATATAGATACTTCTTGCATTTAATAATATTAATGTATTGTGAATACCTTTCGAAAAAGCCTCGTTCCTCTTGTTGTTTTAAACAATGTCGATTTCATCTAAATTCGTGCAACATTGTTTTTTTGTCTTATTACTGGGTCTGTTTCGTTTTCCTCGATCTCTTGTTGTTGTGCGATTCACTTCCGCATTCGCAGCTGTGACGTCATGCGTCTTTCAACTACTAAGATTATTCAATAATAATACCAAACCTAAAATACATAATTAAAAAATTAAACCGAAGGAGATACATGGATTAATAAGCTACAAAATGCAATAATAGTAATTAAAATAATAAAACTATTAAATAATATGGATACATTGCTTTTGCATTTGTGTCACAGCAAAAGGCCTTACTACAGGTTCCTTCTTTAGAGGGATGTCATGAGGAAACACATTTTTCTTTAAATTTCAGAACTCAAAACGTCTTTGGCAGTTCAGACATTGTTTTCAAAACCAACCACATCCTTCATTTTATTTTATTTTTACTCCATTAAACTATAAAAAATACACCGAACGAAGTCAGATATCGTATTTTCCCGAGCCTACACTTTATGCAGGATTATCAAGGCGGGCCCCCCTACTACAGCACGTGATGACGCAATGTCCACGAGTAGGCTAACATGAATAGGACAGGATAGGATAATAGAGACACAGTATATAAGAGATGAGATGAATGACGAAACCAGGATCAGCCTACGCGCACCTCAAAGAAAAAAAAGAAAAAAAAGCACTGATGAATGCGCACCATATGAAAAAACACTGCTGAATTTGCACCATAACATATGAAAAAACACTGCCGGTGACGGCGCGCCATAAAACATTGTTACTCACTGCTATTCCTCTTTTCGTTTTCGCTTTTGAAAGCCACTTTTGTGTTTGTAATTTGACGACTCCATATCGATATTGTCTGTCTCAAGTTCAATGTTTTTAATGTTTTGTACGCAATACGCATTCACTTACAGACCCGGGGATTCCCCAGTCCCAATTCGAAATTACTCCAACATCCATCATTGTTCGTTTCACACATGTATTTAGTGATCAATAAAATATGTTGTTGTCATTATTTATTCAAATAAATTTGCGATAAAGTAAAATGCGATCCGACTAAAAGTAGTAAAATGCGATAGGGGGCCCCGGCTGTCAATCAATATCTTCCAGTCACGTGGGCCCCTGATTGGTCCAGGCCCATAAGCAACCGTGTACCCTGCTTACCGATAGTTAACATTATTTAATTTTAACTTATTAAACCAAACGGACAAAACTCCATTACCATTATTGCGCATTTAGCTTGGTCATTGTTTAAATGCATTAAACTTAAATCTCACGACCAAGAATTCGTAAGAGTGATAAAAAGTTTATAATTCGTTCGAATTTGTACGATTTGTCTAAACCCCATTGATATTTGTTTAGGGGTAGGTCATTCGTAGCCTACGAATTCATACGAATTGGGCAACTCGTAAAATATTTACGATTTAGCAAAAATAGTAAGAATTCGTAAGAGTGAGTGAATACGAATTAGCCACAGCCTACGTAGGCTACGAATTGCCGTGAGAATTCACGTGTTGGTTGCAAGAAGGAATCGACGAAGGAGAATGCACTGAAACATATTTTAATGATAGGCCTATAGGCTACTAGATGAACAATCGTCCGTCCGTCCGTCCATCCGTCCGCCCATCCGTCCGCCCATCTATCTATCTGTCTATCTATCTATCTATCTATCTATCTATCTATCTATCTATCTATCTATCTATCTATCTATCTATCTATCTATCTATCTATCTATCTATCTATCTATCCGTCCGTTTATTGATATATCTGTGCTATAGACATAGCCCAATATTTGAGTAAGGGGAGGCTGCAGACCTGGAGCCGGCAGATATACGCCCCTGGCAGTTTTACGCCCCTGACAGTTTTACGCCCCTGTTGTTTCTGATGCGTCCAGTAGGGGGAGGCTGTACAGCGACACGAATTGAGTTATGTTAGTAAATAATCTTTTCTTTTTTTTTTAATAAATAAATATATTTATTTTGTATTGCAAATGAAAGGATACAAGACATTAACAGTGAGAAAGAGCGAAAAAAATAACAAGGGGGACATCAAAAGAGATTGAATTAGGCTACACAAATCAATACAATTTTACATTTTGTCAACATAAAAAATTAAAGGTTCTTTACAACAGATTCAATGATATTATTTATTTAAAGGTTTAAAGGTTTTGACATTTTCTTAAAAGAAGAAAAAAGGGACTTTATATCAGAGGAGAATATTCTTAAATCAGGATCATTGAATGGTTCTGTCTTTATGAAGATGAATCTTGCCCAGAAGACAAAGTAATAATACCGTATAATCAAGATTTTTATCGTTAGAATGAAAATCTGACAAAAAATTATAGATTCTGTCATTTGTATGTTAAATAATCTGCTAAAGTTATTGTTGTTTAGCAATGATGCAACATTTATTATTTATAAATGATTAGCTTGGTAGGTAGATATCAATTCATTTCTATATCAATGGATGGGTCTATAATTTATTTCGAGAGACAAAAAGTTCTTGACGGTCAGGTTTATGTTCAATCTGGCTTAAACTTAGCTATACCACGTGTAGGTTAACATTACACTAGATAATGGAATATGAACTTGTTTTTTTATAGCCTATGGTGTGAACACACAAAAGACGCATTTATAATAGGCATATATGTATGCATGTATGTAAATCTCTAAATAAACAGTTGAACTGCACACTCACTCAAATATTTTGATTATTTCCAACGTCATTTCTTAAAATAGCTTACTGGTCTGGACTAAAATGTTGGGTATGTGCACTTAATGTGGGTTTTATCATACTCTGTCTTTACCAAATTCTTTTTAACTTGCATCTCATAAAGGTGTGTGTTTGCTTTAGCTGAGATGAAAATCTCTCTCTAAACTTATAAAACACCCATCTTTTTTTCACGACTTACAAAATAAACAACTTACAGAGACATACATGGACATGGTTTTAATGTCATTTTAAATTTTCTCTGCACAGTCCATCATTGGTGGCCAAAAGAAATCAAAGTGGCTTGACACTTTTTTTCACTATTGTCCACCAACAAGTGCTTGTGCCGTTGTACTTTGAAGATCAGGAGCAAATTGATGCAATATGCAATCCACACACACACACACACACGCACACACACACACACACACACACACACACACACACACACACACACACACACACACACACACACACACACACACACACACACACACACACACACACACACACACACACACACACACACACAATAAAATCACCATGGATGTCATTTTAAAAAATAGTTAAAGAAGAGGGGCAAACCATGGGGGAGTCATCATAATTCATAAAGGTGTTAATAAAAAAAAAAATTGTGAACAACAATATTGTGTCTTTCTTTTAAATGGCCCTTGGAATTTTAGAAAAGGGATAAATTGTGTTTGTCTTCATAAAATGCTGTGTAGGACACTGTTTTGTAGCTGTATGACGACCAATAGAGAATAGTAATACAGATAATCAAGGATCCATATGATTACACGGTATACTCTAATGGGTTAAATTTGGTTAATATCTAAATGTAACTATAAATTCACAACAACATATTTACGGTGGAAAGGCCTATAACTGCAGTAGGTCATATACTTGTCATAACATAGTTGATCCAACTGTGTATTTTTAATTTTTCAATTCACAAAAACACATTCTGTAGGCTGAGTGAAGTGAGTGAAGCCCAACTGAATAGCTACAGACATTTTAATCCGTGCAGATCTACTCTAACGTCTATATTTAAATAAAAATAAAAAAAACGGGTTATTAATCTGTAAGAGTCGATTTAATGATGTTATTTCGCAGTATATCCCTCTACTGGACGAATCAGGAACAACAGGGGCGTAAAACTGCCAGGGGCGTATATCTGCCGGCTCCAGGTCTGCAGCCTCCCCATATAGCAATATTTTGGCAAGAAGCGTGTTTTCACATGTCTTGTGCACCCCTGTACGTCCCGCCCTCTCCCACTCCTTATTGCGTGCAGAACTCAAGAATACTGCACTCTGCACTGACGTTCTGTGTGCATGTCTAATAGGGAGCTGTTCACAAACTTTGGTAAGTCCAAGCACTTTTTTTAATCCGGATTTTCAATTATTATCCATTTAAAACTGTTTCTGCTATGTATCATTTCTCCTTGATGAGTGAGATTTATTTAATAATTCCATGTAAACATTCCATCACTGTTTGTCCACTTCCTGACAAACGTTTTGTAGCCTATAGGTACAAAATATAGCCTACAATATTAAGTTGTAAATTTTAGTTCCATTACTGAATTTAAGCATCTATGATTCATTAGTTCAAAGCAAAAAACACAGAATTCCTTGCAAAAACTCACTTTTCTGCATGCTGATGGACTTTTCATAACTTGTAATAAACCGAATGCTCACAGAGAGATATAGAAAAGGTCCATGGAGGAGACTAGAGACGGAGGCATTGCTGATGGGGAAGCTATGGAGCCTGAGGCTCAGAAAGGGAGTGCAGAAAGCAGACCCCAGGCCAGGGAGAAATGGGCCAACAAGACTGAGTTCCTGCTGTCCATGGCTGGAGAGATTATCGGCCTGGGGAACGTGGTGCGCTTCCCTTACCTGTGCTTCAAAAATGGAGGCGGTAAGAGAAAGTTTGTGAGAGAAAGAAGGTTGGAAATTAGGACTGTTGAAGAAGTGTGTGATAGAAATAAAGAAATAAAAAAGAGGCATTAAGCCTGCAGCATTTGGATCCCCTGCACCATGAGATGGATTTGACCTTAAATTCCAGCAGAAGCCCATGCTTTATAACATAATCAATAGATCTCTGTGTTCTTCAGCAATGCTAATTTTTGCTACACATCATGGACTGTTTCCCCGATCACATGCTGATACGACCTTTTTATTGTGTGTGTGCTTTTATTGGTGCTTGCAAACAAAACATCACTATTACCATTGTATTTTTATTAAAATCCCTAACTCTATAAACCAAAAAGTACCATGAATATTATTATTATTATATTTGAATTTTCATACTTATATTTTAGCCACCTATTGCAGCTCTGCACACTCAGGCTTCTCTCAACTAATTCATACAAATAAACAAATAAATAAATAAAATGTAACACACTCACACACACACACACACACACATTAATATTGTCGTATTATTATTAATAAAAATAATAATTTTGTAAATAAGTAGGCACAAGTTATATTTGTAAAAAAAACAATTTAGAATGAATGTTTTTTTAAGATCTTGAGAAACAAATTATGTCAAAGTTATTGCGTTTTTCTTCAAGGTCCTTATTCACATGTGATCTAGAGAAGCTACAGTGTGGTGAACATTATTTTTTTAATGTTATGTTATCGGGATGTTCTGTTACAACCCTTAAAGATAACGGCAAGATTTTTGAGCCTATAAGGTAAATAACTAACAAATGTTTGGTCTCTCCAGGTGTTTTCTTCATTCCTTATTTCATCTTTCTCTTCTTTTGTGGAATCCCAATATTCTTCCTTGAGACAGCGTTAGGTCAATACACCAGTGAAGGGGGCATCACTGCTTGGAGGAAAATCTGCCCCATGTTTGAAGGTGACTTATGATTTCATAAATTGATCTACACAATAAAGTCCATGGGCCTTATCATACACCCGGCGCGCGACAAGTGTTTTTTGTGGCTCTGTTATTTTTACCCAAGTATGTTTTGTTAAAGTAACACACATATATTTCTTTTACCACCAAAACACTATTGTATTGCATTCAATTAACTTAACCTGTCACTCAAAAGAAATTACTCTTTAAACTTACTCAATTTAATTATGGACAGTGGTTCCACACAAGCACATTATTTTTTATTAACATTAATGGAATTTGTTGAATCTATGTAAGCTCCTTGTGTTGTGACAACACAACTGAATCAGATAGAATCTATGTGAAATAGTAATGTCCAAACAAATCAACGGAATTGCTTCCCTGTAACTGATACAGACTTAACTGAACCGATAGACTTTCATCGAACCTTCGTACAAGGTTAAAAACTAGTTCAAATGTGGCCATTGTGGACATATTTTCAACATCATTTATGGTCTCATTTAGACAGAATTACTTTGACTATTGCTGTCAGATGATCTTAGTGAGAATTAGCAGAAGTTTAGATATTTAGATTATTAGATATTTAGATATTTGTTTCATTTGAAGTGTCACCCTTGTGGTGATCAGTGTTTGCTTTAGTTGGGCTCTTGGTCCCTGTAAATTTTACATTAAACTTTCATTGGCTGCTGTAACTGTGTGTTTGTATAACACAATAGTTGTGGCAGAGAAAGCCAAGAAAAAGTCAGATCAGGTGTTATCAGCTCAATGTTGATAATGACATAATGATCACAAATCAAGTTTCAAATGTTGAGTTTAAAATTGTATTTATGTTTGGCATTACCAACCTTGTGGAAGTGCAATATTGGTGCCAATAGAATAATAAATATTTTTAACATATAAAAAGCATGTGCACATGATGTTTTGAGCAAATGTATTATGTAGTCACACACAGACGTCATGATTTTGGATATGAATCACAACAACGGTGACAATCAAAACAAAAAAGCTTGGGAATCAATGATGAGTTTTGAACTATGAAAGCTACCCACCATGCATTGCAGCATGACCATTTTTTTTTTATTGTCACCATTGTTGTGAATCATATGTAAAATCTTGATGTCTGTGTGTGACAACATGGTATGTTTGCTCTGAACATCGTATGCACATAATTTTTATCCACCTCTAAATAAGTGATCATAAAAATGCTATTGGTGCCAGTATTGCAGATCCACATGGTGGCGGCTAGAAATGCGAAAGTGTCTGATAACATTAGATGAATGTTTTGTAAAGCTTTCATCATCAACATCAACATGAAGCTGATAACACCTGATCTAACTCATTCTTGACTTTCTTTGCAACATCGATTGTGTTATACAAACACAGAGATACAGCAGCCAAAGAAAGCTAAAGTAAAAATTAAGGGGACCAAGAGCCCAACTAAAGCAAACACTGATCACCACAATGGTGACACTTCAAATGAAACATCAACATCTAAACTTCTGTTAATTCTCACTAAGATCATCTGACAGCAATAGTCAAAGTAATTCTGTCTAAATGAGACCATAAATGATGTTGAAAATATGTCCACAATGGCCACATTTGAACTAGTTTTTAACCTTGTACGAAGGTTCGATGAAAGTCTATCGGTTCAGTTAAGTCTGTATCAGTTACAGGGAAGCAATTCCGTTGATTTGTTTGGACATTACTATTTCACATAGATTCTATCTGATTCAGTTGTGTTGTCACAACACAAGGAGCTTACATAGATTCAACAAATTCCATTAATGTTAATAAAAAATAATTTGCTTGTGTGGAACCACTGTCCATAATTAAATTGAGTAAGTTTAAAGAGTCATTTTTTTGAGTGTATAGTTTCAGCCTGACGCAGTTTTCATTTTCACATCCTGAACCAAGTTGTTCAAATAGAAAATATATTTGTGCCCATTTGTGCGCCCATGGGCGAGCTGGTCTGAAAACGACAGCGCTATTGACCAACTGAAACCTGCTCTAAAGTCAATGATGCAGTATTTTTTTATTTAAAGGGCGCGTTAGTAATGTGCGCCTATAGGCGGGTCCACAACGCGACCTACACTCTGCCTTTTACACACACACAGGGTGCAGCAGCACACATGCCAAATATTAAAAATAAAAGGATTACAATGTAAAAGATTATTATTGTGTATATAAAGATATGGTGGAATCCGACTTGTCCCTTTAACCTCGCGCATGAACAGATCCGTTTCCTCGCTAGAGAAGCATTCCATTTTACCGCTTGCAAATTCCGGCATGTAAATAGCGAATCTGCCAAGGCACAAGTGCAACTGGCTTTTAAAAGGAATGGGAGATGAGACTCTGATTGGTTTATTGCACGTTACACCCAAAACACACCCATTACTCATTAAGAGAATGGGGACAACCCTTTTAGACCATGTGCCGATCATTTTTCCCGTCTTTAAACTAACAAAAGTATATTCGGACACGCCATAAGTGCACTTGCACCGTGCGCTTTAGACCCAGCGCTTAGATCGTTAAAATAGGGCCCTATGTCTTTAATTGTTGTAATTTATGGTGATGAGTGATTATTATTTTGTACATGTGGATTTTCTCACACAAACTTGTTTTTGTTCACAGGTGTAGGTGTTGCGTCCCAAGTTATTGTGATTTATCTAAATATATATTACATTGTGATCCTGGCCTGGGCTTTGTTTTATCTATTCAACTGTTTCTGGAGTACTCTACCTTGGACTTCCTGTGACAACTATTGGAACACAGGTGTGTTATGTGATGCATTTCTAAACTTTATTTATATGGGCTTAAGACATTGAATAACTGTCAAGTCGTCTCAGGCTTGCCCAATGGCACAAACATGGCAGCTCTTAATACAGCAATATTAACAACTGCTTTTTGCTTAGTCAAGCATCACTGCTATTGATCATGCTGCAGTTCGTTCCGCACTGTTTGTGCTGACATAAATGAGACTTCTCATTGTGCACTTTGTTGAGGAAAATTAGCACTCAGACTTATGGTTTTCTTTGAAAGAAATGTTTGAATGTTCAAAATAAATAAAATATAAATAAAAACATAAAATATGATTGCAAGATAAAAAGTTGTGGTTAAGGAATGAAGATGCAATTATGTAAAATAAATGTGCAATTATGAAAAATTGTAAGATATAAAGTCACATTTCAAGAAAAAAAGTTGGAATTGTGAGATATAAAGTCACGTTGTAAGATATTAAGTTTCAATTACAAGAAATACAGTCACAATTATGAGAAATAATGTTGCAATTACGAGAAACAAAGTCATAGTTACAATGAATAAAATCACAACCATGAGAAAGTCAGTTACTTTAGATAAAGTTGTAATTGTGAGATAAAAAAAATTGCAATTACAAAAAAATAGTCTCAATGAGAAAGTCACATAAGAAATAGCCACAATTTCGAGAAGCAGAGTTGCAAATTACAAGAAATAAAATCAAGTTTTACAATAAGTAATAAAGATGCTATTATGAGAAATACATTGCCTTTAAGATATAAAGTAGCAGTTACAATAAATAAAGTTACAATTACAAGAACTAAGGTTGCAATTATGAGAAAAAAAAGCAATTGTGAAATATGAAGTCATTGTTCTAGAGTTGCAGTTGTGATATGTGACGTCACATTACAAAAAAGTCACAATTTTGAGAAAACAAAGTCATAGTTACAATAAATAAAATCACAATCATGCGAAATAGTCAATTACGTAAAATAAAGCTGTAATTGTGAGCTAAAAAGTTGCAATTACAAAAAATAGTCTCAATGAGAAATAGTCACAATTTGTAAGAAGTAAAGTTGAATGAGACATATATATAACATATAGACAATAATATAAGACATAGTTACAATTACAAGAAATAGTCGCAATTGCAAGTAAAATCGCAGTCATGAGAAATAAAGTTACAATTCTGAGACAAAGTCACAATTACATGAACTAAAGATGAAATTTTCACGAAATAGTCACAATTACGTAAAACTGATTTTCATCCCCAAATCAATTTTGAGTTCACTTTGATCTCCCATTTTATCAACAGTGTACTGCCAAAATATAAGTGCAACATACAGACCTGATGCTGACTGGTCTTTCCTGTACAATGAGACGTATAGATTTGGTGACAACTACAGCATGAGGTAACCTCACTTAACAACAGAGTACAAAGTAAAAACCAACACTATCTCACGACCTCACTGTACGAATTCATACGATTTGTCTATACTCCTACAGTGATGGGTAGGTTTAGGGGCAGGGTCAGGGGTAGGTCATTCGTACGAATTCATATGAATTGGGCAACTCGTAAAATATGTATGATTTAGCAAAAATCGTACGAGTGAGGTCGTATAAATTCGTACGAATTATCCACCTCCTAAAATACGTAGGAATTGCCGTGAGATCGGATGGATAAAAACACGGGCATTGTCTGTTGTTCTCCCAGATGTTTACATGGTCATGGAAGATGTTCTTTGAGTTCAGGCTTTAGATGATTAAAAACACACTTGTAGGAAAAGTTCCCTAGACAAAGTCCCTTTTGTAATGCATTTAGAAATAATGATTTATTCTTTGTTTGGACTTACATAACAGGAAAATGAAAAGAACCCACATATAGATGCAGGTGTATTTGAATATGGCCTAGAGAGTTTTAACATGTCACTGAAATCCAATATTGCATGTTCTATACTTGATAATATATAGTTCTTTGTGTTTTTCTGTTAATGTGCTGATTAAAGAAAGTAGCTTTAAACATTATTTGGAGACCAACTAGACCATCTTAAACCAGCTAAGAACAGAAAACCAAATTAGGCTGGGTTAAGTTGGGGGGTTGATTGTCAGCAGAGGTTCTTTTTTTATTTTAAATAGAAAGAGATTTTAGTGTAGATAACTTATAATAATTCAGAAACCGATTCGGTTGCATTTGTTTGAAAAGAATGCCATTGAAAGGCTTTGGTGAAATCACTCTCTTTTTGTCTTTCTTTCATCAGTTTCCAAAATGAATCAGAATGGCCAGCTTTTACAGTGACTTCTTCCGAACAGGAGTACTGGTTGTAAGATACATAATTTCCTAGACATATCAAATACTGTACACACATTTCTTTGTTTCTCAGCAACCTAAATCTATTTTCTGGATTAAACATTTATTAATTAAATGAATATCCTACATTTATAGTACATAATATACTACATATTTATTGTAATGATATAGTATCTATATAAGGAAGAAACTGCATATTTTCCATTTTAACTATGTTGAACTTGCTTTAGTGTAAGTCAGCTACTTTAGAAACTTTTTGGTAATGTCAGAAAATTCACAAAATGTAGTGTTAGTTTAAGTCCTGGACTATGAGTGAGATAACCCCTACCCTTATAAAGGGTGGGACAAAATGAAAAACATCCAACATCTGTGAGACAAAGACCTTTAAAGTTTCATCATGCAGACATGGGTTATTGAGAAATCTGGGCTGAAGAACTGAGCCAGAGAACTTGATGAAAACAACATGTTTATAGTTTGTGCAGTTTCCTAAACTAACCCCCACAAAACTAAATCACGGAAAAAATAAATCTGTGTCTAGCATATATATCTAAAACTTTGAGTTTTGACATGCATGAAAGTAAAATGAAAATGTGTTGTTCATAATATATGTGTGTTTGTGCATGGAAGTAAAATTTAAATGTTCTGTTCATTGTGTGTGTGTGTGTGTACCCTCAGCCATCGTATGTTGCGGAAGACAAACAGCGGTGGTCTGGGGAGTGTAAATGCTGATCTTTCCATGTGTCTTCTGTTGGCTTGGGTTATCTGTTATTTCTGCATCTTTAAAGGAGTGAAGACCACAGGCAAGGTCAGATGATGCTCATGTGTGTACAACTGTTTGCTAATGAAATAATCAAGAGAAAACAATGTCATATTGTGTACTCATCCTAAACAAAAACTAGCTATGAAATCCCATAGACTTACATTGAAGAAGCTGAGACTTATCTAGGGACCAAAATCTATGGACTCTTTTGAGCAACCATTCATAACACACTAGCAATCACCTTGTAACCAGTGAACACACTTACAAACAAATAGTACTGTTGCGTGCTAACAGTCATTCAAAACATTTTAGCAACAGCATAGTAACCACTCAAACGACCCAACAATGTACTATCAAACTAAAAACAGCCAAGAACACCTCAACAACCACATAGAAATACCATAGAAACCTCTCAGAACAACCTGCAGTATAGCAGCATGCTAATACAAAACACCTTTGCAAACAACTAGCAACCACCAAATATCTTAGCGAGCACATACTATAGCAATATTCTAGATAGCACATGTACTGTATGTGACATTCCAAGATGTCTGTTAAAGAGTGCGCTTCATCTGGAAAGCCTCTGTTGTGGACAAACATCTGATAAAAAAATTAAAACACAAGCTGCTTTACATAAATTTTAAAATCATACATTTTCTAAATTATAAATAACATCTGAGAAGAAAGGTTTTAGAGATGAGCAAATGCTCTGAATAAAAATATTTTCCAAATAAGACATGCCTCTGCAATGTTGGTCTGCTATCAGGAATGTTAAAACTACTCAATACACCTTAGAAATTGCAAAGTAATGACAACCACCCACAAATTCAGCATCAATCTGTTGCGGTGCGACATAACGCAACAACGGTCGCGCCAAGTGTAGACACGGTGGACATCACAGCTGATCTTTTTATGTATGTAACACTGCAGAAAGATAACTAGAAGATCATAAAATGGGACTTGAGTATTATTTTAAAGTCTTTTAATTATTGTGATACGTGTGTCAATGTTTCACAGGTTGTGTACTTCACTGCTACGTTCCCCTACTTAATGCTGTTCATCCTTTGCATCAGAGGAGTGACTCTGCCAGGGGCTTCAACTGGGATTTCGTATTACCTGTATCCTGACATCAGTAAACTCTCCAGTCCTGATGTAAGTGGAACACAATTCCTGCATCCCAATCCGCATGCTATCCACCCTAAATAGTGTCCGAGATTAGAATTAGTATGTCACAAATCATGGTATGTTGAAATGAGTATCCCAAAGATACCCAGATGGTTTTCGAAGTGCAGATTCATGCACACTCTAACTGGCAATTTCCACAAACTGCGGAATGGCTGCGGATCCGCTCCAGAACGGCGGCTGAGTCAATAGATTTCCATTCAAGTCTATGTGTGTATTTTCACTGACTGCCGAACGGTTGCGTTCCGACTCTGTCCCAGCTCCGGCGATCCGCAGCCCTCCGGAGCAGATACGCAGAGCTTCTATTTTTGCCGGATGCCGGAGAGCTCCGCAGCAATTCAGCACAGGGCAGATTGTTATATCGCACGATCATACGTGAATTCTCAAGATCTCGTGGGTCCTCGTGACTTCAGCTGTCAGTTATGGCCGCAGCCGTTCTGCAACAAATCCGAACCTGCTGGGTATTGAAGGACAGCGGAGCACGGAGCCGACATGCAGCGGAGCCGATCCGCAGCCGTTCCACAGTTGGTTGAAATCCGGGGTAATGCAGGACTGGGCAACTCTGGGCATCAAAATCAATGTTCCTGCAGGGTGTGCCTGATCAAACTCACCTGTCTGTAGCTTTCTAGGAATCCTGAAGAACTTGATTAGCTTGATCAGGTGTGTTTGATTGGGGTTGGAGCTAAATTGATTTTGAGGGCCAGAGTTACCGTCTCAAATCCAAGACCATATTTTTATGGTCTTGGTCTTGTCATGGACTCAGAAGCAACACTGTGGATACATTTAGTAGTTTATGCAGACTTGCGTATATAATCTGCTCTGTGCTATTGTGTCTCTGGATGGGACCACACTGTTGGTGTATTCCAGAGGTTTGTGTATCATCAGTGTGAAATCAGGTCTCATTCCCTTCCACATGAAAGCATATTTACACTCTGAATTATTCAGACCCTCTTCTGGTCACAGTCTTGAGCGAGTCTCAACTTCAGCACTGAGAGAAACATTTGGCCATTAACTGTTAAGTACATCGTTATGCAAAATACACAGGAACAATTCTCTGCATGTGTAACTGGTCTCTTTTCTGCGTTGTGTTTTGGGTTGGTATGAGAAGAACAGGACACCATTCGGCAGTTTCACTGATCTTTTATTCCTGATATACAAACAAAATGTAATCAGCCTCTTAGTGAGAGTCGCCCTCGTAAAGTCTCTCACTGCATCACCAATGCAAAGAAAAAATAAATCATAATAAAATGCATATAACAGAAGACGTACCTGATATACAAACAAAATGTAATCAGCCTCTTAGTGAGAGTCGCCCTCGTAAATTCTATAAAACAAATGTGATGTACACTTGTCACATGTGCTCTCATTTCACATTTAGGCCCAGATGCAAAACTATCACTTAGGGGGCTTTTACACTGGGCTCGTTTGCTGCGGTCCGAGCCCGGGCGCGATTGTTCCCGGCGCCCCCCGCAGCGTTGGTCTGGTTTCACACTCAACTTGATTCTATCGAACTCTGGTGCGTTTGCGTGGATCTTACGTCATTGTAAACGTGCACGGCGTATGGTATAAAACATGACGCGGGTCAATATATTGTGTTTTTTATTAATTTGGTGCTATTATTCATAGCTGAGTAAACAACGCAGGTTAACTGTGTGTGTGTTTCACATTTAAGCTGTCTTTCCGCTGCTTGCAAATGGACTCTTCTGAGGAGACAGTGGATTTCCATTAACTTACGTGTGTTTTATTTAACTAAATACATCATAATCGGCTAAAACGCATGCGCAGGATACTTTACTTCCTTAACAAGTGTGCACCCGAGTCCGTGTTGCTTTCACATACACGCGAATCGCAGCACGGTTCGGGAGCAACCGAACTCAGACCACCTCCTCCAGGTAGTCTCGGGTTCGGTACCCCAGTGCGCACCCGGGTCCCATTACAGCGTTCACATTAGCGATTTTTCATGCGAACCGTGCCCCGTTCCGAACTAAACTGCCAGTGTGAAAGCCCCCTTAATCGGGATGAAATGACAAAAATAACCACACAGATAGGTAAAATAATATTATATACATAGATTAGAGTGAAAATATAGACATAAAAGCAACAATTCAAATTAAGATTAAAGAAGATGGTGTAGTCTAGTTTTTTGTAGTGAGTATACTGTGATATACCAGCCCCATGCGCCCGCCTGCCCGCCCGCCGCCGCCGCCACCACCCATTTTCTAGTGTTTAGTGTTAATCGACATCTAACTCAGCCAGTAAAGAGCTACATTTAGCCTTAGATGTTTTATGAATATGGTCCCTGAAGCACAGGTTTTATCAGCTGACAATTAAAAGACTTCAACATTATAAGCACAAATAAAAATGTACCTTTTATTAGGGCTGGGCAAGTTAACGCGTTATTATCGCGTTAACGTATTTATTAATTAATGCCGACAATTTTTTTATCGCACGTTAACGCAGTTTTTTTTATTATTATTATTTTGAAAGTCCGTTGCTCACTGGCTCTGAATACACATAGGCCTACAGTCAAACCATGATCACAGGAGGGGTGGGATGTTGGTCAGCCAGCAAATAACCCACCCAAACAAGCAGTGGAGAGAGGCATGTTCTCTCTGGTGAACAGTTAAAGGGTTGCGCTCCGCGAGTGAATGACAGGCGCTCTATGGATAGTACCTATAAAACCTATAGATAATAACTATTTAGATTCTGGAAACTCACTAACAGCGAGCCGAGGATCAGTTTCTCTTCTAATGATTTGTGCTGCGCGTCCTTTATAAAAAGTTATAGACCATTCAACTTCGGCAATGGGCGGGCGCGTGCTTGAGGTGAGCATGACCGCAACAGTTTCACAGGAACGCACCCGCTTGTCGCTGCACCTTGTGCTCGACCACTTCACCTCACTCTTGGCTGATTTATACTTCTGCATCGGACTTACGCCGAAGACAATACGCTATAGACTACGCGTTGGTTTTCATTTATATCTCTGCGTCGTTGTCCGCGTTGACGCGCAATTACACATGCAGAGGGAGCATGTGAAACCCGAGGAGCGGTTGTAGCAATCACAGCGCTTGCGGTACGCGTAGAATTGACGTTACATTTTTGGAGAGGTGCACGTCAGGGTACGCCGAAGTGTACGCGCGCTACACAGCAACAGCGTGAGTATAAAGTATAAATTGTTTTTTTTACTCTGTTTAATGGAATCTTACGTGGGAAACCATGGCATGACCAAACCTAAGCTACTATAAGTAACATTGGTCGACTTATATAGTAGTGATCATGACCTCTGACTACTACATAGACTGTTTCTGCTGCTCCCTGATAAAAGATACCTGTTGATACCTGTTCAGAAAAAAAACAAGAAAACTGGACTCGTTTTAACAAACTAGATAAAAGGTAATGCCCTAGCAGTAGGAAATAGCTTTGTTTAAATATTTGATTACATTAATGTTTAAGTTGAGATTTGAGATTACTGTGTAAAGGGAATACTGCTGGTATAAAAACACCTTATTTGTTTAAAGTTATTGCACTTTTGTGTATATAGCAGTACATTTAAATCAAAAGTGCGCAATACACTACTTTAGAAGTCATTATTCAATGTTGCGCATACCAATGCGATTAATCGCGATTAATCGCAAGAAACCATGCGATTAATCGCGATTAAAAATTTTAATCGTTGCCCAGTACTACTTTTTATAAACATGTGATATTCCTTTAAAATTATGTTTTAATAGATTTGATTATTATTGTTTTAAAAAGTACATCTTACTATGCAATTTCTTTCATAATTCCCTCGAGTTACTTTATTTATCTCTACAAACTTTTATCTCGGTGGGTTGTAAATTAAAGACATTTGAGCTTCTGTGTGTTTTAATAAACTATTATTATTATTATTATTAGGCCTACTTGAAGTATACTCTACTGTGCAATAGTAATATATTTCTGTTATATTTTCTTCAAGTTATACAAAACTTTGATTTTGACAGGTTGTCATGAAGACTTTAAAGTTTGTGAGTGTGTATATGATACGAATGAATGACGATAGTTTTATCAAATGAAATGGTAAAATTCTTGTGAAGTGACTCTCATAAAAGCTCTGCAATGAAGTTCAAATGTGTGCATGTCCTCCTCATAGACGCTGAAAACACCACGAGTGTCACGCGCGCGTCAGTGTGTAGTAGAGCACACATTGAGCGCTCATTCACAGAAACACGCAGAACATTCAGAGTTTATTTCAATAGCAGTCTTTTTGAGCTTTAATATTCATAGACACTTAGTACATATCGAGATTTGATTCATTGTATCATTACTTTTGATTTATTCATTCAAAAATGGCCAAATTGTGTGACGTTCCGTTCCGCTTTACAGTAGGCTAAGTTACATTTGTTGCTGGATTCCGCGATTCGATCCGTGTCGCTGCGCAAACACAGACGTCACGGCGGGGTGAATTTATGAATGAAAGTTCTTTCACAAAACGATGTTGTTACGAATCCTCACGCTTTTTAAAGTGGGTATACAGAGATCTTTGACATTTCCTAGTGGGCATACGGAAATCCTTGACATTTTCTAGTGGGTATACGGCGTATACCTGCGTATCACGTAGACTACACCACTGATGTAAACCATAGGTTCTCAAAGTGCGCCCGCGGTGCGCCCACTGTACATTGCTTTGAAAAAATGAATCTATCCGTTTAGTGGTGTTTAGCGGCCGAAAACAGCACCACAAATCCCATTGCAATTTAAAAGGGTATGTTGACCAAGTAATCAATATTCAGTGTGACTTAATGACAAGCTTATTAATAGCCGCGTTTCCATTACCTTTCAAATTTTTCGCCGGCGCGAACACTTGCATTTTTTTGCAAGGCCGTTCACATTTCGAATTAAATGCGACCTTTTGTGATCTCCTGTGTGAACGAGAACGTGAATGTGAAATGACCCAGAAGTGAGTACTCAACGGTCAACGACGTCCAAATATGAATTAAATCAGAAACCTCGCTTCCCTTCCATTGACTGGTCTCAGCCATAGACATCATATATGAAGTTTTATGTAACAAAGTTCGGGAGGAGCATGTTCAGGTAATCATCCAATCAGCACAAGAAGAAGCCAGTATAAATAAAGCCTTCCCTTACCTCCTGTCTCATGACTAATTTCTCAGCATCCCACCACCACCCCTTCACCCCACATTCGGCTGGGTCCGCTCATAGATACCTATGATCTCTAAGGTTATGGGGGGAGTACTCTGGGGTCGGGCCGAATTCTGAGCTCGGAGCCCTCCCCCCGGACAGCAAGCCAAATACGCATTATAATATTACATCAGATTTCATTAACATGTAAACTCGTGAAATATCTATATGATGTGTATGGTCTCAGCATCGTCCGCCAGTTGTTGTTTATCTTCTCATTCCCGCCTACTTCAACGCAAAATTATGACGTTGGTCGCATATCAATGACGTGTGGGTCGGATACATGCGGCCTGGCCGTTCAGATTGAAGTCGCATTTGAAAAGATCGGATACATATCGGATTTGGACCACATACCCAAGTGGCCTGGGTCGCATTTGAAAAGATCGGATCTGTGTCGTTCAGACTGTCATGAAAAGATCAGATACAGGTCGCATAGGGGCAAAAAAATTGGAATTGGGCCGTTTCAGCCTGCAGTGTGAACGTAGCCTTATATCCTTTACCATAAAATCCCGTCTTCTTCTCTCTGTAATCGGGCGTTTACAGAATTTACAAAATTGAATTGACAAAAAGGAAAGTTCACATCACTTTCACATCAAAGATCATAATGACCTTTTTTTATTAACAACAATAATAATAATAATAATATTGACATTCAAACCAAGTATAAACAGACAGAAGTGACAGAACCCTGACACATAAAATACCAACAAAAAAAGCATAAGTTCAATTTTATAGTTGGATTTGTCATAAGCTGTCATGTGCCTTTCATGGAACAGTACACTGTTATGTTGACTTGTAAGTATATATTCTGTTTCATTGATGTAGCATGTGTAGAAAGGTCATGAGGGTGGTTTGGTTGGATCGGAATCCATGGAATTGATTCCATGAAAATTACTTATTAATGGTCTTAAGAAATTGTTGGCTGTGATGATTTTGTAATGGTTTCAGGCAGGGTGGTTTGTTTCTGTGATCCTCAGGCATAGCTGCTATCACTGGGTTTGTAGAAGGGAAAACAGATGCGCATGGAGACCAAAATATGCATATCTCTTGTTTTTGGAAAGTATCTACAGTAGGAATTCTTTTCACAATGCAAGTGACAACATTCTCATTATAAATAGTTATAATCTTAGAAAGGGATTTTCTTCGCTTTTACCGCAAACAAAATAACGTTTGATGAGAAAATGAAGCAAAAAGGCGATGGAATGCATGGGAGGTGTGCTTTTGGTTTTTGGAGGGGAGCCATGGTTGTCCTGTGGGGTTTGTTCTGGATATGCATTACAGTAGGGAGGTTTGAATTTTGTTGGGAACGTTGGGAAGAAGCAGATAACAAATCTTCAATTCTGGGTTATGTAACAGTCAAATTGTTGTTATAGGGTGTCCTCCGTTCAGTATTCCTCCTGCCACTCACAACAGTTGTGCCTGGTGGACTTCGTAAATGAAGAAGCAGAGTTCATACTCTTTTTTGAGTCTAATATGAATATATGTTTATGCTATTTGATGTTTTAGCACACACACACACATTGCGTTTTCATGTTTTATGGGGACTTTCCATAGACATAATGATTTTTATAATGTTCAAACTTTCTGCATTTTTACATTTTCAAAAAACATCACTTAGTATGATTTATAAGCTTTTTTTCTCATGGAGACCAAAAAATGTCCCCATATGGACAAGGATTTCGGATATTGCCATTTTTGTGGGGACTTTTTATCTTAAATTCTCAAAGGAAGATCATTAACAGAACAGGGAACAGGTGAGACAGTAAACAAAAACCATGACAACTAATATTTAACTAGAACAGAGACCAGAAAACCATGACTAGAAATTAAACAGAATAGCACAATGAAAGAATGATTGTGACAATGGTAAGAATAAGAACACTTAATTTTACAGTGTCTTTGTTGCAGGTTACATGATATCCAAATTATGCATAATTACATGCAACTAACCATAATCCTAATCCTACAGTAAGTATGTTATTAATTGATATTACTCAGCACTTAAATGTATAATTACACTGTAACAAGGACACCTTAAAATAAAGTTTAACCAAGAATATTTTGTAGAAGATATTTTTTTCCACAAATTATTATATTTAACAACACCTAAAAAATATGTATGTTCTAGTTTGTCTTTTGTTTGACCCAGTGCACACATTTAGCAATTTTACTCACTGAAAAAGGGTTTTTTTAGAACGGAGTGCCACTTCTAAGCATTGTTTTGGAAGAAGATCGGGATACACCAGAATCACAGCCAGATTTCAGAGTTTACCTTTCAAAATCACAATCTCACCCCTGTTTCGGACCTCAATGAGACACAATAAGCTTAAAGGAGGCAATAAAGATGATGTCTTCCTATGAAACTTCATGGTGTTGCTGTAAAACATTATAATGTTGTGAAAATGAATTATTAGTGGGAAAAAATTTTAATATTTAGCAATAGTTGTTTTATTTTTGTTCTGTTGATTTATTTTCTTTCTTTTTTCCCCCTTGACTCATCAGAGACAATGTGCTCACACAGGAAGTGTGTATACATTTATAGGCAGATAGGATATCATGGATATACAATGTTGGGAAAGTTAATAAACACTTGCATTACGAAACTGAATTGAAGGATGTCAACCCTGTAACCCTGCTTATAGTTACCAGATGTGCAGCAGACTAGAGGCCCAATATAGAAGTGCCTTGCTCAAACTGGTGCAAACAAAACAGTCTACAGTAAATATCTGATATGAATCTTATAACCAAATGCCTGGGGCAAATTTAACTCCAAAATATAAATAAAAAATAAATAAATAATATTTTACATACATAAATTTAAGTACTTTATCAAGTACACCCCCACATTCTCATTCTTATAATGCAAAAACAGGAACACAAAATCTCATTCCAATTATATACAAATTAGATAAAAAAATGAATATCCTGATCCCAAACATACCCTATCAATACTATCGCAATGGTATATTATATGTGTGTGTGTGTGTTAGTGTTAGCATGCACTAACATTTAATGCTAGCTACTACTGTAGCTACTGCTAGTTATAAGTAATAATAAGTGTAATAAGTACTCGTTTAAAGTGTACTACTTTTTCAAGGGAAACTTAACTGGGAGGAAAAAAAAATTGATGTGTGTGTAAATCATGTACATATAAAGCAATTTTTTCAGTGTTAAAACTGCAAGATTTGCTCTTACATACATTCTTCATCTCTTTTTTTTCTGCAGGTATGGTGTGATGCAGGCACTCAGGTGTTTTTCTCATATGCCGTGTGTCAAGGAGTCCTCACAGCACTGGGCAGTTATAACAAATACAACAATGACTGCTACAAGTCAGTAACCTCCTGCATTAATGTTCAGCACCGCACCCATTTCACTCCCTGATTCATATAACATTCATCATTTATCAATGTATCTGTATTCTATGTTCCACAGGGACTGTATAGCACTCTGTTTTCTGAATAGTGCTACTAGCATCTTTGCTGGGTTTGTGGTCTTTTCTATTCTGGGGTTCATGGGCCATCAGCTAGATCTACCCATGGAAGACGTAGTATCATCAGGTATACACTGCATTACCCTAGTAAAAAAAAAAAAAAAAAAAAAACTACACCGAAATCTACTTGAAATACATTTATTCCATACTAAGTATACTTCATTAACATGTTTATTGACATTTAAGACTTATATATGTATATGTATATGTGTGTGTGTGTGTGTGTGTGTGTGTGTGTGTGTGTGTGTGTGTGTGTGTGTGTGTGTGTGTGTGTGTGTGTGTGTGTAAAAGGAATTATTGAATCTTATGGAAAAAAAAAGACCTGAACAAATCCTAGATCGGAACCTAACTGAACACTTTTGGGATGAATTGGAAATCCAATTGCGAGCCAGACCCTGTAGTGTATTATAGTATCTTGCTATGTTGGTGATGACCACAAGAGAGCATCTCAGACCAACACTTGTGGCTTGCATAGTCTGAATGTTATTTTGGACACAAAATATTGATGTAATGTATACATAAAATTAGATTTAAAAAATCTGATAAAAAAATAAATAAATTAGAAATATATTAAAAAAAAAAATAATAATTTAATTTTTATAATTAAAACACATTAATAGTCAGAGTTATCAAACATTAATTAAAAAATAATATGTTTTATTATGATCATTTTCTTGCAGATGCTGGATTAACTTTCATAGCATATCCTCGAGCCCTCTCTCTGTTACCCGGACCTCAGTTCTGGTCTGTTCTTTTCTTTCTTATGGTACTCCTGCTGGGCCTTGACAGCCAGGTACAGTTATTCAACATCACTTATGCACATATAGTATATATGTTTTAGACTTTAGGATTGACCACAAGTGTAAAGTGTTATATTTACGTCTTTTAAAGTTTGTGTGTGTGGAGAGTTTAGCTACAGCTCTCATAGACCTGTTTCCTGGAGTTCTAAGGAAGCGGCGAGAGCTTTTGGTGTTGGGAATCGCCATCATCTGCTTCTTACTAGGACTGCCATTCATCACAAAGGTATAAAGAAGACAGACAGACAGATAGATAGATAGATAGATAGATAGATAGATAGATAGATAGATAGATAGATAGATAGATAGATAGATAGATAGATAGATAGATAGATAGATAGAAATTCTCTAACTTTTATTTTGTGCCATATTGTAGGGAGGAATCCATTTGTTCACTGTGATGGACACCTATGGCCCGAGTGGAATTAACTTGCTCTTTATCGCCTGCTTTGAAACGATTGTTGTCGCATGGGTCTATGGTAGGAGACATGCACACTTTCCTGTGAAATACCTAGTATTTGACATAGGGTACAATACTCTGTAAAGTATGCAAATCTTTTTTAATTATTATTCTTATTGAACTACATCCTTTACAGTGTATATCAAAAATAACTTTTCTAAACTTGCAGCAAATACATAATTATGATGTACTATATAATTATTACTATGCAATTACATTGTATTATGACTATTAATAACGTGTTACAATTGTTAGTGTTTATTGAACATTCACATATTCCTAAACAATTTTACCGAGTAGTTTAAGTTGAGTGAGTATATCTTTTAACCCACACACAGATGTTGGGTTTCCATGTTTAATAGGCACTTTCCATAGACATAATGATTTTTATCCTGTTCAAACTGTATATTCTATCCGCTTACCCTAACCCTACTCCTACCCTTTAACTTACCCATCACAGAAAACATTCAGCATTTTTACATTTTCAAAAAACATCACTTAGTATGATTTAAAATCTGTTTTCTTCATGGGGACCAAAAATCTCGGAATGTTCATTTTGTCCCCTTAACTTGGGTTTAAAAGGACAACACACACACACACACACACACACACACACACACACACACACACACACAAACACACACATGCACACACACACACACACACACACACACACACACACACACACACACGCAACTAAAACTAACTGCAATAAGAAATACATTTTCAAAAATGGGTGTAAGATAAACAAGAAAAAAAAAGTCACACGAATGACTGGTTTGCAGGTGCAAACCGTTTCTACGACAACATTGAAGATATGATAGGATACGCACCATTCCCTGTGCTGAAGTACTGCTGGCTCTTCATTACCCCTCTCATCTGTGCCGTGAGTTCACAATTTGTCTCTAGCACAGTCTCGCTCTTCTGTAATGGTTTTTGTTTATTGTCCAGAAATCTGCATAGTTTTCTCATTATTTTACCATTGATTATTTCACGTTTCATTGGCGTTTCATTGGTATTTCACGTTTCATTGATTATTTCACGTTTCATCGTTTGAAGTTTTTTTGGTCTTCTGTCTCTTTTATTTTTATTTATCTTTTTTACACACCTTTAAAACAACTAATGGCAATCTATAACTACATGCATTTAGATTTACTCATTTAGCAGACACTTTTATCCAAAACTATTTTCAAATGAAAAGTAAAATGATTCAGTGGTCATTGTGAGGCTGGTTATGCAGAGCTCAGGCTTTTCAAAATCCTCAAGGTACTTTAACTATATAGTATCTTCAGAAAGTTATATGTACTATGCTCATTCGCATACAACATAGTTAATTAACCATTGTGAATTAAGTTCTTTAGCGAAGCCAGAATCAATTTTAAAAGTACAGGAATGTGTTTCTTTTTTTGCCCTCAGTCTACTCTGCTGTATAGCCTGCTGGGTAGTAAATATGTGCCTTCAGTTGATCAATTTGTGCCACACTGGAGTTACAAGTTTGCGCCTCTACTCACAGTCATTCCTATGGTCTGCATCCCAGTCTTCCTGTTCATCTCTTTAAGAAGGGTAAGAGAGAGCCACCAATCAATTCAACCCATCCATTCATCATCCAGTCATGCATGCATTTATTAATTCCTTCTTTTCCATGTATCTCATTCAATTCCATCTGTCGCAGCATCTGTTCTCCATTCTTAAGTACTGATATTGATTCATTCTCACTCCCAGCTCGTCACATATGAATGCTTGGTTAGGACCCCTTGGTGTCACTTTTTAATGCATAGGGTACCGCTTTAGCGTCAATTTTCACTAAAATAGTCCAGCTTAAGTAAGCTTAGTGATGGTTCCCTCAGGATGGGCATCCCGAGATAAAACAGAAAAGCAAATGGAATAGAATTAGCGTAGTTGCTGTTCATAACATTATGCAAAGATAATCATGTGCATTTGATCTGCGATATCTGAAAGGTTATGAGATGGATATTTAATCTAGATTCAAACTGGGAGAGTAAGTCTGAGCCCCAAACATTATCAGTAAGGCTATTCCAGAGTTTAGGAGCCAAATGTGAAAACGCTCTCCCTCCTTTAGTGGACTTAGATATCCTATGTACAACCAAAAGACCAGAGTTTTGTGACCTTAAAGAGTGTGATGGATTGTAGGGCGATAGAAGATGCCCAGAAGATAGAAGAAGCTAAACCATTTAGGGCCTCATAAGTCAATAGCAATACTTTGTAATTGATACGGAACTTAATAGGTAACCAGTGTAGAGATGATAAAATTGGTGTTATATGATCATATTTTCTTGACCTATAAAAACTCTAGCAACTGCATTTTGGACTAATTGTAGCTTGTTTATTGAGGATGCAGGACAACCAGCTAGTAATGCATTACAGTAATCTAGTCTAGAGGTCATGAATGCATGAACTAACTTTTCTGCATCAGAAACAGATAGCATGTTCCGGAGCTTAGCAATGTTTCTGAGTGGAAGAAGACTGTTTTTGTAATATATGAAAAAAACAAGTTGCTGTCTAATATAACTCCCAGGTCTTTAACTGTAGAGGATTAATTTACAGGACACCCTTCTAAATGCAAATTGTATTCTAAGAGACTAGTCCAACAAGTAATACCTCAGTCTTATTTGAATAGAAGAACATGACAGGTCATCCAATATTTTATGTATTTTATATATTTTACACACTCTGTCAACATGGATAATTTAGAGATTTCATCTGGTTGTGATGAAATATATAAGTATTTTCGGCATATGAGTATTATCGGCATAACAGTGGAAACTAGTTCCATGTTTTCTTACGAGTACGAATACGAGTACTTCATAAAGCCCAGAAAAATCATTGTAGTTCTTGGAAAGTGGATTCTGTTAAGTAAAATATCTCCCTTTGGAGTGGACTTTGAGCTTTAAAGACCTTGCAGATCTTTTTTATGCTCAAACAGCAACATTACACACTAGCTAAAGTTTAAAAAATGAAAAAGCATAATAGTGCCCCTTTAAGGAAATTAATGTTCGATCTCCTTTCCATCTCCTCAGGGTCGTGACATCATCACCCCCTCTAGTGACCTGAAGCAGCTCCGACCAAACAGTCCACGCCTCACACTGTTTAATCGTGTAATCATTAAAGCACAGAGATCTCGACACATTCAGGAAGATGGAGCAGAGAAAGCAAACACAGAACACACCAGTGGAGTTTGAGAAGGCAGAAGGATGATTTTGATTACAGATAGGACTTTATGTATTATAAAAAACCATAACATATTATTCATATTAAATAATATTTTTGACTTTATATTTAAATTAACTCATTTTATTAAACTATACTTTATTACCTGACAACAAATTGTATTGCAGTATATTGAATTTTTCATATGAAATATCACTTAAGATGTCAAATGAAGTTTTTAATTATTATTATATATTATTATGTTTTTAGCAGAACTAGAACTGTTTCCATGAGTTCAAATTGAGGTTTACTGCAGTCGAGGCAATTTAAAAGCATTAAATATATGTTTTGAAAAATAATGTTCAGCCTTAGTATTCAATGTTGGAGTGGAGTAAAATAAAGTGCTAAAAAAAAACTGTGCCAAAAAGAAATATTTCCATATTATCCTAAGTTTGAGATTTGACTATTGAAGCAAAATGACTATATTTCAAGTTTTAAAATGACCATTTTATGCAGTACAAAACTTTTTAGTTATTGGCAACTTTATATATGAAATTTCAAGTGATATAATTGCATGTTCATAGATTCTTGAATTCATTTTAGTCCTAAATATGTTAATTTATCTTGTTCTAATTTATCTTTTTACATTGTTATCTTGTTATATTTGTATATGCATTTTCTCATTTGTCTCTGTCATTATATTGGTAACTGAAGCAATATAAAATGTTCTATACCATTTATATAAGGAATATAATATCTGATATATTTGAAATGTTTCCTTTAATTCAAATTTATTTCATCCTGTTGCATTAAAACGTACTATTATTTTGTTTTAATTTATATATGTTTTAAGTTTTTTTTTTTTTTTTACTTCAACTGGATAAATAATTTGTTTGATTTAAGACTTTTTCTCATCTATTCTTTGTTGCTACTATATTATTACACTATATAAGTGAACAGCCCCTCCAAAAACTCACACTTACTAACTAAGTGATAAGAACAGTTTTAAATACAGGTGCACAATCAATATATTGCTTGAATATTTGTTAATCATAATTCCTGTACTGGGAGTTCAATCTCTCTTTTTCTTCCAGTTGGTCATTAGCTTTCCTCATTTGAGCCTCTCATCCATGTAATCTGAAGGGACATTCAATTAACAGATAATGTCATGTGATGGCTTCGGGGTTTATCATGCCTGTCATAGCACAAAGGTAGGACTTAAGGGAGGAGTTTACTCTGGTGGACCAATTAGGAGGCGGCTCTCAATGGGATGTGTGCCTGGGGGGGGGGGGGACTGGGGGGGGGGCTGGGGTGGGGGTGATCATGTTGAAGCAAATAAACTAACAAAATAGTCTATATATATTATAGTATTGATATATAACCATTAATGTTCCACTAAATTTGACAAACACCAAGTCTACATTTTGAACAGTATATCAGTTGTTTCTTTTTATTTTAAGGTGAAACAGGAACATGGATCAAAACCAACCGTGACACTAATTATACATTTAAGTGCTGAGTGATATTAATGAACTATATGTACTTACCATAGGGTTAGGATTAGGGCTTGGTTTGGTTTAGGTTTATTGCATGTAATTATGCATAATTTATAGTTATTACTATAGTAACTACATGTAACATAGGTGACATTGACACTGTAAAATAAAGTGTAACCAAAATGGCACTTAGTTTCTTATTTTTTATCATAACATTTTTTGAGGCTATTCTTTTTGTATACTTTAATGCCATAATGCTTGCAATGTTTTTACTGTATACACACAAATACATGACTTGTTTTTCACTTTGAAAAATTGTATACATTTAACAGTATTTTACTGTCCCATTAGATCTATTACAATTTTCCACCATATAGCGTTAGGAAACTATAAGTAAGGGAATTATAAAGTGTTTCACTGTAGCATTTTTACAGTCTTTTACCATTTTACAGTGTGCACAATAGTTAAAGACACGTAATATACAGGACCGATAAGACTATAAAATGCACTGATTGCTCTGGATCTTTGTCCGAATCCTCTGTAATCTCTGTGTATTGTACGCCAAATGCAACTTTTATGACCTCAATCTGCAGTGAAATATTCATTTTGTTTAAACTACACTTGGGGGCATCATTCTCTTTCCAGACAGCATACATTTTCTACAAGAGACCTGATCTCAAAGTGCAGCAAGAAATTGCAATTCCACTCAATGAGGCTCTTAGGAGGGACAGTTTGCTGAAGGTGCAAAATTGCTGCAGGGTTTGTGGCAAATTACACAACACTGTCATCTGAGCATCTCTCATTCCCTCCCTCTTGTCTCTCAAATACACACGCTCTCCTTCTCTCTGCAGGTCCTGTGATGTAGATTTATGTCCCCTGTCACAGTATTAAAAGATGAAATTCCTCAAAGATGTCCTGCTATCTGTGCATGCCAGGGACCCATGCAGCTCAATAACCTCTGCATTGATTTAATGCATCTGCAGGCATGACTTGCATTGCCACACATGCACAATGAGAAGTTGTACACAACCTCTAACCTCTAAAAAAAAAACGTCTTCCCAATGTGTATTTGTGTCCAATTATGCAGTTAAAATGTTTAAAAATACTTAAAACGTGATAAATATGCTAGACAAGCAACACAGATCAATTTGAAAAAACATTCCTCTACTGTAGGTACGTTCCTATATACAATTCACTGCAGTTTCCAGCTGAAATGAACACTAGTGCCAGTAAAACAACAAAAAAACGTTGGCTGTTTTTTCCAGACAAATTATGATTATCACAAAAAGAGCTCAAAGACTTGTAGAAGCAAACGGAAATAGCATGGTTGCTTCAGTAAACTCGCTTTTATCTCACGTTTGCTTTTGTTAACAGCATCGGTTAGGTTTAGGTCAGGGTTTAGTATAGGTGGTACGTTAATTTCAAATGCGATAGAGCATTAACTGCCATGATACGTACAATAATGCTGTCATGATACGTAGTAAAACATTGCCAGATTCACATTCATCTACATCAGATGAACCTTAACTCACTTTCAGGGTCACTCACTGAGCATTTCACTTTGACGTTTTTGTGCAATCTGCAAGAAGAAATGTCTCAGTTACTAATGTAACCCTCGTTCCCTGAAGCCGTAACGTCGACGTGACAACGTAACTGGGATCGCCTTGAGAGACCAATCTACTTCAAGAGTATTAAAACAAGCCAATGCACATTGGCATGCGATAATTGCTTCAGCTGCTCTGCTTGCAGCGCGAGCATATAATGAGCAGCAGGTGCGTCCCATATTGTTTTACACTGAGGAGCCGAGACGGGTTCGGCCGTATAGCGATGGTCAGCAACAAGTGGCGACGGGACATTACGTCTCCCGTTCCTCCTTCAGGGAACGAGGGTTACATTAGTAACCGAGACGTTCCCTATCAGTCACTCACGTTCGACATAACGTCGATGTGACGACGTAATTGGGATCCCTATGCAAAACGCCACGGTTGCTGCCACATCCAGCGCCCTACGCAAGACTCTCAGACCCCCAACTGGCTGGGGCGGAAGGCCTGCGTAGAGGGAGTTCAACTGGTGTTCCGTTATACCCCACACAGTGGAACTCTTGGATAACACTGGGAAAGCGTGCCTTTCCAGGGGAGAGGGACGCTGCGGAAGCCTCATCCTGCCCGAAGGGAGGTAACATGTGGAGAATGTCACTGGGGTGGCTCCAGCCTGAGAAGGGGGAGGCTACACCAGACAGTGACGGCAGAGCAGACTCTGCCAAGGGAAAGACACGGGCTCACCGCAGGGAGCTTGTCGTGGAAGAATACACAAATGGGATCGCCACAGGGATCACCACATACGGAACCCAGCCTAGCACAAGTTACACAAGCATACAAGCACTAGGCCAGGCGCAGAACGCAGACAGGACAGAGAAAAGCCAGGGCTGGGTCTGCCTCCTCCAAAGGCAGCGCTTGCAGGTTCACCACCTGGTCCCAGAAGGGAGTGGTAGGAACCTTGGGCACGTATCTGGGCCGGGGTCTCAAGATCACGTGAGAGTTAACCGGGCCGAATTCTAGGCACGATTCGTCGACTGAAAATGCATGCAGGTCCCCTACCCTCTTGATGGAGGCCAGTGCATCCAGGAGTACTGTTTTACAAGACAGAATTTTTAACTCAGCTGATTGCAAAGGCTCAAAGGGTGGTCTCCGAAGAGCCGAAAGGACCAGAGACAAATCCAAAGAGGGTATAGAGAGCGGGCAAGGTGGATTTAGTCCCCTTGCCCCCTCAGGAATCTGACGATCAGGTTGTGCTTTCCCAACGACTTACCTTCAACTGCATCGTGATGTGCGGCGATAGCGGCAACATACACTTTAAGTGTGGAGGGAGACAGCGTTCGCTCCAACCCATATTGCAGGAAGGAAAGCACGGCTCTGATCGAGCAAGTTCGTGAGTTATCCTCGTGAGAAGAACACCAGTCAATGAATAAGTTCCACTTCAACGCATAGAGGCGCCTCGTAGAGGGGACTCTAGTGGAAGTGATGGTGTCATCTACCGCTGGGGGTAGATCACCTAGAACCTCTGCGTCCCGTCCAGGGACCAGACATGGAGTTTCCAGAGGTCTGGACGCGGGTGCCATAGGGTGCTCCGTCTCTGAGAGAGCAGTTCCTCTCTCAGAGGGATGGGCCAGGGAGGGGCTGTCGCGAGGAGCACCAGTTCCGGGAACCATGTCCGGTTGGGCCAATACGGTGCAACTAACAAGACCTGCTCCTCGTCCTCCCTGACCTTGCACAAGGTCTGTGCAAGAAGGCTCACTGGGGGAAACACATACTTGCGTAGGCCCGGGGGCCAGCTGTGTGCCAGAGCATCCGTACCGAGGGTCCCCTTGGTCAGGGAATAGAACAACTGGCAGTGAGACGTGTCCGGGGCGGCAAACAGATCTACCTGTGCAGTCTCGAAGTGCCTGAAAATCAGCTGGACCACCTGGGGTCACTTAAACCTGATCACTTAAACATTAATAAGAAAGGCTAGACGAACAACGTGCCAATGTCGTCATGCTCTCAGAGAGAACATAACCACCCACGAGCACAGTTTCAGCACACTTAAGCCCAGGCACGTGAAACAGTGATCGTGGCCATCACATGAGGATAGGAAATGTATGCCCAAACCGTGTATGCTCTTTCAGGAAAAACTGCTCTCTCTGGTGCTGGAGCACCCAGGGATGACTGCGGCTACACAAACAGGACGATAGTGCAAGCCTGATGTGAGCACTCACATTCTCATTGAAAGCACATTCTGAGCTGTGAAAACAGCTGTTGTTTCCAGCTCTCTGTGAAATCCCGGCCAGCGCTGTCTGCGCTGTGACACCAACAGCAGCTTTGAAGAGGCATTCTCCTGAAGAGCAGACTAATTTTCTTCTTTTGAAGTTTAGCACTGTCAGAAGATTGTAGAGCAGGAACAGTAGAACCGCCCGGCTCCGAAGCGAAAGATAATATGCGATGCACCTGCTGCTCGTTATATGCTCGCGCTGCAAGCAGAGCAGCTGATGCAATTATCGCATGCCAATGTGCATTGGCTCATCTTAATACTCTCGAAGTAGATTGGTCTCTCAATGCGATCCCAATTACGTTGTCACGTCAACGTTACGTCGAACGTGAGCGACTGATAGGAAACTTCATTCTGCAGAAATATCGCAACATGCACATTCTTCTCTGTTTTCAGAGAATGCTTTTTTAATAAAGTGTATTTGTTCTTACTGCTTGGATTTTTTTTCACTTGCTTTAAGTATAAACATCAAGTGCTTGTTTTTTTCACCCCAACATACATCCATTCCAATATGGTAGTGAAATTGATCACAAATTTTGACTTTAAATGAGATAAGAAGTCCTTTTGTCCGAAAAAAATACTTAATTCAATACAAGTATAAATATCTTGTATAGTTTTATTTCTCTAGTAAATTAATCTTGTTTTAAATATGTTTAGATGTTTTTACAAGACTCCAAAGAGAATAATGTTTTTCTGCAGAAAAAAAATGTAAATGTATGGACAGGTATACATGATGTCACGAATCTATGGACTCTTATTTTGATATTCTGCTTTGTGTCTTTTAGTTCCATGTTTCCTCCGCTCTCTTTAGTTTGATTTGCACCTGTCTCTTGTTATGTTTGCCTTGTATACTCCCTGTTCAGTTCAGTCCCTTGTTTGTTCGAATGATTGTTTATCTGTATACTTCTCAAACGTTTCAGACCAAATAAGTACCTGAGCCTAGAGGTCAAGCTGTGAAATTTAGGTTCTCTATAGTTCAGAAGACTTTCCATCTTCCCGTCATTCCGTCCCACAAATCCGAGTTCAGAGATCAGCGTCTTGTTCTTCATTCTCATGGAAGTGACAGAACACAAGGACTTTAAAGTGTGAATGCACTTTAAATATAACATTTGTTACAAATAAAGAAGCAAACTGAACGTTCACATTGGCTCTTCATGCATTACAAGATGTGAACAAGCAAACTGAACGAGTAGTGCACCATTTTTGGTTGTATGTTAACAGTTTCCCCCTATGTAATCCTGTTTTGTTGTCACCATGAGCTTTGCAGATTCATTGTTGGGTGTAATTAGCCTCTATTGATTTGAGGGCAGCATACAACAAAGTGATGAAAACCAACTCTGACAACTCCAATTCTGTGCCTGTCGCTTAACGATTGCAGGCAATGACAAACCTAATGTGAGTAACCTCTGATTTGCTGTTGACATTGTGGCTGCATTTGAATATAAGTCTTTTCATTCCCAAGAAAAGTGACAAAGAGTTGTTGACATTGTGGCTGCATTTGGATATATGTCTTTTCATTCCCAAGAAAAGTGACGAATAGTGTGAATTAACATTTTTTATTTTGCACGTCATCCAAAATATCTATTGCCACTTACATTTGCTCTGTTAGGTTGTCTACTGGCAATGAAATTTCCTAAGTCGTGCTTCTCTTGGCAGCCAGTTTTGATAGAGACACATAAACTACTAAAATATGCCCTTGAAGTAACTCAGTGTCTTGGCTAGAACCATGATATATGAATATTCAATTACAAATACAGTGATGTAACACTCTTTATAGCTTTTCCCTGTCGTCACACATTGCATCATGCTCCAACCTTTTAAGCCAACCAGAAGAGTCTCTTTAACCTTTAAAGATTGTATGTTCATATGCAGTCAGTTTGACGTAAAATTATAGTGGTTGGCAAGAGACATTGACATTGAAGTTGTGTCATTGCTTGGCGTATATTATATATTTCAATCTAATAATGCAATAATGGGCTAATAGAAAGAGAGAAAAAAACACACCAAAAGATTTCAGATTGGCTCCTGCAGTTCTTTTACAGTTCGAAACACACATTACCTTTTCATTTTAATGATTAATTTAATTGAAAGCACTAGGCGTTTAATCCATCAACAGAATCTGCCGTTTACTGTCATGACCTAAAAAAATTGAACATATTTTTACACATTCCAAACCCATATGCCACACAACATAGACACAAATTAAATGGATGGGATTCATACCAGTGTTCTTGGTCAGATTCCCAAATATTACTCATAGGAGAGGTGCTTTTGTAAAGCTAACTTCTTCTATGAGAGCTGTCCAATTCTGTTAACAGAACACATTCTGAGGTTACTCACCCAGCATTTGATTGTGACTTTAAAGAGATTGCTTTGGCAGTGGATTACCCCAAACATTGACCCCATCTGCCACTTGTCAGCGAACAGATAGTCCTGCATACTGCAAACTGAAGTAATGGTTTCACTTTATTTTGATGGTCCCTTTAACACATTCTGTTGTCTATAAGTAATATTGCACCAACATGTCTACGAACTCTCATTAGAGTATTAGTAGAGTATTAGTAGACTTGTAGGGTTAGGGTTAGTTGCAAAGTTACTTATAGTCAGTAGAGTGTCTGTTGGAGGACCATCACAATAAAGAGTTAGCAGATATTAAGCAAACAGTACTCTAATACTCTAATGAGAGTTAGTTGACATGTAGTTGCAAAGTTACTTATAGTTAACAGAATGTTCAAAAGGGACCATCAAAATAAAGTGTTACCAAAGTTTTTGTTTGAATCAGAGTTGCTGTGTCAGGCTAGTTGCTCAAACAAACAAAGCAATGTTTTGTTTCAAATTTAACGTATGCAAAAATGTGTATTTAGCTTAAAACATCTGTGAATAAAGCACTGTTTCCATCCCATGTGTCACTTCCTGGGAAACTGGCGCAAAGTATCAATAATAAAAGTGGAGGTTGCTGCAAACGGGGATACCAATGTGGCCCTTTATTCCTACATAATAAATTACTTGCGCTTCAGAGCAAACAGATGAAATTCAATATAACATGACAGCGTTTGGAGGCGGATGCCTGATGTTTGGTAATGCAATCGTGTAAGACAGATCTAGGAGGTAATTATACCAAATCATTTTGATGACAAACTTTGGTTCAGGCATTTCAGAATGATTAAAACAACATTTGAGATGGTGTGTAATGAGATTAGTCTGCTGGTTAGTCCGGTTATGCCATTCCATCGTCCCCCAGTTCTGGCAGAAAAAAATGCATTGTCATTAGACTGTATAAATTAGCCACATGCTCCAAATCCAGCGGTGTGGGGGAGAAATTTGGCGTCAGCAAAACCAGTTTTCTGAGCAATTTTTCTAAAACAATTATCCAATCACATGATCTGTTGAGGCAAAGTCCCATCCAAATGTTTATGTTTCCAGTATAGTTTATGTGCATGTCTTATCGGATAAAATAAATTCCCATCAATTGAGTGGATAGGTTTTACATCCCAAAATTTGCATACAAATATGTGGATGGAAACATAACTAGTGACTTTTTGGGTGAATCTATAAATGACATTGTCAGTAAAGAGTAAGGATAAGAGTATTATAACACGACTTCAGGCAAGCTCCAACTGGAATGTTGGATGTTTCTTCTTTCCACCCAGACAGATTTATGAGGTGTGCATACTGTTGTTATCTCACACATTGTCATATTTAATATCTTGGCAGAAATAAAACTGTAAATCAGTTGCTATTATGACCTCTCTTGCTAGAAATGGACCTGTATGGACAGACAGTTCTGGGCAGTTTCCCCAGATTTTCGCACATTTTAAATGAGTAAGATTATTGCTCAACAAAACCCAACTCTATTTTAAACTTTGGCGTTAACTTATCTCACCCCCTTTGTGCCATCATGTTTGTGGGATTTTTCTTTTTTTGCTCATCACCCAGCATCAATGTATGACCTCACTGGATGCTCTTGTGTCTGAATGGAATCAAATCCCCGAGCCATGTTCCACCATCTACTGTAGTGGAAAACTGTTGTGGCAGCAAAGGGAGGACAAACTTTCCATTCATGTAAAGAAGATTCTTTAGAAGATGCTCTAAATCAGGGGTGTCCAACCTGCCTCTTGGACAGCCCCCTTCCTACAGAGTTTAGCTCCAGTCCTAAACAAATACCATACATATTTGAAAAACTTTCCTGTTGCAACATTTTTGCAAAACGCAAAATACGTTCCAATACGTACATATCCCTGCAGTTTCTAAAATAAATGAACACTAGAGGCAGTAAAACAGCAAACACTTTTAATCATTTTCACAAACAAATTATTATTACATAGGCAGATTGTTTTCACGTGGCTTCTTTGCACAATTATGGACCTCAAAACACTTTTTACCATAGTCCATGATTTGTAAACTAATATATTTTGGAGTTTACATCACCTTACCAGCTCCATATGTTCAGTTTTACTGACTTATTAAGCTTGCTCAGTAGCTCAGATGGTACAGAATTGTACTGGTGATGCGGAGAACTCGGGTACGCATCCCATGAAAGATGAGTCACAATATAAGAGCTCAAAGTTAAAAAAACAAGTTTAAATACCATGGTTACGATTACGTTTTTATGACACATTTGCTTTTGTTAACACTATCGGGTATAGGGTATAATAATATAGTTTAGGTGTATGTTATTATGAAACGTGATGGAACATTAACCTTTTAGCTCCACAAACCGGATATTTCAATTCAGAACTGCAGTGATACGTACAAACTCAGACGTAATAAAACATTGCCATATTCACATTCATCTGTTCCGGAAAGAAACTAAACACGTTTTTAGCGCCACTCACTGGACATTTCACTTTGAAACTGTCGAGAAATGTGCACGACGCAACATATTTTGCGTTTTGCAAAAATTTTGCCATAGATATGTTTTTTCGAATGAGCCTGGATTGATGAATACATTGAACAGCTAGTCAACCTTCTCTTGAAATTACTTTTCAATCTTTTGGCATTACTGAAATATTCCAGGCAGATGCTTTTGAGAACACTTGGGCTGCAATGTGCATCAAGGTGGCTTGTTTGCTAAACGTGAACAGCCAATCAGAGTTCTCTCTCTCACCGATGGCCAGATGCCGATTTTTGTGTTAAATCGACAAAAAAACAAACAAAAAAAACAGCCTACGTCAGACTACAGCCAATGGTGTGGAACACACTGAAAAAACTAAGTTGGATGACACTCAATAATGGCCCGACGTTACTCAACGGCCGACTGTCCGCTTGGTGTGTTCCTGGCTATAGAAGAGGCTAAGTGGGACAGATGTGTTGCTACAGCAAACTATAGCAAACTTCAGCATCCCAGATAGCTTAGAAGAACTCGATATTGCGACAGAAACTTTTGACTGTCTCTTTTCCAGCACTTTAGACACAGTTGCTTCTTAGCGCTTAAAGAAGATTAAAGAAAATAGTCCAACGCCGTGGTACAACAAGCACACTCAGGCCCTTTAAGAGAGCAGCCAGAAAAATGGAGCTTAAACTGGAAGTAGCTGGAAGAAAACAAAACTGGAGTTTTTTTCGCATTTCATGGAAAGAGAGCACTTTTGCGTACAGAGAGGCCTTAAAAGCTGCTAGATCTGCTTATTTTTCAACCCTATTAGAAGAAAATAAACAAAACCCTAGGTATTTATTTGAAACAGTGGATAAATTAACTAAAAATAAGGCTTCAATCCCAGATGTTTCCAAGCAGCACAGCAGTAATGATTTTATGCACTTCATTACTTACAAGATTGATAATATCAGGGAGAAAATTATAACAATGCAACCGTCTACTACAGTATCGCATCAGGCAGTGCATTGTAGTCTCCTTGAGGAAAAATTTGATTCATTCTATAGGAGAGAAAGAATTTTGTATGTTAGACCCTATACCGACTAAGTTATTGAAAGAGATGCTGGTCATAGATCCTCTTCTTAAAGGTTCTCTAAGCGATCCTGGGTGACGTCACTTCTTGTTGATGTTCGAACTATTGTCAAACAAAACGGAGGCTAGCTAGACCCTCCCTCCTCCTCATCCGCACACTAACCCCCCAAAACCTTCTTGTCAGTTATTGGCTGGAACAGTTTGTTATGTTTCGTGGTGCGGGTAAGCCCAGTTTGTTTTTGTTGCTGTTTGTGGAGCCTGGGGTGTCTGCAGAGACCGCGTTTTTTTACAGTGTGTTCAGGGGACAGGCAGCTAGCGGATAGTGAGGAGATGTTTGCTGTATGTGACAAAAAATGTTTTGGCCTAAAAAACGTGTGACATCGCTTAGAGCACCTTTAATATAATTATTTCATCTTTGTCATTTGGATACGTACAAAAAAACTTTTAAGCTGGCTATGATTAAACCGCTTGTTAAAAAAACGCAACTTGATCCTGTATAATTAGTCAATTACAGGCCGATCTCGAATCTACCTTTTTTTTGTCAAAGATACTAGAAAAAGCAGTATCCTCACAACTATGTTCCTTTCTAGAAAGAAATGGTATCTGCGAGGATTTTCAGTCAGGATTTAGACCTTACCATAGTACTGAGACAGCTCTCAGCTCAAATTATTTGCTCTTATCATCAGATCGTGGTTGTATCTCTCTATTAGTGCTACTCGATCTTAGTGCTGCATTTGATACTATTGACCACAACATTCTTTTAAATAGACACGGAAATTATGTTGGCATTAGTGGAATTGCATTAGCGTGGTTTAAATCATACTTATCTGACCGTTATCAGTTTGTAGCAGTAAATGAAGAGATGTCTTATCGATCAAAAGTTCAGTATGGAGTACCACAAGGCTCAGTACTAGGACCGTTGCTGTTCACTCTGTACATGCTACCCTTAGGAGATATCATTAGGAAGCATGGCATTAGTTTTCACTGTTATGCTGACGATACTCAGCTCTATATTTCTTCACGCCCTGACGAAACTTACCAATTCACAAAATTAATGTAATGCATAACTGATATAAAAAACTGGATGACTAGTAATTTCTTACTGCTTAATTCTGAAAAAACAGAGATTCTAATTATTGGACAAAAAACTTCCTCACGTAATAACCTAGAATACTGTCTAACACTTGATGGCTGCTCTGTCAAGTCTTCGTCGTCGGTTAGGAACCTGGGTGTGCTCTTTGATACCAATCTTTCATTTGAAAGTCACATGTCTAGTATCTTTAAAACCGCATTTTTCCATCTTAAAAATATATCTTAATTACGTCATATGCTTTCAATGCAAATGCAGAACAGTTAGTTCATGGGTTCATGACATCAAGGCTAGATTATTGTAATGCTATTATGGGTGGTTACACTGCATGCTTAATAAACAAACTACAGCTGGTCCAAAACACAGCAGCTAGAGTTCTTACCAGAACCAGGAAGTTTGACCATATTAGCCCAGTTCTGTCAAAACTTGAGCAAGATTCTAACGCATTATAGTCCTTCACGTTTATTGCGATCTCCAAATTCCGGCCAGTTGATAATACCTAGAATATCAAAATCGACTGCTGACGGTTGATCCTTTTCCTATTTAGCACCTAAACTTTGTAACAGTCTTCCTAACATTGTCCGGGAAGCAGACACACTCTGTCAGTTTAAATCTAGATTAAAAACACATCTCTTTAACCTGGCATACACATAGAACACTATACATTCCTATTATTCAAATCAGTTAAATGATTATTAGGCTGCATAAATTAGGTCAGCAGGAACTGGGAACACTTCCTATAACACCTGATGTTCTCGCTACTTCATAAAAAGAATGGCATCTAAGCTAATTTTAGTCTTTCTGTTTATTCCGAGGTTAACTGTAATCAGCCGGACCCGGGCCGTATCCAGATCAGATGGAGGTCTTGTGCCTGGACACAACCACAATGCATTCCTGATGTGTCAGCAGAGATTCGGTCAACTAGACTCTCCCCTGTGAAGGCTCATCAACACTACAGCCATCAGCACTGATCCGCAACAAACTCGTCTCCATACGCGCGTGATGACTCCGGTCTTCAAACAGATGAACTGCATAATATGTTCCGATCCAATCTGACTTCTGACCTGTAATGCTGCCTGAATCATAATCATACACTGTTCGTTTGTTGGCCAGAGGAGAACTGGCCCCCCGACTGAGCCTGGGTTCTCCCAAGGTTTTTTTTTCTCCATTCTGTCACCTGATGGAGTTTTGGTTCCTTGCCACTGTTTTTTTCGCCTTTCTTCACCTTTGTAGCCATTGGCTTTTTGGACATTTCATTTTATATTTAACAATATTATTACAACATTATTTTCCTGTTATCTCTGTAAAGCTGCTTTGAAACAATCTGTATTGTAAAAAGCGCTTGATAAATAAAGGTGACTTGACTTGACTATACTTTCACACCTTACTCAAAGACTCCTCATCTTACTTTCCAATAAAAGAGTTCATTAATAATTACTATTTGATCATGTGAGATTTAGTAGATGTAGATGCGCCTTATAACTCAATGTGCTGCTATGTAATTACTATGATATTACTACAACAGTACATAAAATCTTGGCAACAGAATTTCACATTATTGTCTTCATTAATATTTTTTTTCACATCTTTAAGCAAACGTATCCTCATCTAAAAGTTTTTGTAAACCTCATATTGACAGTTAAACTGTTGCATTACAGTATAGGCCTATCAAGCATTTATTGATTTTCAAATCTATTGTATTCACCTCAGTATCTTTACCAAGCCAATTATACATTTATCAGTCATAAATAGGAGCCTGGTATACTTAGCAACTGATAAAGTCATGCCTTTGAGGTCATTTTTGGGAGACATCATGCTGTCTGTATTTTAGGCACTATGCCTGCTTCATTTTCAAATCCTTACAAGCTCTTTCAATGTTAGAACGGAGCACTTTTCTAAGGGGATATCCCATGGCAACCAGACTGGCACAAGAGTTGTTGCGCACAAAAGCACACACACTGACACACAACTGATACACACACACACGCACAAAATACTGGATCACGGCAATCGACTCTTATTTGGTAGCCTCGGGCTCTCAGTGTGGTAAAGCGATAATCCTATCAAACAACAGGTCGAAGTTTATTATCTGCAGCTCAATACCAGCCACAGGATCACCAGGGCTAGAAGGCCCCTCCAGTTACATAGAGCGAGAGAGAGAGAGGGAAACTTTTTGCCCTAGCCGGGACATTGGGTCAGTTTCTTTTGGTTCTGTTGTGAATGAAGGTGCTGGGTAGTTGGCACAGTCAAATAGTTAAGATCTGTTAAGTCACTTGTGGATACATTTGAGTTCACCTCTAGCTGGTGGCATCTCGACTCACCTGACTGCAGAATAAAGACGTCTCAGAGGTACAGTTTATTCCTTCTCTTATAGTATTAAAAATTGAATGAGCTGGGAACTCTATTGTCTATTGATGCAAACCTTGATCAATACGTCTGTATTCAATTTCCTCTGAAGCTTGTAGTCACTTAAAAGCCGTTAAAGAATGCAGAGTAAATGTTGGAGATTTTTCAAATACTCTGTGAGCCTGAAGCAAACTGGATTCACATTGAATGCTTACTGTGAACTACCATGGTTGAATGATACTGTTTCCAGATGTATAATGACTGTTCTTTAAACGAAAACAATGAGGAATCTGAGGGTGATTTTTTCATGCATTGGCATGCAGGTTGGAGACGTTCAAGGCAGTTAATAACAAATAAAAGTTGATGAATTCAACACATCAGTAGGACATGGACAAGAATTAGTGTCTTCATTAAGTCAATCTGATAATCAGCACGTCTGTCAGGAAAGTTAATGATTCTCTTGAACTGCCCCGTCTTTAGAATGAAGGTGGTTTAATTGGATTTAAAGTGAAGGTTGAGTAGAGATAGGACAATTTATACAGATGCTATACAAGTTAAACACACGCAAAAAACAAACAGACATACAAAAACATGTCGTTTTAATTCTTTATCTTACTGTATATTGATCACAAAGCATAAGTTGCCAGTACAAGACATTGTAAATTTTAACCTATACACCCCTATGGCCCTGTCACAAATGACATACTTTATATGAACTTTCAGTCTTGTGAACTTAAAATGGCTGCCGCTTGCTCGTGTCTATTAAGTCCATGAAACCGTAGGGTTTGACTTCTGAGGTTTGAAGCGAGCTTCTCAGCAGACTACTACAGTAGTAATGTACAATAGTAATTTTTGACAGCTGTCATCAAAGTGAAGTATAGCAGGACAGGATGATTGATGTAGCACCATTGTGCTGTGGAATCACAATGATTATCCATGTCTATATTGCAATTACCTCATACTGTATATTTACACATTAATAATGTGATAACATAACTATGTTAAAACCCCAGTTGTTTATCAAATTCTATACTATAATTGTGTACAACATTACCAATTCCAGTTCTGATCAATGGTTTGCTGCAGAAACAAATATCTAACCTGCATTAATTTCACAGTAATATTCTAAATGCAGTATTTACAGCAAAATATTACTGTTAAATATTTTTTTAAATCTTTGCTTTTTTAAACTGTGGCATAATTTTTTCACAGAAATCATATTCAAGGTGTTGTGTTTGAATGAGCAAACATTTACAGTCAGTAGCCCTGCACTTGACAACTCAATACACTACTGGACTGACGTGGATTATTATCTGACTGTGGTGTGACGGTGTTCCTGTGATGGGGAAGACTGGCCAGAGCACGGTGGACCTCAACTCACCCTCAGACGTGAAGCAGGCTATCCCGTTTGAGGACCTTCGTCACAACAGTGTTCCTGTAGAAGAGGAGAAGGAGAATAAAGTACCAGACAGAGGAGCGTGGAAGGGAAAATTTGACTTTCTGCTGTCCTGCGTTGGATATGCCATTGGGCTTGGAAATGTGTGGAGGTTCCCATATCTTTGCGGAAAGAATGGTGGAGGTAAGAGAAGACTGACAAAGCTATTACTGTTAAGCTGCTGAGAAGATATTCCTGGTTGGATCAATACGCTTTCCAAGTTTTTGGAGTAGGTTTAGGGCTGGGGTTGGGGTTTGAATAACATTTTTGTCATTTAATCAAACATTTGCCTCTGATTTTAGGTGGAGTTAATGGTTAGTTTAGGTATGGGAAAGGAATAGGACTTAGTTTGACAAGAATATTGTGCCAGGACCAATAAATGTTGTTCCTATGACCAAGAAACAGTTTGAAGAAGCTAGATGGGCATGTGCAATTTTAGATTGTAGAATATCAACCCAGTTTTTACTATGGAAAAGACCAGCGGTCTGTTTCCCAAAAGCATACCAACTACGGTCCCAAGTTCCATTGTTAGTTAAATGTGTTTCCCAAAATCATAGATCCAAATAACATTCGCAAACATCATGGAACAATGATTATAAACACAGTTTCTTGTTAGTATGACATGGACTTAGATCAAGCTCTTGAGCAAAGTAAGCAAGCTAATATGCAGTACAATCTATAGTTTGTACTGCATATACTGTATATAGTAAAATTCTGAAGTAGGAATAGTCCTCAGATGCCATATTCGTTACAGCTATAATTTGACATTTACTTGATTTCAAACAGATACATTAGCATAAGTTATTACTCCACTGTCTGTGTGATAATTCCATTAATGCCAGTTATATATTGTTGAACCAATGTGGCTTGAACAATGGATGTGAGACAAAGTCATTAATGGTTTTAGGAAACAGTCGTGACTGCAGGAATGATCACTAGCATATGTTACATTTATGGTACTGGTCCGTACCATGGGATGTTGGTGTGCCTTGGTTCTTTTCAGATTTCTTAACTAGCTTAACCGGCAAGACAACCAGCCATTCCAAGTGAAATGATTTCACAAGTTTCTACTGTAGAGGATTGTAACACAGTTCAGGGAAGGAGGCGGGAACCGGTGAACATTAAACAAAAGACTTTATTTAAAATAAAACAAACACAAACCAAAACACAGGCCTGTTCCTCTCTCGATCATCAACGTCGTCGCTCCTCCTTTATGCTTCCGCTCCTCCGTGAGAGATGCGAGACCGGTGCGTCTCACAGGTGTCACTCATTAACACTCGCACCACCGGCCTCGCTCCGTTCTCTCACGTCCCTCGGCCTCGTCCTGTTCGCCACATAGATATAATCCAGTGACTACTGTTCCAAACACCAAAATACATTTCAGCTATCCAAAAGGTGATTGATCAAATGGCACACAGAATCATGCTCCAATGATTTTTCTTTTCTTCTAGATGCTAATTTTGCATATAGAAACTCTAGTGAGGACACATTTGTTGTGATTAAGAGTTCTGCACCATTAGGATTCTAGGCGGTATGTTTTAAAAGGGAAAAAGGGACATAGATTAATCCAAAATTAATGTTTAATGGCAAACATTTTGAAGACTAACAGACAGACTGTCGATTCATTAAGTGATAAGCTGCTATCCCCCCCCCCCCCACACACACACACACACACATATGTCTAATGTGAGCAATCTCAGAATTCAATTGAAGAGGTGGTGTGAGACAATTTCAAAGTTTGCTTGGATCTTAATGCAGATGTTTTAAACAGAAGTCAAGTCTGAAATCTAAAAACCTTTACAAGTGAATTTTGTATTACTTTGTCTTTAGGAGCTTTTCTCATCCCATACTTCACTACTCTGGTGTTTGCTGGTATCCCGCTGTTTCTGCTAGAGACGGCATTAGGACAGTACACATCAGTAGGGGGGCTGGGAGTATGGAAATTAATACCCATGATGAAAGGTGAGAAATATTTACATACACATTAGCTATTTGGGGAGTACCATTGCCTCACTGTATGTTTTGTACCGTCATCAAATTACAATCTGTTTTAGCAGCCAGAATTTGTTATACATAAAATCAATGTCTAGTGGTGGAACTACTTGTTTTTTCATCCAATGGCAGATGGGGTGTGTTTGAAACTTTTTTGAGTTTTTCAATAGTTTTGTAGTACTATTTGGTGACTCTAACAGCGCAGTAAGGACCTATTATGAACTACAGATAATCTTGATTTTGTTTTTGTTTTCTACTAGAATAGATCATCATGCATTCATTTAATTACCTTTTTTATTTTATTTTTTACATATTTTACATTATTGTAGCTCCTCTCTTCCCTGTAACGCTCTCTTTAGTTCTGAATCGAATGGACCAACTGTGATTGGTCAACAGTTTCAAGCGTGTATCGGAAAATTCACTCTCACAATATTTTTAGCATGTTAATGGATATGACAATGTAAATGTATTTGGTATTGGCGACTAGATCTGATGAGCATGCTGTTGCTGAGCAGGTATGGACTTGAGAGTGCCAATGATACACAGACAAGCTGCAGTGTACATTAAAGATATGCTGCTGCAGCATGAATTGGCATATACAAATCCTGAAGCAGATCTAGGCAGGTGGCGCTGGGGGAGGTAGAGGATTCACAGAGGATATCTGATAACGCACTGTAGGACCAGCTTACAGCAAACACTGAACCAGACTATATAAATGTTGAAAAAGCAAGCTCATTGGCTGCAGAATCTGCAAAGACCAATCAGCTTTTGTCATGTGGTAAATGATGTGATTGCTAGCAGATTGCATAGGACCTTTCTGTTGTCAATTTTAGGAACGAAAGAACTTGTGGTATTTCTAAAGGTTTGATTCTCTCAAGTCTGCACTCAATGCATCTTTGATATCAAGAACACATCCGGGTACTTCCACCTATCCTCTGTTCTTGCATTCTTCAGCATTGGAATTGAACATCAATGGTACGAGAACACAAGGACACAAGATCACATGAGGACGCATATTGAGAAACAGCCACTGGCTAAATTTCAAATAGCATACTAATCTTACTATTTCTGCAAACAGCAGTGATATTTAATTTAAAGATATTGGCTACTATTTTCAGTTGTGTCTTGATGGTCACATGCAACATTCATTCACTGTGTTTATCCTGCAAGGCTTCTACAATCTATGTCTCTTGGCATAAACTTTTTTTTTATTGTTTGGTTATTGTGCTTCATCACCTGAGATTTCACTCATAAGCTCCCCTTGTGTCAGGTGTGGGTCTGGCTGCTGTGGTTCTGTCCTTCTGGCTCAACATCTATTACATCATCATCATTGCCTGGGCTCTCTACTACCTCTTCAGCTCTTTCAAAGCAGTGAGTGTCTATCAAAAAGCATAAAGTCACCAATGTGCATTCTACTCTCTCTCTCTCTCTCTCTCTCTCTCTCTCTCTCTCTCTCTCTCTCAAAATCAAAATCAAAATCAAAATTTGTTCATATTTACAAAATACACTTAAGTTGGTCAGTAAAAACCTCTTTTATTTTCAGAGACAAATATTTTATTGAATTTTACAAATTTGGGGTTGTATTATGAATATCCGCCATATTCAATATTGAGTGGTGTTAACAGAATGACTGACTGTATTTTGTCTACTATAACTTAAAAATGGCTCATTAACTTTTTGCATAATAAAGTGGGGGTTTTGTTTGTTATATGTTATCCTTTGACCTCTAAATAATCATTTGATTACTTAATGAAAAAATGTTAAGGTATCACAATGATTTTTTTTAAATTGCATTCATTGGTCATATAGGTTTTTTGGTGTTCATTCTCACCATCCGTGTCTTTATCTGCTCCAGTGAATTCAGCTACACTTGCCTGGAATTTCTTGAAAGTCTTCTCAGAATCGTTCCTTCTTTCAAGTTCTCTCTTCCTCCCTTTTCTCTCTCTCCGCCTCCTTGACCCCTTAAGCTTTCTGTGGCTCTGTCTTTGCTCTAGAGAGTGTTTTAAAGGCTCCACAGAAATAATAACTGCCTCTGTTTTGTGGAAATCGAAGTGCAGTTTCTGCCATGGGAATAAGAGCTTGTCTCTAAAGCAGTGCAGAGGGAATATGAAACAAAAAAGGCCTTTGTATTATGAATGCATTGTGCTGCTATTTTTTAATGCTTTTTATTTTCCATATATATATATTTGAACAAATACTTTTTAAAACATTTGTCTGGTGGACTAAAATGGAGTGGGAAAAAATCTTGTAGGCTTACATTGGAGGAGGGACCGTAACCAGTCAGAACACATTTCATCTAGCAACAACCAATAACTCCTAAATGACCAAAATGGCATGTGACGCTTTTAAACTACTAAGCATAGCAACGCCATGGTAACCACCTTAAACCCTAGCAACCGCATAGTAACCAAATAAAAAACAGCTTCAAAGAAGAACACTTACTTAGCATATTCTTCAAAAGATTATTAACTTATAACGCAAATAATATAGGCTACTTTAAAAGAATATTCTTAAGTGCAAACTCAATGCAATATTTTCATACACTTATTTGCATGTTAATTGCAACTAAATGGAAATTTAATTATCGTTTAATTAAGGTTTTGTATTAAATGCAAATAGCTGAACCACTTAAGTAGGATAAGTATATTTTTTTATATGTAATTTCATAATTATATCTGTTATCTTTGAAATATGGTTAAAGTGTGATGTCAAATGTACTGACAAACATTTATGATAAACTTTTAGTTTGACATTATTACAAAGTGCACATTTTAAAAATGTACGTAAATATGTTAAGAAACATAGACATGAAAGTGTACTCTCGTTAAATATACTGCTTAAATTAAGTGGTCTTTTATTTCATTAATATTATATTATCTGCAAGTACAGTCTGTAAAATATTATTTTAATTATTGAAGCACACTTCAATAATGTGTGAACAGAACAGGTGCAGGAACTAATTAACAACCAGGGAAACTGACGATAACTGCAAACTCAGGCAAAACACAGGAACATAATAGTACATACATGTGACAACAATGAAGCACACTTTCCTTTCACAAGGGTATTCCAAATCTTCACCCATTTTAATACTCTCTCTCTCCTTAGGAGTTACCATGGCAAACGTGTGATCACCCTTGGAACACTGATCGCTGCTTTTCCAACTACAGTTTGATGGACACCACCAACCTGACCAGTGCCGTCACTGAGTTCTGGGAGTGAGTCAACACAATTGTGATTTTAACACTTTGGTGTTACAAAAAAATAAATAAAATACAGTTGTAGTGTAAGTTAAAATCTTGTTGCACTGATCAAATAGGTATTTTCCTGTCTGAGCTGTGCTTAGTGGTTAGCACATGTGCTTGGGTGTGTGAGATTTCATATCTGACACAGCACTCATAATCTCAAATTTGGTCTTGTGCAAGAAGGCCTTTACACAAATATGATCGGTATGTCATGCACAAGATTTAAATCAAGTTTGGAATCATTGATATTAAACCCTGACGTGTACAGGTCCTTCTCAAAAAATTAGCATATTGTGATAAAGTTCATTATTTTCCATAATGTAATGATAAAAATTAAACTTTCATATATTTTATATTCATTGCACACCAACTGAAATATTTCAGGTCTTTTATTGTTTTAATACTGATGATTTTAGCATACAGCTCATGAAAACACAAAATTCCTATCTCAAAAAATTAGCATATCATGAAAAGATTCTCTAAACGAGCTATTAACCTAATCATCTGAATCAACTAACTAACTCTAAACACCTGCAAAAGATTCCTGAGGCTTATAAAAACTCCCAGCCTGTTTCATTACTCAAAACCGCAATCATGGGTAAGACTGCCGACCTGACTACTGTCCAGAAGGCCATCATTGACACCCTCAAGCAAGAGGGTAAGACACAGAAAGAAATTTCTGAACAAATCGGCTGTTCCCAGAGTGCTGTATCAAGGCACCTCAGTGGGAAGTCTGTGGGAAGGAAAAAGTGTGGCAAAAAAACGCTGCAAAACAACAAGAGGTGACCCGACCCTGAGGAAGATTGTGGAGAAGGACCGATTCCAGACCTTGGGGGACCTGCGGAAGCAGTGGACTGAGTCTGGAGTAGAAACATCCAGAGCCACCGTGCACAGGCGTGTGCAGGAAATGGGCTACAGGTGCCGCATTCCCCAGGTCAAGCCACTTTTGAACCAGAAACAGCGGCAGAAGCGCCTGACCTGGGCTACAGAGAAGCAGCACTGGACTGTTGCTCAGTGGTCCAAAGTACTTTTTTCGGATGAAAGCAAATTTTGCATGTCATTCGGAAATCAAGGTGCCAGAGTCTGGAGGAAGACTGGGGAGAAGGAAATGCCAAAATGCCTGAAGTCCAGTGTCAAGTACCCACAGTCAGTGATGGTCTGGGGTGCCATGTCAGCTGCTGGTGTTGGTCCACTGTTTTATCAAGGGCAGGGTCAATGCAGCTAGCTATCAGGAGATTTTGGAGCACTTCATGCTTCCATCTGCTGAAAAGCTTTATGGAGATGAAGATTTCATTTTTCAGCACGACCTGGCACCTGCTCACAGTGCCAAAACCACTGGTAAATGGTTTACTGACCATGGTATTACTGTGCTCAATTGGCCTGCCAACTCTCCTGACCTGAACCCCATAGAGAATCTGTGGGATATTGTGAAGAGAAAGTTGAGAGACGCAAGACCCAACACTCTGGATGAGCTTAAGGCCGCTATCGAAGCATCCTGGGTCTCCATAACACCTCAGCAGTGCCACAGGCTGATTGCCTCCATGCCACGCCGCAATTTCTTTCTGTGTCTTATCCTCTTGCTTGAGGGTGTCAATGATGGCCTTCTGGACAGCAGTCAGGTCGGCAGTCTTACCCATGATTGCGGTTTTGAGTAATGAAACAGCCTGGGAGTTTTTAAAAGCCTCAGGAATCTTTTGCAGGTGTTTAGAGTTAATTAGTTGATTCAGATGATTAGGTTAATAGCTCGTTTAGAGAACCTTTTCATGATATGCAAATTTTTTGAGATAGAAATTTTGGGTTTTCATGAGCTGTATGCCAAAATCATCAGTATTAAAACAATAAAAGACCTGAAATATTTCAGTTGGTGTGCAATGAATCTAAAATATATGAAGTTTAATTTTTATCATTACATTATGGAAAATAATGAACTTTATCACAATATGCAAATTTTTTGAGAAGGACCTGTATGTTTGAATGTGCAATTGTGTTACCAACCCAATCTCACGACAATTCGTACGCATTTTATGAGGTGGCTAATTCGAATGAATTCATATGACCTCACTCGTACGAATTCGTATGATTTTTGCTAAATCGTACATATGTTACGAGTTGTCCAATTGGTAGGAATTCGTACGAATGACCAACCCCTGACCCCGCCCCTAAACCTACCCATCACTGGGGTTTAGACAAATCGTACAAATTCGTACGTGTGAGGTCGTACGAATTCATATGAATTAGCCACCTCGTACTCACTTGTACGAATTTGTGCGAATTGGTCTTGAGATAGCGTTGTTTATACTGTTTCTTTAACTATTTCTTTCTTTCCCGTTCAAAACATTGACCAATAAAAGCATAATCATGTTTAATGCCTGACTAACAGATATTTGTTAACTCTACAGGAGGAACATGCATCAGTTAACAAATGGTTTGGAGGAACCAGGGGAATTGCGCTGGCCGTTGGTTGGAACTTTGGCGTTGTCTTGGATTCTTGTTTATTTCTCAATATGGAAAGGAGTGGAGTGGACAGGGAAGGTGTGATATTCTTTCTTTTCCTCATATAACAACCTAGAATGTTGTATTTCCTACATCTTACCTATCCTCATCCCCTTTGTGCATACTTGCCTTCTCTTTTATCTAGTTTATTCACACGCTTGCTTTTGGTTTCTTCTTGTTTTTCCATTTTAGGGCAAGCTTTATTGATCAGCTTTATTTTCAAAGCCCAGTAGACTTCATGTTTTATGTAATTGTTTTGTTGCTTTCTACAAATCCATAGGAGAACAAAAAAAAAATGTTTTGTAAGTATTTAATGAGAAATCTTTGAGTTCAGATCTTTAACTTGAAATTGCTCTAAAGACTTTAGCAAATCTGAGCACAGTTTTGCGATCTTTTCAGAACTGTTTTTCCCCTCAGGAAAAAGAAACAGGAAACTCAACTGTGGAAGCTCAGTTCGATCTCATTACTTTCTAGATATACACAATGTATTTATTTAGCATATTATACATTCTTGTTGTCCAAGTCCATTTTTTGACATAAGTGTTGCAGAAATTGCACAGTTTAAGCACTATGATGAGTAGCCGATGGACATGTCTTGATATTAAATTGTAAGCCATTTAAATTATGTATTTATTTATTTTTTTGGAGAGAAGGGAAAATGTCTCTCTTTATCTGCCCTTTCTCTGAGGATAATTGAATTTTAATGTGATCCCTGCTCTGGGGAAGAAGAAATACATTTTCTGGCAGTCTATAACCTTGATGGACATCACTAATTAAGGACAATCATTATCCTACACAGCAAAAACGTGTTCCTACCAATCATCAAACAGAAGCCAGAGAAAGCATAACACTAACAAGTTAATAATGTTGTACTCTACACCTACTTTAAAATGATTGACTCTGTAACTCTCTCTCTTTTTTCATTTATCTCTCATCCTCCTCAGGTGGTGTATTTCTCAGCCACATATCCCTACTTCATGCTCTTTATTCTGTTTTTCCGTGGAGTCACTCTCCCTGGGGCGATAGATGGCGTTCGCTTTTATGTCACCCCAGACTTCAAAAAGCTTTTAAAATCTGAGGTAAAAATCCAGAAATGTATTTTATATTTTGAATGATATTTGATATCTTGAATTTGATAACTTAAAACACATGTACATCATTTCAGAACATTCATGTTTGAAAGTGCTGGGGAATAACATTTTTCAGCGGATTGACAGCTGATTTCACAGGACCACGCTCATATTCATAGATATTCACATTTTTCAAAATTTTTATGGTAAACTGAAATATAATGTCATTACTATTCAACTATGCAAAATATATTTGTAGCATTTGTAATGATAAATTTGCAATTTAGTACATTTAAAATATATAAACGTTAAATGCAATATTGGATAACACTGTTAAAGTACTTTGCATGTGCTTTAGTATGTTCATCAACATATCAAAATAAGTGAACTTTTTTTAAAGCACAACACAAGATTATTAAAATATAATGATTTAAAATGTGATAAGCATCTTAACATTATAACAAAAGTGAACTTGCAAAGAAACATATCCATGAAACATACCCTCTTTACACTTAAATGGCCTTTTATTTGATTAATATTATATTATCTACAAGTATACATGAAGTTAAAAGTATACTCAGTTTTCAATACACAGATCCTGAGCCAATAACCACGTCTGATAGAATGAATATTTTATTATTAACTATTAGATAAACTAATATATCCTGAACTTCATAATAAGATGATACAGTGTTTGAGAATGTGTTTATTTTGACTATCAATAGTATGCACACATAACTATTTTTCATTTACTATAACCACTGTTTCAATTATACAGTATGGGTGTTAAGAAGGTAATCAGCCTTTTTGTATTTTTAGATTAATTCAATGATATTTTAAATTTTATAACACAATTACTGTTAATATTTGAGACATATTTGAAGCTTTAGGATAAGCATTTTTCTGAGTAAGTGAGCAAAACAAAAATGTTTTAACTGACTGTTTTAACTCTAAGCCCCCCTTAAAATATTAATGAGACTTAAACTGTTGCTGTCCGTAAATTTCACAGACAAGCTTTTCCTCTTTTCTATGTCCACGGAGGATGCCATTTTAGAGTTTATTGAAAGCTTCAGTATTTTACAGACATTATTATTCAAAGATATGGTATCCTCAATATTTCTGTTCTCTCTTATCTTGCAACATGTCAAGCTACACTTTAAGAATAGCTTAAGTAGTTTACAGAAATCTTCAGGTTGGCTAAATAATATTTCAATTGCATATAACTAACAAAAATGGTAATATGCACTGACAGTTCTGATACTATCAATATTTCTCATTTTGCATTTCTTCTCAGGTGTGGTTGGATGCTGCCACTCAAATCTTCTTCTCGTATGGTCTGGGTTTAGGTTCTCTCATTGCTCTTGGAAGTTACAACTCCTACAACAATAATGTCTACAAGTAAGAAATACTAGTCTCTGTCCAGATGTTCAGACATTATGTACATATGGTGCGTACTTGTCATGCAATCTGATGTGCAGAATTGCTTTTTCTCTGAAATTATTTTCAATTTGTGCTGTACAATTTTTTCACTTTTGATTCAGCTGACCTGATTGTTGTTCCATCTATAGAGATTCTATCATTGTGTGCTGTATAAACTCCTGCACCAGTATGTTTGCTGGGATCGTCATATTTTCCATTGTGGGCTTTATGTCGCACATCACAAAGAGACCCATTGAAGAACTGGCTGCTTCAGGTCATTATGTCTCTTATACATTTACAAATTCCATTATTGCAAACCCTTATGAAAAAGTACACTTCAGCATACTTTTAAAAAGAGTAGTTATTACAGGAAAAAAAAGGAATCATGACTTTTGGCATGATTTGGTATGAACATGACATGCTTTTTTTGTTGTTGAAATTGTGAAATTAGACTCATATTTACACTTATGATGTTCAGGTCCTGGTTTGGCATTTCTGGCATATCCGCAAGCAGTCACACAGCTTCCCATGTCTTCACTCTGGTCTATTCTCTTCTTTTCAATGCTCATGATGCTGGGATTGGACAGTCAGGTACTACACACACACACACACACACACGCTCTTCACTATTTGTTGAATCAAAATATATGATAACTAAATGATAGTTATTTTGGCCAAAATTTTTAAACTTATTCATTTACTTAAAAAAAAAAAGTTACAAAAAGCGTAACTTAAAGTTACTCCAAAGCCTTGCTGCAGAAATTCAGTCTGTATGGTCTAAATTCAGACTACATGTTTCTATTTCCTAGTTCTAAAATAACTAACTACTAAAAAAATGCTAGTAATTTAATGTTATGTTGATGTGTGAAGTGGAATTGCTCAAACATTCCAATACGTTTTTATAAAAGTGTCTTATAATCAACTGTCAACCATCATGAAAGCACTGTTTCAGTGCATGACGTGAGTTTATTAATGTGTACATGCACACTTGTCTGTGACAGTTTTGTACAGTGGAAGGCTTCATAACCGCTCTAATGGACGAATATCCCACAGTACTGAGGAAGAGAAAGAAAGTCTTCATCCTCATTGTCTGCATTATATCCTTCATCATCGGCTTTTCCAACATCACCCAGGTAAAGATGACTGCCTGAAAACTATCTGTTCTCTTCAGCATCAGACAGTAAGTTATGATCTCATAGTAATGTGTGTGCTCTTTTTTAGGGCGGCTTATACGTGTTCAAATTGTTTGACTACTACTCGGCCAGTGGAATGTGTCTCCTGTTCTTGGTCTTCTTTGAGACAACCTCCATTTCTTGGTTTTACGGTACATCTCTTAATTTAAACTGAGACTACACAGGGTTGAGACATTTTTAGTTTGACAAATATATGTCAATATATATATATATATATATAGATCTGAATGTGATCGAAAGTTTCTTAAAAATGAACAGTTCAAGCTAACCTCTGTACAATTATGTTAAAGGAATATTCTGGGTTAAATACAGTGTAAACTCAAGGTGCGGACACATTGACCTTTATTTGGTGAATTTTTCATGGGCTTTTCATGGGCAAAATATTTCCCTATGTAGTTAAAGTTGGTCATGCCGATTTGCCACGTTGACTTGATTTGAAAGTGGCTTCTGTGTGAGCAGTGCTTCAAACATCATTGCACTATTGACAATAGACAATGGACTTTTTGTTGCCAAATTTCACCAAAATTCTGCTAATTTGTGTGTGTGTGTGTGTGTGTGTGTGTGTGTGTGTGTGTGTGTGTGTGTGTGTGTGTGTGTGTGTGTGCGTGTCTGTGTGTGTGTGTGCGTGTGTGCGTGTGTGTGTGTGTGGTTATTCATCTCTTCTCTTCTCTCTCTCTCTAGGCGCAGAGAAATTTTATAAAAATATTGAAGACATGATTGGTTATCGGCCTTGTGGCTTTTGGAAACAATGCTGGATGTACTTTACTCCAACAATTTGTTTGGTAAGTATATCACTTGCAACTTGCAACATCTTTGATATGTTTTCAAAGTTGAACTACTTTAAACTAGACAGGGTTACAATTGAAAGATGCGTTCACACTTGTAGTTCGGTTCACTTGGTTCTTTTGGTCCGGACCAAAAAAAAAAGGACATTTAGTCCTGGTTTGCACTATCATTTTTAACACCAAAATATATAAAACTACACACACACGTGTTGCTTGTCAAACATATATAACCAAAACAGTGCTGTGCACTGGGCTAAATGTGCTCGCTGTATGTGCGTACTTATGATGGTACATGGTGGAGCTGACGACTTGTGAAGAGCTTATTAAACGTGTAAAGGAGTCAAAACGGCTGCAGGAATCCAAACGAAGATCTGCTGCCTGTAGAGAACTGTGATGGGCAAAATTGTGACTATGACGTAAAAACAGGCATGCTTGAACATTCTGTCCTTTTTAGTAGAGGTCGACTAATAGTGGATTTTACCAATGCCGATAACCGATTAATCAACCGATTATTTTTAAATGGATAATGAATAAAACCAACATAACATATAAAATAGTGCTGAACTTTATTATAGAAATAAAACAACAGCAAGGGACCATGAAAATATACTGTACTTTTATAAAAATAAATAATACTAATTTATTATTTATACCTTGATCATTCATGTTAATTCATAGTGCATTACCTAATGTTAAGAGACACAACTTTAAAATGTATTAGTAAATGTTGAAATTAACAATGAAAAAACCTTGGTCAAGGTTACAAATGGACTCTTATTGTAGAGTGTTATCATTTCATATAAATCCAAACAGTTATGCTTGAAGATGGCACTCTTTAAATATCTATACAAAGGCCATAGCATTGAAAATAGATGCACGTGTATTGTAGGTATATATCACACTTTACTTGCTTCTATTTTAGAACACTTGATGATTATCTAATCAAAATAACAAATTATGGATTACAGTGAAGATAAAGAATAACTGAAATTGGATAGGTTTCTGATTTGTTTCTTTTGCCTGCATGAACATATATATTTGCTTTCTCATGTCACTAGCTTTAAATATGCAACTTTGCTGGAGAACGAATGCATAAAAGCTACCAGCAGGATATAAATAAATGCAAATCATGACATTCAACATTTGGGTTGGACTTGTGTGATTTTTTGTCACATTGTTTTAACCGCTTGAGTGTGTGCATTAGTACTAATGTTAGCGTCCTCTCAGCCTCGATGACAAACATGCTGTTGTTATACACTAATGCAGCATCTAGTCAATTAAATAATTGGTTATCCAGTTAAACACTCATGTCCTTAATTAACTGAGGATTGATTTGTCTTATGTGTTTCCTGATTGTAGGGTGTTTTCACATTCAGTGCCATAGAAATGACTCCTTTGACATTAGGGAAGTATGTGTACCCGGCCTGGGGTCAGGGCATCGGCTGGCTAATGTCCCTTTCTTCCATGATTCTTGTACCCGGATATATCATCTATATGTTCTTCACTACCAAAGGCAGCATCCGACAGGCAAGACCTCTGATGGATTTAGTGCACTCTTAGATAAATATTATAAAACTTGTAACTTTTAGGGTACAACAGCCTGTCACTTGGGCAGTACCCATAAAGGGCCATCTTTGTACGTTATTTAGCCATACAAGTTAATTGAAGTGCCTTAAGGCTACATACAGTACTTTTATGGGTTGATAAGGTACAAAGTTGTCCTTTTAAGGGTACTGACCCAGTGACAAACTACTGTACCCCTAAAAGTATTTTTAATTTTTTTTTATTTGTTTCTGGCCTAACAATTTTCACATTTTGTCACAGTTGCCTCTTTGCCAACGGCTTCCAAATGTACTTCCTTCCCTATAAACCTCCTTCCTTACCAACTTCCTTCTGAATTCAAAACATTCTTCATTTTGATCTCACAAACTTCCTTCCTTTCAAACAGGGTAACAGGGTCTGAACCTCCAAATGTACTTTCTTTCTTATAAACTCCTTTCCCTACTTCCTTCAAATCTTCCTTCCATCGTTTCAAGCAAACAAACCTCTGAATAATTAAAAATACATCCTTCCTTCTGTTCTTCCTTCCTTCAGAATAAACTTGCTGTCACACCTTTGAAAGTCCTTTCCTTTCAAACTTCCCTTCTGAACAAAGAAACTTCCGAACTTCCAAATATACTCCCACATGAATTTCCTTTCAACTAAACCTCTTTCCTCCCTTCTTTCATTCTTCCTCCTGAACAATCTTGCAAACAAACTTACTTCACTCTGGATGTATTTTTTCCAAACTTGCATACTTCCTTCATTTGGAAATTCCAAATGTACTTCTTTCTAAATTTCCATTCTTACAAAATTTCTCTCTCTCTCTTTTTTTTTTATTCTGTAGTAAAGTACAATAATGGTCATTGGTTATTGTTTTTCCCTATCAGCGCTGGCATAAGATGACCAAACCCAGAGAGGTCACAATTTCGGATGCCAATGATCTCACACAACAATCCTCACGGACAGGAAGTATGGATGAAGCTTCAGTCTGACATAATTTCCTCTTTCCTGTACAATGGCCATTAAATCAATGGCAAAATAACTATTCCTCCATTCCTCCATTTTCTGTTGGAGAATCTACAGCAGATTGAAGTGGATTACACACATGTTCATCTGTTTTCTTGCATTTCTTTCTCTGCATCCCTCTATGATGTTGCATCACGTAATATGAGGGGCTGCAGTCTGTCTTGAAAGGAGAAATTAATTTCAGTGACTATCAGTATAAAGCTAAAAATAATCCAGGCAGTTGATAGGCCATTGGAATGCCTACGTAACCGTTGCATTCCTGTGTAGTATACAATTTCTCACAGTCTTTACTGTACCTCAAGTTGGCGAGTGAATGCATGCGTTTAGTGCTCTGTTTCTCTTGGTTTCAGCATATATGGTAAAATTATAGTGGCTCATTTTGAAGGCCATGTATGATTATTCTTGTCACAATGTATTGAACTAAATTAAAAGGAAATCCATTTGTATTTTTGAAAGAACTGTAATAACAGAATTAAATTGACACAAGGTAGTTGACAACACATGTATACTAACTGTTTTTTTTTTTTTTTGTTTATCAACATTAAGATTTTAGTTTCAAAATTGAATGTATAAGGGAGAGTGTATATCCCAGACAGCAACATAGTGTCTGGACAATTCCGGACCACATCTGGTACGCATTGAATCCACATGTACCAGATGTGGGCTGAATCTGGGCCGACACTAAGTTGCTGTCTGGGAACTTAGGTTACGTAACTGTCCACCATTTATTTTTCACCATTTTAATAACTTTTTGCCTTTACAAGCTCATTGTATATGGCCTTGCAGTGTGCCAAATTTTGCAGTACAACTAGTCCCTCAATTAATATGAGGTGATAAAGGCTGCATGCATAATAATTTGAAAAGCATTAGCAAACTAGTAAAATTGATTCAGATGGAGGATTGTATGTCATTCTCCAAGAAATGTAAAATTCACAAAAGAATAAGGTCAAGGTCTAATGAAACCTATATGATATATCATACAAAACAGACTGAAAATCTAGTATCTTGAAAAACTTAACTCAAAAAAGTTGTGTAAATGAATTTTCTTTGTAACGTATTGATTTGAAAAAAGTATTTTTTTCATCTGATTTATTATTAAAACTGCTCCTTAAACAGGTTTTACATAATAAAATGGCTTTTCTGTGAACCTCGAAGACTTTCTGGGTTTCTGGGTTTTTTTTCTGAGCATCATTAGTTAGATGGCAATATTGTTTTAATCTAACGAAAAACAAAAACATTGTACCATGCATTGTTTTCATTCATTTCAGCATTTACATTACAGCATTCATGTTAAATTGTAAGAATAATGTCTCGGTTACATATGTAACCTCCGTTCCCTACTCGGCGTTACGCTGTGATGACGAATGGGGTTTCGCTTAGAAAGCCTATCAACTTTGAGTATTACAAAACGAGCCAATGGCAAGGAAATGCCGTAGATCTGTGGAATTTGCATAGTGTAATTCCGCCCCACCTCATGGGTATATAAGGAAGTATGTACGCTGGCAACATGCAATTATGTTACCTACTGAGGAGCCGAGACTGAACTCAGACTGTTCCAGCGATACAGCGGAAGTGGCAGGGAGACGTAACGTCTCCATTCCTTACTCAGGGAACGAGGGTTACATACATAATCGATATGTTCCCCTTGCCACCATAACAGACTAAGAGCTGGTCTGAGGTCCTGAAACACTGCGTTCTGTCTATGTAAGCATGGAGGGCGCGTACTGGACAGAGCAGTGCCAAGGCTGGGTCTGCCTCCTCCAGAGGCAGCGCTTGCAGGTTCACCACCTGGTCTCGAAAGGGAGTGGTGGGAACCTTGGGCACATATCCAGGCCGGGGTCTCAGGATCACGTCCAGGAGCCCACAGCAGCATGTTGCTTGCACATGGCACCCCTGCCCGTAGTGGAGGCATCTGTTGAGACAACAACATAACTGGAAACTCGTTCTAAGGGTACTCAGGCCCGTAGAAAGGAGAGGTTCGACCACGGGGTGAAGGTCTGACGGTAGGAGTAACTGGTACTCCGAGTGTGCCTGGTTGCCATGCCCATCTCGGGACTCGATCGCGAAGCCAGTGCTGAAGCGGTCTCATATGAAGCAGTCGGAGCGGGGCTGCCGCTGTTGATGTCATATGCCCCAGGAGCCTCTGAAAAAACTTCAGTGGAACCGCACTTTTGCTCTGGAATTGACTCAGGCAAGTCAGCAGTGACTGCGCGCGCTCGCTTGTAAGCTGTGCGCACATGGCGACCGACTCGACCATCCCAAGAAAAGAGATCCTCTGCACGGGGGAGAGTTTGCACTTTTCCCAGTTGAGCCGAAGGCCCAAACGGGTGAGGTGCCGGAGCACCAGATCCCTGTGTTCGCAACCCTGGTCTCGTGAGTGAGCTAGGAGCAGCCAGTCGTCAAGATAGATCAGGATGCGAACCCGTGTTGCCGGAGTGGCACAAGGGGTGCCTCGACGACTTTTGTGAAGACGCGAGGGGAAAGGGCTAACCCGAATGGGAGAACCTTGTACTGGTATGCCGGAAACAGTCTGTGTCGAGGAAGAATGGAGACATGAGAGTACGCGTCCTTCAGGTCGATCGCTGCAAACCAATCCAACAGACAAACACATTTGAAAATGCGCTAGTCTGTCAACATCTTGAACGGAAGCCTGTGAAGGGTTCGGTACAAGACGCGCAGGTCCAAGATTGGTCATATTTCATCACTCTTCTTGGGTACAATGAGGTAGGGGCTGAAGAAGCCGGACTTCATTTCGGCTGGAGGGGCGGTCTTTGATTGTACCTTTCGCCAGTAGGGTAACGACCTCTGCATGCATGACAGGGGCATTGCCAGCCACCAGGGTAAAGCAGATTCCACAGAAGCGGGGAGGAGATTGTGCAAACTGAATCACATAGCCGAGCCTGATGATTATCGTGAGCCAGCGGGACAGATTGGAAAGCTCCAAAAACTGAACCAGCGGGGTCACGTGAACCACAGATGTACCCACGATTTGGCAGCGAGGCGGAATGACCGACCCAGACGTGGGAGGCGGAGTGTCCCGGTGTGGGGGCAAGGTCATATGCCGCATCCTGACAGAGGAGGCCAGGGAAGGACCAGCGTTCCATGGGGGCCTCCTCTGTCGGGGGTCTGGGGAGCAGGAGCGCCGCATCGCCTGGCGTTCGGCAGGCTGCAGTGCTGGTACGGGCTGGGGCGCCTTCCTGCGACTACCTCCATGGCGCGCCCGGGTAAAGGCTGCTGCTGGGGCCGGGCGGGAGGGGCGGAAGCCGCAGGAGGGCGGCCTTGGTGGCGAATGGACTGTGGCGCCTGAGCCGGCGGCTGGGTTGCAGCAGCTGCCTGTGGGGTCAGAACATGTTTGATCACCTCAGTCTGCTTCTGGGCGGCCGAGAACTGTTGGGCAGAGTCCTCGACCAGTGTGAAAGAGGTGTGTGTGTGGACCGGAAAAGTTTTCCTTAGCTTTTTTTGTGTACAGCCGACAATGTTGTCAAAACAATCCCTGTTCACACAGATCAACTGAAAAAACAACTAAAAACGCTATATTATGCATGTGTAATGGAAGCAAGCTAATAGCTGTGCATGTAAACCTCACTCTCCTGGCCTCCCATGCTGGAGACAGCATGGGAGCGCGCCAACCTCCCATGCTGGAGACACCGGTTCAAATCCCACTCGGAGTGGGTCGAGAAGGACCGGTTACATTTGGTGCCGTGACCCGAATGGCAGTGAGGTTTAGGGGTTTGAGTGTAACAGAAGCAAACTAGTAAGAGCTGTGCGAGTAAACCTCACTCCCAAGGCCTTAAGAGGCGTGCTAGCGACTGATGCTAGACACTGCAGTCCTTAGCATGCGGTCCTGACGTATTTCCTGTTGAAACAGGAAGTTTGGCTGGGACATATCGAAGGGCTCAAGCTTTCATAGACATGAACTAAAACATTGATTTCATGGAGTCTTTAACATCGTACAGCACATTGAATTTATTCAATATAGTCTCTTTTCATTTTACGTCAAATTAAATGGGCCTATGCCATCTGCTCTGATCAAGGTCTATGTGAAGTGTAACCAAAGCTACAAAGAGAACATTTATTGTGATGATTGTATTTATTTTTATCCTCACAAAATAATTTGTTGATTAGTTTCAAATTCTATAAAGGCAAACAGTAAGTGATTAATACAACAACAACAAACAAAAAAAAAAACAGGAAATTAAACAATAAGAATGTCTTGAGAGGACCTATGATTTTACTTTATTTCTCGCATACTTTCACATAACAATCCAGTAGAGCAAAGCAGCAGTATTGAAGCCAAAACCAATGTACACAGTGATAGTTTATTACTGCCTTCCATTATAGCAGCAGTTCTGACAGGAAAAATAGATATTATAAGTTTGTTGACCTCTGACCTGTGTTGATCGATGGCTCTGCATTTCAGTTGCAAAAAGGCACCATCATTTACTGATACAACAAACCACTCATGTCAGTCTTAAATGGACAGTAAAGAAATAACCAGACCACACATGTAGGCCTGGAATAGACAGAAAACATGTTTAATAGAATGTGGACAAAATCATATAGACAAAGTAAAACACACAATTGTATAATGGGCCTTTCAAACATACTTTTAAATAACTTGCTAACTCACAATAATTTGCTGTCAAAAGTAGTGCTTATAAACGTTGATGCTATGCTGTCTTAAAGTTCTCCTGGGTTGTTTTAATGAGTTGTGAAGTCATCAGTCAAACATGATGTGTGTTCAAGTGATCTTGTTTGGAATAAAATGTGCGCTTTAAGCATTTCTTTTCTTCCTGTCTTCACTTCCGAACATAAACTCTTAGCTTTTTAGCTCTGCTGCTACAAAACAAAAGGATGCACATTAGTGTATAGTTAATGCCTCCTATGTATTTTATAATTCTTGTGTTGCCCCAAAGAATGATGGGAAACATGGGTTTTATCACACAAGAATGTTTCTTCAATAAAAACATAGCTAAATAACAGTTTAATAAAAAAACAGATAAATGAGTAGTTAACATACAAGCTAATGATGATTAAGACATTATGGTGTCTCTCGAGTGCAGTCATCTCATAAATACCATCATTCTGATATGACTTGAAGGCTGCATAGCACACCAGTGCAATAGCTCTTCTGCAGGCAAAACCAAGGTTAGCATTAGCATAATAGCCTTTGGTTGTGTGAAGGCTTTAATTCAACACTCATGTGTTGAGTTAGATCACATCTTATTTGCTAGCCAGGGCACATTCGCTCAAGCATAATAAACTCCTCAAAACCAGGGTCATGCACAATTCATCTGGCTCCCTGTTTCCATCACCTCCACGCCAACTCCCTCAGGGGAGAAATGCAAGGCTACGAAGAGAGAAAGACAAAAAGTGAACTCCTGTCACTCAGTATTATTTATAAAGGAAACCATTCACCATTTTTAAGCAGGTTGTGCAATTCTCCTACACACTTATTTTCCAGACTAAGCTGCTGTTGAAATATTTGATCAATCTCCATGACAGCTATCTGTTACTCTAAGGATGGATCTGTGAAGTATTTCATTATCTGTCATTATTTGCACACCCTCATGTTGTTACAAACTATTATTTTGTATGCAAGATTTTTTTTTTAAGAATATTCACACCGCTTTTTTCAATACAAAAGTAACATCTATGAATCCAACAAAGGCTCATTGGAAATGTATGCTCATATGTTGAAATGACCACTAGTGGCAAAAAACACAATTTTTTTTTCCTTTTTCACAAAAACTTGCTTGTTTGCTCAGCAGGTACAGTGTTGTACACTTGCGATGCATAAAACACAAGTCATGACACTCGACAAAAGAGCTCAAAGTATTGCAAAAGCAAGATAAAATGTCAATGGATTATTTCAGGAAACTATTTTTTTATCTCACGTTTGCTTCTGTTAACACTATCGGTTCGGTTTAGGCTATGGTTTAATATAAGTGGTAAATTATTTTAAAACGCTATAGCACATTAACCTTTTATTGCCACTCACTGGACATTTCATTTCCAAACTGCAGAAATACATGTATATCTTGCCACATTCATAACCATCGGTTTCAGAGAAAATTTAACGCTCTTTTAGTACCATCCACTGAACATTTCACTTTCATTGTGCAGCGACGTACAAGAACATCATATCACTTTGCAGATATGTCACCAAACGCATTTTTTTAGTTGATGAACGCATAATAAAGTAACAAATGTTGCAGTTGTGAGATATGAAATCATAATTCTGTGACATAAAGTCACAATTAACTTTTTTATTTTTTTTAACTCTGACACAACAACAGGCTTTGATATGAAGAAGATTAAATAATGACAGAAATTCTATTTTGGAATGAAAATGTGTGAGAAACAAAAGGATGCAGCGTTCATTCAGAGGAATAGACAATTCGCTGATGTCCAGGCTGTACAATTGAGTTTCTATATATATGAAACACCTGGTGTACAAATTGTCATTGTACATGGAAATAAAGACACAATGAGAAGAGGAAACAAAGATGAGATTCGGAGCTCCAAACAGCAGAAATATAATTATGAAACAAATGTCCAATCATAAGAAAACAGAGGAAATAGGACACACTTCTAACTATGGCATATCAATGGTGTTACGATTACAAATCCTACAGCTTAAAGTCAACATGAAATCAAATTAATACATATTCCTGGTTTCTGTGCTTCTAAAACAAATTTGTTTTTCTTATGTGATATTGCAAATAGCTATTTAGGCAATGTTTACAGTACATTAACATTAATTTACAAAAAATTATGAAAAAATAGGTGGTGAATTCTGTTTCATGTTGACTTTAATGGTAACACTTTACAATAAGGTTCATTAGTTAATGCATTAACTAACATTAACTAACCATGAGTAATACATTTGTTACTGTATTTGTTCATCTTTGTTAACGTTAGTTAATAGAAATAGAGCTATTCATTGTTTGTTCATGTTAGTTCACAGAGCATGAATTAATGTTAACAAGATTTTAATAAAGTATTAGTAAATGTTGAAATTAACATGAACAAAGATTAATAAATGCTGTATAAGTGTAGTTCATTATTAGTTCATGTTAACTAATGTAGTTAACTAATGTTAACTAACGAACCTTATTGTAAAGTGTTACCACTTTAATGTTTCAATGACAGCTTTTATCAGAAATGGTTGGATTGTGGGTAGTTAACATTTATCAGAGCTAATTCGTTGCTGCTTTATATGCTGATATATGAGCTACATACAAGCAAAACAAAATTAAACCATTGAAATGTTTTCCATTCAGCTGGGGGAAAACAACTATATAAAGCCAGACAAACATTTAGGTTAAATTGTTTTGTGCCAACAATGAGCATCTCAGTTGATGTTCCAAGTGTTACTTGGCTCTCGAAAATCTTCAAACAAAAGTTTTAGGAGTGAAACAGCGGAGATAGTGCTGACGATGTGTCTCTTGTTGTATGTAGTTGTGAGTATTGATGAAGGAATATCACAATGAAACCATGTTACCTTGTCTGAGTCATGTGACGACAGTAATTCAGCATTCTGTCATCTTTTCACAGAATGTCACAAACATACAACGTGTCCAAAGATGGTTGCTGGGATCGAATGGCCTTTTCACAATGGCCTTATACGTTCCAAGTTGCTACATAAAGTTCAAGTACAAGCATTAAAAGATCTCAGTCTTCTTTCAGGTACTCTCTGAAATTCCTGAGCGTGAGAACTATAGCCGTTGGAACAGGGTTCGCTGGCTGTGATTGGCTCTTTTTTCTATTGTTGAGCCAGGATACATTGCCACACACTAAAAGCCCTTTCACATGACTCGTGTCAGGGTTTTAACACAGCCCTCTGCATGCTTTGACCTTCACAAAGGCAATTTTACGAAGTTGCTAGGTAGTAAACAGTGAACAAAGTGAAAGCCAACGGAAGAGGTGACATGTATTTGAGCTTTACTCTTTCCCCATCATTGACCAAATTTTCTGGCCCTCCGTGTTTTCACTGTTATACGGTAGGGGGTGCTATTACACTTCTTCTGAAAGAGTACTGAATCTCTGGATCAGAACACAGCCGAAAAAGGAACAGAAACAAGCAATAAAAGCATTGCTTATGCATGTTTTAGTCTTTGGAATTACTTACCCACATTCAAGTGTTGATAAAGAAAGAATGCATGAAGCTAGAATATAACAGTTTTTTTTGTTTAAAAGCAGATGCTCTATTCTTTCTTTTGAAATATTGCATGTTCAGATATGCATACAACAAAATATTTTTGGGTCCATTAGATTTTTGTCAAAATGATCAAAATGTTGGCGGTAACTGGCGGTGACAAAAAACGCTAGCAGGGAAAGTCTCAAAACAGGAAAAAAGCTAATATTTCAGCCTAAATACCTGCATCTTATTCAACAACCAGATTAAAAACACTGTGTATAAACTGGTATTGCGCTACATGTAATTATATTTTATCTCTATTTTTCTACCCAAATAAAATTATTTGAGAAAGTGAGTGATTCACAAAATGTTCATGTTAATTGCTTGCAATTGTACATATTTTTTGAGATCCCTGACAGCAACATAGTGTCGGTCCAGAAACGGCCCACATCTGGTAAGAGTGGAATCCAGATGTGGCCCAGATCTGGGCCGACACTATGTTGCTGTCAGGGATGGCAGCTATAATGCATTAAATGATGATCAAACAATGGAGAAGAGTGTCATAAATGGCCATTTATACTTCTTCAGTCCACTGGGGCAATGCTGTACTTTCCTTAAAGCATTCCAAATTGTGGTAGTCCGCTGAGATTGTGACGAAAGAATGTATTTAATATGAGTTTTGGCAATGTTTGTGCCAAGATTTGAAAATCAGGTGCTAAAACAAGTACATGCAAATGAATGGTGCTACAGGTGGTGCAATTCATTAGCTAGCGAATTCCCTTTGAATATTGAAAACATGTTTTACTGATCTCATCTTGGTTTCATGTTTTGCATCGGCACTGCTCACGTGATGATAAGTCATGGAAATTTTCTGGTAATTATATTTTAAAAGATTAGCAGAAAATGAGGTCAAAGTTGAAATTGTCTTAATTTTGAGAGTCGTTTTCCAACGTTTGACCCAAGCGTCAACACACTTGGGAACAATGGTACGAGTCATGTGAAAGAGCCTTATTCCTTTCTACATTCTTAATTTACACACATATATCAGTTAAAAGAAGTGACATAAAAGACATTTTCAAAGACTGGTGATAAGGAAGTAAATCACATTTCACAGGGATACAACATCAGCCACATAAGTGGGGGAAGAAACAGTTTGTGGCAAATGGTACTGCTTAAATGTATATATATGTTTTCAAAGGTTTGTATACCTGTAGGGAATCTAAATGATCGATATAAGCACAAATGTTTACTCTAGCCCTAAGCGTTCAAGAGTGCAAAAATTCCACGGTGGAGGGTGTCCTCGTTTTGGCACGTACATAATTTTTCAGTCAAAAGCATACACACACATACACACTAAATAGACATCAGTAGGATAATAAAAGCCAAAAGGGTGATTTTACACTTAAAACCAGCTCCCACACAAAAGCAAGTGTCAGTGGAATTGAAACGCATGTTGTCGGGTATCACATTTTTTTCGTGAAATCATTTTGTCTATAACAAAATGCACCAGAAAAATCCTGTCAAGGACAAGTCCTCAGCAATATAATCTCAGAGAGTGTCCAGAAAGACGAAAACCGTTAAGAAATTTGTTAAAACTACATAACATTTCAAAATACACCGCAATTAAGTAAATCGTATTTTCTTATTAGTTGTTTTCACTTATCTGCAAAGTCAATAAAGTCTCCATATCTTCATGTCTGTTACCTTAAATATATGTATATAGATAGCTTTTTTCATTATATTTCTTTCATGTATATACATATGTAGATAAATACTGTAAAAGTGCGCCTGCAGTTTTGTCGGTTTTTACTCTACATTAGGCTACGAGAGCCACTTGGGGTCCTCTGCAGTGCAAGGCGGGGATCTGGGGGTATATACTGGTGAGGGTGGTTATATGGTGGTGGTGGTGGAGGCAATGGAGGTTGTGAGCCGTCGTTCCCCCCCTGGTTGCCTCCGCTGTCGGGTGAACGCGCTGGTGTGGAGAGCACAGACTGGATGAGCTGGTGATGAGTGGGGCTCTGGCTGAGGAACGCCTCCATGCGGCCGTGACCGCCTTTGTCCAAGACGATGACCTTGACGATTTGCTGGCACTGGATGAGCGTGTCGGGTCGTATCTCGGTCAAGGCCACGGGCTGGTAGGAGTGCGAGGGTGTGGGGCTGGCGTGCTGCAATGGAGGCTGCTGGAAGAGCTCCCTCTGGTGGTTGAGAAGGGCGGCGCTCTCAGGGCTCGACGGTGCCGTGTTGAGCTGGTACGTCTGAAGCCTGTTGTGAATTGACACCTAGTTTAGAAAACAGTCAGAGATAGCATCATATGTTATAAGACTGTTCTCCTTCTACCGCCATCAGCCCTCCGGTGAACACACATCACAAAAGACATGCGTAAAGTGTTGGGTGGCACAAGGGGTTTGCTTGGTGTCTTGCAACTCGGACAGAGGGTGGGAAGCTGGAATTGGGGATGCAGATGTGGAGGGTTTCGGGGGCCGTTTGTTTGTGTCTCTAAGGTGCATGGTGGTTATTAAGAGGACACTGAGGGCCCCTGTGTCTCCCTTGGAAACCACTTGAGCATTTTAGGAATAGAGAATGGTTAAACATTTCAGGGAAGTAGGGGGACAAGAAAGGGTGGGACAGGTTAAACAATGGGAAGGGTGTAGTTGGACAACTACAGACGACACACATCTGAACGCATGCCATCACTATTTCTAACATTTAAGGTTCGGGCTCAAACAAGAGTTTGCCTGGACTCGCAAACAACTCTCTCATTCTTTCTAACATCTCCTGGGCCCTAATGAAATGTCTCCACGATTGTCTGTGGGATACAGACACGCTTCTGGGATTGATGACTTTGAGGAGTGATGAACATAGTTCAGAGGTGAAAAAGTGAGTTAGTCTAGCTTGGTCTCAGGATAGATGGTGGCTCTCGAGGTTTAGCTTTGAGGGCTAAAGTGAGGACATCTTCATCTTGTGAATCAATCTTCTTGACTGTTGGAGTTAGGGCTCGAATTGACTGGCGGTGTACCACTTTGTCTGAGAACAGAGAATGTGGGGGGTTTCAGGTGAGGTAAAAACTGTGTTGGTGAACAGAAGTTTCTAGTATGATGATTCAGTAGGTTTTACCTAGTTTTAGTTTTTTTTTTAAAGTCAATCTCACGGCAATTCGTACGTAATTTACGAGGTGGCTAATTCGTACGAATTCATATGACCTCACTCGCACAATTTGTACGAATCACCTACCCCTGACCCCACCCCTAAACCTACGCATCACTGGGGTTTAGACAAATCGTACGAATTAATATGAGTGAGGTCGTACAAATTCATACAAATTCTCACTCATACAAATTCGTTCGAATTAACCACTTCGTACTCACTCATACGAATTCGTACAAATTGGTATTTTAGTTTTACAATGTTAGGGCTGCCTTATTTCTGCACTAAAACGTTAAAAATGTTTTTTATATATAATTATTATTTTAGTTAAACTGATTTGAAATGTTGTTGTTTTTTCAAATCTGCATATTCCAAATCTGACTTCATGAATACATAAAGTGCAAAAAAAAGTGCCATACTGCAAACTGCTGATAAATTATTAAATAATAATGCATTCTGTATAAATGTGACTATGCTGAAGCTCAGCAACCCTCCAACACACTTCAGCTTCCATTTTTGTCTCTCTTATCAAAAGTTGGTGTCATCACTTTTCAGGTCAAGTCCATCTCAACCTTACATCCCTGTCCAGCTATCATGTGTCAATCACTGCCATCCATAACAGCTAGAGCATGTTTTATTAAATGTTACGGCGGTACTACCATGTTTAAATTGGCAGGTGGCTCAACTAGTCTATACTGGTTGGACACCTTGTTTCTCTCTCTCTTTCTCTCTTTCGCCTTCTCCTCCAGGATATGGCTGGCGTTTCCTCTGACCCCTCTGCTGCCTGCAATGTGTTCTGACAGCCGGTGCCCTTCAGGGGTTCGTGGGGTGCTGACATTTACATGTGGCATGATTAAGGTGAGGGTTTTCAGTGCCAGACAGGAAGTCGCTGCCACTCTGATCATGTTCAGGCTAATAGCAACCATCTAATATGTTGCATATAAAAGTAGCAGCTAGACTGCTAAACAAAACATGCAGACAGAGCTGGTTTAGAATTGTTATTATTATTATTTTTTGGTAATTATAATAAAAATTGGGTAACACTTTAATTTAGGGTCCAATTATCTCTATTAAAGTTGCTTACTAGTAACTAGTTAGCATATTGGCTGTTTATTAGCACTTATAAAGCACATATTAATGCCTTATTCTGCATGACCATATTATACATCCCTTAATCCTACCCAATACCTAAACTTAACTATCTTGGTATATATTTTCTTAAACAATTTCTTTAGGATCCTTCTGATGTGTTGAATCAGAATCTTGAAATGCCGAAACCAGTTGTTATTCATATTTCCTGTTTGTAAAGATAGTGTTTGAGTTATCTTTTTAGAAGGTAACACTTTATATTAACATTCAGAAATAAATCATTAACAAACATTATACTTATATAATACATTCTACTTGAATTATATAATGCTTAACAGATCATTAGTTAATATATATTCACATAGTTAGAAATATGAGATAATGTGCTTGTTAATGTATACTAATTAACTTTAGATAAAGGACATTGCATAATGATTAACAGATCGTTATTTATTGTGAACTGAAATGTTTACAAATGCCATTAAACTTTCAATTCATATGATCATGCACTTTTTTTTAAATCTACAAATGATTTTGACAAATGTTTTACAATGATTGAAAGATAAATCATTAACAAATATTAAATGATGCTTAACGGATCATTCGTTAACATATATTCAAATAGCTGTTAGATAACGTGTGTGTTAATGTTTAAATAAATATATTAATGGTTACATAATGAAACAGATGGTTCTCTTACGAGAGGTTCTCTCTTATTGCGTAAGCTAGCTTACGCTACGGGAAAGATTCATCTTTGCTGAGAGTTTGAAGCCAAAAATTATTTCATAATTTGTATCCATTGACAACGCAGTTCCTCTGCGGCAGACCTAGAGCGGGCTAGCTAGCAGCTCATTGGTTCGCTCAGAGAGAACTGCTTAAGCCTATGGGAGAGCGGGGCTGAACCCGCTACCAATGGGAAGCGCCCGCGCACTCACTGCATCATAGCCCGCCAGAGTGGGCGTGGCTATGGTGTATAAAACAGTCTCTCCCAGGCTTATATGTTGATTCATTTCATCTTCAGCAAGCTACACGCTTCTGCTGTTTTCTGAGAAGAGGAAAGCCGTCGCCGTCGAGAAGGCATCACTCTAGCGAGCTCACGGACCCTGAAGAAGCCGGCCGTCTTCGCCACCTTCAGCCGCCCTGCAAGCTAGTGCCATCCGACGACTGTATCCTTCTCTGTTTTAAAAGAGCTGAGCGTCTTTTTAAAGATGTCTCGAATTTCCTGCGGCTCTTGCCGCGCTCCTCTCGAGGACGGAGACCGCCATATTGTCTGCGCTCTCTGCCTGGGACTCGAGCACGCAGAACTCGCCCTCGCGGATGGAGGTTGCGACTTCTGTGAAAGCCTGCCATTGTCGTCCCTGCGGGCACGACTCCTAGCGGCTCAATCCGCTCCCGCGCCGCCTCTCTCTTCGCCGCGTAAGAAGAAACGCCGCGCCCAGAGGCCGCCGGAGCCCCCTGCGGAAACATGCGGGCCGCCGCCGCCGCCGCTTCCCGCTTCCCGCTCTCCCTCCCCGCCCCAGCCGGACTTACAGCTGCCGCCGAGTGGCCGCTCTGTCGCTTCCGAGGACGCCGCGGAGGAGAAGGACTCATGTTCACTGCTCGCTTCAGACAGTGAAGACTGGTCATCTCTCGGTTCCACGAGAGAGTCAGCGGGGACTCGCGCTGGCATAGAGGAAGAACTAATGCGCCTCCTCTCACAGGCCGTTGAACGCCTCGGTCTCGAGTGGGCTCCTCCACCCGAGCAGCCCCCGAACCGGATGGACGGCAGTTTCTTTCACCGGCGCTCGACTCCCGCATGCAACCGGGCCGCCCCATTTCTGCCTGAACTTCACGCAGAACTGACGAAGTCCTGGAATGCTCCACTTTCGGCCAGAAACCGCTCCGACATTTCCGCCTCGCTGCGCTCAGTGGACGTAGCCGCTGAAAAGGGCTACTCGTCCATGCCACCTGTCGAGGACTTGGTCGCCGCACACCTCTGCCCGCCCTCTGCTAGATGGCGTTCTTCTCCCACGCTTCCTTCGAAAGCTTGCAGAGCGACCTCGAGTTTTCACGCTCGCGCTTATGCCGCCGCTGGTCAAGCCGCCGCAGCGCTTCACTCTATGTCTGTCCTCCAAGTACTACAGAGCGATATTCTCCGTGAATGGGCTGAGAGCGGTAGGAACCCCTCCCCCGCTGTCACGGATCTAAGAAGTGCTACGGACCTCGCCCTTCGCGCCACTAAAGCCGCCGCACAAGCTCTGGGGAGATGCATGGCTAGTCTGTGTGTAGCTGAAAGACATCTATGGCTAACACTCGCGGACATGGGAGATTCCGAGCGCGCCGCGTTTCTTAACGCGCCTCTCTCCCCGACGGGTCTTTTTGGATCTGCTGTCACGGGAATTGTTGATCGCTTTTCCGAAGTCCAGAAAGCTACCCAGGCCATGAACTTGTTTCTGCCCCGCCACGCTAGCTCTTCCGCAGGCCGCTCTCGTGAGCCTCCTGTCAGAGCCCCACCGCAGCACCCTTCTCAGCAGACTCAAACAGCCCAGCGCAGACAGGGTGGCCGCCCTCGCTCTCGCTCTGACAGCCGCCGCAGACCGCCGCCCCCAAGGGGTCCGCGACCCAAAATCACGCTGAAGCCTGATCATCAGAAGTCTGCCTAGCAACATTAAGAAAACGACGGCGTTCTCCCGCTGCGGCCGGACCGCCGTCAAAGCTTCGCCCTCTGCCAGTCCCCGTTGTTTCGCCGACTGCTGTAGTGTTTACCGCCATAAACAAGCCGGAGTCCCTACCCGCTTGCGAGCGACAAAAAGCCGTTTTTACGGCTACCCAGAAATATCTCAAAAAGAGAAAATTTGCCGGTTGTGTAGAAAATGTGCCCACAAACATGTGTTCACCCATACACACAAGCATAACATATCCCGAGTCTCTCTCAGAGCCCCTTCACATGAGACGGTCACAGCCCGCTCTAACATCAGAGAAAATAAACACGCCCATGAATTCATGCACGTGTCCCCTCTCTGCTCGCTCTGCTTCACGGCCCATAGACTCCTCTCTGAGTGCAAGTCCCGTTGCAACACACATTCAAAGCGCGCCCACACTCTGTGTTCAGCCCGCTATGTACAGCAATCAGGGCGTGATAACCACTCGGCCACTAGCCGCATGCTCCAAAGCGTGGGAAGCCATTCCAGGCATTTCCCCGTGGGTGCTAAGCATTATAAAGAACGGCTATCTGTTACAGTTTCGCCGCCGCCCGCCTCGTGCACGCGCTCGGCTCGAATCCACTGTCAGCCCGCTGGCCGCCGGCACGCTTCGCTCAGAAATAGCGACGTTGCTACAAAAAGGCGCTATAGAGAGAGTCCCGCCATCTATGACCGAGTCGGGGTTTTACGGCCGTTATTTTCTGGTTCAAGAAAGACGGCGGCCTCAGACCGATTTTAGATCTCAGGTCTTTGAACAAAGCGCTCATGAAGAGACCATTCAAGATGCTCACTACCAGGAAACTCCTCGCGCAAGTGCGCCAGGGGGACTGGTTCATCTCTCTAGACCTGAAAGACGCCTATTTTCAGATCCAGATAAATCCCCGTCACAGGCCATTCTTACGTTTCGCCTTCGAGGGTCATGTATATCAATATGCCGTTCTCCCGTTCGGCTTATCCCTGGCGCCCCGTACATTCACGAAGTGCATGGATACGGCGCTCGCCCCCCTGCGGAGTCAGGGGCTGCGTATACTGAATTATCTGGACGACTGGCTGATTTTGGCTCAATCACAGACGGAGCTTCTGTCGCACCGCGCAGTTCTCCTCGACCATCTGAAAACACTGGGCCTCTCTGTCAACTGGACAAAGAGCTCCCTTCAACCCAGTCAATCGATTTCCTTCCTAGGAATAGATTTGAACTCGGTTTTAATGACGGCTCGCCTGTCCTCACAGCGCGCACGCAGTATTCAGCGTCTAGCCGCTTCATTTCAGATGGGCACCCGCATACCCCTGAAAACCTTTCAGAGGATGCTGGGTTACATGGCCTCAGCCTCCGCTGTGCTTCAGCTGGGCCTTCTGCACATGCGCCCGCTTCAGCTCTGGTTAAACAGCCGTGTACCCCACCACGCGTGGAACACAGGCCGCCAGCTGGTCAGGGTTACGCAGACATGTCTCACGGCACTGCAGCCATGGACAGTAGCAGAATGGTTTCGGCAGGGCGTCACGATGGGGACCTTTTCCCGCCGAAAAGTCATCTCGACAGATGCATCCAACAAGGGTTGGGGTGCAGTCTGCGAGGGCTCACCGGCCTTCGGCCTCTGGTCGACTCAGGAAAGCCCCTTACACATAAACTGTCTGGAAATGCTCGCGGTCGAGAACGCGCTCTCACGCTTCCTCCCGCTCATTCGGGGACACCACGTCCTGATCTGTTCGGACAACATGGCTGTGGTCTCCTATATCAACCGTCAGGGCGGTGTCAGATCCAAAAATCTTTTTCTTCTGACGCACCGCATTTTAGTTTGGTCCCAGAGCCGCCTGCTTTCGCTCAGAGCGACGCATGTGCCGGGCCATCTGAACGACGGTCCAGACATACTATCCAGGAACCTCATCTCCATAGGAGAATGGTCCCTGAACACACAGACGGTCCAAATACTGTGGCGGCTATTCGGCAGAGCAGAAGTAGACCTCTTCGCGTCAGAAGAGAACGCTCACTGCCCAATATATTTTACGAGGAGCGAGGACGCGCTAGCCCAGGAATGGCCTCGCCGCCCGCTCTATGCATTCCCTCCGATCGCTCTGTTACATCAGGTAATTCAGAGGATCAGGGACACACGCCACTCGGTGCTCCTCATAGCTCCGCGTTGGGAGAGTCAAAGCTGGGTTCCGGAGCTCACTCAGCTGTCACAGACAGCCCCGTGGCCCATCCCAGTCAGAGCAGATCTCCTCTCTCAGGCTCGCGGCACGATCTGGCACCCCCATCCACAGCGCTGGGCGCTTCATGCATGGGTGATCAACGACTATTCGTCGATTTGCCAGAGGGAGTAAGAAACACTATCATACAGGCTAGAGCACCTTCCACGAGAAGGCTCTATGCGTCTAAATGGTCTGTGTTCTCAAAATGGTGCACCGAAAAACATCTGGACCCACGGTCATGCGAGGTACCGTCTTTGCTAACTTTCCTTCAAGAGATGCTGGACAAGGGCAGGTCCCCCTCCACTCTCAAGGTTTACGTGGCGGCCGTCGCAGCGTTCTCTGAACCCCGGCGCGCTCAGTCCCTGGGCAAAGACGAGTTAGTCATCCGCTTCCTCAGGGGAGCTAAAAGGATGAATCCTCCGCGGCCCCCGTCGGTTCCTATCTGGGATCTTTCTATAGTCCTCGAAGCTATGAAAGCACCCCCGTTCGAACCGCTCGAGTCTGTGGACCTAAAATACCTCTCGCTCAAAACCGTTTTTCTGACGGCTCTGTCCTCAGTAAAACGCGTGGGGGATCTTCACGCGCTCTCATCCAGCGCCGCGTGTCTCGAGTTTGGACCGAATGATTCAGTCATCATTCTCAAACCTAGGCATGGCTATGTCCCGAAGGCGATTGGTACCCCTTTCAGGGCCCAGATTATTTCTCTATCGGCTCTGCCTCCATCCGATAGTGAGCGCGACGCTAATCTCCTCTGCCCGGTTCGGGCTCTGAGATTATACACTACGCGCGCTGCCGCGTTCAGACGCGCTGAGCAGCTTTTCGTGTCGTTTGGGGGGCGCACCAAAGGTCTGGCCGCCTCTAAACAGACACTGTCTAGATGGATAGTGGACGCGATCGCCTCTGCTTACGCATCAAAATGCCTGCCCTGCCCTTTGGGCATCAGGGCGCACTCCACCAGAGGCATGGCCTCATCGTGGGCATGGTCCTGTGGAGTTTCCATTCATGACATTTGTGTGGCCGCGGGATGGGCCTCCCCGTCCACTTTTGTCAGATTTTACAATTTGGAAGTTCCCGCCTTGCAGGCAAAACTGCTAGCTGTCTAAAAACCAGCTCCCTAAGAAGCTGCATCACTGGGAATCCCTCACACAACCGGTTCGCCCCTTGTGTTCCCCTAAGATGCTTATGTATACACTATGTGCCCGCTCTGCCGGCTTCATTGTACATTCACTCCACATTTCATTATTCCCCCGGTATCACCCTGGGATTCATGAGTGTTTTTCTTAGCGCGCACGGCGTTGACCAGGTGTTCCCGTAGCGTAAGCTAGCTTACGCAATACGAGAGAACCTCTCGTAAGAGAACGAATCGGTTACCTAACGTAACCTCGGTTCTCTCTAGAAGAGGGAACGAGTATTGCGTTCCCGGCCGTGCTTGCGCTACTAGCGTTTCGCTTCACGCTGAAATAAATCAACATATAAGCCTGGGAGAGACTGTTTTATACACCATAGCCACGCCCACTCTGGCGGGCTATGATGCAGTGAGTGCGCGGGCGCTTCCCATTGGTAGCGGGTTCAGCCCCGCTCTCCCATAGGCTTAAGCAGTTCTCTCTGAGCGAACCAATGAGCTGCTAGCTAGCCCGCTCTAGGTCTGCCGCAGAGGAACTGCGTTGTCAATGGATACAAATTATGAAATAATTTTTGGCTTCAAACTCTCAGCAAAGATGAATCTTTCCCGTAGCGTAAGCTAGCTTACGCAATACTCGTTCCCTCTTCTAGAGAGAACCGAGGTTACGTTAGGTAACCGATTCGTTATTTAATGTAAATAAAACAAATCATTTATGAATTATTTGTTCATGTTTTTGCAGTACCCAACTAAACCCACTAAAGTTATAACTATTCATTATTTGTAAATGTTTATAAACGTGTACTAATAATTTAACTTTATGGTCAGTCATCTCAATGGCAAAAGTGACCTGAATTCACCCTATTTACCCCTCATGTGCACAGAAGATGGTGCTACATCATGATGCTAATCGCACGGCCCTCTGGGTAATGTATTTTATGCAAGGTTTGTCTGCTAACAGTGTCTTTAATAACCCTGCAGAGAGTTAAGGATGCTACATCAGATTTATTTTAGAGTTAACTGGGGCTTGTTTGAAATGTTGAAAGTCTGCCACCTAGATACCATTGAGTGTGAGTTTGCGAATACAAACTGAATCTGTTTACTTAAAGGCCTTAACACACCAAGCCGACGGTCACACCGTTTTCCTGTGTTCCGCACCCCCGTTGGGGGCTTTTTGGCTGATTGAGCATGTTGAATCGGTGGCCATCTGAAAGAGAACTCTGATTGGCTGTTCATCTTAGTGAACGAGTGCATGAGAAAAGAAGCGAGCAAAGAAGTCAAGACGACAACACAGACAGAAGGCTGATCTAATTTAATGTCATCTTATCTGAACATTCAAATGTGCGAATATTTTCATAACAGCATGAGCCGCCAGCATGAGCATGATTGATATTCAAAATGGTAAGCAAGTGCTGCTTTGTTTACGTTTTGTATATCTGCAGTCCTAGTTTCGGTTTCCCTTTTTGAATGATGAATACAGACTATTGATACCTGCTGATATAGACAGATATTTACTTACACGCAGGCACAGAATGCATGTTCTAGTTGAGAGTCGCCATTAGTTCTTTTGGTGTGTTCAAGCGCAGCTTTTTGTCCGAGACTCCAAAGCAAGGCGAAAACACAGTCAGCTTTCCTCGCCGCTAGTTCATTTATGTCAGCTTGGTATGTCATAGCCTTAGTACAAATCATCAATTCAACCTTTGCAGGGAGTTTGATTTACAGGCGATCTAACCAATCAAAATCCGCCATCCACCGAATCTGCCATTTTTGTCTGACAAAGCAGTCAGGAGAGCTAGTAGATTAACATCGGTGGACTTGAATTTGAAAAAAAAAAGGAGTGTACTGACATCTTTCCACTGTTGAAACAACATTACTTCTGATGTTCATTCATGTTTATTTGGAGCTATAAATTAACTAGAAGGAAGAGATGATAGGTTCACGTACAGCTTTAAGTGAGGCTCTACAGCGATCTGTCAGACACATTAAAGAGCCACAAAACGGTATTTATTGTTAGAATTTCTTTAAAAATGAACCAAATTTGAAAGTTGAGACTTTACTTCATTTCAAAAGTAACCTGGTCTTTCCTGTCTGTTGGCTCATTGTCAGTGTTCATTTTGCTCCGCAATGTATTTTTCACTGCGTGAATAAATGGTGTGACGTGAGAGCGGCATGGCTTGTCGGACATAGCAACAGTAACTAAAGGGGGCGGGTCTCTGTACCTATTTCGAACACTAGTTGTCATTCTTACATACTGCACCTTTAATTGTGCTGAATGTGCACCTTTGTAGTGTACTTCCAATCTTAAAAGTATATTTTTAAGACTATTTTTTGAAAACTATTTAGAAACTTTAGAAACTATTTTATTTAGGTTCAATCAATAAGTTTAATAACTTGATATGATGCAGTTTGAGTTTCAAGACCTTTTTTTTAAACTACTTTTAAACTTAATATGGTGACTTAAAAACATACCACTCACAGCAAAGCAAGCTTATGTACTGTACATGGACTAACAATTATCACAACTGGATTTTTTCATATAATAAGCAACAGACATATAGTCATGTTTGAGTGAGAGTTTAGTCGTGCTGTTTGCGTAGTTTTGACAAATAGCACGCCCTTTCTAAGCGCTACCACAATGATGGAAAGCTTGCATAACGCGCATTGAAACACTCTCTTCTATCCATTTTCTCCTGAACAGTTTGATTCTGCTGAACTGTTTTCTTCATACCTGTATAAAGCTGTGCCTCTGTTGGCAATGCTCTTGAAAGTCTCCTCTACACTGAAGTGTTAATTTAACAGGAGGGGGCAGCAGTGCACAGATGAGTTTTACCTCCAGGGGGCTTCTGTTGACTTTGGGTTTGGCGGCGATAACGTTTAGATTGGCTTGAGGGGAAGTGGAAGGTCGTCTGGTTGAGGACACTGCATTTTCACTCCAGCAGGAACATATGGCTGTTGTAGCTTGTTAAATTCCTGTTCACTAACTTAATGTGTTCTATGCGCTGTAAGCTACTGAAGCTGTTTGACGGATGCTTCTAGGGGTCTGTAGGGACTTACCTGCGAGAACACTGAGCTCTTACCTCTACTGCATTATGTCCGCTCTGTGATGTGTTCAATTCCTGTTTGCCTGCGAGAAAAGAAATCCAGGTCAGACTAAAGATTAAGGAATGGTTGGATACATACTGTACAAGCCGATAGTTTGAGTAAATATGCTTGGAAATAGGTTTAATCACTACAAACAAAATGTTCGTCTGGATATTTTTTCTTATTCTACAACAACATTGTTGTTTGAATTATTTAAATACAATTTATAGCAACATAAATTTTAGAAACAAATTATATCTATATTTATATCTATATCTATATCTATATCTATATCTATATCTATATATATATATATATCTATATATATATATATATATATATATATATATATATATATATATATAATGTAAATGTATGTCCCTGTTACACTTATTGTTTCCGGTTAAATAAACATTACATAAAAAAGTATTTTTTTCTATTTTGTATTTTTACACCATGCAGTGCTCTATTTATTAAAACGAAGTATTAATTTAATCAAGTTAGTGTTTTTACATATTTTTACATTTTACCAAAATAATAACTAAAGGAAGTAATATTGTGAACTAAATTTCAGGATCAGAATTTTTTCACATTATTTTATGCCACTTAAGTATATATTCTGCCCCAAATTATTATAATTAATAAATTATTATTTGATTTCTTTTTTTTTATTCTTATTAAATCTTCTAAAATATGATTATCATTACAGTTAAAAATGACAAAAATAAAATTAAATAAGTATAAATTAAACAAATTCTACTAGTAGTTATAAGTACTTTGCAATTTAAATATCTCTATTTAAATCACATAAAACAATGGAAAAAGTGCTTTATTGTCCCAAGTGTAGGCTTCTTTTTAATTTTTCTTTTTTTATATTAAGTCAAATCAAGTCACCTTTATATAGTGCTTTATACCAGTGGTTCTCAACTCCAGTCCTCAGGACCCACTGCTCTGCACATTTTGTATGTCTCCTTATTTAACACACCTGATTCAGATCATCAGCTCGTTAGGAGAGACTCTATGACAGGGATGGGCAACTCCGGTCCTCGAGGGCCACTGTCCTGCAGAGTTTAGCTCCAACCCTGACAAAAATTATTTTTTAGTAATCCTGAAAACATTGATTAGCTTTTCCAGGTGTGTTTAATTAGGGTTGGAGCTAAACTCTGCAGGACAGTGGCCCTCGAGGACCGGAGTTGCCCATCCCTGCTCTATGATCTGAACTGAGTGTGTCAGATAAGCGAGACATACAAAATGTGCAGAGCAGCGGGTCCCGAGGACTGGAGTTGAGAACCACTGCTTTATACAATACAGATTGTTTCAAAGCAGCTTTACAGTGATAACAGGAAAATTATTCAATGATTCAAACAGGTCATTTCGGCTGTAGCCTACAGCAGCTCTAAAAGAAAAATGTGTAATTGTTCATCTGAAGTCAGTTCAGTGTTGAATTAGTTCCATTGAAAAGATCATCAAATATTAAATTAGTTCATTTCACCTATAAAGCAGTTCTGCAGAAAACAGTGATGTCATCATCAAGCTCAGTTCAGTCCTCATCCAAGAGTGTCATCGCAGTCAAATCAATAATATTAAGATAAATATAATTTCTTTATGTTGATTTTGTTGTGAATTATACCTGGTGTTTTTTGTTTTTTTTAGATTCACCCAAACTTGGGTCTACTGGACTGAAGTCTGCAGGCTGGTTCATTAGACAGTATTTTTGTGTGACTTTTGAGGGGTGTTTTAGGTTTCAATACACTACTGTATTGAAACTCACATCAATAATTCAACCCTAGACAAAATCACACTGTCTCTCTATTTCTTACAGTAGAAAGCACAGATGTAGAATGCATGTAATCATCCTGTCTCCATCTCAAAAAATCAAAAATCATCTCAAATTAAAACTGAGGGGGCACAAATCAGATCTGAGGGGGCAAAGTCCCTTCGTGGTGCCGGGCCTGTGTTTAAGTAAGCTAGCGTAAAGCATTAAGCAAACTAATGGAACTTTTAAGTGACTAATCTGAAACACTGTAAACAGACAGCAACTTTGTACAGAAAACAAATAGTGTGTGCTCAAGGAGTTAGAGTTTGCCGTCAGCAAGTTGCTAGGCTAATGAAGCCTTGTAAGCATATCAAACAGTGTACACAAATATTGGGTAAAATGTTCAATTTCTGAGCTAATTTTTTTTCATGCTTTTGAGTTCAGGATGAAATACTAGTATATTCATTCAATCCTTCATGCATATTTAATGATTTTATCCGCTATCTTATCGCAGTGGTTTCTGGGATGGCTTTGTCTGCAGAGAATACATTTGACTCTGATTTAAAATTTCTCCAAAATAAGGTATCTTAGCAAGCAGCATAATTCTGGTCTCTGTGATGCCTGGGGGGAACAATAATGTCTGGAACTGAATTTAGTCTTTTTTTCTTTCTATTTTTTTTTTTTTTTTTTTTTTTTTTGAGTTTTGATGATATTTAAAATATATAGCACACACTGTAAATCTTGCTAAGTAATACCTGAACAGATGAATGCAAATGGTAAGACATACAGCAGATAAATGTATGTCTGAGTCAGTGGCGACTGCTGGTGTTTCAAAGAGGGGAAGCTCATTTTCAGCCTACATCATAAAAATTGTCCATTTATTTATAGCCTAGCTAGCCTAGCCTACTGTATGAATGAATGAATGAATGAATGAATTCATGAATGAATGAATGAATGAATGAACAAACGATCTAAAAAAAGATATTAAACTCGACGGAGGAAATGTGGGAATTAGGTTAAACTGAAACAAGGAATGTGGTGTATAATTGTGTGAAATGTATGATGCAATTTCGCCCAGCAAATACCAAGAAATAGGTTGCAGCAGTTTGTCTTTTGACTACACTTGCAAAATCCGCGATGGGACTGAGCTCGAATTGCTTCAGCGTCAGCGAGATTTTATAGTACAAAATCGCTGTCAATCAAAACAGATGCAGTCTTTCTACAGACCCTCCAATCATCAAGCAGAACCCCGGAGTCCAGGCCCGCCCAATTCTCTATTCACCGCAGAGACGCTGAGCGTCCGTGGGTGGGACATAATCGCAGCATTTATCCAATGACCGTCTAGTTTCGAAGCACTGAAAAAACTGTTCAAAGCAGCCCCATTGAAGTCAATGGACGCTAGGCTTCAACAGGGAAATGCACTGTGACGCTACAGGAATGTATGAGAAGGAAATCGAGTCTGCCGACCTGCTATATGTAGCTGATTCTGAACGAACTCATCTTCGAGATGAACGTGTTCTAACGCATTTTTAGTCAATAAAATGTTAACACAATAGTACATATTTGACCATTAAATTTAAAGAAATCCCCACTGGTCTGCGTGTTGTTTGTTGTAAATTACCTGGAGAACCTGGTCTTCCCTTCAACTCAAGTTGAGTCCCGTTGTTCTTGATTGAGTGAGTTTTGGCTCCCTGTTGTTTCTCCAACTCCCCTAAAAAGACAGTGAAAAGAGACAAGGAGAGTTGTAAGTCCATGCCAGAAACACATACATACACACACTCTCTATACGGACCAACAAACAGGCACAAAACAGCTAAACACACACAACAATTTGCTCACATGCTCTAAACCTTGAGCCGTATGGCCCTAAACAGCAGAGCTCCAATTCACTATACTTACACTCAGGGCTTGATGATAATTGCCTGTCATTTCTAATCAGGCTACTAATCAGGCTACAAAAGAGTTTTTCCCTTCTCCCACATAATTTTAAGAAAGCTCTAGCTCTACATTAGGATTTTTTAAAGGGGAATATGCCCTCTGATTTAATGAAACCATTAGAAAGGAATAAGCCTCGATAAAACCTGTGAGTGCACAAAGAATAGCTGACAACAAATCATCTGGATACTAAAACGGAGTATGCTACATAATTAAACAATTTATTACCATAATAGTTGAAGGATAAAAGGAGAATAGAGAGATTCCTGAGAATAGAGAAGGTATGCAGACAGCAATTGAAAGAAAATACTGTATATGACAATTAATAATAACAATAATAATTTACATTTAGTCATTTAGCAGACGCTATTATCCAAAGTGACTTACAACTGAGGACTAAAGACAAGTAAAGTCATTGTGAAGAGGCAAAAACAACGCAAGAAGTGCTCAAAATACAAAGTTCAGGCATTGCTCAGAGTAGCATAAGCCAGACAAGGGAGTATTTAAAGGAAAAGGATAATATATATATATGTATATATATATATATATATATATATATATATATATATATATATATATATATATATATATATATATATATATATATATATATATATATATTTAGCAGAATGCTGCAGAATATATATATATATATATATATATTTTTTTTTTTTTTTAAGTTAAGTTAAGTGCTCATGGAAGAGATGAGTTTTCAGTTGTCTTCTGAATGCTGTCAGGGATTCAGCATTACGGACGAGGGTGGGGAGATCATTCCACCAGCAAGGAACCGTGAATGAGAATGGAATGTTCTGGAGAGTGATTTTGTGGCTCTCTGAGATGGTACCACGAGCCGTCTCTCATTGACTGATGGTAGGCTTCTGGTAGGGATGTAGACTCGTAGGAGCGAGTGAAAGTAGGATGGAGTTGAGCCTGTGGTCGATCTGTAAGCAAGCTTCAATGCTTTGAACTTGATGCGAGCAGCGAGTGGTAGCAAGTGCAGAGAGATGAACAGAGGAGTGACGGGGGCTCTTTTGGGCTCGTTGAAGACAAGACGAGCTGCAGCATTCTGAATAATTTGTAGAGGTTTAGTTGCACATGATGGAAGTCCAGCCAGAAGAGCATTGCAGTAATCAAGCCTAGACATTACCAGGGCCTGGACGAGAAGTTGTGTTGCATGCTTAGTTAGGAAAGGCCTGATCTTCCTGATGTTGTGCAGTGCAAACCTGCATGATCTAGCAGTCTTTGTAATGTGGTCTGTGAAGGTCGGCTGGTCATCAAATATTACTCCAAGATTTCTGACGGACCTTGATGGGGTGATTGAGGATGAATCTGGCTGGATAGTGAAGTCGTGCTGTAGAGACGGATTGGCAGGGAGGACGAGAAGCTCAGTCTTTGCCAGGTTGAGCTGCAGGTGATGTTCCTTCATCCATGCCGAGATGTCCGCTATAATGATGATTTTTTTTAAATCTAGTTTATGTTTTATGTTGATTTGTGTGGGTTTATAAAAAAATATATATTTATACCATTTTCAACAAAATTTTCATGTAATTTTTCATATAATGATTGTGTAAACAGAAAGTCAAAGTAAAGTATGGCTATAAATATTATTGTATTTTTTCAGGTTGATGTTTTTGAAAGTCAAAATTAAACTGTCAGTTTAACTGTCAGTGGTTATGTTCGGTTTAGTTATTGTCTCGCTCTTCTGTTTCTTTGTTTCTTTCTGTCTAGCTCTTGTGTTCCCCTTCTAAGAGGCTGTTTACACAACACCGTTTACAACTAAAAACTTTTTATGCGTTTTGGCCATTCGTTTACATGGCCATTTCGCCAACAGCGTTTTGGGTGCCTGAAAACGCAAACTTTTGAAAACGGGTTTCAAAGTGCAAGTTTTTGAAACCGGTCTCCATGTACACAACAAAAATGCGAATCTCTGAAGATGATGACATCATGCACATGCCTATTATGTGTTCAGTCTATAGTGTTTCATCGCCATCTAATGGCCTGGCAGCAGAATACAGCGATTTTAGTCATTTTCGCGGATCCGTATAAATGGGGATCGTTTTGACAATGGTGTCGTCTGTACAGGGAAAACTCAAAGAAAAACGTCTCAGTTTTAAGCATATCGTTGTTGTCGTGTAAACGTACTCTTAGTTACCTTGGTTACCAATTAGTATCACTTTTATAAAATTTAGATGAAAAGAAGACAATGTTGTCAAAACGATTTCCGTTCTCATGGATCTGCTGAAACGACTAAACATGCTGTATTATTCATGCCAAGCCAGTAGTTAGCGATGTGTACAGAAACACTACGTGCCTATAGACTGAACACGTAATACGCATGCGCATGAAGTCACAAATTCGCATTTTTGTAATTTACATGGAGACAACTACGTATCGTTTTTCAGGCCCCCAAAAACGCTGCTGTTGTGTAAATGAATGGCCAAAACGCATAAAAAGTTTTCCGTGTTTATTTGAAAAAGGGTGTCGTGTAAACCCCCATGATTGTGTGGTTTGTTTATCTCCAAAGTATCTTTAGTGATCTTCTGAGTTATTTATTAAAGACTATATATCACCTTACTATTCTTTGAGATATTCTCCTTGAAACCTCTGTTTATTTTTGTAGTTTTCTGTCATTTTAAAATAGTCAGACTGAGAGAAACTATTGCATAGAAAGAGCTCTAGAATGAAGCCCCATTTGGATAACAGATTACCTGCCTCAAAAGGTTGCCTTTATGTCCTGCACTAAAATAAAGACAAAGAAATGAAATACAAGTAAAAGTATCAATGCACAAGTTCTTTATGTGGAAAAGAAAAGATGTGTAGCTGTGTAGATGACAGCTCTCAGTTCAACTACAGCTGTATTCCTGAAAGAGAGTAAAGGTGCTTATCTCTCTGTTCCCAGTGAAACTGCTGACACAGATACACAAACAGCACAAGACTTCCCATGGACCCTTGCTCTCTCTAGCACAGGATGTAACGAAAACCAACTGGCCACGGTAGAATACATGCTTTGATGTCCAGTGGCACTCAGCCCCTTTCTCTTTCTCTCTCTTTCTCTTTTTGTCTTTCTCCCTCATGGAAACCAAAAGACATTTATCTGTTTCTGCTTCCCTATCTTTCCTCCTCAATTCCTTCAGAGAATATTTGAAAGCCTGACTGCAAAGTACAAAAGAAATTTTTCATTTATTATGGAACATCAAAACAGCGAGATTCCTAAAGGACAAACGCACAGGGAAAGCAAATATATACACACCATTTTTACAAAAATGTAGCACAAATAAACAGTAGAAGAGCCAAGACAAAATGAGGATAAATAAATGCATAAATTTGCAGCTGTTACAGTTATCTTCTGTGTTTGTTTCTGTTTATGGCTGGGTTTTGTCTATGTTTAGTTCTGTTTCCTTTGTTGGTTTCTGGAGTTTATTTGCTTTGTTTTGTTCATTGTTTGATTATCAGTCACACCTGTTGCTTGTTCCCTTGATTGGTTTTGAGTTTGTACTTAAGCCCTGTGTTTGTTCAGTTCTTGGTCTGTTCACGTTCGTGTGTTTGATGGTTGTTCTGTTCATAAGTTTTTTGTGAGAAATCCTGAGTATTTTGTTATCGTTGAATCTTGTTATTATACTGTAGCTGTACTGCTGTCTTAAATCTATCTCTTTATTTAACCTGCTGCAACCCTTTTTGCAACTTAAAACTTAAAATATTAAGTGCTACAACTTGTAATATTAAGTTTATACCAAACTTTGAATGGTAGTGTATGTAAATATTTATTAAGGAACTATGTGTAAAATAATATTTAATATTAAACCTTTTTAATAAGGAATAATATATATATACATATATATATATATATATATATATAGTTTATATTTTTTGGCAACACCATGGTCATGGGTTTGATTCCCAGGGAAGGCATGAACTGTATGCTTTAAATGCATTTCAAGTTGCTTTAGATAAATGGGTATGTCAAAAGCAACGTCAATGTTCATTCCCTGGAAACCACCTACAACACCCTAGCCTTGTGGTGGAGAGATTTGCATGGGCAAGAGCCACTCACATTTTCTTCAGGACATTTAGTTTTATTAATCATAAGTGTCTCAGCAGCTGTTTCACTGCTGCTGTCTGCAAACAACTGGGTTTCTTCTGTTATACCAGCAAATGAACAGCATTATCCAGTGTTACCATGGGAACAATGTGCAGTATTCAAGAGAAGACTGCTGATTCACATCACGAAGCAAGAAACAATGAAAAAGTATCTATTGACTTGATTGATTAATAGCCCCAGTCAAAAGAGCCCACCCACAATCTATGATACTCTGGTGCCTATATGGCTCAGGTCTTTCCTTCAAGGTAAGTCTGTCTATAAAGAAAAGGGTTTTGTCAGTCAGAGGGAAACCATTCGCTAAGAAATGTAACGACTTTTCCTAAACAAGCCCAAAATTATGTGGAATGAGGTACACATTAAAATTCTCTCTCACACATGCACTTGATATTTTGACACACAGCCCACTCACATTCAATACGTATCTGTTCCATCTCTGACACCTCGGCGATGGACTCCTTCAGGTCCTCTACGAACTTGAGGAGCTCCTCTGCGCTCTGAGCACAGAAATTCAACACCTGCTTCTTATCAGAACCCGAACACGGAGACACAATAGTGATGGCGTGAGGATAGACTGAAAAACAAAGACAAAATAGAGCCATTATCAGTGTTGGGCAAGTTACTTTTAAAAAGTAATTAGTTACAGTTACTAGTTACTTCTTCCAAAAAGTAACTAAATTAGTTACTCAGTTACAAATTATAAAATAAACTAGTTACTTCAGAAAGTAACTACTTCGTTACTTTCAAGTAAATTTTTAAATGCTCAAATGTGACCCCACCTCCACCCTTCTTTAACGGAACTTAAAATACATGTGCATGTTAAATTATTTATGATAAATCTGAATATTATAATGAAATGGACACTTAATACAATACATTATAAACAGAAACAATGTACACAAATCTAAACTATTTTAATGTTGCTGTGGGACAAAGTGAGACTAGCCTCTAATCAGATGCCATGTTTTTTTTTTAACACACGGACAATATAATCATCAGAGATGCACGCGATTACGTTTAGAAATAGACAAGCCTTGCTTACAAATCCACCAAGCAAAGATATCCTGTCAATTTGATAAACTTTTATAAAACCAGCCAATATAATCACAATGAACACATCCAAAATAAAATAGCCTATTTAAGATATATAAAAACTGCAAAGCGTCTAATTTGTAAACAAAATTATTTATGCACGAAATCCAGAATAAACTCCGGCACAATCTGCATATTTTTAAACTCTCAAGACAGTTGTTATATAGCCTATATTTTAAATATTTTATTTTGGATGTGTTCATTGGGATTATACTGACTGGGTTTATAAAAGTTGCAAGAAAGAAAGTCATAGATTTAAGAATTTTAAAATGACGAGAAGGTGAGTGAATAATGACCAAATTGAATTATTCCTTAATTCCTTCTCACATCTGAGAACCAAAAAAAAAAAAAAAAAAATAGCCATAGAGACCCACTTTCGAGGAGTTTTTTGACCAGGATTTGGAAACGTCACATTTACCCTTTAGAGCACCTCAACATATTCACACTGTAAAAAATATAAATGATCAATAAGTTATAATATCATATGTTTTACATTGCTTTAACTCATCAAAATAAGTTAAGTAATTTCCAATTTTTAATGCAATTAAATGCAATTTAAGTTGAAATGACTTACACATCCAAGTTAATTGTACTTAAAAATTTAAGGCAGCAACTTATTTTTTTTTTTCAGTGCATGGGGGTAATGCTTCTTTTTTAAAACCAATTTTTATTGGTTATTATAATTATTTCCATAACCTTCATCATGAAATTGGCAAGATTTTAGAAAGAATTACCTACAACAGTAATATAAAACACTGCCTAAATAGTTAGTTGGCTATTAGATAATATTGACGAATAGCCCACACAACCCAAGTGATGTTAGCATAGCCGTCAGTTGATTAAAGATGCCAGGAGGATGTTTTGTTAAGCATCAGATATGTTCTGACTGACTTGGAAACTTCTTATGTCATTCCAGGTTAAGAAATAGCATTATAATGCATTTATAACACATTTATAACACCTTTATAATACAATTTCTGATTTCTTGCACTTTTGGCACTTATAAACCTTATAAACTCCATACAGTGACTGGCCACTCAGCAATCATTCTGTTTTTTTTTTTTCTTTTTTTCTGAGGTTGTGGCTGAAAACATGTTTGTTTATGTGTTGATTTACTCATTTGAGTCTCTCCTATCACGTCTAGTCTGTTCAGTCAATTATTACAGATTCGAGATGGGTTAAATATGAGCGTGAGCCATAACACTCTCATCTCGCTTAATTACAGCCCAGCTGCCATGCATGTTTGTGTGTGTGAGAGGGAAAGCAAAAGAGTGGGAGGAAGACAGAAATGCTTGTGGCCACCTTAATTGGAAAATGAGAGGGTGCCTGTCATCTTCATTTATCATGTGGTATTCTTTTTGTTGGAAGTAAATTTAAGTTTTTCTTCACTCCATAGTGACCAGGTTACTTACACTGCCCTACAAAGCTAAAACACAGTCCTACACAATTCTAAAATTGAGGGAAAAAATGCTTTTAAATTGAATTTTGATCTGAATATAGTTGAGTCAAAGGGTCCAAATTGTGTCCAACAGTCTGAGAGTTCCGGTAAGTTTGAACATTTTTTCATTTGTTTTGATATATTATTCTTACTACATATGACATTATAGACTATATTATAATTATATAGTATAATATAATACACTGCGTTATTAGTGTAACATTTTCAGTGAAAGTTGACATGAATGTCCAGTGAGTGCTAAAATTGTATTTAGCTTTATACGAAACAGATGAACGTGAATCTGACAACTTTTTATTACGTTGGTTGTTGTACATATCATGGCAGTTCGGAAATGAAATGTATGGTGAGTTACACCGAAAGGTAAATGCTCTATAACATTTGAAAATAACGTACCATGTACATTAAACCCTAAACCTTACCCTTACTGTTAACATAAGCAAATGTGAGATTAACAAACACATTTGATGAAGCAGCAATGCCATTTAGCTTGCTTCTACAAGCCTTTGAGCTGTTTTATTGTGATTCATGTTAAAAGGGACTTAAACATGTGCAATGCTGTACCAGGTGAGCTTTCGAGCAAGTTTACTAAATCAGAAAAGCCATACTGTACATACTGTGTGGAGCTGTTTTTTTATGCAAATGTCAGAATATATTAGTTTACAAATCATGCACTATGGTAAAAGTGTTTTGATGTAATTTAGTATTGTGGGAATCACACAAAAATAAGTCTTAATTAATCAGTAATCTGCCCTGTAACCATAATTTATGTGAAAATGAATCAAAGTTGTTGTTTTACTGTCACTAGTGTTAATTTCAGCTGGAAACTGCAGTGAATTTTATGTATAGGTACATTTTTGTAGTTTTGCAAAAATGTAGGTAGAGGCACGTTTTACCAATGAGCCTGGCTGGATTTACCACATGAGCTGTAGGATCTTACATTCATTCTCAAACAGGTGGAACTGCATGCCCAGTAACCCCGTGGCCTTGCAGAAGGTGTAGGCAGCAGAACTCTTCTTCTTTGGACACAATTTCAATATCTGTGAAGGAAAGAGATAGAGAAGTTAATTAGATTCACTATCAAAAAGAGTGTAAGGATATACTTAAAGCGAAATCGAAGAACGAACTGATGTGATGTCATTTCGAACAAAATCAGGCAAAGACGAACTTTGTTTGGAGTTCGTTTTGGGAGTTCGAAACAGCTTTCCTAAAGCGAACTGTCTGGAAAAGTTCGCTCCGTCTGGTAAAATCCTTTGGACTGCCATTGGATCCGTTGGCGATTACATAATTTGGACTGCCATTGGATCCGTTGGCGATTACATAATAGTTAGGAATCTTTTCCAGTTAATTTCTGCTGTTGGGCCTGAAAAGGTCAGACGTCAGCGAATGGAAACATGAACACACTGGAGAGCTGCTTTATAGTAGAAAATGAAGTTGTACTTCTGATGAAACGAGACACTAACACTGTTTTTTTAATGTTTAAAATGGTAAAGCTGCTTGATTATAAGCAATCTATTGTATAAAGTGATATAAATATGCAGTGGTTAAAGTGGGATTTGGTAGGAGGGGGAACCCTCAAATTTTGTGTAGGTGCAACAGGGAAAAATGACTCACCGTGGGACAACATATTGAGTATCGTGGTATAGCAATACTTTTTGGGACAAGAGTGTCACTGTGGCACCACATATCACAATACTTATTTACTTGATATTTTAATGGTTTTATTTTGGTCCATCAACACCGATATGATGACGATACTATGTTAAAATTGCTGAACACTGGGCCAAAAATTGAGCCCTGGCACTGTATCCACATCAGCCCACATTAATCCCCACCCCCCACCCCACAGCCATGTGCATTTAAATGTGAGGTAGTTAAGGGGGTTTGGGGGCATGCTCCCCTGAGAAAATTTTGATTTCTCTGACCTGCAATTTAAGACTTTTGAAGGCCAAAAAAATGGATAATAAATAGCTTTAAAACCATGTCAGTGTGCATTAGATTATTTGTCAATACCTGCTCTCTCATCTTAATCTTTCTTTTTCTCTCAGTCTCCTTATCCTGCCGTATTTCTTCCCCTCCTAAACCTGAACTTTGACTGATAGTCTTTTCATTTTCGTCTGTGTCAGTGAAGAAAGTAAACATAGGCTCAACTGATGAGTTTTATGAATCATTTTCTTAGATAAGTTAATTTAATCAAGGCTACCAGATCAGCATTGCCAATAGGAACCTTCTACAAGCTTTGGAATTTGAAAAGTAATTTTAAATAATACAAATTATAGGCTACGTTTAAAGCAGTTAGAGGAATTGGCAGACGTTCCCTTAGGCATGCGCTGTGGAAACGCGTCAAAGCATTCTCAGGTATAAATATGCAGCATTAATGCACAGTGATTTTGAACGAATATTTAATGTCGATAATGGTTACATAATGTTAAAACTAATCCTGCTATTGATATCTTTGTAAGACTGCCGACCCTATAGAACAGTGGCAAGGGAAAACAATGTCCGGCGAAATATCGAACATTAAACTAACTTTACCGCGCTCAACCACCTTGGGTGCATTTCACGCATTTGTAATCACTCGTGTTCAGCGGGGAGGAAGGCCGAGGTTGGTCGGCCAGTCGGTCCATCTCGGGACCAGCGAGATTCGTTGAGATTAATGAATCTATTTATTTAATAATTTATCTGAGGTGCCGGAACGCAGTTTCGGACCGTTCCGGCCCACTTTAACCCCTGTATATATATATATATATATATATATATATATATATATATATATATATATATATATATTTCGTTTTACCTCTAAACAAAGAACGAAAAAGAACTTCGCTGTGAGTATATCAGGGCCTTAAGAATGGTAAACACAAGCTTTGTTCCAAAACCTAGTGAGCTGCCTTGCTACTGTCAACCTTCTAAGGCAGTTTGTTAACTGAAAAATACCTCATAAGTGCTTTAGAAAGTGTTATAGGCAGTACGCCACACAAATAGTGCTCCTCAAGAAAAACATATTTATATTTCTAGTTAAAATTAGTGGTCACACTTTAGTTTAGGGTCCAATTCTCACTAACTAACTATTAACTACGACTTTTGCCTCAATAAACTCTTAATTACTGCTTATTAATATTTAGTAAGGTAGTTGTTAAGTTTAGGTATTAGGTAGTATTAAGGGATGTAGAATATGGTCATGCAGAATAAGGCCTTAATAGAGGCTTTCGCACCGGAGGAACCTTTTCACAGTTCCTAGAACTATTGGTGGAAGTACCCAGATTTTGGAGTGTTTTTTTAGGAACGATTTTAGTTCTAGGAACTCCTTTTGGAGGAACTAATTTAGCTCCTACTTCAAATTAGGGTCTAACCCAGCACAATAATAACTATCAGTGACACTAGTGTACGCTGATTGGCCGAACGCACGCGAAACACCAGCACATGCCATTTTTAAAAAAGCTATGTAAACACACAGATTATTGCCTGTATATTTACACCACAAACTAACTCTACGAACATGGAAAACAGTGATAGATGAGCCTCTTAACCTTTACGCTGAGGAGAAAATTCAACACAACTTTGAGGGGGCCAAGCCAAACACGATTATGTATTTCTGCTCAGCTAGCAACACTGGACATTAACCACACGGCATACGCTAATACCTTTTCATATACTGTCTACTTTCTATGTATAACGTAGACTCACTGTATTCCGGACACTTTGCACAGTAAAAGTTCCGTAAGATATCAATCCGCGGAAAGAGAAACCTGATTGGCTCGTCTGTCTCTGGGGACATGCCTTCCACATGTTCCAAAGTTTGATTGACACATTTTGAACTAATCATTTTGGAGAAATCTTGAAAAAACTGCCGGGAGACGCAGTGTCCAGATTACTGTGAGGACTCACGGTGTTCCGGACGGCTGAAAATTTCTACTCACTGTGTTTCGGAAAGGTATAAGGAGTCATTTCTAATATAAAACATACATTTTAACAACTATAAGCTGGTGAAATAATGATATTAATCTTTAAATGTTTATTTATTATTTATAAACGTCTATACACTCTTTTAATCGACGATTGCTTATGGCTTATAAGTAACTTAAATATAACTTACTGGCTTGAAATGTTGTTAAATTGCATGTAATATTGCAATTCCAGATAACGTGAAATTACACAGATGTGTTGAAATGACCTTTAAAACAGCATTTAACATTAACGTCAATTTAACTTGAGGTGTTGAGGGTGCAGTGATGCGCTGCTGCCGCTAAAATTCATGTCGGACAAAATCCCTCATTGAACGTGTATATCCCTTAAAAAAGTACAAATACTTGCAAATTGTAACTATTAAATTGTAATTTTAAATTGTAATTATTTTATAAGACAATAAGAATGTTTTTTTGTCATTTTCTGGTGGGTGATCATGTTTTAAGAGCCGTTTTCTGTGGAGGTATGCTTCTCCCCTCTTCCCTTTGTCCTGCCGGAAACACCCCTTACCCCCAACCCCCCCCCCGCCATTTTCTGAACAGTCATTGGTGTACGTTAGAAACTCACGTTGATTTCTTTGAAACTACTGGCTCTGGAAACATAGGGTTGGTCAGAATTGAAAGAGGAGGAGGCAAAGATGACACGGATATATATAGATGCCATGACCTGAAAGTGTTTATTTATAGAATTTGCGGGAAAAGGTCAAGTGTCCGGAATACCGTGATGTCCGGAAAACAGTGAGTCTACGTTAACAGTTCTATCCAATAACGTATTAGACAAGAGAACTGCCGTTCTCAGCACCGTCATAATAAAGGTCCGCCGAAAATAAAAGTCACAACAACAAGATGACGTCACTTCAGAGTTCCCACTGGCGGTGCGAATGCAACCAGGAAAACGATCCTAAGGGAACCATTAGTTCTTGGGGAACCACCCTGGTGCCTAGTTCCTTGAACTAAGTTCCTAGAACTACCAGATGCGAAAGCCCCTTATATGAGCTTTATAAGTGATAATAAAACGCAAATATCCTATCAATATGCATGTTATTAAACAACTAGATCATAGTGAGAATTGGACCCTAAACTAAAGTTTTAGCAAATTAGTTATATGAATTTGACACATTTTATTTCTTCATTACATTAAAATTAAAATGATTCATCATGTTTACTAGCTTAAAGGCAGGGTAGGTAATTTGTTTCTAAAACACTTTTTGCCAAATTTGTTTAAACTGTCTTTATATACCAATACATATCTAAAATGTAAGTACTCTGAAAAGGAGTTTATAAAAATAGAGTGTCTGTAGTCCTCTCAGGGCTGCAATAAACACAGCTCATTATTCCATTCGGACCGAGTGCTCTGATTGACTGGGCGACTGTCACTCTCCCTCGTTGCTATGGCTACCAGCCCTTCTGCAACAGGAGCTGCCCACATGTGCACACTCGGTTGACTCGCTCATTACGGAAGAGGAGAGGCGCGTACCGACCGCAAGCCACGAAGTCTCACAATTATGGCAGAGAAAGAGCAGTCAAAAAGGTATTTTATTACCTGTGATTCTGACATGATGTCACTCAATCGCACTGCGCTCCTCTCCACTCTGCACTGGTAAACATGTCCTCCAGCTGAGCGGTTGGCATTGCGCGTTCAAATGTTTTGGGGGGCGTGGTTTTGGAATGAGCTCAGAAGGAAGGGGGTGGGAGTTTTTCTGTTGTATACTTTCAAAATCCAGCAGTTTTCTGCTAGTTTCTCAGACTTACCTACCCCGCCTTTAATTCAAATTAAATTAAAATCCAGGAATTTAATTCTCAACTGACATTCTCCTTTCAATTCTGAATAGTCAATAACCCTGCTATCTAACTGTCTGTCAGTGTTAAGATCGTAAGTGTTTGAGTGCATGTGGGAAATAGAAGGCCACACAGATTAGTGTAGTGTTAAGAGTCTACTTGCCAGACTCCCTACTGGTTTACTCCCAATACCACAATATTGAACCTATATTGCATTCTGCCACAAATCTACAGGTGGCTGGAGACCCTCTTGAAGGAGAAGAATAATCGCTGAGCCAACTCATATCTCAACACAATTAATGCCACAGCTTCTCTGAGCAAAGTTAGAAAAGCAGTTATGACAATCAATATTGCCACAAAACTTAATAATGTATAATGGCCTGATTGACTGGATATTTGGATTTTATATATCTCCATTTATATTTCTGAGTTTTCCATTTCACATACAATGTATAGAGAGTGTTCCATTTAGCAAAGGTCATCTGTATTTTTGAAAAAGCCTGATTTCCCCCAGTTTCACCCATGATTGTAATGGGAAAATGTGTTTTGTGGTTTTCTCTTCTCTTTTTATGGCCAGATTAAAATGAGCTCTTGTAATTATGAGAATAGTTTAATACATTGCTGTGATAGCCTTTCAGTCAGTCTAATGCCCTCCATTAATTATAACAGTTCCTAGAACTGTTATAGAACTAATCTTAGATTAATTTCAAGGGCTGTACTTTGTGGCTTTGACCAAATTATTTGAGGAGTTGTGGGAGAGTTGATGGAAGATCAAGTACATTGCATATAGTTGTATATAGAATTCCATTGTAATTGTGAACACAAATGTAGTAGACCATAAATATATGGAAAATGCATGTCTTATATTTTGTCATCCTCTCTTTTTCCTTGTCATGATTAACAGCGTTCAACATCAATAAAGGACAAGAAATTACTAAATGAAAAATTCTACATAATGAAATGTGTCTTGAAGTTACCACAAGTAGGTCGTTGAAGAGGAAGACCTCTCTCTGGTGAGCAGCTTGCTTTTGGGCTTTGTTGATGTCAGTCACTTCAAACAGCCGGCTGCAGCACACCAGTCTTCTGTGTGGCACTGACAGGACCTGAGAGTGGACACATGTAAAATTACTTCACTAAAAGAAAAGATACATCTTGAGTGTCATTTATTCATTTGTTATATCAAATTACATCTAAATCAGTGGTTCTTCTCAGCCTTTTTGACTCAAAGAATCAAGATATATATTTTTAAATAATTAATAATAATTATTGAATTTTATAATTAATAATTATAATACATTTATTATAATTAATTAGTACTCTTAAATCATGCTGAGGCCCCATGGTGTTTCCCCCATTGAGAACCACTGATATTAAATAATGCTGATATCTATTTCTCATTACACAGTATTTTAATGGCAGCGGCTATTTAGACTAAGTGAAAATAGCAGCATTTTCTTAGCGATATGCTATTTACAGTAAGTGAATAGTTAGAGGCTATTTATACTTATAAATAGTGGCATATAGACCTACTATTTGCACCTCAGTGTTGTTGTACATTAAACAGTATGCAATAATAACAGAGTGTAAATAATACCCGTAGCAGATCTATACAGGTGGAGCTGGGGAAGGGGAAGGGTTTCTACTGGCAAATGCTAACCAACTATTTAAAGGTTGCGCAGCGAGCTCATTGGCTACTGATACAGCAGGAACCAATCAGCTGTGCCCTATAGAGAATGATGTAATTGAGTTAATGACCTATCAGCCTGCACCATCTAGAGTTTCATGACAGAACTTTGTATTTTAGCAAGCATATTAGCTGTTTTCCAATAGCTGTGTTCCAATGAGCTGCCTTACTATCTTGCTACATGGCAGCACCCACAGTCTGAAACAAACAAACAAACAAACAAACAAACAAACAAACAAACAAACAAACAAACAAACAAACAAACAAACAAACACATGACGTCTAGTGGAGTTTGCATGTTGCTAAGCTAATCAATGAAAAAGTGATTAGCAAGAAAAGTGATTAACATTATGCTAAGCTAACAACAAAAAAAGTTGGTCTAATAAGCATTAAAGTAAAGAGCAAACAGACCCTGGGTAAAATTGTAAAAAAAATATGATTAGATATAATATCTTATAAAGAAGCATAATTTTGTTTTTTGTTTTTTTCAAACTTTCTGGAATAGTGGGGATATGCCAGTAATTCCTTTGTAGGCAGGTTTTTTTTTTTAACAAGAGTTTGTTATTCTGTGTAAATGTGGACCATATTAATCATGAATATTATATAAATGTTATTTAGGACCTCCTGGCGAAAAACAGTGACATTGCATTTGATGCACTTTCACACCCTAGCAAGCAAAAAAGTTCTAGGACAACATCAGAATCAGCAGGTATGCTCCACATTTGCTCTTCTGCAAACTTGGGACATGCAAAAACCCCAATGGCAGCAAAACCAGAAAAGCCCAACCATGGAGAGGTTGGGAAAAGAAGAGAGAGGTGATGAATAAGATGTGAGGGGAAGAGAGAGACCAGAGAGTGTCAGCAACATCTTTATCAACTCTAAGAAGAAGTAAGGGTATGATTACAGACATAACTCGATTTCCACACGGTAATTTGTGTCAGTTGAATCCTGCGCAAACTGCAGCAGAAATCAAATTAGCTACGACAATACAGTAAAAAAAGCCTAGTGAAGTATAAATGTATGACATATAAGAAGATTATCACAAGCTATTCGATACAGAAATCACACTTGTGAAAACAGGAGACTGCAACCTTAATAGAAAGTATACGGACACTTCAATTATTACATTTACCAAATTGTGGGCCAGAAGTTTCATGAAAATGCAAAGGTTTCATATAGGCTACCTATAATATATATAATTTATATATATACCACACACACACACACACACACACGCACACACACGCACACACACACACACACACACACACACACACACACACATATAAATATGTATCTAATTTATATGTAAAATAAAAGCTGCTGGTGGCAATTTAATTATTCCATATTTCTTGGAGGGCTGCCGGATTAAATCATTCACAATTCATTATATATTATATTGAGCCATAGTGCTTCTCCATAAGGATTTTAAGCACAAAATCTCTGCAGCAGAAATTGGGTCTATTTAGGGATGGTTTATTTGCTTATTCTTTAATGAAGAATTGTCCTCTATGCACACATGCACACACACACACACACACACACAAAAAAAAAATTGTCAAAATTATACTTTTTTAAAAAAGTATTATACCAAAATTATACCAAATTTATTCTGATAATCCATTCATGCCAAGGAAATAAAAATGTCTTATTTAAATCCGTTTTTGTTTTCTGTTTGCTTTTCAGTGTAAGGTGAATAAATATGACTACTGGCTATGAGAGAATGAAACATTTTGTAAGCCAGTTAGAGTTGTGCTGTTGGTGAATGTGAAATGATTTCAATAAATAAAAGTCCTTGATTTCTATGATCGCTAAGTTGCTAAGCACTAGAGAAAGACTGCATAGCAGCAAATTGAGAACATCTTCAATAGCAGAACCTTGAGAGAGACTGACTAGCAACATAAGATTTCATTCTACATTGCCTTTGTTTAAATACTATAGGAATATGTTTGCCAGAAATAAAAACATATCTAGTAAAAGGGTTTCATATGCTCAGTTGCCATACAATGACTATGATGATGAGCATTAGGGCATGATTTACAATTGATTTTTAAAACAGAGCATAGTTAAAAAGTATTTTACAGTCGACATTTCTCTCGAGCAGTCACCATGTTGAATTTTAGTTCATTATTTTATTTTTTGACGCAATGGCACATATGATGCCTAAAATTGCCATCCAGGTAGGCTTCTCACTATGTTTTGCAAAACCAATGGTCCAGAACCTATGGTCTTTACAATCTGCTTAGGTTTACAATGCTTTTAGGAAATGCAGCCCTGAGCAACATCAGCAGGAAACCCAGTAAAGAACTAAACATATTTAAAACACACATGTGGTAAAGTGCCGTACATGTTACTGATTCAGATCTACAATTACATCATTTTAATGTTTTCTGAGAACAAAATCCTCATTCTAGTTGATCACTTAATCTTACTACACACACTGTATTACTGCACCCATTTCTGGATTAAGGCATTGTCCTCTACCAGACATTATGAGAACAAAACAATAAAGCCATTAAAAGGCTTTTTAATGACAGCGGCAGGTGTGCTCATACATCTATGTGGAAAAAAAGAGATACATCTGAACAGAGAGATAGAGTGATTTAAATGACCTATAGAGAAGTTGTTTTTTATCTTTGAGCCAGTACTGATGAATAGGGCAGAAATAATGAGGATGATTATCACGGATGATCTGTTCTTGTGTTTGTTTTGTGTAGGTTTAGCACGTGTTTTGGTTGCGTTTCATGTGGTTGAGTTTGTGTCCATTGTATTTCATTTGATTGATAACATTGGACACCTGTTGATTGTTTAGTTGATTAGCTTGTTTGGATATTTAAGCCCTGTGTTTCTTTCAGTTCATTGTCTGTTGTTCTGTTCATGTCTTGCCAAGTCTTAGTATCAATCAAATTAAAATCAATTGCCTGTCTTTAGATCCAGCTCTTTTATTTCTTTGCACCAATCGTGAGTGTGACAGAAAAACAGACCCAACACAATGGATCTAATGGCAGATAAGATCCTCCTCCTCTCACAGGGGGCTCTGTTTTTCAAGGAACACATGTGGAGGTTTTTGGATCTGCAACATCTCATCCACTATGATGACGCCAGCCTCTTTTCTGGGCAGGTTTGAATCCGTGGACTAAAGCACACCTGCCCAGAGATGGCCATGGACTGGGTCTGGTTTTATTGTGGATTCCCCTTTACCATTGGTGAGATGGTGGAGGATCACAAAGCCACAGTACACATCCACACCGTACACATCGTGACTTCAGCCACACCCAAGGAGAATTCAAGCCTGAGCCCAATGCAGACAAGAAGCATGAGCCAGCCACCATGCCAGCGGCACTGCCTGAGCCCATGATCATCCTGGAGCAAGAGCCCAAAAACATGTCTGACCAGGTGCGTGAACCAAGGATGCCATTACTGAATTATCTGCCTGCCCTGTGTCGGCCAAGAGGGCCATTCCTGAAGTATCTGTCTGTCTCGTTTCGACTAAGGAGCCCGCTTTAAAACTCTACCTGCCCTGTATTGGTCAAGGAGGCTGTCTTGTAAACCCCTGCCTGGGCTACCCAGTTCTTTGTCCCTGTCTTTGCTGGCTCCTTCCTTAACTGTCTGTATCTAATATCCTGGACCAGCCTGTATCTGTATCTAATATTCGCCAGCTACGCCCTGGAGTGTCAACCCTCTGGCTCCGCCTAGAACCTCCAAACCCATCAATTTACCTTGCCCCATTAGCTCCACCTTGGCTCCTCGCCCCCTCGGCTCTACCTTGGTCAGTCGTCGCCCTTCATCTGCGACTTGTCCCTCCACCCGTTTGGCTGTGTCAGACTCCTTCTTCCCTCAGGCTTGACCTTAGTCAGTGGACACTTTGGCTCCACCTCGGCCGCTCGTCGCTGCAGCTCCGCCCTGTTCTCAAGATCCTTCGATGTCGCCTGGTCTCTCCGGCTCTTCGGCTCTGCCTGGGTCTCCAACATCACCACCTCAGTCTCAGTCAGTTGTCCCTCTGGTCCCGCCTGGTACTTCCTCTAAGTGGGCCTGCATCCTGATTCTCCTGCTGGGGGTTACTTCCTGGCTCCTCCCACCTTCATCTCCACCCTGGTTACTCCTGCCTACGTCTCTGCCCTAGCTACTCTCGCCTTCGTCCCCACCCTGGCTCCTCCCTCCTCTGGGAGGAAAACATCCTTAAACAACATACATTAACTTGAGGGGCAAAGCTGTATAAGATATCAAAAGTTTTTTCAGAGAATAGTTTATTTTTCTTACCCCACTACTAAATAATGTCTTCCTTTAAATTCTAGTTCCCTTTCGTTGTCACTCCGAGTTACGTCGGATGACGACGAAATGGGGTTTCGCTTAGAAAGCCTATCAACTTCGAGTATTACAAAACGAGCCAATGGCAAAGAAATGCCATGGGTCTGCGGAATTTGCATAGCGTATCTCCGCCTTACCTCGTGGGTATAAAAGGAGGACGCTGCAACATGCAGGTATGTTTTCGCTTCGGAGCCAAGTTAATCCTTCGTTCCACAAGCCATCTCTGAACTGTCAGCTTTACAGACGAGCGAGATTCTCTGGTGTTGGTGTGACGGCGATCTCCCGGCGAGTGCGCGCTTCCTGCTTATCTGTGCAGTGGTTTGCCAGTGAGTGTGTTTCTCCCCGGGCGCTTCAACACTCTCAGAGTTTTTTTCTCTCACAAAAGAGCTCGCACGCGGCACGTCTTTTTAAAGACGGCTCGCCCGTGCATTTCTGGTCGCGGTTGACTCATTTCCGATTTTGATGGGCGCATTCTCTGCTCTGCGTGCTTGGGCTTGATCGCGCTAGAGCAGCGTTTGTGGATGACTCACGTTCTCCCCGCGGGAACGTGATCATCGCGTCATTATGGTCGAGACTCAATGATCTCGTTAGAGAGAGAGTCCCCTCATCCACACCCCGATCTAACACTCTCCACGTGAAGTGCTACTTCGGCTGGTGGCCAGGGTGACCTGAGGCTGTTGGTGTGGAACAATGGCGCCGACTATCTGTCCGTGCCCCACGCCCCCCTCTTTATTGACGCAACCCGTGAACGTTCACCGGATGCCCGCGGGCCCGTCTTCGGACCCCCCGCGGGTTTTCCCTTGACGTTCCAGAATCGGATCTGTTGTCCATCGCAGCATCACAGGGCGGGCAAGAATTTTCAGGAAGTGAAGATTTGACAGTGCTGCCACTTTCGGGTGTGCATATGGCATTTGTCAGGTCAGATCCTGAGATGACGGCCATGCTTTCCCGGGACGATTGGTTTTTGGGGTGGCCGCGAACCCTCGTCGCCGTCTAACCCCAATACCTTTCTTCTCGGATGTGCATCAGGAGATCTCGAAATCCTCGAAGACCCCAGGTCTTCCAGCGATCCCTCGTTGATCTCCTCCGCCCTTCCTTCCCCCTGGGGCCGCTGCCCATGGGTACACTGGGGTCCCCCCGGTTGAACGCTCTGTTGCGATGCTAATGTGTCCTCAGAGTGCTTCTTCTCGGCGCGATCCTAAGCACCCGTCCAAAGCCTGTAGTTTTTCGTATACATTTGTGGCGAAATCCTATAGCGCCCAGGACAGGCAGCCGCCTCACTGCATGCCATGGCCATTCTGCTGGTCTACCTGGCCCAGGTGTTCATGGACATGCAGGAGGGTAGGACTGACCCGGGGCTCTTCATTGACCTTGCTCCCCGAGCGACGAAAGTGGCCGCATGCTCCCTGGGTCAGGTGATGTTCACCATTCAAGCCTGTGGCTAACCTGTCCGATGTGCAGGATGTCCGGCGGACCCGTCTGCCCGACACCCTCATATCCCAGGTCGGCCCTTCGGCGGTGCCGTTGAGGGCTGTACAACAGTTCTCAACCGCCCATGAGCAGACTCTGGCATTCTGCCCCGACGGCCCCGCCGTCCGCTCAGATCCCTCAGTCTGCCCATCCGCCGAAGGCGCCCTCCCGCGGCTCCCACCCCGCCCGTTCACCCGGGTGGGCTCTGGAGGCCGCGAGGGGGACGCCACAGCCCTCTCCTGCCCCGCCCCCCGCTAAACGCCGGGCTAAGCGGCGCTCCTGAGACGGGCTGCTCAGGGATGATGGTCACTTCTCAGGAGATGGTAGCAGGACCACTCCTTCCCCCGGTGGAGGGCCGGGGGAGAATCCCTCATTTTCCACTCTCCGCTGCTCACCCCCGGGTGGGCAGCAGCCTAATGTGGTTGAAGAAGTGACACGTTCATCCCTGAGCACACAGAGTTCTCGGACGACACGGTGCGCCGCCTCCGAGCCGTGCACCCCTCGTCCTCCTCTGTCCCAGAGCCGGATGACAGCACGCGCCGTCCCCGGACCGTGCAGCTCTCATCCCCCTCTGTCGCCAGACCCCTGGCAGAGCAGACCCCCGTGGAACGTTCGTCCTTCCCTGGTCTCCTCTGTCAGGACGCGGTCAATGACTATGCCCCGACACTGGGCCGCTATGCCGTCCACGTCCGGGACAGTCATTCCGCCTCGCTGCCCCACCGACGGGAAGTCTGTGGTTTGCATGACCCCGCTGGTACAGTTCTTGGGAGCCTGGTTAGAGCTTCCCCACCTGTCCCGCTGGGTCGCCCGAACGATCAGGCTCGGCTACGCGATTCAGTTCGCGCGGTCTCCTCCCCAATTCAGGGGAGTTCGCTCCACTATGGTCGGTGGCAATGCCCCCATCATGAGAGCGGAGGTTGCTACCCTGCTGGCGAAGGGTGCGATCGAGACTGTCCCTCCAGCCGAAATGAGGTCCGGCTTCTACAGCCCGTACTGCATTGTCCCGAAGAAATCCGGTGGGTTACGGCCAATCCTGGACCTGCGCGTGCTGAACCGCTCCCTTCACAGGCTGCCGTTCAAGATGCTCACTGCCAAGCGCATTTTCGAATGTGTACGGCCCCAGGATTGGTTTGCAGCGATCGACCTGAAGGACGCCTACTTTCATGTCTCCATTCTCCCTCGACACAGGCCGTTTCTACGGTTTGCTTTCGAGGGGCAGGCATATCAGTACGCGGTTCTCCCATTCGGGTTAGCCCTGTCTCCTCGCGTCTTCACGAAGGTCGTCGAGGCAGCCCTTGTTCCTCTTCGGGAACACGGGGTTCGCATCCTGAACTATCTCGACGACTGGCTGATTCTAGCTCACTCTCGGGATCAGGTTTGCGAACACAGGGACCTAGTGCTCCGGCACCTAGCCCGTCTGGGCCTTCGGGTCAACTGGGAGAAGAGCAAACTTTGCCCCGTGCAGAGGATCTCTTTTCTCGGTATGGAAATCGACTCGGTCGCCATGTCCGCGCAGCTTACGAGCGAGCGCGCGCAGTCACTGCTGACTTGCCTGAGACATTTCGAGGGCAAGAGTGCGGTTCCACTGAAACTTTTTCAGAGGCTCCTGGGGCATATGGCATCTGCAGCCGCGGCAACGCCGCTCGGATTGCTTCATATGAGACCGCTTCAGCTTTGGCTTCGCGACCGAGTCCCGAGGTGGGCATGGCAACACGGCACCCTCCGAGTACCAGTTACTCCGACCTGCCGTCAGACCTTCACCCCGTGGGCGGACCTCAGCTTTCTACGGGCCGGAGTGCCCCTGGAACGAGCTTCGCGGCATGTTGTTGTATCGACAGATGCCTCTTCCACGGGCTGGGGCGCCATGTGCAATGGACGTGCTGCCGCGGGCTCCTGGATAGGACCCCAGCGCCTATGGCACATCAATTGCCTCGAGTTGCTGGCTGTACGTCTTGCTCTGCGCCGCTTCCGGGCCGTGCTCAAGGGCCAACACGTACTAGTCCGATCAGACAATACCGCCACTGTAGCGTACATCAACCGTCAAGGTGGTCTGCGCTCCCGCCGTATGTCGCAACTCGCCCGCCACCTCCTCTTATGGAGCCAGAAGCATCTGAGGTCGCTTCGTGCCATTTTTATCCCCGGAGCTCTGAACTGTGTAGCCGACGAGCTCTCACGGTTTCAACTCCTCCCGGGAGAATGGCGGCTCCATCCCCGGTCGGTTCAGCTGATTTGGGACCAGTTCGGGGACGCACAGATAGATCTGTTTGCCTCCCACGACTCGACCCATTGCGCCCAGTATTATTCCCTGACCGAGGGCACGCTCGGCACGGATGCTCTGGCGCACAGCTGGCCGCAGGGCCGCAAGTATGCGTTTCCCCCAGTGAGCCTTCTTGCGCGGACCTTGCGCAAGGTCAGGGAGGACGAGGAGCAGGTCATGCTGGTTGCGCCGTACTGGCCCACCAGGACCTGGTTCTCCGAACTGGTTCTCCTCGCGACAGCACCTCCCTGGCCGATCCCTCTGAGGAAGGACCTACTTTCTCAGGGACGGGGCACCCTATGGCATCCTCGTCCCGATCTTTGGAGACTCCACGTGTGGCTCCTGGACGGGACGAGGCAGGTTTGAGTACCCTACCACCACCGGCGGTGGCTACCATCACTTCCGCTAGAGCTTCGTCCACGAGACATCTCTATGCGTTGAAGTGGAACCTCTTCGTCAGCTGGTGCTCTTCTCACCGAGAAGACCCCCGGAGATGTTCGATTGGTGTCGTGCTTTCCTTCCTACAAGATGGGTTGGAGCGAAGGCTGTCTCCCTCCACCCTAAAGGTCTATGTCGCCGCCATTGCCGCACAGCATGACCTTGTTGAAGGTAAGTCTTTGGGGAAGCACGACCTGATCGTCAGGTTCCTGAGAGGAGCGAGGAGACTGAATCCTCCTCGCCCTCCTCTCGTTCCCTCTTGGGATCTCGCAGTGGTGCTAACTGCCCTGCGGAGTGTTCCCTTTGAGCCTTTGCAGTCAGTGGAGCTTAAGTTCCTGTCAATGAAGACAGCGCTCCTGGTTGCTCTGGCCTCCATCAAGAGGGTAGGGGACCTGCACGCATTCTCCGTTGACGAAGCGTGCCTGGAATTCGGGCCGGCTTACTCTCACGTGATCCTGAGACCCCGGCCTGGATATGTGCCCAAGGTTCCTACCACTCCCTTTCGGGACCAGGTGGTGAACCTGCAAGCGCTGCCCCCGGAGGAGGCAGACCCAGCCTTGGCACTGCTCTGTCCAGTATGCGCTCTTCGCGCCTATGTAGACAGGACGCGGTGTTTCAGGACCTCGGACCAGCTCTTTGTCTGTTATGGTGGGAAGCTCAAGGGAAAGGCTCTCTCCAAGCAAAGGTTGTCTCACTGGATAGTGGACGCCATTGCTTTGGCATACCAGCAGCAAGGTCGTCCATGCCCCCTTGGTGTGACTGCCCACTCCACCAGGAGTGTGGCGTCCTCTTGGGCTCTAGCGCATGGCGCCTCGCTAACAGACATCTGCAGAGCTGCAGGCTGGGCGACACCGAACACATTCGCCAGATTTTACAATCTCCGAGTGGAGCCTGTGTCCTCTCATGTACTCGCTTCAACTAGCTAGTACTGGACCCGCTCAGGTGTCTTCGCTTGCTTGCCATTCCACTCCACGGACTGGATACGTGCGATATTCCCCTCAGGTGAGCTTCTCCGAAAGCCCTGAGTTCCTCCAGCACTTCTGACGTCGCCGCCAGTGTCTATTGCCTGCGCGCCGGCTAGGTGCCTCCCGTGTGCATGGTCCCTCCCCTGAGCGACCCCCACATGTGTATTCCACTGTAAGCCTCTTCGAGCATGTGTCTTTCCCTTGGCAAGCCACCTTGCCACCCCTGGGGTTGAAATATTCCACCTGCGGCTGGACACCCCAGTGTTCTCCATATGCATCCTTCGGGTCATATGTGTATTCTCTAAGTCCCCCCCTCTGGGTTGGCAATAATTGCATATTCCTCTAAAATTGTGGGATATGCTCCCCAGTGTACCTTGGTATTCCTGTGCTAAATAGGAGTCCTTCGTCCGTGCTAGTCTCACGACAGGGATCTCAGATTTACGCAGGGCACTGGAAGACAGCTGAGAAGGTGGCGTGATTAGACTGGTAACCCCATTTCGTCGTCATCCGACGTAACTCGGAGTGACAACGAAAGGGAACGTCTCGGTTACGTATGTAACCCTCGTTCCCTGAGTAGGGAACGGAGACGTTACGTCTTCCTGCCACTTTCCGCTGTTCGCGGGGATCGCCTGACCTCAGTTTTGGCTCCTCAGCGAAGAAACATACCTGCATGTTGCAGCGTCCTCCTTTTATACCCACGAGGTAAGGCGGAGATACGCTATGCAAATTCCGCAAACCCATGGCATTTCTTTGCCATTGGCTCGTTTTGTAATACTCGAAGTTGATAGGCTTTCTAAGCGAAACCCCATTTCGTCGTCATCCGACGTAACGTCTCCGTTCCCTACTCAGGGAACGAGGGTTACATACGTAACCGAGACGTTTTTAAGCATAAATCAAACACATTTTAGAACGAAAAATTAAAAACAGGCAAATAATTTACTCTAAAATATCGAAATATGCTCTACAATCATAATATATAAGTAAAATTTGCATGATTAAGATGTTTTTACTGGCAAAAAAATAGTGGTTAATTTTCACGTCACATAGATATAGTGTGGGAAACAGCTTACATTGAGGGGTGAATGTAAAATAAGATAATGAAGAAAAAGAAGACCTGTGAGGTTATTCAATGCCACAGTTCTTCTGTTGCAGTAATGAGGAATGGCAGGAATGCTAAAGGCATGAGCTGCAATGAATCACCAGCTGCCCAATGAATTATTATATTAAGCCACTCCATGCATGCAGCATTTAGAGATGGTAAAGGTGAAATCGCAGGACACCTATTGTATTTTAATATGGTCCCAGGGTTGTATACTGTATGCGTATCAAAATAATAACTTGTAATATTCAGTTATGTTGGAGCAATGGTGAAAAATTCAAAAGTCATGTAGAAAATATTTGGATGCAGTCTGATATGGATATTACCTGCAAAGAAAAGCCCAAACCGAAAAACTCACCGTTTTCATTCCCACAATGCTTTGCTCCACCTTGGTGACATAAGTGACGTGGTCTTCATTCGATCGTAGTTCCCTCAGCTGAATACGCTCATATATTCCCACTACCATGTCCCGTGGAATATCTGCACCGTCATCAACCCCTAAGTAAAAACACACAAAGTATATCAAATTTGATTTTATAAAACACAAAAAGTATGGAATAGTATAAATGAACAGAAAAAAATAAATTTTTACATAATATTATATATCCTGCCATTAGGCAACAGCCTTTAACACACAACAAAATAAACACATATTTTAGGCACATCTAATTGTATTTCTGTGTAATTTACCATTTTGACAAACTAACAAACAAATAAATAAAATTCCACAATTCTTTGTCCACAACATTCCTGTGGTGTGTTACATCGCCTTATCTGCATTATGTGCCACATATCTTGTCAACAGAGTTTAAGTTCTATTAAACTTTATCAAGCTGTTCTTTTGTTAATAAGTATTTGTTTACAATGAGTCTAGAAGAATAGTCAAGGTTTTTTGCAAACTGCGTAAAACTTTATATGTATTATCCATTGTATGAATTTGTCTGAAGATAAAGTGGTTTATCTAACTACTAGGCTAGATCTGCATTGTGAACATAATATGCAGCAAAACAGATTTGCCTAATGAAATTATAGGGAGACTTGAGGAGTCACGAAAACATCAGGGGATGTTATGCAAAATCAGATGAGGAGATAGATGAAGAAGTTGAATTCGAAATATATATTTGTTTTCCCTTACCCTACGGGAGAGGGCTGAGTGATGTGTGGGATTGTGGGATTGGCAGCAGAGTGGATCAAGTGGTAAGAGTTCTTGGAATTTATAGGAAAAAAAGCAATACAGGGAGAACAAGTGAGATCTTCTAATGTACAGAGATTTTTTTGTGTGTCAGAGTAATGGAAAATTAAAATCTACACTGTGAGATTAACAGAGCGCTGATGTCACTGGGCGGTTTTCATTAAATTAATGTGCCATAGGGCACTTTCAATAGCATTATATGTTGATGCTTAATTAGGTTTCGCCCACTCAGTTAGTCATGTGAAATGACCCTGACCCAACTTATGATGAAATGAACGTGTATGTGTGTGTATATGCTTTATACCAATTAGAAAACAACAATTTGAATTTACAAAAGGAAAGGCAGGAAAAATGCAAAGCATGAGAAATGACACTTGTGAAAAAGTACAAATTAACATGCTTTTAAAAAGAGTACTTATTAAGGAATTAATATACTTTAAAATAATATACTGTCACTGTTATGGTGCAATACAACACAAATGATTCAGAATCACAACATAAATAGTCTTTAATCCCCCCAAAAAATACTCAGGAGAATCCTTGGAGAATACATAAGCACACGTCTAACACTGACGAGAACTGGTATATACAGAAAGAACTAAATGAGACACAGGTGGGGCTAATCAGTAACCAAGGAAACTAACAGAGAGTATTTAAGGTCAATCTGAACTTAAAGACACAATAACAAAATCACAATAATACAGAAGATAAACCTGACAGTATTCCCCAAGCCCACGGCATGTCCTTGCGACTCAACCTATAGTCCAAAGGTGGGTGGAGGGAGGGGGTTCAGGTGGATTGCAAAGAACTGGTGATGGAAAGGGAACTGGAGGAGGTTGCAGAAGGGAACACTAGAGCCGACGGAGGAAGGAGCCAAGGTGGGGGCCAGATGGATCTCCTGAGCATAGCCTGGAGAGCCCAGTGAAAACGTGAGGACTAGGGCCTCGGGCAACAGTGCAGGACAGGAAGTCCGAGGTTGAGCAGTCTGCATGAGGGACCAAGGCGGAAACGATGGCCTGGCAGTACGGGGTGACACTGAAGGGAGTAAGGACAACGGAGGAGCCGGAAGGACGGTGGAGTCGAAAGGGTGGATGGCTGAGGCACAGCTGGAAGCCCGGAAGTTTGTGGCGAAACCAGGGCAAGTGACCAAGGTGGAGTGAAGCCCGAGAGATGGCGGACCATGGCTGGGCTGAGGGAGCGCAGAGCCAAGGCGGAGCAGAAGGGCTGACAGATCGAGGTGGAGATATGGGCTTGAAGTACTGAGGTGTAGCCTGGGGATCCGCCTCACAGAGCATGCTGGTGGTGAAGGGGCATGAGGCAGACCTGGAGAGCTGGAGTGATAGCTGTGCAGGTGAAGCTGAGGAGTTGCGAGTCCCCAGTGGGGCAGGTGAATCCAGATGAAATTTCTAGGGGATGGCTGAGGAATATGCTGGGATATATATAATATATATAAGCTGTATATATATAAGCTGGCTCTGTCTCAAAGTCAATAAGCCAGTGCTCATCCACTGGCTCAGGTGTGGATTGTCCCAAAAGCACCGACTCTGGGGTGGACCTAACGGTGGCTTCCAACCTTGTTGGAATGGATGTGGCAAATGGCTCTAGCTCTGGGATGGACACGGTGGCTAGCTATTGCTCTGTGGCTGGAGGTGGCTCAAGCTTTTGGTCCATGGCAGGCTTAGTCTCTGGTTCTGTGGCAGGCTCAGGTGTCATCACTGGATCCTTGGGGGAAGATCTTCCAGTAGTTCCAGGGCTCTCTGGGCTGGGAAGATGAGGCTTCAGGTCTGGAGCAAACAGGGAGATGGTCGCTGGCGATGGTACAGGCTCTAGGGTGTTGGAGTTGATTCTCTTCCTCAACGACTGCCACTGTGAGGATCCACACACTCACAGGGGATAGCTGATGAAGTCAACAAGGGGAAAGTGTTCCTCCTCCACAAGCAGCATCTGGCCTAAGATGTCGGTCCATTCAGCTCCAAAAGATTTACTTGAGAGCCTCGTCATCCCAGCACGCTTCATGGTACAAGTCCAGGATCTCCTCTGCATATTCCTCCAGAGATCATCCATGTTGCGATGGGCAATCCATTTTACTATATTTGTTGTGAGGTTGGGTTCAAATGTCACTATTATGGTACAATCCAACACAAAATACTCAGAATGACAATATAAACAGTCTTTAATCTACAAAACCAATATACTCAGGACAAAGGTCAAACTGAACAGAACCAAAAGACACAGAAACAAAAACGCAATAACAGAACATAAACCTTGACATTAAGAGTGAACTGAATTTCATACTTTCTTATACTTATTGTCAATTGTAATTAATTGAAAATACATTATAGTCTAAATTTGTATTAAATGTATTTCGCTTAATTTTAGAGTGTACACTTAACTGGCCTTCATTAATATTATAATATCTTAAAGTGCAGTTATTTAAAGGGGTCATACATGGTTTTTTGTTTTGTTTTATTATGTTCCCTTAGGTGCAATTATAGTATTACTATAGGTTTTTTAACAAAAAAACTTTAAAAATGTAGTGATTTATGACCTTTTCCCACCCTGTTTCTCACCTCTGATTCAAACAGTCTGTTTTTGAGGTGTTTCCCCTTTAAGAGTTCAGTGTTAACGCTCACTGTTATGATTGGCTAACGTCAGTGCTGCTTATGCATAAATTATGAACGTTAATCATTTTGTATCACACGTAGACTACACAATGCTCCACCACGTGAAACTTCGGTCTTCCGATCTTTTACCATCGTGTCAATTCTCAATTGATTTTGATTCATATGCGCGAGGGAGGAAGAGAGAGAGAGAGAGAGAGAGAGAGCAAGACAGTTTGAAGGCGCGCGCGCGGCCGGGGCTCTCTCTCTCTCTCTCTCTCTCTGCTCGTTCTTTCAGTAACATGCCCTGTCACACTCATCTGATCACTCACCGTTCAAATTAAACTTTGGCGGGCTGCATATGCTGCAAATAAACTGCATCCAACTGCTTTCCCTTACGTCTGGATCGTTCGGCAGCCTATTCAAAGACTCAAACAGGAACAGCACATCTGCGTGGCATCGCAGTCATCTTGTAAACAGACCCACTCGCTGCACGACAACGATGCGATGATGCAAAATGAGGCGTAGTTGTCTTGCGCTGGAGGCGGTCATATGCAAACGACTGGTACGTCACTTCGTACCGTGACGTCACTAAGTTCAACGGATCTAGAACGAGCTGTATTTAGAGCTTGATTAAATAAATGCTTCGTTTATAATGGGGAGGACGTCTTAAGCTATGAAACTTGCAGGAAGTTTTAATAGTACATAGATCTCTAATATACCAAAAGATCAAGGCAAATTTGGTTTCTCATGTCATGACCCCTTTAATATACTTTTAAGAATAGACTACAAGTTTTGTATTTGGTTGACCCTTGATCAATTTGAATGAATTTGTTCTTGTTTTAAGACATCTTCTTTATTTCCTTATGTCTCACCTCTTAGGTTGCGGATGAAGTCTTCCAGCATCATCTTACGATCAGGTTTGATGTTGGGACTGTACATGTCCGTGTTCAGGAGGATGATGGCAAATGCAAGGATGAAGATTGTGTCAGGATTGTGGAACTGCTGCACCACGTCTGGGTTACACATACAGTAACGCTGACTGAGAACAACAGAAAACAATAAAGAGACAAACAACAGCTAAGTGTCACAGTTGTGTTCTGTTTAGTTTATTTTCATTGGACTTGTCTGCCTGTCATCACGTCACGTGTCGTCTTCTCTGTCATTATCAGTTCATCTGTATCACCTGTGTTTAGTTAATCATCATCATCATCATCTGTATCACCTGTGTTCTGTTAATCAGTGTCTGTATCTGTGTTTGTATTTAAGTTCCGTCTGTTCAGTCAGTCTTTGTCTGATCTCCGTTGTATCTAGTGTGTGTTGCTGCCTGTTCTGCTGTCCTGTGTTATACTATCATTAAACCTTCATTTTGGAATTATATCCTTGCCTCCGTCTGCCTTCCTATAAGTCAAGTCAAGTCAAGTCAAATATATTTATATAGCACTTTTCACAATACAGATTGTATCAAAGCTGCTTCACAGTATCAATCAAAACAACTTAACAATGTTTGTTTATTACTGGAAAAAAGACATCCAAGTTTGGTAGAGCTGATCAATGGTATGATTGGTTAATTAATTTTCAATATCCCCGTAACCACCCGTGACAGAAGATCGGACCAGCCCAAATGAACGACAGGGCTATATTTGTCGCTATTGCTCAAGAGAGCATATCATTCTTTTACTTCACGGAGAAGTTTGTTCTCCGAGCCGTCACTAGCACCCTCAATGATGAAACCCTCAAGCTGCTTTTCTGGATCGGGGCCAATTTCCACCAGGCCACTGACCTCCCAAACACTGATGGACTGAATGTACTGGAGGGAAGTCATCTGCAGGTGTTTGGTGAGCATCGCGTCCCGATCCATAAAACAACCACCCTTCCAGAGCCTCGCCCCACTGAGACCACCCTTCCAGAATCTCATCCCGCCGAGACCACCCTTCCAGTCTCTCATCCCACTGAGACCAGCCTTCCAGAGTCTCGAGACTGTTCACGTCATGGCTGCCGAGCCAGAGACTGTTCACGTCATGGCTGCCGAGCCAGAGACTGTTCACGTCAAGCCTGCCGAGCCAGAGACTGTTCACGCCAGGTCAGCCGTGCCTGTGTCTTCGGGAAGGATGGCCGCCGCCTGGCCGCCTGAGTCCTCAGCCACAATGGCCACCGATGCCACACCGCCTGAGACCTCAGCCTGGATGGCCGCTGCCATGTCAGAGCCTGTTCCTGTCCCAAGTCCTGTTCCTGCCCCAAGAACTGTTCATGTTCCAGGACCTGTTCCTGCCCCAAGAACTTTTCCTGTTCCCAGACCTGAGTCTGTCCCCAAGCCAGTATCTGTCCCTGAGCCTGTATCTGTTCCTGAGCCTAAGTCTGTTCCCAAGCCTGAATCTGTTCTCGAATTCACACCCAACCTCCCTCTCCCGGGTCCTCTCATCATCCAACCATCATCCTCATCTCCTCTGCTTCCTGTCAGCCCCATCCCTCGCCCTCTACACGCCAGTGGAATGTTGGGTTCGCTGAGGGGATTCCAGTCCTCAGCGCCATCTTGGACAGTGGATCCCTGGGATCCAACTCCAGCCACCGCGTCCAGAATTCCACATCGGCCTATCACTCTACTGGCTCACCCTTGGCTCCTACCTCCTTCATCTCTGCCGTGGTCAATCAGTTCAACAGCGTTGGTCGTTTGTCGACCTACCCTCACCTTTGGACTGCACTCCTCTGGCTACACCCCGTCCCTCCAACCCCCCGGCTCCATTGTACTCCTCACTCCCTTCTGCTCCTCCTTGGTCCTCAGTGCCTCTGTCTCCACCGTGCCCATCTGTGTCCCCGTCTACACCTAAGTCGCCCGAGCCAGTGGCTTCCCCGTGTCCCTCTGAACCCTCTGCTCCACCATGGCCCAGCGAACTTCCGTTTCCTCCCTGTCATCCTCCCCATCGGTTCTGCCTCTGTCCGTCATCGCCCTAAAACCTCCTGCCCTTCAGCCTCCATGGCTCCTCCCTCCATCGGCTCCACCATGGATCTTCATCCTTCCCTCTGGACTTATCACCTTTCAACCTAGCCCTTCTCCAGATATTCTGCCTGCCTTCTCCAGCCCTTCGCCCACTCCTGTTGCCAGCCCTCCACCTGCTCCTCTTCCTCCTCCCAAACCCCCACCTTCATCTCTCTCGTTACGGCACGAGGGAGTTCAGCCTTGCGGGGAGGGGTGTTATTGTCACAGTTGTAATCTGTTTAGTTTGTTTTCATTGGACTTGTCTGCCTGTCATCATGTCACGTGTCATCTTCTCTTTCATTATCAGTTCATCTGTATCACCTGTGAATAGTTAATCATCATCTGTATCACCTGTGTTCTGTTAATCAGTGTCATCTGTGTTTGTATTTAAGTTCCGTCTGTTCAGTCAGTCTTTGTCCGATCTTCGTTGTATTTAGTGTGTGTTGCTGCCTGTTCTGCTGTCCTGTGTTGTTATACTATCATTAAACCTTTGCTTTGGAATTATATCCTCTGCCTTCCTGCAACCACCCGTGATACTAAGTTTATATTAAACATTTTTGTAAATAGACCCTTCTGCTGCTTCGCTTTTATAGTCATAAAATGTTTTTATCTGTGATTGTCCATGTGTAAAAACAGGTTATTAAAAGTATTGTAGTGTGTGTTATTTTTATTTATTTGTATGTTTATTTATTATTATTTTTTAAATCATATACATATACTAAATCTTTTTTTTTTTGCTTTCAGTAAACTAAACATAATTTACTGTTTATTTCCAATTGATTTTTCCAATGTATTTTAACATGCAAAAAAAGGAAGCTTACTTTGGAAGTAAGTAAAACTCCACAAAGCCTATGCAAAAAGAAACAACATGTAATGAGTTGAGATGTAAAAGTCCCTACTACCTTGCAGACATGTCTGAAAATGATTATAGTATCTTTAATGTGCTAGTGATGCAGTGACAATACTTTATAAAGATAATAGTCAATTTTACTAATTCATTACAAATGCCTCATACCTCATATAATGTGTTACTTTTAGATTGTATCATCTATTATCATGTAAAAACTTATGTTAGTACATGCCTAAACTCGACAAGATGGCAAAAACATGAAATATAATTCAAATATACAGTCATTAAATGATGTATGTACATTGTAATGTGCCTTAAAATGGCTGAATTTTTCAAAAATGAAAGTTTTTACAAAACTTCTCACAACATCATCAGGGTATCAATGGATGGATCAGGGATTGCTGGGGTGCTGGGGTTGGTTGCTAACCAGAGCGCAACATAGTATCGGCCCAGATCCAGCCTGCATCTGGTACACGTGGATTCCACACGTACCAGATGTGGGCCTGATCTGGGCTGACACTATGTTGCTCTCTAGGTAGGGTGTTGCTAGATAGTTGCTTATTGGCTTAGAGTCAATAGATTCTATTATTCTATCACTGATATTCTATAATATTCTCCTATGTGACTTGTCTCTCTCCTTCAGTGTAAGTCAATGTCAGATTTTAACACTAACTAATAGTTATCCATTATCTGCTCCTGTAATTATGATTTGAGTGAAAACAAATACAAGTTGCTGGTGTTTTACAGTCACTAGTGTTCATTTCTGCTGGAAACTGCAGTGAATTGCAAGCACGTTTGTGTAGAAGTTTTGTAAAAATGTAAGTATACGCACGCTTTTTCCAATATTGTATTTATGACTGTAGGACACATGGTTCAAGATGAGTGGTGCACTGAAGTGTAAAATTTCAGGACTGTTGGAATCCCTAACCCTAAAGTGTTAGCAATAGTAGTGATACTTAGTGAACTACAGTAACGAGGAATGCCTTTTATTCATTAAAAAGTCGTATTGTTGTTTATAAATGTTATATTTCACATCCATTTACCCCTTCTCTCATTCTTTTTATAGATTTGGGAAATATCAAAGGCGATGCAGGAAAGACAGACGGGAACAGGCTGGATTGTGTTATGCAACCACAGTTATTTATAAACCAGTGTCTCGCAGACAGATGCAGACATGTGCAACACTCTCGCACACACAGCATAAGGATCATCAGCAGACTTGTTTTTTCCAGTGCTGGAAACAAAAGCATATTTGGCTATCACCCCAGAAGCGTTGATAGCTGCAACTGCAATATGATTCAAAATCGCAATAAGAGCCTCTGCTGCGTATGAATGGAAAGTAATTGTTCTAGCAAGATGATTATTTGGATTATCAGATCATCATTGTCAAGGAAACCCGCGCTACCATCTGTCTTAAAGGAGAAACGTTCTACACTTGCAGAGATCAAAGTGATATTGCATATACAGTGTTGTTATTGTTTAACTAACTACAACTAAAACTATAAAATATGCTATAAACTATGAAATATAGATTAAATAAAATATATTTTTATTCGATTGAAAATAAAAAAAAGTTTAAATTGAAGTAATTAATTACTAAACTAGTAAACTAGTAAGAATGGCAAAGGCACATAACAAAATGACTAAAACTAAAGTAAAATTAAACAAATGAAATTTAAGCTATTTAAAATAAAAGCTAATTTGAAACATGGGTTAAGGTTAATTATATACATTTTTAAGGTAAATTAATATTTTAGGTGTTAACCTTAATACTTTTAGCATAATTAGCAAAATGCTATTTAAAACAACGTTACACTGCATATAAACTTCCCAAAATGTTTCATGTCAACTACGCAATTACTTTCCAATGTAAACAGAAAGTAACTATTGCAGCAGTGCAACAGCTTCTACTTTTATGTAACACAGCACCATATTCCTTGAAAATGCGATTGATTTATGGAGAGCATTCAGCTTGCATTTTTATCCTTTAGTGCTACAGGGATGAAAAAAGTTCATAACCACAGGTATCCCATCAGCCTCTACTCTTATCTTCCCCTCACACATGAAGGTGGCTAGAGCGTTTATGTGTGTGTGTAAAAGAGAGTTTAACAGTGTCTGGAGTCTCACCTGAATGCCTCTATCAGTCTCTCCACTTTCTGTGCTTCACCCTGCACACGGATATGAGCCTGAAACTTCCTCAAAGCCTCATCCAACTCCATCCCAGAGAAATCCATCTCATCCACCACACAGCTATCAAAATGAAGGAACAGACAGAATTTGTGAGTGGGAGAGATAGTGTAAGAAAAAAACAAGGTATTAAGCAGACATGTGAAAGGTTATGGACCCTACAAGGGGTGACTCTACGGTCAACTTTATGAGTGGACTACTTTTATGATGCTTTTTTTTGGATATTGGTATTATATCTGTTTCGTACATGATTGCAATGACATGAACATTAGTAAATGATGACAGAATGTTCATCTTTTGGGTTAAAAATATACCTTTAATGGCAAAAATGTTTCCGTTCCCAGTCTCAGAAATACAACTGAAGCCTCACTCTGCATTGACTAATTCGGAACCACAGAAATGTTTATTCCATAAAATTTAAGTGGTCTGTACGAAAGCGAAAAATAAACGAGAATTATTTTTACTTCCACCCATGTTTGCATGTTTATTATGCTGAGCTGCCAGCTGGAGGTTTCAGAAAGAGAAACGGCTGTCAATTTGTACATAGAGCGGGTGCAGACAGAGAGAGAGTAACACATTTCTACAGGGAAATAAATATCCAAGAACAGAAAGACAATCGGTCTCTCTCTCTCTCTCTCTCTCTCTCTCTCTCTCTCTCTCTCTCTCTCTCTCTCTCTCTCTCTAATGCTGCTGAAGAATATCCTTTCAAAATGAGAAACAAAGCTGAAATGGCATGGACAATAGTGTATTTACACACGCAAAGATCACATTTGTATCTTAAAAGCATAAACATTTTAAACAGGCACATGCCATTATTTACCTTTAAATATACTTGTATAATATTGTCCATAATTAACATCTCCTTCTTGTGCATGTATATGTTCACATGTACATAAAGTCACTTTTTTACTCCATTCCACCCTACTTTGTGAAGAAAAAACGTCTCGGTTACATATGGTAACCCTCGTTCCCTGAGGGAGGGAACGGAGACGTAGGTCATGACTGACCAATAGGAATCTCGCTAGAGAGGCCAATCTACTTCGCGTGAAACTAAAACAAGCCAATACACATTGGCGTGCAATCATTTGCATCAGCTGCGCGCCCTCGTTAGCGCGGGTATAAACGAGCAGCTGGTGCGATTGCACACTAGCTTTTTGCTGAGGAGCCAAGCCTGAGAAAGCTGGCCCCCCGGCGGGCGGTAGCGGATGTGGCGACGGGACCTACGTCTCCGTTCCCTCCCTCAGCGAACGAGGGTTACCATATGTAACCGAGACGTTCCCTATCGGTCAGTCACTACAACGTAGGTCATGACTGACCAATAGGAATCCCTACCAAAGCGCCACAGCCGCTGCACCCCATCCAGCGCCCCCGTGCAAGCCTCTACACCTTCTTGCCTGGAAGGACGATAGGCGGAGGCTTACACAGAGTGAGTCTGACACTGTTGTTCCGTGGTAACCCATACAGTGAGATATTGGATAACACTGGGAAAGCGTGCCCTTTCAGTTTAGGAAGGAACGCTGCGGAAGCCACTTCTTCAAAGAGTTATGTGGAAATGCATATGGACTAGCCCGAAGGCTGTACTGCATATGAAATAATGGGTGACTTAGCCCAAGGGAAAGACACGGGCTTCCGATAGGAGCAGCCGTGGAAATATACACATATGGGATCCCCGTAGGGTCACACATATGGAACCCAGCCCAGATCCGGTTCTCAAGGATTCAGCGGATAAGGGCCTGGCGCCGGGCGCTCCGCCAAGTCCGGGCCGAGGGGTTTTGGAGGACTCGACAGGTTTTACTCTGGAGCAATAAGGGTGCACAGTAGGGTGCAGCAAGCCGACAGAGCCAGACCTCTCAGTGCTTCTACCCGTCTAGGGTGAGAACACGGGAGGAGACCGGCTCTACACGTAGGCTATAGTATCTAGCGAACGTGTTAGGTGTCGCCCAGCCCGCAGCTCTACAGATATCTGTTAGCGAGGAGCCACGTGTCAGCGCCCAGGAGGATGCAACACCTCTCGTGGAGTGTGCATGCAACCTGAGCGGGCAGGGCACGCCTTGTGCTTGGTAAGCCAAGGCGATGGCATCCACTATCCAGTGGGCCATCCTCTGCTTGGAGACAGCCTTTCCCTTCTGCTGGCCTCCGTAACAGACAAAGAGCTGGTCTGAGGTCCTGACGCTTTGAGTTCTGTCCACGTACATACGCAGAGCGCGAACGGGACAGAGCAAAGCCAGGGCTGGGTCTGCCTCCTCCAAAGGCAGCGCTTGCAGGTTCACTACCTGGTCTTTGAAGGGAGTGGTAGGAACCTTGGACACATAGCCGGGCCGGGGTCTTAGTACCACGTGGCTGTCACCCGGCCCGAACTCTAGGCACGATTCGTCGACCGAAAATGCGTGCAGGTCTCCTACCCTCTTGACAGAGGCCAGTGGAAACAGCAGCAAAGTCTTCATGGAAAGAAGCTTTAAGTCTACTGACTGCAGAGGCTCAAAGGGAACATCCTGAAGTGCTCGAAGCACCAGGGAAAGATCCCAAGAGGGTATGGAGGGGGGTCGAGGAGGATTTAATCGTCTCGCCCCCATAGGAAACCTGACGACCAGGTCGTGCTTTCCAACTGCTTTGCCATCTATGTGGTCGTGATAAGCTGAAATAGCGGCAGCATGTACTTTGAGGGTGGAGGGAGACAGTCTACGCTCCAACCCCTGCTGCAAGAAGGAAAGCACAGACCCTATCGGACATCTTCGGGGGTCTTCTCGGCGAGAAGAACACCACTCGACGAACAGGTTCCACTTCAGGGCGTAAACACGTCTCGTGGACGGCGCCCGTGCTGAAGTGATGGTGTTAAGTACCTCAGGGGGTAAGTCACCTAAAACCTCCGCGTCCCGTCCAGGGACCAGACATGGAGTTTCCAGAGGTCTGGACGCGGGTGCCATAGGGTGCCCCGTCTCTGAGTCAGAAGGTCCTTCCTCAGAGGAATGGGCCAGGGAGGGACTGTCACGAGGAGTATGAGTTCTGGGAACCAAGTCCGGGTGGGCCAATAGGGAGCCACCAGAAGGACCTGCTCCTCGTCCTCCCTGACTTTGCACAGTGTCTGCGCAAGTAGGCTCACTGGGGGAAACGCATATTTGCGAAGGCCCCGGGGCCAGCTGTGAGCCAGTGCGTCCGTGCCGAGTGTTCCCTCGGTCAGGGAGTAAAACAGCTGGCAGTGGGAGGTCTCTGAGGAGGCAAACAGGTCTACCTGAGACTCCCCGAACTCTCTCCAGATCAGCTGAACCGCCTGGGGGTGGAGTCGCCATTCTCCCGGAAGCACAGCTCGTGATAGCTCGTCGGCCACACGGTTGAGCACGCCGGGGACATACATGGCTCGAAGCGACCTCAGATGCTTCTGACTCCAGAGGAGGAGATGGCGGGCGAGTTGCGACATGCGACGGGAGCGTAGACCACCTTGTCGGTTGATGTACGCAACGGTCGCCGTGTTGTCCGTACGGACCAGCACGTCCCTGCCCTGTAGCGGCCTTTTCAAGTGGCTCAGAGCGAGATGTACTGCCAGCAACTCGAGGCAATTGATGTGCCAATGCAGTTGGGGGTCCGTCCACACCCCTGACACTGGATGCCCGTTGTACGTGGCACCCCAGCCGGTGGCTGTGAATACCACAGCATGCCTGGACACCTGTTCCAAGGGGACTCCTGCCCGCAGGAACAAGGTGTCTGACCACGGGCTGAAGGTCTGGCGGCACGCCGGTGTGATTGCCACCCGGTGAGTGCCGTGATGCCACGCCCATCTCGGGACTCGGCCGTGAAGCCAGTGCTGAAGCGGTCTCATATGAAGTAGGCCGAGCGGGGTTACCGCTGCTGCCGCTGCCATATGCCCCAGGAGCCTCTGAAAGAATTTCAGTGGGACCGCTGTCCTGCCTTTGAACGTGTTCAAGCAGTTCAGCACCGACTGAGCACGCTGCTCTGTGAGGCGCGCTGTCTGGGTGACCGAATCCAACTCCATACCGAGATAAGAGATCCTCTGCACAGGGGAGAGTTTGCTCTTTTCCCAGTTGACCTGAAGACCCAACTGGCTGAGGTGCCTGAGCACTAGGTCCCTGTGTTCGCATAGCTGATCTCGAGAGTGTGCTAGTATGAGCCAGTCGTCGAGATAGTTGAGGATGCGAACGCCCTGTTCTCTCATGGGAACAAGGGCCCCCTCTGTGACTTTCGTGAAGACACGTGGGGACAGGGACAGCCCGAAGGGTAGGACCTTGTACTGATATGCTCGACCCTCGAACGCAAAGCGCAGGAATGGCCTGTGTCGAGGAAGAATCGAGACATGAAAGTACGCGTCCTTCAGGTCGATCGCTGCAAACCAATCTTGGGGACGGATGCATTCGAAAATGCGTCTCTGCGTGAGCATTTTGAACGGTAGCTTGTGGAGGCTCCGATTCAAAACTCGCAGATCCAAGATCGGTCGTAACCCACCACCTTTCTTGGGTACAATGAAGTAGGGACTGTAGTGCCCTGACCTCATATCGGCTGGAGGGACCGGCTCTATCGCATCCTTCGCCAGTAGGACTGCGATCTCCGCACGCAAGACATGGGCATCGGCTGCTCTCACTGTAGTGGAGTGGATGGCCCGAAACTTGGGGGGACGCCGGGCGAACTGAATCGCATAGCCGAGCCTGATGGTTCGAATGAGCCAGCGAGACGGACTGGGGAGCGCTAACCAGGCTCGCAGAGACCGTACAAGCGGGACCAAAGGGACCGTAGGCGTACCCGGAGTGGGGCAGCGAGGTGGAACACAGGGACGCGGCTCGGGGGGCTCTTTCTGGGAGGCGGCCCGTAGCGGGGTCTGAGTGTGCTGTGCAGAACTTACCTGATTCCACGGGGCAGGAGGTGCGGGAGGCGGCTCGGTGGCGTTCTCGGACCGTACACAGCCGCCGGCTGGCGAAAGAAGAGGCGGATGAGAGTGGTGAGGATTCCAACCCCCCACTACTCTCCGGGTCTTCTTCGGACCCAGAGATGATAGAAACTGCTCTTTTATTGAGAATTTGGGTACCGCTGGTTTTAAGGCCAGCGGCGGAACACAAACAAAATGAAACAAAGGATTTACCACCCGGCCCTCTTCCGGGGGAGGGAGCGATGCAGTCATCGTCTCCTGGAGAGCAGTCCCTTCCATCTCCGGGTCGCCCGTCCTAGGGCCGCTTACCCTTGGCTTTGCCGCCCCTCTTGGCGGGGGCCTGGACGGGCAGGGCGCCCTGCCTGCGACGGGCTCCACGGCGCCGTTTAGATGGAGGCTGCTGCTGCGGCGCGGGAGTAGGGGCAGACGCAGGAGGACGCCCACGGCGACGAGCAGACCGAGGAGCCGCGGGCGGTGGGGTGGAGGCAGCAGCTGACCGCCGCGGCAGGATGTGTCTGATGGCCTCAGTCTGCTTCTGTACAGCCGAGAACTGCTGGGCGAAGTTCTCGACCGCGTCGCCGAAGAGGCCGGTCTGGGACACGGGGGAGTTAAGGAACCTGATCTTGTCGGTCTCCCGCATGTCAGCCAGACACAGCCAGAGATGGCGTTCCTGGACCACAAGTGTGGACATCGCACGACCCACTGACCGCGCAGTGACCTTCGTCGCACGAAGCGCGAGGTCAGTTGCGGCACGAAGTTCTTGGAGAACTTGTGGATCATGACCACCCTCGTGCAGGTCCTTCAGTGTCTTGGCCTGATGAACCTGCAACAACGCCATAGCGTGCATGGCAGAGGCAGCTTCCCCACAGGCCTTGTAAGCTTTGCCGGTCAGGTCCGACGAGTACTTACAGGCCCGGGAAGGAAGACACGGTTCTCCACGCCAAGTGGAGTTAGGGCACAGTTGCATAGCAACGGCCCGTTCCACTGGCGGGATACGCGTGTATCCCTTAGCTGCCCCGCCATCAAGGGTGGTGAGGGAGGAGGAGCCACCGAGACGGTTTCTGGCAGTAAAAGGTGCCGTCCACGTCCCTGTGAGCTCCTCATGCACCTCCGGGAAGAAAGGCACTGGGGTGGGTTGCTGAGAACCAGCGCGCGCCACCCCGAGATACCAATCGTCCAACCTCGAGGGCTCGGGACATGGTGGAGGGTTCCACACGAGCCAGATCCTGTTGGCGGCCCGGGAAAGCATGGCCATCATCTCCGGGTCCGACTCGGGCACTGCTGGCACACCCGAAGGAGGCAGCGGCTCTGAGCCGTCGTCCGCGGAGAGGTCTGACCCACCCTCCGATGCAGCGATCGACATCTGGTCGTCGCAGGGAGCGCCGAACGAAATGACTGGTACACATCTCGAGGATGGTCCAGAACGTTCCGTTGGCAGCTCAACTGGTTGCGGAGCATGAGAGGAGTGAGGGTTCCTAGGGGGTTGGTTCCCCGAAGGAAGCGCGCTCACTGTAATCCTCAGGTCACCCGTGTCACTGCCCGTAGCAACCCGCGAAGGGGGGCTGGAACGAGGTGCAGGCACGGGGACTCCGCCCCTTTGCAGGAACAAGAGTCTCGACCTCAGCTCCGAGATGGTCATCTTCCCACAATGGGTACATGACTCATCCACGAACGCTGCCTGTGCGTGTTCGAGGCCCAGACACACAAGGCAGCGATCGTGACCATCCTGCGACCCCAGGTAACGACCGCATCCAGAAACACACAGATAGAACGTCATCTTGAAAAAGACGCGAACTATCTGTGTAAGCTCTTTTAGGAACTACCCTCACTGGTGCTGAAACACACAGGGGAACAGTCACAGCGATCACAGATGGGAATGTGCACCCGTCTGTGCGCTGAATCTCTCGTTGGTCTTACCAGCTGTTATAACAGCCTTTGAGCGCTCTGAGGCGCACCTTACCAGCTGTTATAACAGCTTTTGAGCGCTCGAAGCGCACCTTTTTTGCTCAGTTTAAACAAAAAACAAGAAAAAGAAAGAGAGAGAGAGAGAGAGAGAGAGAGACTGCTCGCGCTGTCGTGTTGTCACGCCCGCACCGGGAACGAGAGGTTCAGAGAGGCTCGTAACAGTAGACTTCAACTGAAGCAGAGGCATCGAAGTGTTTGGCTCAAGCAAAAACTAGTGTGCAATCGCACCAGCTGCTCGTTTATACCCGCGCTAACGAGGGCGCGCAGCTGATGCAAATGATTGCACGCCAATGTGTATTGGCTTGTTTTAGTTTCACGCGAAGTAGATTGGCCTCTCTAGCGAGATTCCTATTGGTCAGTCATGACCTACGTTGTAGTGACTGACCGATAGGGAACAATTTTACCCTCAATACTGTATACCCTAAGGTTAAGACCCACAGGAAGTCACTGCTAGTCAGTTCCCTCAGCACTTACCAGATCTAAACAAATGTATGAATGGTTGAGTGAATTTTCAGCAGCCATTTTTTCAGTATGAAGAAATATTAGTATGAAGAAACTCACTCATAAAGCGACAAATATATAGCACTCCCTATTATGTAAAAAGCCCAAGCGTTCTCCCCCACAAATGTAGCTAAAAAGCATATCTCCGTATCAAACCCACTTTATCAATTTACCAGACCATGGGTTTGTATCAGTTATGCTTTCATCAGTTTAGTATTTTGTGAACACAACTTCAGATAATATAAATGAAAAATTATATCTCATGAACTGCAAATACAATTTAAACATCAGACAACATAAATGCTGTTTAACAATAAAATGCAAAAAGGGAACAAAAAATAACACAGCATTATGTTTTTTTATTGAGAATCTAAAAGCTTTTCAATTGTTTTCCACTCACAGACCATGTGTTCCTTATATTTCTCCTCAGATAGATGGAAAAACAAAGAACAGGAGAGAAAGACTTTAAAGTAACGTCCATCATGTTTGACCTCCATGTTATCTTTCCACTGATGGGACTCAGATCATAAAAGAATCAGAACATCTTCCCATCGATTACCTTTTTTGGATTAAAAGAGTTTTCTGAAATGTGGTTCTTCACTATGAAATATGCAAGACAGTTTTAGATCTTGTGTTGTTACTCAGTTTGGAAAATCTGAAAAACCTATTGGGTTAAACTTGATAGAGACAGTCTCATTCATTGGTTTATTCAAGTGCTTGGTCTCACTTGAGCTTGTGTTGTTGCTCTAGCAGTCCCAAGAGTATAAAAAATCATGAAAATTACAAGCAGAAAAACACTGGAAAATCTTCTCTAAAAGCTTGTTCACAATGATGCTTTGTGTACTAAGGACTGCACTAAACATTAATACTAATTTGATCTTCCCCCATCTGTTTTGACGTAGTAGAAATAGAAATTAAAAAACCTGAATCTACTGTTTCTGCATCAAAAGCAGAACACTCCTTAAAGCTCATTTTCAGGAAGACAGATACTTTACAAACTCATCATTTTTGCTTTTCAGCAGGCAGCTTCAGAATGGTCAAACTGTAATCGGATACTGCGTTGCAGAAGTATGAATGTAGAGTATGCATAGTAGAGTTTTATATACAGAAATATTAGTATTGTACAGAGATCAGACATCCATCCATTTTCTAAACTGCTGTCCTATGTCGGGTAGCGGGGATGATGAAGCCTATCCCAGCGTCTTAGGTGGAAATCAAGGAAACACCCTTGATGGATGGTGATTTCATCACAGGACTAACCCATAAATTAATTTAAACCCACAAGCAATGTTTAGTATCTATAATTCACCTATCCTGCATGCCGAGGAGAAATCCTAAGGTCTTATAGCTCAGCTGGGACTAGGGACCTTCTTTCATTAGGCAACAGTGCTACCCACTGAGCCATTGTTTTGTAAATTGACAGAGTAGTACCGTGGTACTCTTTGGATTAACAGATTAGCCACTTGATGAACATTGTGGATCATGACTGAAGTTGCATTTCAACAGTAAGGAGGCCAGCAGGAGGAAAGTTCCTCTGTTCATTAATTTTGGAATTATGTGAACGTGAAAATAACATGAACCTGGAGCTGAAGACATCTAAGATGGTCTGCTTTTATCTGGAGTGTTTACATATGAAATTAATACAAATGTCGCTGATACCAATCAAGTGATGCCCAGAGGTCGTTACAAACTGGAAAGGTCTGTTTTTTCACCATTTATCACAAGTCTTATCTGCATCATCTCCAGCTCCACAGACATCCTCATCACTGTTGTATTCTCAGTCAACACAGTGTTGGAATTATTAGAAACAGCTAAAGACAACTAAAGCTGCACAGACATGTGGCCTACTAGTTGACCGTGTTTCTGGATGACTTAAATAGCAGTTGTACAAGCCTTTTCTGGCCTTCCATGTATAGATTTTTTTTTTCAAACCACCACACAAATTACTGTATCTGCTATCATGAAGTACAACTTGACATCAACAGGTTAACTCTCTATGGTACGTAATATAATATCAATCAGGAAAAAAATAGAGTGAATCCAGTTTCCACAGGAAACCCAATAATCTTTATAAACTGCAATCTGTTAGCAACACAGTTGATCTAACACAAGTGTTTTCCAACAGTGGTACTAGAGCCCCCCAACACTGTGTATGTCCGAAATAGCCCCCTATACCCTTATATAGTGCACTATTTGATTGGATTACCAGTGGTAGTGGTGTCCAAAACCATAGTGGACAATATCAAATTCACGAGTGTACAACCAATATACATTCAGCTAGAAAATATCCAAGCACTGTGAGGGTCACACCAAATTAATTCCCATGTCCCTTGGCAGAAGATGGAATCCGCAGCTTTGGCTTCTGTTGCACTCAGTGTCTGAAATTATCTGACTCGTTAGTTTTACTCATAAGTAGACTAATATAGAGAAAAGTGAATGACTGATTCAACTCTTGAGCTAGTTAGTAAAGTTAGTAGATGGGGTTCGTCAAGGAGATATCACCTCCCCAATCTTGTTCAATGCAGTGATCGACTCGATCATGAGAAAAACATTCAAGGACAAGTGAGGAGTCCAATAAGGCATCGACGGCTACACAACCGACCTGGTGTTTGTAGATGACAGCGCCATATTGGCCAGGATGAAAGCCGAGGCAACTGACACCTTATACGATGTTGCCAGATTCGCTGAACCACTCAGCCTGAAGATCAAGGCGCTCACCACCGAGGGATCACCGGTGAACGTTCACCTCCAGAGGATTAAAATCGAACAAGTGAAAAATTTCAAGTACTTAGGATCCCTGGTCCAGGAGAAGAAGATTGCAGAGGTTGCAGAAAATCAATGTCGAATCAGCCAAGCAACAGCTGCATTTACAAATGGTGCTTGTGGAAGAAGGCCAACATCACAATGTTTCCAGCATCAAGACAGGCCATCTCAGACATACAGGAGTATTTTTTAACACATCACCATATACTGCAATTCATCGGGGTGATTGATGATACTTTAATCCAGATCAGTACACCATCTGTCGATGGCCGATAAAGGAGTCATGCATGCTTCTAGGTCTGTGATCAAATATATATAGTGGAATGGCCTGAAAGCAAGCATGCATGACTCCTTTATCTTTACCAACTCATCAGTGGGTCAAAAGGCCCAAACATCGCAGGGACAGTGGAGGCTGCATGGGGACAGCGGATATCCACTGAGGGCATATCTGTTCACCCCTGTATAATCCTGCCAATAACAGGGAAGCAGATTTCAATGAGGCTCACCGTATTGCCAAAAGTATTGTGAAGTGCACTTTAGGGAAGGGAAAACAATGTTTTCGGGCTTTTCAGAAGTCTTCTCTGTGCGCCACAAAAGTGCTGTGGTGTAATATCGTTGTTGCACAACACTGCAGTTCATGCGAGAGTGCCCTTGGACGTCAGGGAGGAAGACGAAGAGGTGGAGGAAGAGAACGAAGATGCCATGAGAAATTGTGATAACCAACCGACACATGTTCAATACATGGCTGGGTTTTGTGCATGCCAACATGTCATTGACACGTTTTTTAGTTCCTCCTTTATTTTTCCCCAGTCTTTAAAGCACACTAGCCATTTCCCTGTTAAAAATAACATTTGTAAGCCTACTCCCCTTGAAATGTCCATATACAGCAGTGTACTTTTTCATTCCTTATTTTTTTTTATACAGTCATTTTTATTTACTTTTTTATTCATTATTATTTCTTTATTGAATTATGTTAAATGAATTTAAGCAAACAAAAAACAAGTTTAAAAAACTAATAAACAATAGGGGTCCTAATTATGCACCTTTTCACAAGATGTAAAATAAGTCTCTGATGTCCCCAGAGTGTGTATGTGAAGTTTTAGCTCATAATACCCAACAGATCATTTTTTACAGCATGTTCAAATTGTCACTTTTTGGGGCTGAGAAAAACACGTTTTAGAGTGAATCCATTTAAATGCAAATGAGCTGATGCTGCTGCCACAGAGGGGGCGGAACCTCACGAGCTCGCGCTCAGTGGCAGGATAATCTCATTTTACATAATGATAATATCAAAACAGAAACTCTCAGTAGCGATGTTAATTTCGACCCGGAGTCGGACAATAATGCCTACAGAGCCAGAGAATATATGCTGTATGGAGATAGAACAGGTATAGTTTAGTTTAATTACGGTTATAACTTATTTGTCATCTGCTTTAATCCACAATAAATACAAGCCTGCTATAGCAGACCTCGTCCGAATAATGGCCAAAAATATACTGATGAGTTTAATCGTCAGTTTTACTCCAGAAAATCACTGGAAGAGCTGAATAAACACAGTATAAGAAGTGCGCATTAAAGTCTTATCCATGAACTCTCTCTCTCCCTTTCATTATCATTAACATACACAGCGAATTACACAAAACACTTGTTACAACTAACAGTAAACAAATATATACACACACCTTTTCAGGGAGTGCTTAATAAACTGGTAAATTTTGTATCCTTAAAACAACTCCTATGAAATGTAATAAAGTGCGCGCTCTCCCTTTCATTACTGCCGTGACCAGTATCGATCCGGAGACTGTAAGCTGGATCCCGAACAGTTGGTACAGATCCATCCTCGAGTAACAACGAGAGTAAATGATGACTGCTATGTTCATTCTTACATCTTATAACAAAACACCTCAATCGCTTAGAATACATTCAGCTGCTCCGGCGTCGAAACAATGGTGGGTACAGCTGAGAACAGCTCACTCAGGATGGGTCTATGCTAAAACTGCAGTGTCAGTCAACAGTCGTGGGAGGGGCTTGTGCAAAAGTACGTCACATGCCCAGAATCTGAAAACGGCTTGTTCTACCAGAAAGACTCGGGAGATAAATTGAAAAGCTGTATACATTTATTGACAGCTCAGCAAGCATAAATTTATGAGTTCTTTGGCGTAGGCCCCATCCTTAGCGAGCAAAGCGAGGTTAGCCGAATCTGCATGTCCCGCCTGAGATGAAGGCGGGGGCGCAGCCGACCCCCTGGAGGTAAGGAAGGGACCATCCTGGTAGTGGTGATGGGGAGGATGGAGGGGAAGGTACCATCTTGGTGGTGGTTGGGGAGGATGGAGGTGAATGGCAGCGTCAGCATTTGCGAACTCAGACAAGTGTAAGTACCAATCTTTTATACTGTGACTGTTAACACCTGATTGGATAGAGATGAGGTAATACATGAAGCGCTGATTAAGTCTTCCTGACAGAACTTAAGCTAAAGCTTCCATTTCTGAGACACTGCTCATGATTTATGGGGATAAAAAAAGCACTGGGTGTTTTTTATCATTATAGGATGGTTGTGTACACACACTGCCAACACACATTTATGTTCAAACCATGTAAAAGTGAATTTTGCATAATAGGTGCCCTTTTAAAGTCAAATTGGACAGGTGTAGGTGCAATTTGCCAGTTGTCCTGCAGATGACCTCATTACCCTGTCTCCTTACAATGCACTTAGGGATTTACGATTACTTCAGAGTACTCATATTTATACAAAGATTTTCAATTACTACTTAAATTAAGATGTTTTTTGGGAAATGCCCCGTAAGTCTAAAATGATTCGTGCAATCATTTTACGATCTACTTAGGCTTACGATGCTTTTGGGAAACCCAGCCCTGTTTGACACGGTGACATATTTGACAAAAGACTGTTGATTTTGTACAGTCTGCCAAGATCTCACTGGGGTCAGTTTTATATAACCTGACAAGCAACAAACATAAATTGTCTTGGTGCTCTCAGTGGAGCTTCTTTTTGGACAGGGTATATGAAATCTGTCAACTGCGTCAGGTGTATTTCTGGGAACTATCTTTCTAGAAAGTAGCCCACCTATTCTAGTAACCTAACCAACAGTGTACTGTACCTGATTACAATTTGCTTTCCCATATACTCAATAAGTCTAAGGTCTAAGGGTTTGTAATCGAATGAGAGAGAAATTCGTCTATGCAGGCCTTGCAGTCCATTGTCAAAAAAAGTATTCCAAAGTCCAGAAAAAGCAAGAAAATGCACATCTACAATCTAAGTATTTTATACAAAAACAAAACACTTGGGGAGCAGTTGCAACAGGAAGTCACATTGCTACTAAGGCAAACTTATAACAAAGACTATAGATATACAAAGACGGTACACTCCTACAACTGCAATGCGCAATATGGTGGAATATGCCCCGCCTTCTAAATAAAAGAGCCAATCTCTGATTGGTAAAGTCATTGCGTCACTTCAGCTGGTGTAGAGGCTCCGGTTCCCATAGAAACCTGAGACTCACGCTTAGAACTGCACACGCGCATTGGCTGGTCTAGCCTAAAAATATGCTTTTTTAACTCTATTTGAGTATAAGAAACAGCATTTATAGGACTGATCATGTCAGATTTTGTTGCTGATTTGAAATATGTTAAGTTTTTTGAGATTTCAGGATTCCCCCATTCAAATAGATAGGGCTTGGTCTAGGATGCCCAAAATAGCTGCCAGTAAGTGTTGCAAACATGACCGCCAAGTGAACAGACTTTCCTTGAAAGGGACATTGCTTATAATCAATAGAAAATAGTTTCTAACTCTTTTCCTTCTCTCAATTCCCAATTCTCTCAATTCCCAATGACTTTTTGTATTTCCCCAATTTCCACTATCTAAAAAAAGTGAGAAAAGAAAAGTTTGAAATGAAAATTGCATGCAATTATGCCTGATTTACTGTTATTACTATGGTAAGTACATGTAACATATGTAACAAGGACACTGTAAAATAAAGTGTTACCCAGTGCACTCATTGTGTACATCAGGGGTGTCAAATGTATATGTTTCATTACTCCTTTAGTACATTGAATACATGTCTACATATAATAAAATTTTATATGATAAGTGTTACTAAAGTAAATCCATGGTAAATGTTGGTGATTTGTGGATTGAAAAGAATTGAATTGTTTTTCAATAAAAAAAAAGTAAAAAAAAAAAAAAGAATTGTTGTCGCACAAAGTTTTGTTTTCCGAGTCAGTGTTGTTCAGAATGTCCGTTCTGTTTCATCTGGCTTTAAATTAAAACAAAACCTGAGACATCTATAGTTTGTATGAAAGACCTCTGCACCTCAACTTGAAAGCTTCTCACTGGATCACACTGCACTGTTAAAATATTATTTAAAATATGTAAATACACTGTAATTACACTGTTGACCATTCCCTCAGATTTTTTTCATATAGGCACTTAATTTACTTACTGTAGAAATAAAGGGAATTTCATGCCTTGCTTTGCATGACCTTGTAAAGGAGCTATAGCATCTAATCTCAATATTGTTTCTCTCCCTCTGGAGAGAGGTTCATGCAAACATGGAGTGTTTGCTCTGTTTTAATGTGGGGATATTGCGAATAATTGCCCTGCCTGTCCAAATAAAGAGTGAGCCACTGAAGAACAAAGCTTGTCTGCTGGAAAACGGTAGGGGTTAAAGGACAGCTCAGTCAGGAGATCCCAAGAAGGAATCCAGATTGATGGTTTATTTCGTGCTTCTTCGAAAGCATTAGGTTTTTTTCTTTCCCTTTTGTATTTGTTCTGAACCGATTTCAATAGCAATGGCATTTGTTTTAATATAACGGCAGCATGTCTACACCACAAACAAACAGCACGACAGCTTCTATGCAGAACTCTCAATACGCTTGCACTGGACTGAGGTTAGCATTACTTAGTAACACAGCAGAACTTCGATTTTAGGCTTTATTAACTCCAGAAAAATGTTTGTTGAGCATGAAAGTTATAATTAGCCTACACTTTTGTCAAATTTTGCCTATTGCAGCCTACCGAAGGTGATAAATGCATTTATTTTATTTTTTATTTTTTTATACAACAAAGAGAAAGACTGCTAGGGAATTAGGGAGATTTGCCCCAGACCCAAAGGAGTTTGCAAAAAAAAAAAAAAAAAAAAAACGTATAAGGAAAGCAGCCTGAAACTGCTGCCATAGCAAAAACATGAATTGAAGAAATATATAACGGCGATTAGATAAGGAGCAAAAACTTTCAAGGTAAAACGCTAGTCTACAAGATGTAATTTAAAATAAGTGCTCACTTGGATCTGGCTTTTTCTCTGCTGTTTTCTAATACCAATGTATTTTTTTAAACACCCTGTTTTACTTTGTACATGTCCCAGGGTACCTATGTGTAAATGGGTATTGAGATGAAATGTATAACAGGTAAATCCTGTATGTTTGTAGTTGAAAACTATACACTATTCAGCTATGAAACCAATGAGGTATACAAAATGTATGCGATGTGTATATATATATATGATGATCAGATAATTTTTTTTTTCTGATCATCACTGCACAAATTATTTTTAAAAAACTTTTTTCTTCTACTGACATTTTAATACTAAGCCTACACCTTGACCTTTGCAAAAAACTTCAAGCTTTCGTGGAGATGTTGGGAAGAAAAAAAATTATAAGAACCAGAGATTGATGGATTACCAGAGCATTGCAAAGCTTTCTGGGGAGTATTTCAAAAAGACCTCTCCAGGGTTCTACAGGAAAATAATAAAGCTCCCAAATGCACCAAAAATCTATCAAGGTGAAGTTATTTCTTTACTTCCAAAGATGGAAGATCGTTGCATGCTCTGAACAAAAGTAACATTCTTCTTGACTTTCTGAATTAAATACAATATTATAATCTATTATTTTATATTACAAGTATTTTAATGGTCAGTGATTAAGTATTATTTATATATTATAGTATTTATTAATATTTTGGGGCAGATTTACGAAACAGGGCAAATTAGTGTGAGAGTGCAATTCCGAAACAGAGCAGATGGGAGTGGAAAGTTCTGCACGTGATCTACTGACGACGCGCAAATTAAAGAACACAGACGCAGCTGGAACATTTCCATAATGACCAATGCAATCTACAAGTTAGCGTCTGGTTCAACGTGATGACGTAGTTCCCGGCGCGTTACAGATCAGCTCAATCCGAACAATTGTAGTTAAAAATTAAATATATATATATATTTTTTTTTTTGAAAATGACCTATCGTTTCGCTAGATAAGACCCTCTTCCTCAGCTGTGATCATGCACAGCCCGTTGAAGCACTTCAAAGACCTTTGAAACTGCATTGATTTGGACTTCAAAACGTTGGTTGACAACGAAAAAATCCAGAAATGTTTTCCTCAAAAAACTTATTTTCTCTTCCACTGAGGAAAGAAAGTCATGGATATCTTGGGTGGCATTGGGGTACTTTGAGGCAGCCTGCCAAGTAGAAAGGAGATATGTTATTATGGGATTTCACATTCTTTAACGGAATATCGCAATAGATCAAATCCTGTAATCTATATGGTAAAGCCAAATTAAATTAAATCAGGAGTGGTGAGAGGGCATCTGGGCACCCAAATAACATAGAAAACTTTGGAGAGGTGATGCCACCTGTCATGACCACCGCAGAAGGATTGGCATGTAGTGCTTTAACCATACTGATTTAGTCTGCCTAAACCAAATTATTCCAATGCTGACCAAAGGTAATGCCATTCGAGCCTATCAAAGGCTTTCTCAGCATCCAGGGACATAGTCGCACACGATATGTCCATTCCACTAGCCATGTGTATAATACGCAATAACCGGCGTACATTATCAGCTGCAAGGCAAGATTTAATAAAACCAGTCTGATTGTTATGTACCAGTTTGCATCTAAACGCGAGGCCAAAACTTTAGCAAACAATTTCACGTCACTATTTAAAAGAGACAACGGTCTATAATTACCAAACTGAGTCAAGTCTTTATTAGGCTTGGGTAACAAAGTAAAAATAGCCATTTAGCACTGTTGTTAAAAGAACCCAATCGAATGGAATGATGAATCATATTTAACAAAGGCTGTCCCAGCTGATCCCAGAAAGAAAGGTATAATTCAGGAGGGATTCCATCCCATCTAGGAGACTTACCCCTTTTCGTAAGTGAAAGAGCATCCTTTAACTCATCCAAAGAAATTGGAGTGTTCAAGGATGCTGATGCTCTCTGCTTCAGAGAGACATGTCAGGGTCAAATCCTGAAGAAAGTTATCGCTCCGAGTCTTACAGCAGATCAAATCTGAGTCCGACTTACCTGTATATAAATTCTGATAAAAAATCTTTAAATTCTTTATTTATGCCTTTAGGTTCGCTTAACAAACCATTAGAAGATTGAATTGCCATAATATTTGAATATTTTTCAGCATTCCTTAGTCTAAGTGCTAAAAGATGACTTGGCTTAGCACCATTAAAATAATAGGTTCTTCGAACCTTGTGCATTAAAAACTCAGCTCTATGCCGTAACAGTGAGTTTAATTCTGTGCGTGTCACATTTATTTCTTGCTGAACATCCTCAGAATTGGAAATTTGTTGACGATTCTCTAGGCTAATTATTTTTGATTCAAGAATGCCTTTCAACTGCCTTTCTTTCAATCTAGACTTATTTAAATGGGATGCAAAAGAAGAAATAGATGAAGTCCATATACAACCCTTAATAGCGTCCCAGAGAAATCGGGGATCGCCCACCGATCCAGCATTTATCTCAATAAACCAACTCAACTCTTCTTTGAGCATTGCACAGAAATCTTTGTTCTGCAACAGTGTGGTATTAAAACGCCAACGTGATACCCTAGTAGGTGCAGAGATAAGAGAGATTTTAGCTGAAACAACACTATGATCAGATAAAGGGCATGCCTTTATATCAACACTGTGTATTTTTGAGTATGAAGCATGAGATATAATAATATAATCCAGTCTAGAATAACTTTGTCTAGTAGAGTAGAAGGTGAACTGCCTCTTGGTAGGATGAAAAATGCGATATATCAACTTGCATATATATAAATATATATATACAGATATAAATTTGCATAAATCAACAGATGACAAAGATTGCATTGGGTGATTCTGCACAGAAGAACGATCAAGAGAAATATCAACTACTGCGTTCATATCAGCACCAATAATAATACAAAAAAATCTCGAATACGCAGAAAGATTGTAGTAAGTGCAGGAAGAAAGTTTGGATCAAATTGAGAAGGGGCATACATTGAAATAACTGCAAAATTTATACCCGCAATAACGTTTTTTATGTACGATACTCAACCTTCTTCACTGCTATATCTTTCAACAATGTTAAATGGAAGCTTTCGTTTTAACACAACCAGTGTGCCCCTCGATTTACTAGTATCCAATGAAGAAGAAGTGGCTACAAAAAAGAACTTGTTACAAAACCTTTGAACATCTGATATCCTCAAATGTGATTCTTGGATAAATGCAAGATCAACCTGGTGTCTATGCAAGTAATCCAAAAAAGCAGTACATTTAATGGGGTTATTCAATCCATTAACATTCCAGGTAACTATGTGTGGTGTTTCTGTACCCATAAAGAGACAAAAAAAAAAAACGCGCTGCATTTGTTTGGCGTCCGATATACCTTGACGAGTCGTCATACTGTCGGTACACAGTGTCACAACGTAAAACACAATGTCGAGTAATTGGCAAAAAACCCTGAATATATAACGAAAATGAGTAGGGTTAAGCGGAGCTAAAACGTTATGCTGGCATCATGCTCACGGGTCACATGACACAAGTTTAAATTGTTCATCTAATACTCATGTTTAATTTTATTTTATTTCGAAGAAAAAAAAAAAAACATTATACCAAAAGAAATCATACATTAGTAGTACTCTGTGATGAAGTTTATGTTTCTTTGTTTGTTGTCTTTGTCTACTTTCCGGACTTTAAATGCCAACTCTTTAAAGACTTAACTTTAAAACTTCCTTAAGATTTTATGCTTCAGATACCTTAACCCTCTGAGTCTCGCTTTTTTTCTTATCAGTGCAAAAGAAACTCAAATAACTCTGTCGATTTTTGTCATACAGACAAGTGTTTTACATTTTTAAAAACTGTTAAATGTCTTCTTTTTTTGTGTACACTAATAATAAAAACAAAAAGTTGTGTTTTTCGTAAAATAAAGAAAAAAAACATGATGCACGTTCTGTCTTCTCTCTCAATGTGAAGTTCATTCTGAAACGCGACAGAAAATTATCTTTAACTCAGCCAATACTTGCCACCCACACATGAAAGTAATGTCTTTACAAAGTTCGAAGTCTCCTTTTTTAAATGAAGTAAATCATATCAAAAACAAATATTCTCGGTTTAAGAAATCCGTATGAAAGCAACGACATGTACAGTTTCTCCAGCCCGAGCTCATTAACTTTAATTTGACCACACCCTCACGCGCGCAAGCTGTTCTCATTCAAATGATCCACGTGAAGGAACGCAGAGCTGTTAACGCCCTCATCAGCTCTAAACAAAGAATCAGCGACTCCAGTATTTCTCTACTTTTCATCAGTTTGGAAGACTGTTTGTGCTGTGGATTTACCTTAGATTTACCTCAGAAGAAGACGTTTTGATTATGAGAACAATTTTTAAGGTAAGAGACATATTAGTAAGTGTTTTATTGTTGCATAAACTTTACATTGTAGCTACTAAACTCAAACTGGTGCAGCCTAAAATGTTATGAAATGAGATACAAGTAGGCCTATGCTAGTATGAATGTTTATTCTAATATGGTGAATATTTTAATGTTTAGACCTGTGTTTACTGTTAAATACTGTGTTTGTGGATATCTGCTCAAACGTAGATGTATAATGTAACAACAATGTTTCATAGTTTGGAGCGGCTCGATCGCTGCACGCGCTGAGTTTGGGTCTGAGTTGCGCTGTGTGTTTGAAAAGCAAAACACGCCACACATTAGGCTTCACGACAAACTCATCTCATTTCATAACGAATAGAAATATTTGAAGTAACATATGATAAACAATATATGTTTGTCTAGTGTAGTGTTACTGAAAAGTGTTCATTTTTAACGATTTATAGGCTGCCTGCTATCTAGGCTATTGTTATTATTTTATGCAGCCCTACACATGCCTATATACAAGGCACAACAAACTAGATGTTCCTATATATATTTACAAAATACATATACATATATACATGGCCGTTCAAAAGTTTGGGGTCGGTAAGATTTTTAATGTTTTTAAAAGAAGTCACTTATGATTAGATTATTTTTCAGATAAATGCTGTTCTTTTGAACTTTCTATTCATCAAGGAATCCTGAAATAAAAATGTAAATAACTGTTTTCAACATTGATGATAATGAAAAATGTTTCTTGAGCATCAAATCATCATATTATACTGATTTCTGAAGGATCATGTGACACTGAAGACTGGAGTAATGATCACAGGAATAAATTACACTTTACTATATATTTACATAGAAAACAGCTGATTAACTTTGAAATATTATTTCACAATATTACTGGGTTTGTTTTGTATTTTTACTCAAATAAATGCAGCCTTTGTGAGCATACGTGACTTCTTTTAAAAACATTAAAAATCATACCGACCCCAAACTTTTGAACGGCAGTGTGTGTGTGTGTATATATATATATATATAATATATATATATATAGTGTGTATATATATATATATATATATATATATATATATATATATATATATATATATATATATATATATATATATATTGTGTGTGTATATATATATGTATATGTGTGTGTGTGTGTGTGTGTGTGTGTGTGTGTGTGTGTGTGTGTGTGTGTGTGTGTGTGTGTGTGTGTGTGTGTGTGTGTGTGTGTGTGAGTGAAAAATCTAAAATGTATTCCCAGAATCGTGCAGCCCTATAGTTTGTCTTGATATCAACATGTTTACTGGTGTTTATTTATTTATTTTTTATGCCACTGGATGAGTCCTGCTGACTTCAAAATTCACATGAGTCTCTGTACATGAACATGGTAAAATGAAAAGTCAAACACCTTGGACATGACAGGTATGTAGGCTACTATGTTTCAGGAATGGCACAACATCAGTGTGTTTACTAATGTGCTTTTTGTCCTTTGTTGTGTATCTTTGGATTATGTTGTGTTGTAAATAAATCCAGACAATCTAAAAGCCATTCTTTTTTTAATTTCTCCTCATTCTTTGTGCAAGGCTTCTCATGATGATAGGGCCTGATAGCCCCTAATAGGGCCATTAGGGGAGGGTCTTTGTCTTTCTCAGGTGTAAAATGCATTCATATTAATGAGAGATCCACGCCCCTTCGCATAAAGCTTTCTCACACAAAACACGTCATACAAATTTTAAATCAATATATTGTCTTATCTAAATGAGTATGCAGGATGATTTTCACATAGTTTTGGAGCATATATTCTAGGCTACGTGATACAATTTTCAAAAGTCTTGTGAAGAAATAATCACTATGGGTTTTATGACCTTATTTCAGTTTTTCACAAACCATGCATAAACATTATTATCTTAAAAATACAAACATGTACATGCATGTTGCTCTCATATTACGGTAGCCCTGTTTGTGCTATATAGAGTGAATTTACACCTTTGCCATTAACATGTTTATAAATAACTGAAAAAAGCACAAATGTCAGAGCATGTCAGAACACCTCCAGGACCCAGAAAACACCTCAGACCTCAGAGGGTTAAAGGTGCAGTATGTGAGATTGTCAACTAGTACTGCAGTCCAAATTCAAAATATTGGAGAGAGTTGTTTCCCCCGCACCCTCCATCTCAAACTCACCCGATGCTCACGCCAGTTGCCAGATTGAGGACACGCAACAGGAATGAGCGCAATTGACAATGGAAGGCGAGGAGACTTGCACACTGTAAGTTGATGAGTTGATATCACGTTTTAATATGCTCCCGTTCATGGAGATTTTTAGATGGGTGCGGAGGCTTTTTAGGTCGGGTAGAATCTGCAATCTCTGACCCAGTTTGTTAGCTGGCTTTCATGGCTGCAATATGCTGTGTTTTCCGCCAACTGGCATCCCGGGGGTGTCGAATACTATTGGGTGAACTGGCAGTGGGCGAGATCACACAGACCAAAACAAAAACAGACATTCCAACACGGAACGCACATTTCAAAGTAAAATAACTGGCTGTATCATTGTTTTTCAGAGAAACAAATATGTGCACTCAGCGTGTTTCCTAAATATCTGCAAACATATTCTGGCATTTGTATGCTTTAGTACAGTCAAAAACATACAAACAGCACCTTTAAGTTTACACAGGGCCTAATAAAAGAATAGATGTATTTACTCATTTAGGGCTAGCAGATCATCACTTCAGAAACCTCATATATACTGGACTGCACTGCACAGACACACACACACACACACACACACACACACACACACACACACACACACACACACACACACACACACACAGATTCTGCTAAGAGGTCTCAAGAGAGCATAATTTAAGAGAGCATAAAGCTCTGCAGTTTGACTGTGGGAGCTCAGCAGCCAAGGGAGATCTCATTAAAAAATGCCAGGACACTCCAAAATCCACAGAGAAAAAAAAACAATCGCTTCCATTTAAAAGTGTAAATATTCTCCCTTTTACGATATATTTTGCACACAGCAACAGATTCTCATTGATCTTTTTCTTGAGCTATGGATTATAGTAGGATTTTCATGTACTCACTCTAACACATCTCTGTTAAACGGCTTCTTGCTGTTGCCAAGAAACTCGCCAATCATCTGTCGGCTCAGCCCCTTCCTCTGGAGCAGGAAGTGCGCCACACCTATAGGTGTATCCGGAATGAAACCACGAGAGATGAGAAACTGGAGGCCCTTGTCTGGATTTCTGTTGGATTCACAGAAAAAGAGGTAGATAGTGGATGGGAGTTGGGATTTGGGGGACAGAGAGAGAGAGAGAGAGAGAGAGAGAGAGAGAGAGAGAGAGAGAGAGAGAGAGACATATTAGTACTGTTAACACATTATTAGTTAACACAAGATTATTAGTGAACAGCAATTAAAAAATGAGTCTATTCCCCACACACAGCTATTGTATGACTTCAGAATATATCAACAGTTGTATGGACTAATTTTATGATGTCCTACGGTGCACTTATTCACCTTATTAAGCAACACAGAAGCAACACCGATTCATTAGCCTCTGTAGTTAATAACTGGTAGAATAACAAAAGGTAGTAAATTATCAAATAATTTGCGCTTCAAACCAGTGTTTATGATTATGATAACAAACAACAGTTTGCAATATCAAGCAACATAATGGACAGTTGTTGTACAGCGGAAATAACTGGAAGTGGATGAAACTGGAAGTCTTTCTCTAAAAGGAGAGACACCTTCACATTCCTCAGAAGCCAAGTGCACATTAATAACCTCTATTTTTCCATTCAGTGCCTTATCAATATCAAGAATGTCACCGCTTTCCTTCCTTCAGACAATAAAAGTGACAACGAGGGACAGAAAGAAGCTTCTCGGCTGTACTTTATAGAGTTGCTTTATTCCTTTGGTCAGCATTCTCATTGCTAAGTCTTTGCCCTGGGGGGAAAAAAGTACATGGATTTATAGAGGGTCTAATAAACTTTCATTCATCCACATGCTGAGAAAACCACGTCTGGCTGACTACATTCTACAATATCCCAATTTCACAGCTTCTTCCCTATTCATTACACTGATTTACTCCTTATAATAAATGTACGACTCTTGCTGACACAGTCTAGCTTTACTGAGGGGAACATGATATTATGAACAGCCTGTTTATTGTGATGGAGAAAACTTGACTCTGGTGATTCATTAAACAAGTTAAATGGCCCATAAATCGTCTGTTTATTTAAACTTTCTATCAAGTAAAAATGGCTGTAATTTTCGCAGAAAACTTATACGAATGCTACAGTAAAAACGTCTCGGGTTATGACTATAACCCTTGTTCCCTGAGAAGGGAACGAGACAATGCGTCGAGAATCGACACTTTGGGGTTGCTCCCTTAGCGTGCGCCTCTGAAGTAAGAATGAAACTAATCCAATCCTGATTGGTGTTGCGTCATGACGTAACATGTGACGGCACATAAAAGTGACGCCGGCACACACAAACATTAGCCTAGCGATGAAGCAAGACGCTCTCAGGCCTCGAGGGGCGTGGCAGGACGACGCAGTGTCTCGTTCCCTTCTCAGGGAACAAGGGTTATAGTCATAACCCGAGACATTCCCTTTCGAGGGAACTCAACACTGCGTCGAGAATCGACACTTTGGGGAACGAATGCCCACTAGGCCACGCACCGAAAAACAGGCCTGCCCTAGAGTGAAACTGATCTCAGGCACTAGCTAGGACGAGAGCACATGTGCGCCATGCGTATTATGGAGGTGCAGACTAAAAACCTGATAAAAGTGTGTGGGGTAGCCCAACCGGCTGCCTCACAGATCTCCTGGAGGGGTTACTCCCAAGAGGAGGGCCCTAAAGGACGCCATGCCTCTAGTAGAATGAGCCCTTGCGGCCAAAGGTGAAGGCAAATTGCGCACCTTGCAGGCCTACTTATGGTTTGTATAGCCGGGAGCCCCTAATAGGTGATCCAAAACACACTACAGTAGGTCCGACCTCCTCCAAGAAGAGGACCTCTCAAGGTAAATACTCAGAGCTCTGACTGGCAGAGCAAGGAACCTCTCCTTTTTTGCCGACACATGATGTGGAGGATGAAATACTTGCAGGACCATGGACCTAGCCATGAAAAATTGCACTTAAGGCACATAGCTGGGTCTCGGATGCAGGATGGCCTTAACTCCGCCGGGGGGACACCCCAAGCAAGCTGGCGATAATGCCAGGGCTTGGAGATCTCCCAGTCTCTTTAAAGAAATAGCTAAGAGAAAAGCTATCTTGAACGTGAGGTCCTAGGTGAAGCCGACTGGAGGTATTCGAAGGGAGCCAGGGATAGCCCTTTGAGAACCACCGCCAGGACCCAGGAAGGAACCCTGGACCTGACTGTCGGTCTCATCCTCCAATACCATGGAGAAATAGTATGACCAGTTGGTGCCTCCCCAAAGGCCCAACATTTAGTGGTGCATGGAACGCCGCAATGGCAGCCACGTACACCCTACGTGTGGATGGGGAGAGATTTGCAGAAAAACGATCTTGAAGAAACTCCAGAACTGAAGCCATTGGGCAGTTAACTGGGCCTAACTCAAGTTCTCTACACCAAGTAGAAAAACATTCCACTTGAGGCCATATAATCTCCTAGTAGACTGAGCCCTAGAGATAAGTATGGTTTCGACCACCCCAGATGATAGACCGGCATCTAGGTACTGAGCCCCCTCAGAAGCCAGACCCACAATTTCCACAGCTCTGGATGAGGATGGAATATAGTGCCCTCCACCTGAGACAACAGATCCCTCCTCAGAGGAATCTGCCATGGCGATGCCGAACTGCCATTTCTCAAAACTGGGCCAATATGAGCCAGTCGTTGATGTAATTCAGTATACGGATGCCCTGAAGCCTCAGTGGAGCCAGAGCCGCACCCATACACTTTGTGAACGTGCGGGGAGAGAGTGCTAGGCCGAACGGAAGAACCCGATATTGGTATGCTTCACCCCCGAAAGCAACCTCAGGAACCTCCTGTGACATGGAAGGATGGAGACATGACATAAGCATATATTTTAGATCCATCGTGACAAACCAGTCCTTGGATCTGATTTGGTTCACGATAATGGGAATAATAAGCATTTTGAACCTGAATCTCCTCAAAGAACGATTCAAAAGCCCCAGATCTAAAATTGGCCTCAGTCCGCCATCCTTCTTTGGATCTATAAAGTACCGGCTGTAAAACCCCGACTCCCTGTCTGGTAGGGGAACACATTCTATGGCACCTTAATTCCAGTAGAGTCTGTACCTCTTGTTCCATAACCCGAGCCTGTTCTGGAACCACTGCAGTCGGTACCACCCCAGCAAACTAGGGAGGTCAGTGACCGAACTGCAATCTGTACCCATATTTTATAATATTTTATAATATACAGGACCCATATAGATATATACGGAAGGCGTTGCCATTCTTCTACAAAATCTACTAAGGGAGCCAGCCCCTCGAGACTGGCCTCGGGTGTTTTTCGAGCACTATTCTCGACTTCCTGAAGCGGAGGACCAGCAGGAAAAAAGTCGATACAGATTTTGTGACCATAGTCAGTACCCTGTTGCAAGTTTTTGGGGCGAACGCCACGGTGTGCGTTCGCTGGAAATCGATGTGGCCCGAAGCATCAAAGACGGCGGGACAACACCTTCTTCCCCGAGGGCACCTGCTGCTAGAACAACTTCGATTGTTCCACAGCAGGGGGAGGGGGGGGGGGGGTGGTGACTGGGCAGCCCTCAGAGGTCCTACACTACCATTAGGACCTCTTCGCCTGAAGGACGGCCCTCAGGTCACCCTTCTTGCTGGAGGACTTTGGTTGAGAGTGCTTCCTCTGTTGCCAAACTCCCGCAGGAGGGGCTCTAGAGGCAACGCTCTCTTTTTTTTTTTTTTCGCTTCCTGAACCTGTCAATGACTGTAGTGACAGCGTTGGAAAACAGGCCAGAAGGAGATAGCGGAGTGGCCAACAGGAAATATTTGCCTCACTTAGATCTTTAAGAAGATCGGCCTGGTACGCCTGCAAAATCGTCATAGAGTGCAGGCACGCACCAGCCTGACCTTTTCTTTTCTAAATATTTTACCAAAGGAACCAGGCTCTCGAGAGCCTGTATATCAGAGCCTATATATCATAAACATATAATGAACATATAATGAATGTGGTGAGATACGTAAAGAGTGGGGTTTTTCCCAGGATCTACACATATATATATATATATTTTTATAAAGATCTGGGAAAAACAGTAAGCCCCGGCTCTGAGGTTGTGAACTGTGCTGCAGGAATCTCTCGTCTAGTTCATTTTGACGAGGATCATCCTGCTTATTTTTTTGGCCAGCTGATATATTTAATATATATATATATATATATATATATATATATATATATATATATTTATTTATTTATTTATTTATTTAATCTGGCCACAGCACGCATCACAACCTCCACGAGCTCTACATAAGCAGGCTTCTGCGTCGTGACCGAGTGTCATAGAATCTGCGGATGATGAGAGAAAAGGTGCCTCAGCAGTCTCGTCCTCATCCGCGAGATCCTTCTGCGATCTCCACGATCTAAGCCGTCGCGCCGTTTTTATTCCTCAACGGACGCGGGACCCGAATTGCGGGGATCGCGAGCCTGGCCATCATCAGGAAATAATATAGCCAAGCGGGAGTGCAGCACTCTAATAAGAAGTGCTTCACAGTGTGCACAGGCAGCTCTCTCGAGAGCTGACAGTGCGTGCTGCGCCCCTAAACAATACACACACACACAGCTGATGAGTGTCCCCACCCGTGGCATATAATCTTGGGCAGGGGTGCACACACTTAGTGTATTGTTCACTCGCCATAATATAGAGCTTAGCACAGACAAACAACATCAAATAAGACTGACAGTTTCACAGAGAGCGCTTGCTGAAGAGCGAAAAGCTAATGTGTGTGTGTGCCGGCGTCACTTTTATGTGCCGTCACATGTTACGTCATGACGCAACACCAATCAGGATTGGATTAGTTTCATTCTTACTTCAGAGCCGCACGCTAAGGGAGCATCCCCAAAGTGTCGATTCTCGACGCAGTGTTGAGTTCCCTCGAAAGGGAACTTAATAGGTTAACTTTGTTAAAAATATATTACATTAGATGCATGAATTTAATTTAGAAAGTTTAGCGCCTTCCATTGAGAGAAACTGTCCTGTGTTTAAAATACAGATAAATTGATGTATTTATTTATTTATTTATTAAATAATAACGTGTACGTGGCGGTTGCAGCAAGGATGAAAATAAAAGAGTTGGATATAATTGCAAGCAGTTCTTTTTAATTAAATCAAACTCAAAATAACACTTCTCAGGGTAACAAAGTGGAGATACACAGACCAACCACTGTTACATAGACAAGATCAGACAAAAGCCCTATTCGGACGGGACTAGTTTTTTAAACGAATTACTTATTGATATAACTTTTATTTATTATTAAAACCATATTTAAATAAACTTCAAATAGCATAATTTTAAGTGTGCAGGGTATCTTACAGGGTATCCATCCATGATGATCCATATATCCATCCATCCATGATAAAAAATACTCCACACGGCTCCGGGGGTGAATAAAGGCCTTCTTAAGAGAAGCCATGGGTTTTTGTTTTTTGGGTTTTTTAAGAAAAATACCCATATTTATAACTTTGTAATCTAAAATAACTAGCTTCCGCCAGACAACCGTATGCATACTACGCATACGTGACTTGCGCCACAAGAGTAACCCGTGGCGCATGTATGATATGTAAGAGTATCGTAAGCTTAGACACCTCTCGCAGTTTAAACAAATAGGGCTGTGCAACAAACTGAAGCTCCTCTTCTATTATATAGAAATCTTCCGACATTTCTCTTAAAAATGTCTAATTTGTGACCAGTGTTTTGTTTTGCTCTTTCCTCCGAGCTTCCGTGTTTGTCATTACAGTGTGCGTAGGGGTCAGGGGTTAGTCTTCCACCGTAAAATCAATGCGTATGGCCGTCTGTCGGAAGCCAGTGATTATAGTTTATAAAGTTTAAAATATGGGTATATTCCTTACACAAACGCATGGCTTCACTTCAGAAGGCCTTTATTGGAGCCATATGGATTACTTTTATAATTGATGGATGCACTTTTTTGGGCTTCAAATTTTCACCAGCCTTTCACTGCATTGTAAAGCTAGGAGGAGACAGGACATTTTTTTATATAACTCCGACTGATTCAGTCTGAGATAAAAATATACATATACATCTGATGGCTTTTAAATCATGTAAATCATGGGCTAATTTTCATTTTTGGGTGAACTATCCCTTAAGGGTGACCTGTCTGAGCAAAGACGGTGTGAATAGAAAACTGCCTTTGCCGCAAGTTTGGCTATTTGCACTTAGTGTCAATTAAATAAACTAGTGAGAGTGTAAAAAGTGTGTTTTGGGGGTGTATTACCTAAAAGTACACAGGGCCAAAAGTACTTCAATTTGAAGAAATGTCTACATATCTTCACATCCAGAGAGACAGAAAGAGCTTTAGCTACATGTAGTTACATAAGCTACATTCACCTAACACTCAACTAACATCTGTGCTCTGATTCTATTCAGGCATTTTAAGAAAAAAGGGGCAGGTGAACTGCTGGTACAAGCCCTGCATAAAACATGACACTTACAAGACAGGAAGAGTGCAGCTTTTTGAGGCGATCATGGCCAGTCTCCTTTCTTTAGACACAAACACAAACACACACAGACAGAATCAAACATCTATGTTCAAACCCACACACTCCATGTTTTCCTTTCTCCGCTCTCCTGCTGTTTTCCTCTCTTTTGAGAAAAAGAAACACTCCCATTCCGTTCACGAGGCAGGTGAAAACCCAATTTAGAGTGGTCTAAATTGTGGTCTAAAACACAGTCCCCTGTTCACGCGTCAACGTCCTCTATGTCCTTTACATGCTCTTTCCAACATATACACACTCACTGCACTGAGCCCCCCTAATCCTTCTCCTAATTATCTGTTTAGGGAAAGCACTTTCCAGTCCCCAAATCTCTCTGTTAATCCAAACTCAGATTTCAGTGTCTCGTCCCAGAGCACACACACACACACACACCTACCTGCTTTAGATTCAGTCTGAGCTGTCACAGGTATTAGGCTACCCTGCAGAAAATGAACTGCTGGAACTAATGACGACCCCTCTCTCTTTTCACTCTCTCTCTTGGAGCAAAACCTCCATTTGATTAAAAATTGGCTTATCCTTATCTGTCGGGTGTTTGAGGCGATGACGTGTGAGTAAGGGAGAGACTTGTTTATTTTTATTTTTTATTTATTTCCATTTTTTAAATTTATTTATTTATTTGTTTTGGGGGCCTGAAAACACAGACTTTGAAAACAGGTTTGAAAGTGCACGCTTTTGAAAATGATAGCATTATCGTCTCTGTGTAAGCTACAAAAAAGTTAATTTGTGAAATTCTTTACAAAGTGACATCGCCAACTACTGGCCTGGCATGAATAATACAGCGTTTTATTATTCGTTTTTGCAGATCCGTGTGAATGGGGATCATTTTGACAACGTTGTCATCTGTAGGTGAAACTTTTAAAAAATGCAAAGGAAAACTTTTTTGTATTTAGTATATCGTTGCTGTGTAAACGTACCCTCGAATGAACACTTTTTTCCACAAAATGCTATAAAAAATTTACCAACTTTTTTTGAAAATGTAAAACATTTATTATTCATTGACAAAACTGTTCCGAAGAAGAAAGCAATTATATGGGTTTTGAACAACAAGAGGGTAGATGAGAGCAAATGACTACATGAGAAAAATGACCACAAATTTTTCATTTTTGGGCAAACTATTTCTTGAATGACAGTTGAAGCTGAGTTATTTGAGGGATTTAGCCATGTGTTCAAAATTATCACAGTCATTTTCTTTATTTAAAAGAAATCTGATGAGCGGGTGGAAAATAAACAGCCTCCCACTCAACTTGGCAGCCATAGCCCTCCCAGCTGATTCATAATCAACTGCACACATACATTCACTCACCCAAAAAGCAGATGTATCCCTTCTGTTACTTTCTACCATGAATATTGCCACCATCAATGCAGGGCAAAGAAGGTTTAATATGGTGAAGATGGAAAATAAATCTGTAGATTATGCACCTTTCCTTTTGCAAGATGGACAAAGAGCCGTTGTGCGTAGCTGCAAGCCTATTTGTAAGTTATGTAAGCTACCACGTCAGGAACACATTGTTAGATGCTGTCTGGAAATGGGATTTTAAAGTTGTTGTTTTTTTCACTCATGACTCAGATCTACTCCTTTATTTGCCTGTGCTATTACATGCACACAATTACTTTCAGTACAAAATTAATTCATTAAAAGGTAAAAACAATGCGTTTCACCTTAGATGGTGATACAACAATGAAAGGGAAATCATGGAGATCTTTTTATGGTTTACTACAGAAAAGCAGTACTTTATCTGAATAAGCTATTAACTTTGTAAAGCCATATTCCCCCAGTGAATTTTTATAGCCGATGAAGAACTTTTAATTAGGCTCTCTATCTTCAGATTATGGCAAAGCTTTAAAGGAACTACAAATTAACCTTAAGTGCCACTGCAAGGTCATGGGGAAATAAATGCAGGAATAAGGGTAAAAGTCATCTATTTCTTCAATCATTGTTGTGGGATCTTCAATTTTCTTTTAAAATAGATGGTGCACAGAAAAGAGGACACATAACAGCAAACCAACTTTATTTTAAGTCCTTTAATTACATTTAATGTAATTACAATTTCTGTAATTTCATCTATAAATACACTATTGACCCTTACCTTAGACCTTAACACTAGAAGTGCCAGAATTCCATAACTACTAGAACTGCCACAAACGGTCATTTTGACCGCTAGATTCCAAACTCTATATCTTTAATGATAAATACCCAATTGAGAGATTAATGCATTTATTGTATTAGGATATCTTTTTAAAAACAAAACAACACCAAACTGTACATTTAAACAAGTTTAATTATACATTTATAAATAATAATATCAATAGTAGCCTACCGTAATTATCGCATATTCACAAGAGATAGGCTATATTTCCATATCCATTTAACATAACTCAGAACAAGATAATAACAGCTAAAAGTATCTTATTTAATTATAAAACATTTTATTTTAATATAATAACAGAGAAAATAGGCTAATAGAAAAAGATGGAAATGAGCTGATCTAAAACAAAGAAGAACCAAGAAGGAAGCGTAGGCTACAGAAACATAAAAACACTAGCCTATATTACAAATTGTATGCTTGAGCTTCACAGTCAAGGCAAGTGACCTCTCTTCTCCTCGCACAATTTCCACACAAGGGTTTGCGGCATTTGCAGCAGGTGTCGTGGGTTTTGTTTTGACTGCATCTTCTCCGAACCTGGCACTGTGTAATGACGCAGCAGACACAAGGGGATCCATTTGCAGCTTTTATTAAAGTAGTCAAACAGGCGGGAATCAACAACAGCAAACAGGGCAACGGAAACAAGGCAGAGACAAACCAGATAACAGGCAATGGTCGGGGTAGGTAGCAATAAGCAAGGTCCAGTAAGTGATCCAAGTCGGGGCGGGCAGAGAACAAGCAGAAATGGGATACACAGTCCAAGGTCAAGGTAATGATCAATCCACAGGAAGAAACGCTCGGTAATGACAGTCAGGAAAGTCAAGACTTCGCACCGGTGTGGTGCGTGGAAGTGGTTTATATGTGTGTGTGTGTGTGTGTGTGTGTGTGTGTGTGTGTGTGTGTGTGTGTGTGTGTGTCTGAATGAGATGCAGGTGTGTTTGTGTAATCAGCGCAGTGCAGGTGTATGGTGTATGGTGTAATCAGTCCAGGGAGATGCATGTAGGGAAATGTAGTCCGTGATCACCCAAGGAGTGCGTGGCTAATCATGATAGAGCCCCCCCTTTAAGAGCGCCTTCCAGACGCTAAAAAAAACAAACACACAAAAGTTCAGGTGGGTGGTGAAGTGGAGGTGGTCTTGGGGGAGGGATGGAGGGCCAGGTCCATGCAGGGGAACGGGACCAGGGCATTGCAATGGCGGACCTGGGTCGTGGAGCGTGGGTGGACCTGGGTCATGCAGCGTGGGCGGACCAGGCTATGCAGGCGACCAGGGCAGAGCAGGCAGATACCGGCTCAGGAACAGACACCGGCTCAGGAACAGACACCGGGATGGGTCATCTTGTCCGGGGATGCTGACTTTGCGGCGGCCATCTTGTCCGGAGACACTGGCTCGGCAGAAGTGACGTGAACAGTCACTGGCTCGGCAGACGTGACGTGAACAGTCTCTGGCTCGGCAGACGTGATGTGAACAGTCTCTGGCTCGGCAGACGTGACGTGAACAGTCTCTGGCTCGGCGTACCTGACGTTAACAGTCTCTGGTTCGGCGTACCTGACGTGAACAGACTCTGGCTTGGCGTGCATGACGAGATGCGCTGGCTCGGCTGAACTGACGTGAAGTGCAGGCTAGGCTGGACTGACGTGAAGTGCAGGCTCGGCTGGAAGAGACTCTGGCAGAACGGTCTCGGCGGGATGAGACTCTGGCAGGACGGTCTCGGCGGGACGAGACTCTGGCCGGACGGTCTCGGCGGGACGAGACTCTGGAGGAACGGTGATCTTTGCAGATTGTGCGGACTTTAGCGGGCGATCTGCCAAGCTGGACATCAGCCCTGAACGCCCATAGACCGATCCGGTGCCAGACCCGATGGCTGGCGTGACGCAAAGATTCTCAGGCTCGGAAGAGAAGACGTGAAGGATCTCGGTCTCGGCAGGAGGGGATACTGTGGGTTCACGGAGCTCCTCCTCTACCACGCCCACAGTAAACGATGAGCCGCTCAACAAAAGGGCCAGGTCGATAAAGTGCTCTAAAGACCAGTGGGGATCATGCAAGGGCATGAATGAACTGAGCGGTTCAGATAGTCCTCCCCGAAAAAAAGATCATAAGACATTCTTCGCTCATTGAGGTGAGATGTGCCAGTTCAATAAACTCTTCGACATACTTCTCAATTGGACGATTCTCCTGACGGAGACGCAGGATTTGTACTGCTGTATCCCTGGTTGGCATCGCTGCTGGATCTTGGTGTGGCGAAGTCTTCTGTAATGACGCAGCAGACACAAGGGGATTTATTTGATAATCAATCCACAGGAAGAAACGCTCCCTAATGACAGCAAGGAAAGTCAAGACTTCACACCGGTGTGGTGCATGGAAGTGGTTTATATGTGTGTGTGTGAATGAGATGCAGGTGTGTGTGTAATCAGCGCAGTGCAGGTGTATGGTGTATGGTGTAATCAGTCCAGGGAAATGCATGAAGGGAAATGTAGTCCGTGATCACCTAGGGAGTGCGTGGCTAATCGTGACACACTGCCTCCGCTTTGGTGTCTGCTGCGGTGATTTTAATCTAATATACTTTTTGTTTGTAGAAATTAGCATATATGCAAACACTCAGGACCGCTACTGACCTTTCTGTTGACAGTGAGAGAGACAATGGTCAATCGCGGGAAATGTAACAAAAAAATACCCTGAAATTCAGTGAGTTCAATATGACCGTCTATGGCCGAAATAGGTAAATATGTTCATTTTTTTTTCCTTATGTGTAATTTATATGAAAAACATTTTAAATGAAAATAAAGACACTTTCAGGAAAAGTCAGGTACCAGCAGGATTTTATTTATTTTTTCAGCAAAGTTATTGCAGATATAAATTTCAAAACAGTCAAAATTACCGTCATGGCCATTCTAGTGTTAACCCAGTGGTTATCAAGTGTGGGGGTGCAAGGATACTGCAGGGGGGGCACGGGAGATCAGCAGAAAAAGAAAAAAAAAAGCCATTGCAACGGCGTTCAAGTTTGTGAATAGCGGTTAGCGCTCTGCCTATACAGAGCGGCATCGAACGGCAATTACACTGAATCATTCTTTTTCAGACCGTTGACTTGTTACCATTTGAACAAGCCCAACATAGAAGTTGCTTGCCATAGAAAAACACCTCTTCAGCGGACCGAATCACAAGCTGCTATTGTGCGTTCCACTCCGCTGCTGTATGTGTTCCGGTGAGAAGACCAACAAGAAGCTGAGCTCGCGAGGCACTGTCAAAAGCTGTTATATTTTGGTGCTTTTATATATTGTTCATCCAAAGCATCACTGAACTATTTAGATGTTTTTGTTTATTTAAATTAAAAGTAAAGTTCTGATCTATTATTCTCTCTTACTGTTATATGATTCAATGACATTACAAAAAGTGAAACTATTTAAGTTTTTTCATTGAATGTATCCCACCTCAATAGCAGCAAAAGTGTTTTCCATTACAATTTGTACACAATAAGTACATTGAATAGCATGTGTCAAAACAGAAGAAAAAGTCGAGCAACAGGAGAGGACATCAGTCTGTGAGTGTTTACTTTTCTTATTAGATTTTAGCGCGGTTCTGCTTTGCTGGGAAACTTTGTTTTGTTACTGTGTTTACCCTGGTAAAGTGCGTGCTGAAGACGCGTTTGTTTGTTTGTCGTGCATCTCGCATAGCTTTTGAGTTTCGCTTTGCTAAGTAGTAGGGTGTGGCCAAAGCCAGTTAAAGTATTCTACCGTGTTTGCTAGTTCTTGTTAGAAGAAGTAGTCGAGCAACAGGAGAGGACATCAGTCTGTGAGTGTTTACTTTTCTCATTAGATTTTAACGCGGTTCTTCATTGCTAGGAAACTTTGTTTTGTTTACTGTGTTTACATTTACATTTACATTTAGTCATTTAGCAGACGCTTTTATCCAAAGCGACTTACATCTGAGGACTAAAGCAAGCGAGTCATCGTGAAGAGGGAAGAACGACGCAAGAAGTGCTCAAAATACAAAGTTCAGGCATTGCTCAGAGTAGCAAAAGCCAGACAAGGGAAGATTTAAAAGGTTTAAAGGAGATTTATTTTTTTTTTTTTTTATGTGAAGTACTCATGGAAGAGATGAGTTTTCAGTTGTCTTTTGAATGCTGTCAGGGATTCTGCATTCCGGACGAGGGTGGGGAGATCATTCCACCAGCATGGAACCGTGAATGAGAATGTTCTGGAGAGAGATTTAGTGCCTCGCTGTGATGGCACCACGAGCCGTCGCTCCTTGGCCGATCGTAGGCTTCTGGTAGGGACATAGACTTGTAGTAGGGAGTGAAAGTAGGACGGAGCTGAGTCTGTGGTAGATCTGTAAGCAAGCGTCAAAGCTTTGAATTTGATGCGAGCAGCGAGTGGTAGCCAATGCAGGGAGGTGAACAGCGGAGTGACGTGGGCCCTTTTGGGCTCGTTGAAGACAAGGCGGCCTGCAGCATTCTGGATCATTTGTAGAGGTTTAGTAACACATGACGGAAGTCCAGCCAGAAGAGCATTGCAGTAGTCAAGCCTAGAGATAACCAGGGCCTGGACGAGAAGTTGTGTTGCATGCTCAGTTAGGAAAGGCCTGATCTTCCTGATGTTATACATTGCAAACCTGCATGATCAAGCTGTCTTTGTAATGTGGTCTGTGAAGGTCAGCTGGTCATCAAATATTACTCCAAGGTTTCTGACCGACCTTGATGGGGTGATTGAGGATGACTCTAGCTGGATAGTGAAGTCGTGCTGTAGAGACGGATTGGCAGGGAGAACGAGAAGTTCAGTCTTTGCCAGGTTGAGCTGCAGGTGATGTTCCTTCATCCAAGCCGAGATGTCAGCCAGACAGTTTGAGATTCGTGCAGCTATTGTGGGATCATCTGGTTGAAATGAGATGTGGAGCTGTGTGTCGTCAGCATAGCAATGATAAGAGAAACCATGTGCCTGTATGATGGGTCCCAATGATGTGGTGTAGATGGAGAAGAGGAGCGGGCGAAGCACTGAACCCTGGGGAACCCCTGTGTTCAGTTGATGTGCTTTGGATACCTCGCCTCTCCATGCAACCCTGAAGGACCTACCTGTGAGATAGGACTCAAACCAGTGGAGGGAAGTTCCTTTGATGCCCAGTGATGAGAGGGTGGACAGAAGGATCTGATGATTCACAGTGTCGAAGGCAGCAGAAAGATCCAGCAGAATGAGAACTGAAGATTTGGAAGCAGCTTTTGCGATCCGCAGGGCTTCTGTGACCGACAGTAGTGCAGTCTCAGTTGAATGGCCTCTCTTGAAGCCAGATTGGTTGACATCTAGCTGGTTGGTCAGAGACAGGAAAGATGACACTTGGTTGAAAGCAACTCGTTCAAGTGATTTCGCAATGAATGGTAGGAGAGAGACAGGTCTGTAATTCTCTAATAGTGATGTGTCTAATGTTGTTTTTTTAAGCAGTGGAGTTACCCGAGCCTGCTTGAATGCTGAAGGGAAAATGCCAGTGTGGAGGGATGAGTTGATGATGTGTGTGAGTGCTGGTAGAAGTGTGGGAGAGATGGCTTGTAGAAGGTGTGAGGGGATGGGATCTAGAGGGCAGGTGGTAGGATGACTGGAGAGGAGAAGTTTAGATACTTCTTCCTCGGTTAGCGGAGAGAAGGTAAACGGAAGGTTTCCGGTAGTTGGAGAGGATGGTTTGGGTTCCTGTGTGTGTGGAGTTGAGAACTGACTGCTGATAGTAGTTGTTTTGTTGGTGAAGAAGTTAGCAAAGTCATCAGCAGTTAAAGAGGAGGTGGGTGATGGTGGAGGTGGACAGAGGAGAGAGTTGAATGTCTTGAAAAGTGTTCGTGTGTTAGAGGCGCTGTTGATCTTGCTGTGGAAATATGAAGATTTTGCAGCATGAACATCAGCAGAAAAGGAAGAGAGCAGAGATTGATACATACTTAGGTCAGACGTGTCTTTTGTTTACCCTGGTAAAGCACGTGCTGAAGTCGCGTTTGTTTGTTTGCCGTGCATCTCGTATGGCTTATGAGTTTCGCTTTGCTAAGTAGTAGGGTGTGGCCTGCTGAATTCAATAACAAGATATTAGGCGTGTATATAAATAGACTCGACCTGCGCGATTCACCGGGCAAAGACACCGGCACAAGGGTACTATTTTCTTTTCCTTTCTCTTCTATACAACTTTTCTTCTCATCTTTCTGTTTGTGACCTCTCTTTCACTGTGTTTTTTTAAATCCCTACTATTACTAACATACGTAAATCAAATGTCACACGTAGGAGACAGTACAATCCTAACAACTTGTCTACCTTTCCGGTGTCTTCTAGTACTTTATTCTCTTTTCCTATTGATCTCTGGAATTTCCAGTCCGCTGTAAACAAAGCTGATTTCATTACATCTATTTCTAGTCATTCAGGTCTCAGCCTATTGGCCCTGACTGAGACCTGGATCAGACCAGAGGACACTGCCACACCTGCTGACCTCTCCACTAACTTCACTGTCTCACACACCCCTTGCCTGATCAGAAGGGGTGGAGGTACTGGTCTTCTCCTCTCAAACGATTGGAAATTTGAACCTTTACCTCCTCTGTGTGACAACAGTTCACCTGAATCGTGAGGAACCAGTTCCTCACCTTGGGGCTCACTCTAGGCATGTGTTGTTGTCGCAAGATGCTAACAACAGACGCTTTCTTTTATTGTTTTGTTTTTTGTCTTAGATGGTCATTCAGCCCAAGAGATCTAGAGAGGTCATCATCTCGATTGGTACATCAATTGCCTCAAATTGATGGCTGTATTTCTAGCCCTGAAGTACTTCCTCCAGCAGCTAAGGGGCTACCATGTCCTAGTGCAGGTGGATAATACTACGTTGGTCACCTACATGCGTTCGTGGCATCTGAACAGGCTAGCGCAGCAGGTTCTGCTTTGAGCTCAGGACAAGTTTTATCCCTCAGGGCGATTTACATTCCTGGGCATTTGAATGTTGAAGTAGCCAGAGGTGGGCCTCTTTTCTTCACAGGAAACAGCACAATGCCCCCTCTACTTCTCTCTGAATCACCCAGCCCCCCTGGGTCTGGACGCCATGGCCCATACAAGGCTAAGAATGCGTCTTTATGTTTCTACCTATCGCACTGCTCCCAGGAGTCCCGGCCAAGGTCTGTCAACAAGAGTCTTCCCTTTTATTGATAGCGCCTCGTTGGCCGACCAGAGTTTAGTTCTCAGATCTAATATCCTTCCTCAACAGCTCGTCTTGGGCGATTCCAATCAGGAGGGACCTTCTGTCTCAGGCCCAGGGGACAATATTACATCCCCGGCCTGAGCTTTGGAACCTTCACTTTTAGCCCCTGAAGGGGACCAACTAAGAGATGCTGGGCTTCCAGTTGATGTAGTTCAGACTATTCTGAGTGCCAGGGCCCAATCCACTAGAATAATTTATGCCCTTAAACATTGTGTCTTTGAAAGGTAGTGTACTGCAACCCATTTCATTACCAGATTGTTTCAGTGCTGGAGTTTCTGCAGGAAAAGTTGTCAACAGGCACATCCCGCTACTCCAGGATATTGGTCGCCACCATATCGGCTTGTTACGTTCAGAGATGGGACCAAGTCAGACATGTGCAAGTCTCAAGTAAGTCTCAAGTCTTAACCTTCAAGTCTCAAGTAAGTCCCAAGTATTTTTTTCTTGGGCAAGTCAAGTCAAGTCACAGGCTATGTCAAGTCAAGTCAAGTCTTGTAGTAGGTCAAGTCAAGTCCAAATCAAGTCACCTTATTATTGTAATTTTACCTGCAGAATCTGATCTTAATAAAGTGAAAAGACAAGATATAAGTAACTGTCAGTAAATTACAATAATTTGGATTTGCATTGTAAATACTCATGTTCAGTAAAATACATCATGGAATCAAACAAAATTGTAACTTCATAAAATTATTTATTTTTCACTTCTGCCAACAGTGTTTGAAATGTTTTAAATTTTCAACATTGAGTCCATAAAACAAATAACAGCTTAACGTCCAACAGACTCCTCTCTCTGGGATTTTTTAGTGTAGGCCTATAGTAGGCTATAGTAGACTTTATGATTAGTTAAATCTGTTTTGCACATGCATCGCCACAGAGTTAACCAGTACCGGACAGCCTCTGTCTCGTTCACTTCACGTCTGTGGGCGTCACGCACAGCTCAGTGTGGCCGCTCCAATTTACCTTCAATGAAATCTAACCTTAGTGTAATTGACAGAATTACTAAAAAATATTTTGCTACCTAAAAGTTAAAGATTTTTTGTGTCACGCATGCATGCATGTCTATTTCCCTCATATTAAATATAAAACGCATGTGGACAGATATTTTTCCAATGTCTGGACTCCTTTATTAATGGAGTATACAAAAAGACGTTCCCTTTCAAGGGAACTCGAGCTGCGTCAAGCTGTGGGAACGCCCCTGCGTTGTGCGTCCTGAAGCACGTATGGAATCAGCCCAATGGAGAGATGGAACGTCATAGGCGGGTGACGTCATCGACCAGGAAACTATAAAGCACCCCATAAACACAAGCGCAATAGCTTCTGTGCCTTCAGTCGCGCTATATGTGAATCTGTCCCTGTGTGAATATTGTCTGTCCTTACATACTCTGCACCACACAAACAATTTTTATATATATATATATATATATATATATATATATATATATATATATATATATATATTAAGAGAGATATGGCGAACAAACGGCAGTTTAGGGAGTGTGTCCCTCCCTGCTCGCGTTATTTACCGAGTGGGGATATACACGTTCTTTGTGTTGTTTGTTTGGGAGTGTAGCATGCCCAGTCAGCTCTCGAGGAAGCTGATTGTGAGCATTGCGAGCGTCTGCCATTAAGGACGCTCCGCTCCCGCCGGGCGCTCTTTGAGGAGAGCGGTTCGGTGCGCGCTCCCTGCGGTTCGGGTCCCGCTCTTGCCGAGGCAGAGCGACGACGCATATCGTGGGGATCGCATATGGATCTCTCAGCGGGGTTAGAGACGGGCTCTGCCTTATCTCTCCCTTCACCTGTGAGATCCAGTGCCTCAGTCCCGTATTCGGAAGCACGCGCTGCGGTTTCTTCCGCTCGGGCTGAGGCACCAGTGTTGCTTCTATCCAGTTCTGAGGAGCTGGATGTTGCTAGTATATATGAGGGAGATGTGGAGGATTCGCCACCTTACACTCCCGAAAGCGATGAGCTAGTGGAGGTATTAACAAGAGCTCAGCATTGTATGGCCAGTGACTAGACAGGAGTCTGTTTCTAAATTAAAATTAGATGAGAGATTTTCGCCGTCACGAGTGCAACCTCCACGCCGGTGCATGCCGTCTTTTTTCTTTCCCGATCTCCACACTGAGGTGTCGAAATCGTGGGAAAAACCGGTGTCATATAGAGAAAATGTTTAGTCCCCAGACTTCAACATATTCCAATATTGTGGGGGATAATTCATGTGGTTGTTCGGCTATGCCTCGCGTGGTAGAGACGCTTGCGAGTTTTCTCTCCCTCGAGGCTGCGTCATCTGTTAAGGCACCGGCATTACCCACCAAGCCTAGAAAGCTTAGGAATATTTCGTTTTTTGTGGGTAAAGCGTATTCGGCAGCAGGTCATGTCTGCATACTATGTCTATTATGAAAAAAAAAAAACGGGCATACCAGGCTGACCTGCTGAGGGACGTGAGTGAGAGTGAGGAGGTCAGTGCTGACGTGGTTCGCGAACTGCGTCAGGCGGCTGATTTTTCCCTGCGTGGCCGTAGAAAGACATCTGTGGTTAAATCAGACAAATATAAAAGGGAAAGGAAAAGCTTTCCTTTTAGACACTCCTCTCTCCCCCCTGGGTTTATTTGGCGATGCTGTAAATTCTGTCATCGATAAATTCCAGGAGAAGGAAAAGCAAACAACAGCTTTTAACAAATTTCTCCCTTTTAAAAATTCATGTCCCTGGGACTGCTGGGCGGGAGCAGCCCCGGCCGTCTGTGAGCTCCTCACATAGGCGCTGAAGCAGAGTGGCACTCTCAGCCGAAATCTCCCAGTAATAGAACTTATCTGAGGACAGTTATATTAGCTAAGAAGGCTTCGGCTAAGAAGAAGTCCTGGCGCCACGGCGCGCAGGACACTGAGGGTGGTTCCCACAGAGGCGGAAAGGTGTTCACCTCTTTCTACGGTGCCCATTCCTCCTCGGTGCCCTCAGGGGCCCGTTCTGCCAACCCCGCCTTAATGCCGGGGCGCAGACGGTCCCAGCGAGCGATTTCCCGAGGGACGCTCGCTCCCTCTGAGGAGGGTTTCAGAGCGGTTAAACCAGTTGTTCCCTGCCGGTGTGCCGTTACAGGGCGCTGCGTTTGCTGCTCAAGTTACACCAGAGGCCAGTCTCGAGAGACTGGTACCCTTAGTAGAATTTCTGGCAGAGGGGAAAAGCCTTCCAAAAATATCTTATTGGGTCCTGCAGACAATAGAAAAGGATTATGCTATCCAATTCAGGTGTCGTCCACCAAGATTCAGAGGGGTTCTGCCTACAGTGGTGGGCCCCGAGCAGGCTCTGGTTATGGAACAAAAGGTGAAAGCACTCCTTCAAAAGGAGGCTATAGAACGGGTTCCTCCTCCCAGTATGGAGTCAGGCTATTACAGCAGATATTTCATCGTTCCAAAGTAGGATGGGGGTTGCGTCCAATTTTAGACCTGCGCCTATTGAATCGCTCGGTAGGGAAGCCAAAATTCAAGTTGCTCTCTATCAAGCAGATCGTGTCACAAATCAGATCCGAGGACTGGTCTGTCACGATAGATCGAAGGGACGCGTACTTCCACTTTTCCTTCCACAACACAGGAAGTTCCTGAGGTTCGCCTTCGGGGGCGAGGTGTACCAGCACAGGGTTCTTCCGTTTGGCCTAGCTTTATCTCCCCGCACTTTCACGATGGTGGTTCGGCATCGAGATGTCGTTCTTGTTCATATCAGGAAGTTGGGGTTGAGGCTGAACGCAAAGAAAAGTGTATTATCTCCTTCTCAGAAGACCACTTTTCTGGGTGTCGTTTGGGTTTCGGTTTCGATGCAGGCGCGGTTCGCTCCGACCCGCATCGCTTCGATTCTCTCAGCTGTGAAACAAGTAAAGCTAGGCCAGCTACTTACTGTAAAACAGTTTTAGAGACTGTCGGGTCTGATGGCAGCAGCGTCCAACGTTATACCTTGCGGCCTGTTGTACATGAGACCGCTACAGTGGTGGTTCAGGACCAAGGGATTCTCCCCCCGAGGGGAAATCCGCTCCGCACGGTCAAAGTCACGCGGCGCTGCCTTCGTGCTCTGGTCATGTGGAAAGAAACTTGGTTCCTATTCAAAGGTCCTTTGCTGGGTCGCGTGGCGCTAATGGCGGATGCTTCCCTCACAGGCTGGGGGGCGGTCACGAGTGGTCGTCCAGCCCAAGGTCTGTCTCAGGACCATCATCTATCATGGCTTATAAATTGTCTAGAGATGTTGGCGGTGTTCCAGGCTCTGAAACACTTCCTAGCAGACCTGAGAGGTCATCATGTGTTAGTTCAGTCAGGCAACACGACGGTGGTCTCTTATATAAATCATCAGGGGAGCCTGCGGTTTCGCCGGCTTTACAAGTTGGCCCGTCAGATCCTCTTGTGGTCCCAAGGGAGGTTACTATCTCTGAGAGCAATGTATCTTCCTGGGTATTTGAATGTGGTAGCAGACTCCCTGTCGAGGCAGGGGCCGAGGCCGGGGGGTTGGAGTCTCCACCCCGAGGTGGTGGAGCTCCTTTGGTGAGTTTCGGTCGCGCCGAGGGGGACCTATTCACTTCCAAGGTGACCACACACTGTCATCTGTGGTTTTCCATCAGCCATCCAGCCCCTCTGAGGTTGGACGCTATGGGGCAGCCGTGGCCGAGGTCACGTCTGTTCACCTTTCCCCCGATTGCTCTGCTACCAGGAGTTCTGGAGAGGGTTCGCCGGGACGGGGTCAGCCTACTACTAGTAGCCCCGTTCTGGCCGGCCCGAGTATGGTTTGCGGACCTGATTTCTCTCCTGGACGGTTCTCCTTTGGAGCTCCCGGTCAGGAGGGATCTACTCTCTCAGGCGGGCAGCATGATATTTCACCCCCGCCCAGTACTGTGGGCTTGGCCTCCGAGGGGGCCCAGCTCATGAACTCTGGTCTCTCAACCGAGGTTGTTGAGACCATTCTTCACTCCAGAGCTCCATCCGCGAGGAAGCTTTATGCCTTGAAGTGAAAACTTTTCACTTCTTGGTGTGGAGAACACCTGCAGGACCCGGTTAACGGCCCAGTGGGTGCAGTGCTGGAATTCCTGCAGGAGCGTTTCTCCACAGGGCTATCCCCCTCCACACTAAAGGTGTATGTGGCGGCACTGGCTGCTCACCACGTCCCTTTCCGTGGAGTTTCTCTGGGGAGACACCCGCTTATAACTCGTTTCCTTCGTGGCACATTGAGGCTGAGGCCAGCAGTTCGTACGAGGGTGCCGGCCTGGGATCTGGCCATCGTATTAGACAGCGCAGTCTCATCCCAAGACGTCATATAACTGACGTCTTGGGACGTGTTTTGACCATACGTCAATATCCGCCTTTTTAGGGTACCCTTAAACGTCGGTTAGATGACGTTATCGGATCCTAACTCTACCCCAGACCTAAACCTACCCCTAAACCTACCCCGTCACCTAAGTGACGTTAAAGGTAAAGCGTCAGTTGTATGACGTCCCAGGATCGTCTATAACCGACGTTTAAGGGTACCCTAAAAAGGTGGATATTGACGTATGGGCAAAAGACGTCCCAAGACGTCAGTTATATGACTTCTTGGGATGAGACTGTGTTATATTAGAAGGTCTTTCCCAAGCTCCTCTTGAACCTATCGAAGAAGTTCCTGAGAAGTTTCTCACGTTTAAGACTATCTTCTTGCTATCTCCTCACTAAAGAGAATCGGTGATTTGCAGGCTCTGTCGGTTTCACCCTTGTGCCTGGAATTTTCGCCTGGCATGGTTAAGGTTTTTTTGCGTCCTAGACCAGGTTACGTTCCCTAGGTCCCTACTAATGTTGTTAGACCTACAGTTCTGCAGGCCTTCTGTCCTCCTCCATTTCTGTCGTCTGACCAGGAGAAACTTAATTTACTCTGCCCTGTTAGGGCGTTAGACGCCTATATCCACAGAACTGCCCTGTGGAGGAAGTCAGAACAACTATTTGCGTGCTTTGGGCCACCCAAGAAGGGGTGTCCCGTGTCTAAACAGAGAATAAGCAAGTGTGTGGTCGAGGCTATCTCACTTGCCTGTGAGTCGGCTGGTCAGCCTTCACCTTGGCTGTACGAGCCCACTCTATCAGGAGTATGGCGGCTTCTAAAGCCTTATTGTCAGGAGTTTCCCTCAGTGACGTTTGTGATGTGGCTGGATGGTCTTCACCGCATACTTTCATTAAGATCTATGACCTAGACTTAATTCCTTCCCCTGGGGCACAGGTGCTCTCGCCCTCTGTGCGCTAGTTCTCACATGGCGGTCACTTGGTCCTATGGCTACGTGGGTATTAGCGTTCCCACAGCTTGACGCAGCTCGAGTTCCCTTGAAAGGGAACGTCTCGGTTACGTATGTAACCTTAGTTCCCTGATAGGGAACGAGACGCTGCGTCATTCCACCATACTCCCGGCATTCCCGCTAGCGCTTCCTTCAGGCCTATCAGAAGCTATTGCGCTTGTGTTTATGGGGTGCTTTATAGTTTCCTGGTCGATGACGTCACCCGCCTATGACGTTCCATCTCTCCATTGGGCTGATTCCATACGTGCTTCAGGACACACAACGCAGGGGCGTTCCCACAGCTTGACGCAGCGTCTCGTTCCCTATCAGGGAACTAAGGTTACATACGTAACCGAGACGTTTCAATATATTGGTATTAAATGCATTTTCTGAGAATTTATATTTCAAGTTTTTACTGCAAATGTCAAAATGCGCGCTCTTTGGTCAATCAGTGTGGACTTGAGTCACTGATCACATTAGAATAAAATATCTCATAATAAAATACAAAATTGACTGATTTATGAATGTATATGCATAGTTCTCATCAGTCGGAAATACAGATAAACGCTTTAATTTGTTGTATTTTTGATCCTGAAAGAAAACAGAACAACAAAAGAGCGAATCATAGGCCTACATGGAGTCTGTACGTGTGACGCTTAAATACAAGTTAAAAAACTTAAACATACGTTTCATACATAGCCTATGTTTAAATAATATAATGTTAATTTATTTATTTCATCTATGTTGATTATATGAAAATGGAACAGCATGAGATGTTTAAGATAGGATCATAAGATGCCCAATAGCCTATCAGAAAACATTTGGAAGTGGTCAGACATAATTTTGACCACTTATTAAGTTTTGTTTTAAGTGAATTTTGTTTTGTATAAATTGTATCTTCATTTTAATCAATGTTTCATCTACAAATTGACTGGATTAATAAATAAGAAGCAAATATAGTAGACAGTATAATTAGGACACGGAGGCGCCGGCGCGTGAACTGGAGCGCGTCTCATAAATGAACCAAAAACTGACAGAAAACACTAGTTTATTAATAAACAATTAAAATGTTTAATGCATAATCCTTACTTTGGCCGGTTCATTGTGGCAAGCTTTGAGATGCGGAATAGGCAATATAAAAATGTATACATAAACACCGGTGTGATCATACTCTCTAGGGACCAGCCTAGACTGATTACACCGTGATCGTACGTGCGAAAGGCTTAAAAACAAGACATTTTATGACACACAATTTTGAAATGTAGGCTTAAATCAAACACATAGAGGGGTGTGGGGGTGTGGGGGCGCCCCCCCTGTTCCAACGTCTATGCTCACACTCAGTTAAAAGTTAAAAATGGTGGGTTCAAAAAATGTCTCAATGAAAATCGACGTTGTGAAAATCAATGAAAATCTCAAATGAAATCGACGCCAAAGTGGTTGGTTAACACTTGTTGGTAGCAGTTGTTTTTGTGTATAGATCTCGGAGCCTAGGCTCCCTACAGAGATGCGTTTTTTTGACGGCCTGCTTATGGGGCAGGCAGCTAGCGGATCGTTAGGAAAGATTAGATGAATGTGATCATTTATGTTTGGGCATGAAATTATTATATTAGCTAACTACCAACGAACCAGATAACATTAACAAATCGACAAGCACTTATTGGGCAGAATGGCTCTTCAAATGACGGACGAAATTGGAGGTTGTCATCTGGCTGTCCGCAATGTTGATATTGCATGTCTTGCAAAGAGCTGTTCGTGAATAATTTTTTAAGCCGAACGCGATGACCCTCGGTACTCCTCCAGCTGACATGTTGATGTGATAGTTGATCTAAGTGGGCGTGGTGTGCGTAAGGTACGAGAGGGCGTGACTGATGATAGTGTTGTGATCCAGTCATGACAACGCTATCTCAGCCTGCGCTCCAGCTGGATCAACTTTATTTTTAAAAATAATTTATATATTTTATATTCACCAAGCGACCAATGTCACATTGGGTGAGGAATGCCATTGCCCTAGCCTATGAGGCATGCGGACAAGCTTCGCCTCTAGGACTTAGGGCTCATTCTACCAGGGGGATTGCATCCTCCAGAGCTTTGGTAAAAGGCACTCCCTTGTAACAAGTATGTGATGTATGTTTTATAGTTTGGATGTTTATGCTACTCTGGGCTCACATGTCCTTGAGTCGACATCCCACACAAACTACACAACCTTGAGGGGTCCAGAGAGAATAATCTTGCTGAATCACATTCCTATAAACTGTCAACATGTTTATACTGTAGCTATGTGCTAAGGTTTGCTGCTACCATGTACAAAGGGGCCGCATGCATACAATATGTCAGCATTCACATCTGCATTTGAGTAGAATACGTTTCTGACTTTAATGTTTTACATTTAGGACACATAGTCAATGCTAGAAGTGGACCGGTATGCATCTATTTTAATTCTATATTTTAACCGGAAGCGTACCCTCAATTTTTCAAGCTATTAATTCATTGTACACATCGCACATTCTGGGCTTTTATAAGCTATACGAACTGAACGGATCAATTATCTGCGCAATATGAATGTGACTGAAGACCAGTTGTTTAATTTTGCATGAGTGGCGTGCGACTCACCGAAGTTGTGTTCACCAGCGCGCTCCAAGAGAATAAGACTGGTGCGAGCTGTTCCTATCGTGACGCTGATGATGAAATGTGCAACCCATTTGAATTTTATTGAGAATGTTTACAGAAAAAGTCAAACATGATCTAAAACAGTCACTAAAAAGACTGATAAAAAAAGGGAAAACATCATCCTGCACCAACATAAATTAGAAACCTTTTTCTATTGAATTTATTGTGGTAAATGTTGAGTAGTTGTAGAATTTATAATAGATAATCTGTTAAGGGAATAGATTTTTTACTAAAGATTTATATTACAACTGTGGCATGTTATAGCTATAGTTTCTGAATGCGTAGGTTGCTATTTTTCATAACAAATGCTATAGATAAAAAAAGAGAGAAAAAAGTTAATATTGGCCTAAGCATAGTAATGAGGATCCAACAATAATCTTACTTGTAATTAAATCCTTATTGTAACAAATGCTATAGTTAAATAATTACAAGAACTATGTTACTTTTAAGGCCGAGCACAAGTTGGAAAGAGCTTTAAAATATGGAAGTCGATAAAGTAAAATATTATCGACTAAACAATCGGTTTTCCCCATGTGTAAAATGTGTTCCGCTAATAATGACAGATATTAGGAAATATCTGCTTTCAGATATCCCAAGAGATGACACCAAATTAACATGTTCAGTATAATAATATTTTAAGTAAATATAGTTTGACTTCCCATTGCACTTTGTAAACAAGTGATTGTTAACTATATGACTACTTTGTTGCAGTTATGTTATCAACCAATTTGCATGTTTGGACAATTTAGCAAAAAACAAACAAATAAATAGACCTCGCGAGGGAGCATATGCCCTGGGACCCTGTTAAACAGTTCACACTTCAACCCGCCAATGTTCAAACCAAAACTACAGAGGGAGAAAACCAATCAGCCCCCCAGACCTCCGACCTCCACCCCCCCCCCCCCCCAAACAAAGCCCCACCCCCTTTGGTGAGCACTTTATTTTTTCCATGTCAAGAACTGCACATAGTCCAGTACAGTCCTGATTCAACCTTTCCCATCATGCTCCTCTGTGATGTTTTGCATACAGAGAGCTCTTATCAAACTCTGCCTCAGTCACTCTTGGCTGAACATAGAGAATACTAATGCGGGAGCAGAATTTTAATTGGCAGCGATGTGACACTGCAAAAATAAAGCCAATAAGATTTGTAAAGTGGAACTGCATTTCTCCAGCTTGGAATTACAGAATACAGATGTCCTTGTTGGAATGGTGTATGCGAAGGATATGACAGTTACAAGAGCAGACAGTTACTCAACATGTTACTGAAATGAATACAAGAGGTAAATGGAAAAAGAAAGTGAGACATCTCTTTGTTAGGGATTCTGCAAGATATAGGACCCAGACGCAAATGAGCAGACAAGGTTTTTATTAACAGGACTGAAGACTTGAGACAGCAGGAAGTGAAGTGTGAATCACAGTAAAAACAGTAGGGCAAGGTAGACGACAACGACAGGCAGGATGGATGACCACTGAGACAGTCAGTAAGATGGCAATGACGTGAGTGCAATAGAGACCGCTCTGAAGGGAAGACCAGGCAGGAACACTAGGAACATGCAGCTTGATGTAGATCTCAGATGTAGCTCTAGTCTTGCCACCAGGTAGAGGCTCACAGAACCAGAAGCTCGACACAGGGAATAGCTGCACCAGTCACGCAGCTGAGAGTCAGTGGCCAGGGAACTCAGGATACAGGACAGAAACACACATAACATACAAGACGAGACTCAAGACAAGACAGACAAGGCAACGATTAAGATAAGCAAAACTAAACCGACAAGATCAATAAAAAGAGAAACAAAAAGTAGAGAAATAAATATATAAAAAGCAAACTAATGAAAACTACTAAGACAAAAAACTGGAGTAACTAAAGAGAAGCAAGACTTCCACTTGAAAGGGAAAAGAAGAACTAACCAAAATAACTAAAGAATATAATTCTAAACAAAAGAAAACTAACTAGATTACCAAGCACAAGTGCTAAAGCTTAAGCAAAACAGTAACAACGATAACAAACCAGCGTAAGCACTAGGATTAATATCAAGATCACAAACCAGAAAACACTGCAATGTGCATACTCACAACACACAACGAACCAGCAAAGACATGAGGGAAAGAGGCACAATATGAAGGGACCAGAGCACATGATCAGGTGAGCACAATTAACAAAACAAGGACAAGACGTGGACTAAACAAGGGGGCGTGGTAACAGGAAACGAGGCGGGACATGAGGAGCAAATGGAAAACACAGACCAAGACAGAGCCATGTGCTCAAACACAAGACAAACACAGAAACATGAAACCACAACAAAACAGACAAGGCTGCCAGGGCAGAACCCTGACAGTAACCCCCCTCACACTGGGCAAAGGGGGTACCAACTGGGAGGGCGGGTAAGGAACAAAACTAGGAGTTCCGGGGCTTCCAAGAAACGGGACTGGGAGGGAAGAAAATAATCCAGGGGAATGGTTTGAGGCGAACCAGGGAGATAACGGTTTAGAAAACACATAATGACCAGGTAATACAGAGGGTGGGATGGGAGGGGTAGGGACAGACTTAGTGGTCCTCCTGGGAAGATGAGCTTGCTCAAATGGTCGGGGCTTGAAAATGGCCTTGGTGTCAGAAACAGTCTTGGGGGTGAACTCTGGGGCCATTACAGACCTAGCAGAAAGGGTGCGTGTCAGGGGAATGGAGTCAGGAGATTCATGAAGGGTCCTTGACATGGATTCAGAAACATCCTTCATGGCTGGAAGGATATATACTGGACTAGACTCTAGGGTTTCCTCAGGGGCTGCTGAGGCACCCCCCAGGGCTTCAAGGACAGACACTGTACTTGACTCTGGGATGCCATCTGGGGCTGCTGAGACGCCTTCAGTGACAGACACTGGAACCTGCTCAGGGGCTGGAGCCGACACTGGAACCTGCTCAGGGGCTGGAGCCGACACTGGAACCTGCTCAGGGGCTGGAGCCGACACTGGAACCTGCTCAGGGGCTGGAGCCGACACTGGAACCTGCTCAGGGGCTGGAGCTGACACTGGAACCTGCTCAGGGGCTGGAGCCGACACTGGAACCTGCTCAGGGGCTGGAGCCGACACTGGAACCTGCTCAGGGGCTGGAGCCGACACTGGAACCTGCTCAGGGGCTGGAGCCGACACTGGAACTTGCTTAGGGGCTGGAGCCACTTGATTTAAGACCTCCCAGACCAAAGCACTGGGGGCCTCTAAAAGAAGTTCATTTGACTTGCCAACATGGGACGTCCTTTTTTTCCACTTCTGAGGGCATGGCAATTTGTGCTCGACTGCCTCTGGACTGGCATCTTTGTCCAAGACAGATGAAATGAGCTGCTCTGGAACAAACTCCTCTGTGGTGACAGGAATAAAAGGTGGTTCTGGTAAAGTTTCATTGACAGTCTCCGATTCCTCCACTAGGCCAAAGACTACTGGTGAAGTGGGCAGCTTTGGATGTGGTTCCACCAGACTACGTGCTTCTGGGACCACTGGATATGGGACCATTGGAGTCGGGTCCTCTAGGACCACTGGACTTGTGATCTCCTGACTCTGGTCCTCCAACACCATGGAGTTTAGAACCTCTTGATTCTGGTCCCCCTGGATCACTGGACTTGGGGCCTCCTGAAAGGGAGTGTAAAACTGCACGGCATGGGCCGTCCTTGGCTTCAGCTTACGGGGGCACAACAATGCGTGATCGACCGCTTCTAAAGTGACTGCAGCGGCCGTAGCTGCCTCTGACGTGACTGCATTAAACTTGACTGCTATTAACCTGGCGGGCTCTGGGGTGACTGTGACGGTCTCTGCAGGCTCTGGGGTGACTGTGACGGTCTCTGCAGGCTCTGGGGTGACTGTGACGGTCTCTGCAGGCTCTGGGGTGACTGTGACGGTCTCTGCAGGCTCTGGGGTGACTGTGACGGTCTCTGCAGGCTCTGGGGTGACTGTGACGGTCCCTGCAGGCTCTGGGGTGACTGTGACGGTCTCTGCAGGCTCTGGGGTGACTGTGTTAGGAAGGACGGTTTCCACCAGGTCAGTTGCAGAAACTGATGCAGCAGTCCGAGCCGCCCTCTTCCTTCTCAACCTTCGTTTTTCAGTTGGATTCCAAAAAGCTTGACTTGGAGGAAGGGTGAGGTGGTCACTACAGTCAGGCTCTGGTGGTGTCAGGATCTGCCAATCCTCACGGTGATGCAGGTAATTGGAGAAGTTCCAGAAGTCCAGGACTCTTAGTTGTTCCATCTCCCATTGAGGCAGGGAACTATCCAGGCAGTGGTTGAAAGCCACCTTGAGGGCCGCATCATCGTACTCAAGGCCTTTAGCCATAGTCCAGAAGAACTGGGCAAAAGACCGCACATCTCGGTCCTGTTGGCGAAGCGATAACAACCCCTGCTGGAGTGCCAGTCTCTCTTGGGCAGTTGCCGGGGGAACTATACGGATGCTCATTGCTGGGTCCTGTGCTGGCTGGTTCGTTCTGTTAGGGAGTCTGCAAGATATAGGACCCAGACGCAAATGAGCAGACAAGGTTTTTATTAACAGGGCTAAAGACTTGAGACAACAGGAAGTGAAGTGTGAATCACAGTTAAAACAGTAGGGCAAGGTAGACGACAACGACAGACAGGATGGATGACCACTGAGACAGTCAGTAAGATGGCGATGACGTGAGTGCAATAGAGACCGCTCTGAAGGGAAGACCAGGCAGGAACACTAGGAACATGCAGCTTGATGTAGATCTCAGATGTAGCTCTAGTCTTGCCACCAGGTAGAGGCTCACAGATGGTCTACGGTTACGTATGTAACCCTCGTTCCCTACTCAGTTTCGCTTAGAAAGCCTATCAACTTCGAGCATTACAAAATGAGCCAATGGCAAAGAAATGCCATGGGTCTGCGGAATTTGCATGACGTAACTCCGCCCCACCTCGTGGGTATAAAAGGAGGAAGTCCGCAACAGCAGTTTATGTTTCTTCGCTGAGGAGCCAAGACTGAGCTCAGGCGATCCCCGCGGTACAGCGGAAAGTGGCAGGCAGACGTAACGTCTCCGTTCCCTACTCAGGGAACAAGGGTTACATACGTAACCGTAGACGTTCCCTTTCGTTGTCACTCCGAGTTACGTCGGATGACGACGAATGGGGTTACCAGTCTAATCACGCCACGTTCTCAGCTGTCTTCCAGTGTCCTGCGTAAACAGAGATCCCTGTCATAGACGGACGAAGGACTTTTAACACAGTAATACCAAAGTACACTGGGAAGCATATCCCAAGCTAGGGGAAGTATGCAATTAATGCCAACCCAGAGGGGGGGACTTAGAGAATACACATATGACCCGAAGGAAGCATATGGAGAACACTGGGGTGTCCAGCCGCAGGTGCAATATTTCAACCCCAGGGGTGGCAAGGTGGCTTGCCAAGGGAAAGACACATTCTCAGAGAGGCTTACAGTGGAAATACACATGTGGGGGTCGCTCAAGGGAGGGACCAAGCACACGGGAGGCACCTAGCCGACGCACAGGCAAGAGACACTGGCGCCGACGTCAGGAGTGCTGGAGGAGCTCAGGGCTTTCGGGGAAGCTCAGCTGAGGAGAATATCGCACGTATCCAGTCCGTGGAGTGGAATGGCGAGCAAGCGAAGACACCTGAGCGGGTCCGGTACTAGCTAGTTGAAGCGAGTACATGAGAGGACACAGGCTCCACTCGGAGATTATAGAATCTGGCGAATGTGTTGGGTGTCGCCCAGCCTGCAGCTCTGCAGATGTCTGTTAGCGAGGCGCCATGCGCTAGAGCCCAAGAGGATGCCACACTCCGGGTGGAGTGGGCCGTCACACCAAGGGGGCACGGTCGACCTTGCTGCTGGTATGCCAAAGCAATGGCGTCCACTATCCAGTGAGACAACCTTTGCTTGGAGAGAGCCTTTCCCTTCAGCTTCCCACCATAACAGACAAGAGCCTGTCTGAGGTCCTGAAACACTGCGTCCTGTCTACATAGGCGCGAAGAGCGCGTACTGGACAGAGCAGTGCCAAGGCTGGGTCTGCGGGTTCAAGCTAGCGCTTGCAGGTTCACCACCTGATCCCGAAAGGGAGTGGTAGGAACCTTGGGCACATATCCGGGCCGGGGTCTCAGGATCAGGTGAGAGAAGGCTGGCCCGAATTCCAGGCACGCTTCGTCGACGGAGAATGCGTGCAGGTCCCCTACCCTCTTGATGGAGGCCAGTGCAACCAGGAGCGCTGTCTTCATTGACAGGAACTTAAGCTCAACTGATTGCAGGGGCTCAAAGGGAGCACTCTTCAGGGCAGTTAGAACCACTGAGAGGTCCCAAGAGGGAACGAGAGGAGGGCGAGGAGGATTTAGTCTCCTCGCTCCTCTCAGGAACCTGATGACCAGGTCGTGCTTCCCTACCGACTTACCTTCGACCAGGTCATGGTGTGCGGCAATGGCGGCAACATAGACCTAAGGGTGGAGGGAGACAGCCTTCGCTCCAACCCTTGCTGAAGGAAGGAAAGCACATCGCTGATCGAGCATTTCCGGGGGTCTTCTCGGTGAGAAGAGCACCAGTCGACGAAGAGGTTCCACTTCAACGCATAGGCGTGTCTCGTGGACGACGCTCTAGCGGAAGTGATGGTAGCCGCCACCGCTGGTGGAAGGGTACTCAAACCTACCTCGAGCCATCCAGGAGCCACACGTGGAGGCTCCAGAGATCGGGGCGAGGGTGCCACAGGGTGCCCCGTCCCTGAGAAAGAAGGTCCTTCCTCAGAGGAATGGGCCAGGGAGGTGCTGTCGCGTGGAGTACAAGTTCGGGGAACCAGGTCCGGTTGGGCCAAAACGGCTCGACCAGAATGACCTGCTCCTCGTCCTCCCTGACCCTGCGCAAGGTCTGCGCAAGAAGGCTCACTGGGGGAAACGCATATTTGCGGCCCGGCGGCCAGCTGTGCGCCAGTGCATCCGTGCCGAGCGTGCCCTCGGTCAGGGAAAAATACAGGGCGCAGTGGGTCGAGTCGTGAGAGGCAAACAGATCTATCTGTGCGTCCCCGAACTGGTCCCAAATCAGCTGAACCGACTGGGGATGGAGTCGCCATTCTCCAGGGAGGGGCTGAAGCCGTGAGAGCTCGTCGGCTGTACAGTTCAGCGCTCCGGGAATGAAAATGGCTCGAAGCGACCTCAGATGCTTCTGACTCCATAGGAGGAGGTGGCGGGCGAGTTGTGACATACGGCGGGAGCGTAGACCACCTTGATGGTTGATGTAAGCAACAGTCGCGGTATTGTCTGAACGGACTAGTACGTGTTGACCCTGGAGCAACGCCCGGAAGCGGTACAGGGCGAGGCGTACTGCCAACAACTCGAGGCAATTGACATGCCAAAGCCTCTGGGGTCCTGTCCAGGAGCCCGCAGCAGCATGTCCATTGCACATGGCGCCCCAGCCCGTGGTGGAGGCATCTGTCGTTACAACAACATGCCGGGAAGCTCGTTCCAGGGGGACACCCGCCCTGAGAAAACTGAGGTTCGACCACGGGGTGAAGAACTGACGGCAGGTCGGAGTAACTGGTACTCGGAGCGTGCCTTGTTGCCATGCCCACCTCGGGACTCGGTCGGGAAGCCAAAGCTGAAGCGGTCTCATATGAAGCAATCCGAGCGGCGTGACCGCGGCTGCAGATGCCATATGCCCCAGGAGCCTCTGAAAGAGTTTCAGTGGAACCGCACTCTCGCCCTCGAATTGTCTCAGGCAAGTCAGCAGTGACTGTGCGCGCGCTCGCTCGTAAGCTGCGCGGACATGGCGACCGAGTCGATGTCCATACCGAGAAAAGAGATCCTCTGCACGGGGCAAAGTTTGCTCTTCTCCCAGTTGACCCGAAGGCCCAGACGAGCTAGGTGCCGGAGCAATAGGTCCCTGTGTTCGCAAACCTGATCTCGAGAGTGAGCTAGGATCAGCCAGTCGTCGATATAACTCAGGATGCGAACCCCATGCTCCCGAAGGGGAACAAGGGCAGCCTCGACGACCTTCGTGAAGATGCGAGGAGACAGGGCCATCCCGAAAGGGAGGACCGGGTACTGGTATGCCTGCCCCTCGAAAGCAAACCGAAGGAACGGCCTGTGTCGAGTCGTCACTTCCAGGAAAATCAAACCCACCTAGTTAAGCAGCTACAACCATAATATAATCCTCTGTAGCTTCAAATGAAACACACGGGCCACCAGAGGGTAGACCCGTGGGAATCACCTGTTCACTAGCGGGCACCGTCATTGAAGAGGGGGGCTGGGGTCGCGGACACATAGTCGGCGCCTTGTTCCAGACCGTAACCCTCAGGTCACCCTGGCCACCAGCCGAAGATCGGGGGGTGGATGAGGGGACTCTCACTCATGTGAGTTCACCGAGTCTCGACCTTAATGACGCGATGATCATGTTTCCACGGAGAAAACATGAGTCATCCACGAGCGCTGCTCTAGCATGATCAAGCCCAAACATACTAGACAACGCTCGTGCCCATAAGAGCGATACCAAGCTGCCGCACCATTCATTTTTTTTTTTTTTTAAATGCACGGGCGAGCCGTCTTTAAAAAGACGTGCCGCGTGCGAGCTCTTTTAGTGAGAGAAAACTCAAGTGTTGAAGCACCCGGGGAGACACGCACCGACTGGCAGACCACTGCAACAGATCAGCAGGAAGCACGCGCTCGCCGTAGATCGCCGTCACACCAACACTCGAGGTACTCGTTTGTAAAGCTGACAATTCAGAGATGGCTTGTGGAGAGAAGAATACACTTGGCTCCGAAGCGAAAACATAAACTGCTGTTGCGGACTTCCTCCTTTTATACCCACGAGGTGGGGCGGAGTTACGTCATGCAAATTCCGCAGACCCATGGCATTTCTTTGCCATTGGCTCGTTTTGTAATATTCAAAGTTGATAGGCTTTCTAAGCGAAACCCCATTCGTCGTCATCCGACGTAACTCGGAGTGACAACGAAAGGGAACCAGAAGCTCGACACAGGGGATGGCTGCACCAGTCACGCAGCTGAGAGTCAGTGGCCAGGGAACTCAGGATACAGGACAGAAACACACATAACATACAAGACGAGACTCAAGACACGACAGACAAGGCAACGATTAAGATAAGCAAAACTAAACCGACAAGATCAATGAAAAGAGAAACAAAAAGTAGAGAAATAAATATATAAAAAGCAAACTAATGAAAACTACTAAGACAAAAAACTGGAGTAACTAAAGAGAAGCAAGACTTCCACTTGAAAGGGAAAAGAAGAACCAAACAAAATAACTAAAGAATATAATTCTAAACAAATGAAAACTAACTAGATTACCAAGCACAAGTGCTAAAGCTTAAGCAAAACAGTAACAACGATAACAAACCAGCGTAAGCACTAGGATTAATTTCAAGATCACAAACCAGAAAACACTGCAATGTGCATACTCACAACACACAACAAACCAGCAAAGACATGAGGGAAAGAGGCACAATATGAAGGGACCAGAGCACATGAGGATCAGGTGAGCACATTTAATAAAAACGAGGACAAGACGTGGACTAAACAAGGGGGCGTGGTAACAGGAAACGAGGCGGGACATGAGGAGCACATGGAAAACACAGACCAAGACAGAGCCATGTGCTCAAACACAAGACAAACACAGAAACATGAAACCACAACAAAACAGACAAGGCTGCCAGGGCAGAACCCTGACACTCTTTTGAATACTCAAATTAGTAGATAATGAAGTAAAACAATACAAAGTTAATAAACAGCTACACAAACTAATTAAAAACTCAATATGATACACAAAATACACTGATTAAATACACGTTAAATTGTTAAATTAATTTATATTTATTTAAGAACTGTTGTGAAAATATTCACAAAAAAGATATATATATATATATATATATATATATATATTTGTGTTTGCATATCACATTCATCTTAGAAACTGTACCATTTTACTTGAATTTACTCTATACACAAGCTTTATAATTTCTAATCAGACACTTATTGTAGCATCTGATTTCTGGCACTGCAGCAAAATAATATCTGAATGCCTTGAGGGAGATTGCCATATTGCAGTCATGCATGAATTTTAGAAATTATGTTCCTTGCTAGTAAACTGACATAATCTTGATGTCATCTAATCCTTGTAAAATCCATTATGTATGAATAAAAGAACAAACTGGTCCTGTATTAAAAAATAAAATCTGAACAAAAATTAGCCAGAAGTTATTTGGATCAAACAATACATACATAATGGAGATAATTGCTATATGTAATTAGGTATAACAGTAAGGAATGCAGGAAACAGGATAGAGATGAGATCTTACCCTACTATAAAGGTCTTTGCTATAAATAGTCAAATAATAGAATATTAAACATAGATGCTTACATTTTATAACTTTTGAATAGTTGGTGGTCAATATTTATGTGGTATTCTTAGGACATTATGACAATGATACCTACTGTATAAAGCAGTGTTTCCCAAACTTGTTGGACCCTCAACTACAATACAATTTGTTTGTCCCCCTCATCTGACACACCTGATTCGACTCCTACATTGGGTGCGTCTGAAAATGAAGACATCCAAATTGGGGCCTCTAGGATGGAGGCACTGCTATAAAGTTTAGTGTCAGGATGCAAAAACATTGTTGACATGGGGTTTACGCCAATGGCTTCATTAAGGTATATCTGAAAAGAGACGTTGAACACTAAAAGGCAAAATATAGAAGAAATCCATACAGTTACAGTTATAGGGGATGCCATAGACTCCCATCCAGTAATGGTGAAAACAGACGTAGAAAACTTAAACAATATGTGCCTACAACAGTGCTTGGCCGTATTTGCTTGTCATTTTCCTTATATATCCCTTCCTTATGCACACAAAAAAAACCTATAAGCCAGATAAACCCCATAGTCTAGTTATTGTAGTGTGCTATAAAATTATTAGACAAAGTCTAACTTTTAAAATGTCTTCATGTTTTCAATGGAGTTAGATGAGACTATGGAAAAGGGAGTGAGACAGCACCTTAAGTAAAAGCAGTGCTATTAATAGGGTCAGACAAACCCAAGGTGACAGGCATCAGGGAGGGGTTGTTAGCCACAGCTGGAGACAGAATTGGATGACAGGAGTGAGACAGGGATGTGAGACAGAGAAAGACTGGGATGTAGTGAGTTTTGAAAAGAAGCTATATTAGTGACAGGAGAGGACAACTTGATACATGGAGAGAGAAAATGGTTTTATAGCCTAAAATTTCTGGCATTAGTCACTTTAAGCAAATGTGATATAAAGAGTCAAGGGCCCTTATGATTGGAGATAAAAGGTTCTCATGGTACTCACATGTTGAAGAGGTTGAGACCAATACGATATAGGCGTTTTCGCATGACGTCAGTGGAGAGGGTAGGAGATTTGCAACTGGTTGGGTTTTCGCAGTGGTATCTGGGCAAGCTAAGAATCATGGCCTGTAAAGCTTCTTTGGACGAGACCTCTGAAGTTGACCGGGCCGACGTGGATGTACTACTGCTACTCATCTGCTCTGAGCTGTTGTCTGCTGTATCTGACTCAATACGTTTAGCTTCCAAAACTTCTACAATTGGGGTGACTGGTTTCTCTGCAACCTCTGGTGGAGACAAGGTTTCAGAGGTTATTGCTGTCTGTGCTGGAACTGCTGGTTCTGGAAGTTCCTGTTTGTCCAGCACCAGAGGTGGTAGATCCTCCCCAAGTTCCTCCTCACTTGGTGGAGGGGCTGGGAAGTCGCCATCTGGTATTTCCTCAACATCCAGCTCTGGAGGTGGAGGAGCTGGATCCTGGGGAGATGGTGGTGGCTGTCCTTGTTGAGGTTGTTCATTTGCATAATTAAACAGAGGTTGCTGTGGACTTTCAGTAATTATGGCCCCCTGCTGGACACAATTACCAAGAGAAACAGAAGTGGAGGACTCCATAACGGAAGAGGACATGCGAAAGTTCTGGCTATCAATTTGAACTGTTACATCCCGGAAGGCCATCATCAGCTTGCTGGCACTCCGGGCCATATTCTCAGAGTTGTCTACTAGGCCTGTTCCGCTATGGAATGTGGCAGGGTCCGTGAGGCCACCTTCTCTGACTGACCCTGCCAACCCAGATTTGTCACCAGCTGTACTAAATGCCTCTGAGCTAAAATGGTAGGTGCCACCTTCTTGGAGTGAACACATGGTCTTCATGCTCCAGTTGCTAAGTGCATCATCAATGGATTTGGCAAGAGACTGGACTTGCTCATTGAACGAATCTTCAAGATCAGTGAGAGAGCCACCTACTGTGGTGGGCAGGGATGGGGACCGGACAAGGGGGATACTTGCTAAATTGCAGCCTTCAGCCAGCGCCCGTTCAGCTGAGATACCTTCTGTATTTTGCACCCGCACTTTTCGCAGGGAGATACGGCGTGGCAAACGACTTTCAAGGAGGGAGTTTCGGATCTTCTCAAAGTTTTTGCTGAGCTGATACTGGCGAAAGGCTGTCTGAATCTTGCAGGCGGCGCGCCGTGAGATGAGGTGGCCCCCATATTTGAGCTCTAACATTTCGATCTGAAAAGAAAGAGATGAGAAACGATGTCAGATAAGGCAACATTATGACAATCACAGAAAAATACCCACAGTAAGAGATGACAGCGTGAAATTAAATCAATAACAAGACTGACTACAGATTGCTAAATATCATGGCATGCTGAGACAAACCAATTTTCCAGTCTTCGACTTGTCATTCATGCAAAAACCCTTAAAATATGCCAATATATGCCAATACACTGTATACAACAACCAAAGCAATGACCTCACCATGAATAAAAGTCTTGAAGCTGTGCATTTCCAGTTGTGTTAACTAGACTACATTATATGGTTTGGGCATTAAAAACTGCTTCACTTACTCCAACATTACTTTTGAATAAACATTTGATTAAATAATTTGTGGAGGTGAAAGCATAGATAAGACCGTCAAACTGTGATTTGACCTTGCAGGACAACAAGAACTTTTGGTGTAGTACATGAGAATTTTGTCTAGACATTTACACAGCCAACACTTTGATATAGCTACACACATTCTTGAGATTATTTTTCCAGCTTGTGTCCCTTGAAAAAGGAGATACTCTGGGAGCTGTTCGGCCTAAAATAAACAAGCACTTTCAGAAATTATTCAATTTTGAGTACCAATGTGGTCAGAACAGTTTGGCTTTGCCTGCCACCTTCAATCTATCCATCTATTTTCCAAATTGCTTGTCCTATGTAGGGTCAAGAGCAAACTGGAGCTAATCCCATTGTCTCGAGCCATCGGCAGTGAAACACCATAGGAAGTGGCCAGTCAATCACACGGCTTATTTAGCTGAAATGACAAAGTGCGGCATGCAACGTGCCATTTACGCACAAGACATTTCCTGCCATTAGGGGCATATTAGCCACTGTCATCTTCTCCAATCATTTGGTTCTCTCTGCCTCTAATCATTGTCTAATAGACTGTGGCATCTAAAGCACATTTCAGTTAAAAATAAGATGATAAATTACTTTATTTTGCGAAGAAATTAAATAATCTTATTTGTCAATTTCTTTTATTATTATTAAGATTGACAGATTTGTGCTGCATGCTACAGTCTTTCATAGTTTTCACTTTAAATGTTCCAGAAGGGGAGTGATATACCCGTAAAAGCCACAACATGAAAGTGAAATTGGTTTTGGAACTGCTAAACTAGATTCAAATTTCACATTTGTTCATCACAGCACGATTAGGGTATTACGGTATAACCAGACAGCAACTCTGACTTGATAAGATTCCATTTCTAGTCCCAATATTACTTTCTAAGCTGAGGTTAAGAGTATTCATTTGTACAAACAATCTTTGGATTCTTTCTAGAATGGTTTCAAAGTGAATTCAAGATGCTAACTGATATCTGAAGCTGGATTTCACCAGTTAGTCTCCTTTTGTGTTTCCATCAGCTGTCAGTGGTCTTGTCTTTTACTGGCTGAGCTCAGATTATAGGTCATGCAAGTCCTGCCGTTTCAAAATGTTCTGATAAGACAAAGTGAGCTGATGCAATCGGTCGCTGTTACAGATTCAAACTCCCTGAGAGAAGTTTGAATAACACCAGAAAACCATCTTATCTTAGCAATCTACATTTGTCTCAGACTAGGTTAGAAAGGAGAGATATGTCTGGGGAATATTAAGTTCTGAATAGGGCCTGAGTTTCTTTTCAGAAAAAGCTATGAGTTGGGAACTCTACTGCCTTCGACCCTCCTAGGTAGTTCATAACCTGCCTATAATATTCATTATTTTACCCAGAACGTTCCATTGGTGCAGATGTACAACAATGGACCCTCTCTTCATAAGTAAATTTCAACCTTAAAAGAAAGATTGTTGCAACAAATCAGACTGTATTCGAGCATAACGCCTTTATTGAAAGTAAGGGATGAAATAGCAGTTGTGGCCTTGGACACACGATGGGTTTTCAAAAAGAATGCCACCATTTCCCATGTATTTTTTTATTTTCATACACTCCATGTGCTTTGAAATATGATGGTGTATAAATCAAGATTGGTGCCACTATTTCACAGAGCAGATATCACTGACCATCAGTGCTATTCATTTTTTAGAGCTCTTGGAAAGGAAAGGAAAGGAAAGGAAAGGAAAGGAAAGGAAAGGAAAGGAAAGGAAAGGAAAGGAAAGGAAAGGAAAAGAAATGACAGAATAGTTGAAACGCAATAAGATGGCAAAGAGAGAGAGAGAGGAAACAGAGACAAATTCGATTGCTGGAATCACAAAAAAACACTGATCGCCATAGCCCTAAGGTGTGGAAAGAACACCATGGAAAAACAAGTCCGTAAAAGAGCCGGGTCATGAAAGAGGGTGAGAGCATAAGACAAAGAGACAAGAAAGTGTGTAACGAATGCAGTCCTGCTGCAAATCCACCCATTAACCAGCTGTCAGGTCCGTTCCCAATCACTTCACTAAGCGGCGCCGGGGAGAGAGATCATTCCGAAACCACTGCAGCCTTAAAGGATGGAGGTATAGCAATGACACTGCTCCCTATCAACTCAGCCCAGGCAAATCAGACTTGACAGCTGGATCAGCACTCTGTCAAAGCTCACTTTTTCACTATCACCGCAGAAAATGACATATCATACATATCCAAACAAGACAGGCCTACATAAACTACACAAGAAAGGTGATAGAGGTGGGTGTTAAACAGAAATTCTACGATGACATTAAAATCCTAACCCAACTAGACCCCTATGTGATTCCCTTGGCTGAAAGAACTGTTTGGGGTATTCCATTTGTTTTCTAATTAGAAATCCTAAAATATACCAGTAATTCATCAATGCTAAAAATGTGTGAAATTAAACACTTTGTCAGTTTGTTTTGATTATAGCTTCCAATTAGAAATCTGACAAGTTAGCCGGCTAATCTTGCATACACTAAGCAAGATGTTGACAATGTAATATTGAAATCAAAGGGCACCCACTAGAAAAGGCTCAATTGATCTTAGCTGCTTTCTGTCACATATCTGTTCATATTTTGGTGCTTGACATTAGTTTCTCATTTGCATTGATTTGTGTCTCAAGGATACATGTATATTTATGAGGCCATCAGCATAAGACAGGATAATCAAAGGTCTCATTGGGAAGTTAGGCATACCTTCATTAGCATAAAGAGGCAATCACACAGAAGAGGTGCTGTAGTAGTTATCTATGGAACCATCAGCCTCTGAGATATCGTGTCTAGAGTCACTAAAGTCAGATTATCAGCACTCAGACACCCTCTGAGGGAGCTGACTTTGCTGACAGTGGATCATGGCTCAAAGCATTTAGCTGAGCATTTCAGCCTTGTCAGTCAGGGTAGTTCTTAAAGGAAAGAAAGCCATTGTAAAATAGCAATAAATGCACACACCTGTGAACGCATTGGAATTCCTAATAGATGTTCCCACATAGCTTGTTGGAATTACCATAATTACAAGATCTTTTTTTTTAAAGCATCCACGTCCCAGCATTATTGCTGTTGTTGTAGATTATTTGGTATCACTTTATTTTGATGGTCCCTTTAACACATTCTGTTGACTATAAGTAACGTTGCACCTACATCTCTACTAACTCTCATTAGAGTGTTAGTAGGGTATTAGTAGACTGGTAGGGTTAGGGTTAGAATAAGTTGACATGTAGTTGCAAAGTTACTTATAGTCAGTAGAATGTCTGTTTGTGGAGCATCACAATAAAGAGTTATCAGATATTAAGCAGAGAGTCTACTAATACTGTAATGAGAGTTAGTTGACATGTAGTTGCAAACGTACTTATAGTCAACAGAATATCCAAAAGGGAACATCAAAATAAAGTGGTACCGATTATTTATGCTGCTGCAGAGCAAGTACAGAGACTTGCTACTGCTAATACAAACACTGATATGCTGCACAAATAGCATAACATCACCTGTAGCAGATCTATACAGGTTGAGCTGGGGAAGGTGGAGGGATTCAGAGGAACTTTGAAAGTGTGCTGCAAACTGCTAAAGCAAATGCTAACCAGCTATATAAATGTTGAGCAGCAAGCTCGTTGGCTGCAGATGCAACAGGAACCAATCAGCTTGTGCCAAGTAGTAAGCGATGTAAATGTCATCAGGTTGCATCAAGGACCCATCAGCCTGCGCCATCTTGAGTTTCATGACATAACTTGGTATATACTTATACTTTTAGTGATGATATAACTTCATACTTATATTAATTATAGATGTTGGGGGGTTTATATCTAAAAATCATTGTGAGAGATGTCAAAATAAATAAATAAATATTAGCTAGAATGAAAAATAAATAATTATATTTCATATCACTAAATTTATCTAAAAGACTGCACAATTACTTGTATTATTGTTATTTGTTTATTTCTGGTTTTTTTAGAAATAAAGTCTGAAATTTTCATCAAATAATAGTCTTCATCTGTCGGTCTGTTTTGTGCATGGATTTGAGGGGGAAAAAGTAATAGCTTCAGATGCGTCTCATGAAAATTACACACATACCAAAAATGACTAAAGATGATCCCGAAAGGGCTTTACTGTGCCCACTTCTCAAAATATTAATCTCAGACTGGTTAAAAAGAAAAATTAGAAAACACTGTAACCAAGATAGGAGAGGGACACAGGATAAGATTTATTTTCACTGTTCTCAGCACCCATGTCATCAAAATTGCTAATCCACCTTTTTAGTTTTTTGAAACATCAGCAGTTCAGGGACGCAAGTGCACGTAAACACATCAAACTTCCCTGTGTGTCGCTGCTTGGAAAGTCTGTCAGAAAGGTTTACGGAGGGGATTCGGATTAGTTCTATGTATAAAACGGTAGGCTGAGATATGGACCCATTTCTCATGAATACCCATTTTTCATTAGCATGAGTTTCTCTGAGTAATTATAGTAAGAGGAAGTTCAAACTAATGCATGGCATGCTAAAGATTATCTGCAATGCTGGGAGAAAAAAAAAAGAAGATAAACAGTGTTTGATTTCTACTCTAAGACAGATGCCCTGGCCTTCGTGGAAGTCTCTGAAGCACTTGTGAAAACCAATTACTCTAAGAGAAGACAGGAATTCTCTAGAAAGAGTTGTGAACATGATCAGTCAGTAATGTCCTAATCCTGAGTGGCATTGGACATGAAATGAAGTTCTAGCAAGCTGAATAATGTGCGTCAATAAACACCTGGAGTAAAGCAATATACTAACTAAACTTGTTCAACAGCCAGCTGATTGTATTCATAAATACATGACATTAGAAAAATTAAATGCATATCAAGCGTAGCTTCAGTTCTGGCAGGTTACGTTAGTCAAGCTCGCATCAGCTGACTCTCAGCTGATCCACGTCTACCTATAGGAATACGACGCCTATCACAGTATACATATATAAGTTCCTTCAGTATTATCAGCAGCTATCGCGTTTCTCAGGAGCTAATTACCCTCCTCCATCCCCAGCTCTTCCTCTCGTCAGTCAGGATTTGGATTTCCCCTTGAATCAGAATAAATTCTCGAATTATGTTGTACTTTTAAAATCTTGAATTAATTATATCTGCATACATTCATGTTGGTTCTGTTCTGTTTACCCTAAGGGGGGTTATTGCTGCCCTCCCTACTCTTATCCATGCTTGGCTGCATGGATGCACATGGAGTTCTCGCCCAGAACGGAACCATACTGCCAATCCAAACTGTATGCTAAATGTAAATCATATTTGACGATAGTGGTCCTGACAGAGTTATATTTAATGATAATGCATATAATCGCTAACTAATGGGCACTTACAGATATACTGTTGTAATTTTATCAGCATTTTTTAGCATATATCTGTATAAGCCTATGCATCAAAATGCCAGCAGTCTCAGCTCTGATAATTTGTCAGCACTGGGACTTGGTCATTTTATGTGTGAACAAAGCTATAACAGTAACACTTTGAGCATGTGCAAGCACAGGACACGCTGATACAAGTCTAATGCCAAAAAGTTTGAGAATATCCAAGCTGATTCTGCTGGTTAGGTAATTTCTCCCAGATGACATATTGGTGGTGAAGTGTGAATAGCAAAGCACAACAGTGGCTTTCTGACTCCAATTTTTGAAATAAAGCTTAAAATTCACTGGTATCACTTGTTTTCCATAGTCCACTTTAAACATTCTACTAACTATAAGAAATTTTGCAACTACATTGTCAACTACCAGTCATTAGAGTATTAGTAGACTGTCTGCTTAATATCTGCTAACACTTTATTTTGATGCTCCCCAACAGACAGTGTACTGGCTATAAGCAACTTTGCAAGTGTGTCAACGTATTCTACTAGCCCTAACCCTAACCTAACAGTCTACTAGTACTCTGAGAGTTAGTTGACATTTAGTTGCAAATTAATGAGATATAGCTGACATGTAGTTGCAAAGTTACTCATAGTTAGTAGAATGTCTAAAGTGTAAATGTTACTTATGCTTTGTCAATGTTAAGATTAAATATGCCGATTAAAATAACGCAAGCTTTTTCCTGGTCTTTATCACTTTAATAAATTTAAGCAAAACAAAACGACTCATGTTTACTTCCACGAGCCGTCACGTATTTGCAAGCTTGCAGCGGGAATCTCTTAAGTGAAAACGAAAAGTTTATAGCTTACAGGCTTCCGTACGTCGTCCGCCCGCAGCGTCTTCTGGGATTTCTAATAGTTAGATTCTCTCAAGTCTGCATTCGATGCATACTTGATATCAAGAACAAATCCGGGTACCGTCCTCTTGCGTTCTTGAGTTTTGGAATTGAACTTCGACGGTTGATGATGACATCGTACGAGAACAAAAGAATGCATGATCGAATGGTCTTTTAGTTTGTTTCTCATTGTTTCCTGTTTTCTTGGTTGTCATGGTTTTGAAGTATGTTTTCATTTGCTGTCATAGTTATTCATTTTTTGATTGACTAGCCCCATTTTTTGTTTCCTTCCTCATGCAGTTATCCTTAGTATATATAGCTTATAGTCCTCAGTTTCAGTTGTTCTTTGTCCATTCTCATTTGTTGTTTAGTGGTGTGCTTTTTATTATTAAAAGTTGTTGCTGTACTTAGATCCTGCCTCAACTCTTTATTCCTGCAACCACTGCTTACACTAAGCAAGATAAAGGTGCATTTGTGTTTCATATAAATCTCTGTACATGTGTGTGTGTGTGTCTAGGAGAGAGAGAGAAGGAGAGAGAGAGAGAGAGAGAGAGAGAGGGAGAGAGAGAGAGAGAGAGATGCTAGTATTCTGTAGTACTAATCCGCAGTGTCAGACTCTGCACCCTTATCTGCCTTCAGGAGAGATTTCACACCTCTACAGAAATAAGATCACTAGCACAATGCCGACACACAAAGAACTGTAAAAGTGAATGCATATACTCAACTTCTCAAGCACAAATGCTAGCACACACACACACACACACACACACACACACTTTAGATTACAGTCCAATTATCACTATTTACTAATTATTATACGACTTTTGACTCAATAAACTGCTAATTATCAATTAGCAAGGAACCAGCAAGGAAGGTACTTGTTAAGTTTAGGGATTGGTAGGATTAAGGGATGTAGAATATGGTCATGCAGAATAAGTCATTAATATGTGCTTTTTAAAGTACTAATAAACAGCCAATATCCTAGTAATATGCATGCTAATTAGCAAGTAGTTAATAGTGAGAACTGGACCCTAAACCTAAATTGTTACCGTTTTGGCAGAAATGTATTTATTAGAAATGATGCTAATATTACTTGCGTTAAATATTGCGGAAAATCAATCAGATTTTTGTATTAGTCACCCATTGTAATGAGCAGCCTGGTTTTACCTGTGTCTACGATGATCTAACAGTTAAATAAAACTATAGTTAAACTCTGGATTCTATGCAAGAACTATGGTAGGGCAATTAAATAATAATTACCAAAACAGCTTTGAAGCCTAGGTCCCATGATTTAAGGAAAAAGCTTTTTTCTCTTTAAATATGTTTTATGAACTATAATTCTAATGAATTTTAATTGAAGTAAAAGGTTAATTCAACGAAAGCCTCATGAAAGATAGATATCATTGTCATAAATTAGGTGTTAACTCTTTACAAATGTTATTGTTTTTAAAGGGATAGTTCAACCCAAAATGCCATCATTTACTCATGTCATTCCAAACCTGAATGACTTACTTTCTGTGGAACATAAAGGATAATCATTTGAGTCTGTTATGTTCTGTCTATAAAATAGAAGTCAAGGGCAGTCAACATTCTTCAAAACATCTTTTGTGTTTCCCAGAAGAGAGAAAGTCAAACAAGTTTGTAATGACATGGGGGTGAGTAAATGATGACAGCATGGCAATTTACTTTATGGCATCCTAGCTCAAAATCAGCGCTTTACTGTTAAGTGCATTTCTATGTGACAATATTATGTTTGTTAACTGCATTTGCTGTAAATTCAATAATATCTATCATTATTTGTCCCTTTCCTAGTTGTATGTATTCATTTATTTACTCATTTATAAAACATTCCCGTGGGCTGGGTGGGCTGGATTTTTCCAAGGCCGAATTTTAGCCCCAGTCCAGCCCTGCACATGCCACTCATTATGACTATATTGCCAAGCCCTATATGCTATACATGAATACATGAAATTGTATCATCGTTTTACTTATAATCAACTTACGTTACTTATAATTATAATCAGCTTACTGCCATGACAAAGAACTTCATCACCACAACATCTTCCTTCTCGCTTAAACATATAGTCATTGTATTACCATGGCTACTGCTGTGACTGACTGCACTGTGACTGTATTATGGCTACTGCTACGACTGTAGACGGTTGTGGTTTGTGATTGGCTCACTCAACAAACCAGCTGTCTCTGTGTTGTTTTACCTGACCTTGATCCTACATGATTCAGATTTGAACCTATGACTTACAATATATAATATAATTATGTGTATAATGGCCAAATTGTAGCTTTACATCAATAACATGTTAATACACTGTATATTAAATAATGTATGCAGTGAGGTATGCTATTAAGTTGAAATATTTCAACTTAATAGCATACATAGAAATCTTTATGCGCTATAAATGACACACTTTTGACATCATACACTAAAATAAGTCATTTGCTGAGTTTCTAGGTTACAACAACAACAACAACAACTTGAAAATACAGAGTAGAAGCTAATGTTTGTTGCTTAGAAAGCAGCGGATGCAGTGTGGATGGTGCTAACCAATTTTATATTGGACACTGGCATGTTACTGATATGAAAAAGGCAAATGCATTTTTTAGGTAGGCTGAGATGTCACGGAACATGCAGGAACAAAAAAAAATTCTGTTGGAAAAGTTGGAAATAAATAAATAAAAAACTGCCAAATTACAAAAAAGTTTTTGCATCCATTAGTTGGGTATATTGTCCCACTGCATGGGTTATCCCAGCCAATGAAGAACCTTTATATGAATGAATGAATGAAATTAAATAAAAAAATGAATGAATGAATGAATGAATGAATGAATGAATGAATGAATGAATGAATTAATTAATTCCTACCTACCTACCTACCTACCTACCTACCTACCAACCATGTATGTTGCATACAATTAATAGTAAAAAAAAAAAAACACTTTTGACAAATTTCTTGATTTGAACCATGACAATTTCAACCTGGAATTTTAGAATGAATGAATGAATGAATGAATGAATGAATGAATTAATGAATTAATGAATGAATTAATTAATTAATTAATTAATTAATTAATTTGTTAATTTGTTAATATATTAATTGATGGATAAATAAATACATGAATTAATTAATTAATTAATTAATGTGATAAATAAAAATGAAAATATATATTAAAATATACTTTGAAAAACCTTAGCAATACTGAGATATAGCTCTTGTGACTCAAAGTGTCACAATTAGCCCCAGCATTAGCTATATGTAATCACTTTTTTATGCTAAATGCTTTCAGAATTTATTTCTGTTTAAATATGATTTGATTTTGTACTGATGCAGAATGAATCACTGTCAGGCATTTTGTGATGCAAACATAATTCTATTAGATAATTCTCAGCAAAAAACAATGGGGGATGGGGAATGCAATTCACATTGTGAACACTCAGCAAGAAAATGACAACAAATGAGGGATGGGGTTTTTAAGGGCACCTCTGTGTTACCATGACAACACAACCTTCTCATCCTTCCTCTCCCATCCATCTCCCTTGCTGTCGCTTTTGCCCTCTCTATCTCTGTCATCTCAGTATACTTCTCTCCCATGTACAATTCACAAGAGGCTCTGGTAGCTCCTGAATAATTGTGCGTTAAAAGGCTGCCTTGGTGTTTTCTGTTCAGTCTTTAAAGTACTGTAAAGAAACACGTCTGTGCTCTAATTAAGCCACAATAAAGGTATAACTCTGTTCCAAAACATAGCACGCTGTCATGAAGTCTACTGTCTACATAGGCTGTATCCTAACCATGTCTAATTTGGAACATTCTAGGCAGCAATTTCACACACTATTCAAAAAGTATAGTTTCAGTAATCGGAGACTAAACTCACAATTGATTCCAATAAATGTTTACATTAGCATGTTGCTAAGCTAACAATGTTATACTCCAATAAGCATAAAAATACAGAGACAACATAAAAATTGGGGGAAATAGTGAATATTTAATTAGATCATAGTATTAATATAAACACGTTTGATTACTGTATGAAATAAATTTGTAATCAGTATTTTACTCAACTCATCCACCATCTTGCTTGTTGCAATGGATTTAGGTATTCAGCCAAATGAGTTTATCATAGCATAATCATGCTTCCTACCTTGTGGTACAGCTGTTGCATATTGTGCACACCTATGATTTCTCAAAATGCTGTTTAGGTAGGCAATTCACTGGGTTTTGTAACAGAACTAGAGATGTTTCATCTACCCTGTCCCCAAACAATTAAAAAAAGAATGACGGGTAGGCCTGCATGGAATCTGTGAATCTTGCCGAAAGCCCCACAGAATTCACTCACTTGCGCTTATAAAATATTGTTAGCTAATTTGAATTGTATGGAGCCATTTACAAAGAATGTGTTCTTGCATTTCATCAGTTCATAGTTGACTTATGTAAACATTCGCTGGAGTTACCTGTTTGGTCATGAGTGTCGTGCTTCTAAATTGCTGTGTCAAATTAAAAGTTTAAATAATGAATCATTTTAATAACCTTTAATGTATTGGATTATTTTAATAGTGTATTGTTGTTAATGTAGCTATATACGGACCTTCTGTTTAATTTCGTTTAATGCAAGAACACATCTTGAGTGAATGGCCTCCGATACTCTTTAGTTCCGTTAAACACATTTTACCAAATTTCCACATAATTCAGAGCAGATTCCATGAGGGCTTTGAGATAAATTAGAAAGCTGATGGAGATAGTAATGGATGCATATGAGATGAGGATGGATGATCAACCTGTAAACATCCAACTTCAATAAGGCCCAGCGCCCTGTACCAGCTTCAACACACTCCCAACACACTCAGCCACTAAAAAGCAACCATCGGATGCACAGCAGCCAATCCTCAAGAGCCTAAAGCATACATTCACACGTCCTCAAGACCGCAATCCCACAGTGCCTTGCTCCCTACCTGCTTGTTTTTGAGGTCGAGCGAGAGTTCATAGTCGGAGGTGGTGGAGTGGCTGCATGCTCCATTCCTCTGTACTCTGATTGGTGAAGCAGTGTGATGTAAGCTTGGCCTCCTTCCAGTGCCTCCCGTACTTGCTGCTTCCTTCTCCTGCTCCTCTGGCTCCTTTTTCAGCTCCTCCTGTATTGGTTGATGCAGTTGCTCCAGAGGTTTTTCTTCCTTCAGCTCTATCTGTTGTGCCATCACCTCTTCCTTCTCCACTTCTGCACTCTCTCTCTCTTGAGGTTCACCTCCATCTCCATCTCGATCCTCATCTCCCCCTCCTGCATCGACAGATGTCACAGAGCTCCCTGCAACCTGAGGTTCCACCTGGACCTCGGGCTGGGAGGCACTGGTGGTGGTCAACTCGGGTGATGGGGATGCGGCAGGTGATGGTGTTGCAATGGGAGAAGGGGCGGGTGGCTCTTCACTGCAGAAAGGAGGAGAAAACGAAGAGTCAGCCTGCAGCCCAGGCACTATTTGACCTTGTCCTCCAGCTCAGGGGGGTCGTGGCCTGGATGGGTCAATGCCAATCTCTCCCTCCCTTTTCTCTCATCAACTGTGCCCTTCGGGGCAAAGAGAAAGAGATGAAGCGATTGTCTTGGGGTTGTAGCCCCTACTGTCCATTCCAGGATGGACTCGAGAGTTACCAGACAACCAGAGGGGGAGGATGGGACACACAGTGATTTGCAACACCCAACATGACACACACAGACATGACAGACACAGTCATGCAGCTATCAGTGTGGTAAATTGACTGCTCTTCTGTGGTGTTGTTCTGTGACCTATGGTAGCTATGGAATTTTTCAGGCTAACTCAGCGGCATCCCACAAATCTTATGAACCTCTATGAGATGGAGCCCCACCCACAAACCAGTGTCAATTTAGAGTCAACTTTACAATAATAGTGAGAAGCTTTTGAGCCCTCGGAATGGTCCTGTCAGAGAAAGCAACAGGCAGCTGACTACAGATGTTAGGAAACTCATCATGACACCTCAAAATTGTCGCATATCTAAAAATATGCCAAGAAAGCTTTCAAATTATTAGGCTGCATGTTAATGTAGATACTGTAAATGCATTAAAAGACTAAGTGGACCTTTGTGTGGTGTCATGCTAGTTAATATTAATAATAATAATAATTCGTTACATTTATATATCGCTTTTCTGGGTACTCAAAGCGCTTTAACATATGGAAGAGTGAAATCTCCTCAACCACCACCAGTTAAGATGTAGCTTCCTTTGCAGTGTAAAGATGACACATTGTACCAGAATTTAATGGGCTAATTCTCCCATGAAGGGCTGTGAGGTTGTCCCATAATTCAGTGGCCTACCTTTAGCCCTGGAGTTAAGTCTCTACAAGCCTTTTGGGATGTTGATGACAGTAGGGGCTTTTATTTTGCTTTTGTAATGTGACCGTGGATTTCACGGCTTTCATCACCGTCTCTGTTTTAAATTCCACTCTTTCTCCATGTCACATTAGATCACGCTCTCCATTTATATCCACCCCTGTTTTTCTTTCTAGGTTCTACCCTTTCAGTCCCTTGCGCCCTCTACCCACTCACATGTTTCTTTCTTTAAGCATAGGCGAGTGTGACTGCGTATGTGTGGTGTGTGAAGCACTGAGAGACATTAGGAGCACTCAGGGCCTGTATGCATTTGTCTAAGCACAGTCTAATATCACAGAGTGCTAGTGGTCCAGGACAGGTCATAGTCAAAGTTCTGCACACAGACAAGCTTTTAAAAGGCTCTGCTGGCATCAATGTATGCATGAAGCAGCAAAACTCAATTATCTATCCATCCATGACACAGAAAAAAAAAATATGCTGATTGTAAATGGATTTCGATTTGATGTTTGATAGGCAATGCTTTCCTAAAGAACAGCAAGCAAGGATGGCACAGAGATTTGAGGGAGGGGGATATGTGCCCCTCACATAGTTTGGAACTCCAAAACCTATATAGAGAAGCCTACCTTTTAAGGCAACATTTTAAGGCATCATAAACCCACTCCTAACATGAAGGGCAAAAGGTAGGATCTTCTAAGATACTTTTGTTTGGTCAAAAATCTAAGGCAGCACTGCATGCATGAGAGGCCAATCCCATAATGCATTGCAATGAGTACTGGGGGGAAATTAAAGTAAAAGTTGGCAGAAACTAGAGAGAAATTTTGACATTTTAATTCAACTTACCCTTTGCCATTTGATACCAAATAAATATTAACCAAAAATGTCTTTGTTAACCAATATGTGTGGGCAGCATTTTAAGCGTATTAGAGTGCTGCTATTAGAGACAAGATGCTAGCATGCTAGCATCTTGAGTATTTGTCTGATGCCCAGAGATGCTGCCAAATAGAGTGTTTGGAAACTTATGAGGTTCCATTGTGATTAGGATGCTGTCTTCAAAGGTAGCTGTCTATGTCTGTCTATGTGGTACATGTGGTACATGTCTATGTGGTGTAGATGGATACTAATGCAGCTGACTAGGTTTTAGAGCAAAGATGGATTTTTTCAGCGAAACAGAACTGAGTTGTCACAATTTCAAAATATGATACATTTCCTTGCTGCTCTGGTGGACACCAGTGCATTTACAGTAAAAGGAAATCCAAACTAAAACCTCCCTCTAACTAACAAACCAACATATTCAAATATGAAAGGGGTTTAAAAGCTTGTATCCAGTAATCAAACTAGAAATATTGGGAAAGTAAGTCTCACAAGACATATGTTGGAAATGGTTCGCGGAGTACAGTGCCTGTATCTTATTTCAGCATGCGTTTGTAGTGTCGCTGGCGGGATTGAAAGGGGCGATAAGGATCAACTCCTTCCAGAAATGGCTAAGGCGATAAGACAGGAGTCAGTGAGCAAGAAATCAGAACATTACAGGCGGCGTATGCAGCATGGCACACACACAGGATATCCCCAAGGGGGGAAAGGATTGGAGGAATAAAAGTGAAAAGTGGAGAGCTTGTTCAGGGAGAAAATACTGCTAATCCATTCATCCTCTGAATACGAGAAAAAAAAACACTTGTTCAGGCTCAGCAATGGATAATTCTGCATATAAGTTACATATTAGAATATGTAGGCTTATAACACAGACAGCACAAATGTTTCCAAAGTCTTTTAGATCCCGTTCAAATTAAATAGCACTCAGCTTTGGAATGGCAATCGATGGATGAACATGCCTCTTGCCCGCATAAGGGTGTAGTAACAGTAGGATTCTGGACCAATAAGATTTTAATACTGGTGGGGATACCCAATGCTACAGAATTACAAAAATGACCAACAAATTTGGTGGAGAGTGTCACTTCTAGTGATCTTATTTAGGGAAAATCTTAGACTGACATGGAGGACACAGGATTTATTGCTTGTCATTTTATCAGGTTGATACAAAGTGTACAACATCAACTAATCACGCACAAAAATACTAATTTATAGGCATTACTTAAGAAAAATATAGGTTTATTTATTGTCATTTGTGAGCTGTGTAAAAGCAGAACTATGTAATCTTATCCCAGATTAATTTGCAGACTATAAGGCTACATTGAGTCCTGCAAAAAGTATATGTGGCACTTTCAAAACATTATTCTGTTTGTTTGAGCATCCCAACCAGCCAAACACACCCACTGGAGGCACAAAAACATACTTAGGGTGTGTTCACACTTGTAGTTCGGTTCTCTTGGTTCCTTTGGTTCTGACCAAAAAAGAAAATTAACATTTAGTCCTGGTTCAGTTAGCGCCCTGTCACTGTCATTTTTAACAAACCAAAAAAAGGGCTTTTATGACGTGTATTTTGCAACGGAACTTACTGAACATCCAAAACAATGCACTGGGCTCGTTGTATGCGAGTACAAATAATAGTTTTTACCAGCTGAGACCTCAAAAAGAGCTTATAAAATGTGCAAAGGAGTCAAAACAGTGCCATGAATTCCTGTACCGAACTGTAATGGACAATGTAGCTCCTATGACGAGAAAAACAGGGTATGCATTCTGTCCTTTTTAGGGTCGCATCTTGTGACATCGCGTCCTGGTTTTGGTTCATTTCGATGTCTTTGTTCCGTGTTGCGTTCATATTTTATTTGAACTGCACCAGAGTTAGTTTGGAAGCGGCCCAAGACCCTTTTCAGGGGTCTCAGTTGGCTTGTTTGGTGCACACTAGGATTTGAATGGCAGCGTTCACACTTATTCAATCGAACATCAGTAACAGAGCAATCGCACCAGAGTTAGTTTTAATCTAACCAAACCTGCCAAGTGTGAACCATATGAATCGTGAAATATGGATCACAGTTTCTCTTTAAACATAGGGTGTCTGTTTAAAGAGAAACTGTGCTCCATATTTCACGATTCATAGGCACTTAGAGTCAGTCCAGTGGACTGAAGAAGAATTAAGTAAGTTGAATCCATTCTGAAAGTTCCAAAGAAGTGGTAGCTGTGAATAATAGATGTTGAAATAAAGCTTCCTCTCAGCAGGTGGCACAGCTAGGGAGCAAAAATAGACAGTGCTAAAAACACAGAGTGCTCATTGTCTGATAAAATGTCTGCTATTTTTTTTTTTTCATTCTTTTTTTTTTTCTTGACGGTTCTAATGTTTGCAACTTGTAAATAGAACAGTTTGAACAACTGCTTAATAATGCTTCTCCTTTTCTTTTTTTTTTCTTCATTGAATGCACACTGTTTTCTTGAGGACAGACTGAGAGCAAACAAAATAAAAGGGCGAGAGGATGTAAAAGCAGGCATACAGAGGCAAGGGCTGCTGGGACATCAAAACACAAAGTGTGCAAACTACACAACACACAAACACACATTCCAAGTGAGACCATAAAGAAAGGCTGGTGCCATGCCAAACATCTACTAACACACATACAATTCTATAGACAAAGTGTATGTGAGTTTGTGTGCACAATGACAGTAAAAGCCATTGAAGTACTATTTATTTATTTATAAAACAGATACTTCTGGTCCTTGATTCTGATTGGATGAGCCATGCTCGAAGCCATTGTAAATTAGTCTACAGACATACACCAAATAAATATTAAAATAAATATTTTCATGGACTAAACCTTTAATAAACGCAATATACCCCGTGAAGCTATCGTTTACAGTGGAGAGTGCCTAAAATGCCTTTGGCCGTTCTAAATTCACTTCTTGGGAATTATTGTCTTAATAAATTGAAGCTTTGAGTAAACTTAGATGAAATATCTTCTTTTGTGTTCGCACAAAAGAAAAAAAAGTGCAGGTTTAGAATGACATGAGGATTTTTTTTCTTCTTTTGTTGCAAATGGAGAGGAAATACTATTTGAGTATCCATTTTCAAAATTAATGATAAATGGTTAAAAATAAATAATACAATATAATTATATAAGCATACAACTAATAATTGCTACAATAATAATACATATTAAAAATGTGAGAGTAAAACAATAAATAAGACAAAAAGGGAAATTTTCTAGCAGAATGACACCTTCCTTTGAGGAGAGACACAAACTAAAGTTTAAAACTCTCAAAGAACCCAGAATTGTCTCTGTTTGCTCAGTACACAACAAAGGCTGTAGCAGCGACTCGCCACTCTGATGGATAGGAATTGTGCATACTGCACCAACTACAGCTGGCTTTACTACTGCGACACAGTGCAGGCATTGGTGAGCATGTGGGGGATGAATATGTGCTCCTGTAGTTCTGCGGGGTGAGCGTGTGTTTTGCTTGTGTGTGTATTTCTGTGCATATGTGACTCCCTGCTGCTCCGGCCCCCGCACTGTCACAGAATCAGCTCAAGTGCCTGCGGAGAGAAAGAGCTTCTTCTTTTTGTTTTAACAATCCCCTATCCACACACAATATGTATGACTCAAACTACAGCACTCTTGGCAGCCTTTAAAAATATATATATTATGAAACTTAGGGTGTTGGAAGGAATTGGTATTTCCCTAAACAGGCACTAACTCATCTAGTGTGTAATTCCTTACAAATCCAAACAAAAGAGTTCAGGTGTAATTTTGCAAGACAATTTGTAACATGCATGACACATCATTTCTGAACCTGTCTCATGCACTTTCAACAACGTCAAATTTATCCTAAAAACAGTTATTTGTTTTTCCAAAAATGTGGCAATTTGTGGCACATGGCTTGGGGCCAATTATATTATTATTATTATTTTAGGTGAACTATACATTTAATTATTTTGTTGCAATTGTCACCTGTCATTTTTGTTCCTGAGGGAGGGAAATCTGATTTCACTTTAAACAGATTTAAATTGATCCTAAAAATTGTTCAACACAGTTATCGGCCTCATATATTTCTGAAAATGTTGCAATTTGTGGCACATGGCCTGGGGCCTCCAAACTCCCAGGGGCCCCAATTAGCAGCCACCCTCTAGGACAAGGGTGTCTATTTTATTTTATCTGGAGCAGAAGCGTTGTTTAGAATGGAAAAGTACGACTTCTGGGGGCCCATGGGGCCTGGAATGGAGGGTCCTTTCTCAACAATATGCTATGGAGGGCCCCATAATCCAGGGTGCCAAAAACAAGGGCCTTTTAACATCCACTGTTTTAAACATCACCCTTTACAGAGAGGTAAATTCAATGAAGGCCTAAACAATTGCACAAAGGTTACATGTTTGCACTGCACTGCAAAATCGTGATACGGCCTTGTGCGATTATTAAACTGCAAAAGAGACATTTTCCGTAAGAAATAATAGTGGGTTTCCATAGTGCGCTTCCACTTATAGTTAAATTGAGTTCATAACAACCTGACACAATCTACAACCATTTGGTCGACAGGACACTGTAGTTTGCTATTGGTTCTATTGTTCACATTTTCAATTTCTTAGATAGGCTTTTACTGTTTGCTTTCTCGTTCTTTTATTTCCCCTAATTCCCTGTCATTACTACTTATTTCTCTACAAACTTGCATGACCTTGTGCATCTTTCTCAAAGCATTTCATCCTCATTGATTAATAGCCAAAGATCTTCATCTTATTCTGGCCAAGAACTGCTACTCCCACAAGTTTGGGTTTGCTGAATAAGTGCCAATCCCCCTAAAACTGCTGCTACCGTTTGCTAGAACATTTTTGTGCACCAAATTGAGTATCAAATGGTGTCCACATGATTTGTTTTAGTTCTTGGGACAGTCAATTACAAAAAAAGCAGAAGAAACTAAAGAGTTGTTAATAGGGACAATGTCATATAAGTGTAAATGAATGTCAGATTCTTTGAACTATATTCATGTTGGACAAAAAAGTGTCCAGGGTGCTCAGGGAGTCCAGTCAGATGTTTGAAGGTGCTCTTTGGGGTCGGGACTTCAAATAAGGGTAAAAAAGAAAAAAATCCAAGGCACTCTTCAAGTTTATTTAAAAAGCCTTTATTTACTGGCTATTTCATAATAGAAAATTAAAAGACATAGGGAGAAGCAACCCCTTCTCTCTATGTCTTTTCATTTTCTATATTCATGTTGATTTCAAATAGTTTACTTTAAAATGTTTTAAAATTGTTGATTTAAAAAATACTTTAATGTAACTTTTATACCAATGAAAAAAATGTAAATGTATAATATACTGTAGTGTAACCATCATTTCTATATTATTTCCTGTTTTTATATATATATATATATATATATATATATATATATATATATATATATATATATTCTGCATTTTATTATTATTAATTAGCAGTAAAGCAGTTTATTAAGACATTCAAGACACCGTATGTTTGAATTTAATTTTTAAAATGTAAAAAAAAAAAAAAATTGTTAGATAAAACCAAATAATGAGTGTCATATTATTGACTCGCGTTATGTAATTCTGCATACATACTGTATTTTCGATCCTACAGTTAATCTGTGGGTTCGCAATATAATTTCTATAACCTAAAAACATAAAGAAAAGACTGCAGAAGGATTAACATGTTGACATCCTTCCTCCAGAAGTGAAATACATAAAGTGATTTCTCAGTGCTGTTATTAATGTCATCAGCAATTCATCTTTTAGATAGATTCCTTTCGAACATCATATCTACATCTAGATAATTTTTTTAAAGCCATGACCCAATGGGATGAACACTGACTAAGCGATAACATGGCTCAACGTGAATTATTTCACCAACGAATGAAATGGAAATTTGGGAAGTGTTTCTGTAAGCGTTATTTTTTTATTATGCTACACATGTGCTTTCAGATCCTGTCTAACCATCACAATATTTGTAATTCTCTGTAATTCTCTAATCCTTTGAACAACTATTCATCATGAGTGAAGATCTGGCATGGTTATAACACATCTGCAGTAGCTCATGTTTGATAAATCCATCAGCAAAGTGAATTCTGCCTATGTAATAAAATATAAAATAACCAGACTTTTGACTAGACTGCAAATGTATGTCAAATGTAGACTGCTATGTAAGTCTGGTACATAGCTTTTTCTGACCAACTTAGACAGGAAGAGTCATCTAAAGGAAAGCATTCAGTCTCAGTTTGTATATGTGCCATTTAGAGGCCATATATAGTCCATATTAAAAGTGATGAGATTGCCATGAGATTGTGTTATAAAATACATGATATATTATTCAAGTATAAGTTAAATACTGCTGAAAGTGCTTGTGTAGAGTAAAATGTGCCATTGTAATGTTAAATTCGTTCTTTTGAGGTAACTAGTTGCTCTTTTCAATTAACATGTTCACAAAACGATGGGCGATAAATGATCATTTATGAAAATTAGCCATGGGCTAACTCTGGTACATAGCATCAAATAGAAACATGTATGTTTAATATTGTACATGGTCCCTTTCAAATAAATGAATAAAACCTGAATGATTAATTAGAAAACGTTTTGAATAAAAAAAAAATGTTTTTTCACATAGAACACGTTTTTGCGCAGGTCAGTGGGAGAAAAAAAATGTATGGAGACGCCTTTTTTAAAAGTTGAACGATAAAACACGTCCATCTACCGAATGCAAAAAAACGGTTCTATGTGAATAACCCCTTGTGCTACTGTAAAAAAAAAAGTTGCTGCCTTAAATTTTTAAGTACAATTAACTTTGATGTTGAAGTCATTTCAACTTAAATCACATTAAATGACTTAAACAATGAGCTGAATCTTGTATAACTTGAAAAAAGTTTAAATAAGTTGAAACTTATTTTGATGAGTTAAAGCAATGTAAAAACATATGTTGTCATAACTTATTGATCATATTATTTTCCACATTGCAGTAATCACAAATGATTGAAAAAGTCAAAGAAAAGTCACAAAGAAAAACGTATTGGTTGAAAAGTGCACACAGTGCACTATTCTGACCTGTCTGAATTGTCTCTAATGTGTAAAATGCAACATTTGAAACTAAACCTTTTTGTTTAAGCTTTTTCAATATTTCATCACCCATTTACATTATAAAGCACAAAACTGTGGAGCTCTAATTGTGATGCTAATAATCAAAGACTAAACAAATTGCCTTTACCTTCATACAGCATGAGATAGCATAGTTATATGTGTAAAAGAGAAATAAAAGGAGAAGCGGCATATAGGATAGATGGATGGGGATCAAGCCCTTGACCTGACTGATGACACACGATGTGTAAATGAAACAAACTGCATCAGTAATGAGCCTGCTGAAGTGTGGGCATCAGCGCTATGGTAATGGATGGCTACGGCAAGCTGCCTGGGCCAAAAACAGAAATAAAGGATTGAGGAGAAGAAAATAAATAACCTCTCTTCATAAAAGCAAGACCAGGATGCTGTTATTTACTGACTAGTGACATTTCACTTGAGTACATTACATGTTATTTATGTTCTACACACACATAAACAGATAAGTAACTATATGGAGACGCATTACATACAGTATGTATTGTACATATAAAAATACACTTTTTCTTGATTTGACAAAGTATAATCAAACTCATACAATACTTCACATCAGCACTCTCACACAAAAGTGTTGAGCTCCACAATTTTTGACACAAATGGAGCAATGCTGCAAGTCTAATTTTTTCTTCTTTTTATAGCCACTTCTGCTCTCTTATAAATAGCACTGCTTTATAATTTTTTTTACACCAATAGTCTGCATCTATTACTTCATTTTCGAACTTTATTTTAATATAAGGCATATAAGATTCAAAACAGGCCTATAGTGCCAAAAACTCTGGGATTGATATATTATTTTGCTGAATCATCTATAGACTTGCCCAATATCATATTTCAGAAAAGGACTCTCTCGCTGTAGCATCATGTCCTTTGCTAAAATTAATGTCCAATTGGTGCAATAATGGAAGGGGGCAGGTAAGGAAGTAAAATAATGCCAAATGTTTTTGAAACAAAAAAGCCTGTTGAATTGCACCACTTGAAAAAAATAGGCATTGCATTAACCATGCTTGCATTTTAATGCATTGTATTTATAGGGCTTGCATTTTTTATGGGCTGAAATTCAACATGGTTGAATATTTAAGCTGTGAATATTTCAATTCAAAACATTTCAAACACATTTTCATTATTCAAAATTTAATAATCAATATTCACCTTTCATATTTCACTTCCAAAATATTAAAACTGTTTAAAAATACAACCTATAATATTCAATATTCGGGGTGGTGATGGCGCAGTGGATAAGACACATGCCTTTGGTGTGAGAGACCCGGGTTCGAATCCACTGTGAGACACCAATGTGTCCCTGAGCAAGACACTTAACCCCTAGTTGCTCCAGAGGCGTGCGACCTCTGACATATATAGCAATTGTAAGTCGCTTTGGATAAAAGGGTCAGCTAAATGAATAAATGTAAATGTAATTCAACAGGCAATTTTCGGTCCATTTTATTTCGCTTTGCAAATTCGCTTTCACAAATTCAGTGGTTCAAATTCGACAGTAAATTCAACAGTAAATTCAACATTGACACCCAGGAACTGCAGGAAAAGCAGTAGATTACCGAGCATAATCTCCATCTGCTGTTAGTCGACCTCACCAGCAGGGGGTGCAAGCGCGTGTTGTTGACGAAGACCAGCAACAGTTAGAGCAAGCCATTCATTCATAAAAACTCATTTACAGCAATTGAGCATGCATTAAGTTTTTGTGATGATTATCTGGGTCAGTATATATGCGGAAAAGATGATAAAGACACAAAAGCTATGTTTATATTTAATTCAATAACTTTCCTTGTTACTTTCCCTGTGTAGCCTACATGTTATCAGATTTATCTACCATGAATGGGATTATAATCGGTTTCCCTCAATACCTCATCATACTCAAGGATATCGTAGCTTAATGGACTAATACAGTGATATAAAAGACCAAACTCGCACCATATTGGGGATGTAGGCTGTACTATATAGGCTTCAGGTAAGCAGATGGACTCAGAATATGAACTAAACGCGCAAAGTTTCATGCTGAGTGTTTCCCAGTGATATACTGGCATAAAATCAACACTTGATCAATTAATACTAACACTTTCTCTTCCATTCTATTCTCTCTCTCTCTCTCTCTCTCTCTCTCTCTCTCTCTCAATATATATATATATATATATATATATATATATATATATAGTTATAAAGTATGCCTACATGTACTGCGTTAGATTAAACTGGGAAGGGTCATAGCACTTGCATATTGTTGTCCTATTTTTAGTTTAACTGTAAGTCGCTTTGGATAAAAGCGTCTGCTAAATCAATGACTAAATGTAAATGTAAAATTGCCTTGACGTTTTACATTCGCACATTTAGGGACCTAAATACAACATTGGTACACGTTTCTAACTTCAATAGCAAACTTCAATTTATTTGTATAAATATCAAAAATCTAAAAGGTGCACATTATGCCTGACACCTACATGAACACTTTGCAGTTGGTTTTATGACTGTAAGTCGTTCTTTTCAAATGCTATTGAAGTTAGAAACGTGTATACCAATGTTGTATGTAACTTTAGAGACGGTCCCTAAATGTGCGAATGTCCTATGTCAAGCCAACTTTATGCCAGTATATCACTGGGAAACTTTGCGCATTAAGTTCATATTCTGAGTCCTTCTGCTTGCCTGCGAGTTTGGTCTTTTATATCACTGTATTAGTCCATTAAGCTACATTAAGCGTTTTATATGTCCAGCAGGGGAATCCTGAAGTATTGAGGGAAACCCTAGTAGCCTACTGCATGCAGCACAACGCCGCAATAGCCTATAAGGTTAAGGCAACTAAACAACCAAGAGAAATATATGTCTTCCTCAAATGTATCATTGGATCTATACATCCCCATCAGGGGATTAACAATATAATCTCGTTCACGGTAGAGAAAGATGCATGTAGGCTACACAGGAAAAATAACAGAGAAGACACTGAATTTAACATAAAACAGCCGTCATAATAATGACGATACAATATACACAAATACACTTAAATTGCTGTAAATGAGTTTTAATGAATGAATGGCTTGCTCTAACTGTTGCTCTGGTCTTCGTCAACAACACGCGCTTGCACCCCCTGCTGGTGAGGTCGACTAAAAGCAGATGGAGATTATGCTCGATAATCTACTGCTTTTCCTGCAGTTCCTGGACATCGATGTTGAATTTACTGTCGAATTTGTGGAGGCGAATTTGCAATGCGAAATAAAATGGACCGAAAATTGCCTGTTGAATATTATAGGCTGTATTTTTAAACAGTTTGAATATTTTGGATTATTGAATTTTGAATAATGAAAATGTGTTTGAAATGTTTTGAATTGAAATATTCAAAGCTTAAATTTCAGCCCATAAAAATGCAAGCCCTAAAAATACAAGGCATTAAAATGCAAGCATGGTTAATGCAATGCCTATTTTTTTCAAGTAGTGAAATTCAACAGGCTTGTTTGTTTCAAAAACATTTGGCATTATTTTACTTCCATAGCAGGGGAATCATCTAACAGGTGGTAAAGCATTCAAAGCAACTAGAAATGAGAAAAAGCATGAGCAATTTTACGTGAGAATATTTTACATTTAGATTTTACACTTACATTTATTCGATTGGCAGATGTTTTTATCCAAAGCGTCTCTCAGTGCATTCAAGGTGCCATCAACTTTCAGTGAAGTTATGTTAAATGTTTCATCGGTTAAAATGCAGTGAAAACATTAACAGCATTTTTTTTTCATACAATATAAGGTTTGGTCCTAATCAGAAACTGCCTTTTAAAAGATCAATCAATCAATCAATACTTTTCAGGTGCCATATTACAGTAATACATCCATTTTCCAAATCTCAGCGTCTCGGGCTGGAGGCAGGAAAGTACGCTAGACAAATGTCCAGTCCATCACAAGAGTAGTTCACCAAAAAATATGTCATAATCTACTCACCCTGATGTCACTCTTAACCATGTGGCTAAACCATGAATAAAATACAAAAGGAAATGGATGCCAGATGATGGTGACCGTGTCTGTCAAGCTCCAATAAGTGCATCACTATCAAAGAATCAAAGCAAAAATTAGAGCTTCAAAGATAGAGCAGCCCAGTGGTTAAGTAAAAAAATAATTGAAATAGCTTGGTTGTGCCAATATTACTGTGTCAGGCTGGTCGGGATGCTCAAAAAAACAGTAATGTTTTGACAGCGCCATGAATGGCTTGCTTGGATGTACTTACAGTCTGCATTTTAAGAAGAAGGCATTTTAATAGAAAACAATACATCTAACACATTTAATTGAAATAAATCTGACCAACACATGCCATTCAACCGTTTAGTTTTTCGAAAGATTTGGACAATGAAGGTCGAGTTGAGCCAGAGAAGAGTGCAGTCCAGGCTAAATGGAACAGCAGGGACTTAATACTTTATAATTTACATGTGAGCTCATTTGTAAATAACACAAGATGTGCAGGTAAAGGGGTTATTTCTGGGTTCTGAGCAAAAAATGCATCCTAAAAATAATTGCCGATCCAACCTCTACTCAGTTTACTCAGAACTGAAAACCAACATGATTTGTGAGTAAATTTTGACATATTTGGGTGAACTATAACTAATCGCATTACAGAGATTGAGCTTTGCTTTGAAACTAATACTCAAGAAGAGACATTATTAATCTGCCTTTGTTAATTCAAATCTTAGTAAACACATCTGCGTTAGGCTATTTTTGCTTGTCCACACAGTAAGGGAGGGAATGGGCTGCTTCTGCGGGGGAGAGCAAAATACAGGAAACGTGATTTGACAGTCTGATTATAAGTCAGGAAGAAAGGATGGAGGAAAAACGTCTACGGTTACGTATGTAACCCTCGTTCCCTGAGTAGGGAACGGAGACGTTACGTCGGATGACGACGAAATGGGGTTTCGCTTAGAAAGCCTATCAACTTCGAGTATTACAAAACGAGCCAATGGCAAAGAAATGCCATGGGTCTGCGGAATTTGCATGACGTAACTCCGCCCCACCTCGTGGGTATAAAAGGAGGAAGTCCGCAACAGCAGTTTATGTTTCTTCGCTGAGGAGCCAAGACTGAGCTCAGGCGATCCCCGCGGTACAGCGGAAAGTGGCAGGCAGACGTAACGTCTCCGTTCCCTACTCAGGGAACGAGGGTTACATACGTAACCGTAGACGTTCCCTTTCGTTGTCACTCCGAGTTACGTCGGATGACGACGAAATGGGGTTACTAGTCTAATCACGCCACCTTCTCAGCTGTCTTCCAGTGCCCTGCGTAAATCAAGATCCCTGTCATAGACTGGACGAAGGACTCCATTTAACACAGGAATACCAAGGTACACTGGGAAGCATATCCCAAGCTAGGGGAAGTATGCAATTAATGCCAACCCGGAGGGGGGGGACTTAGAGAATACACATATGACCCGAAGGAAACATATGGAGAACACTGGGGTGTCCAGCCGCAGGTGGAATATTTCAACCCCAGGGGTGGCAAGGTGGCTTGCCAAGGGAAAGACACATGCTCAGAGAGGCTTACAGTGGAAATACACATGTGGGGGTCGCTCAGGGGAGGGACCATGCACACGGGAGGCACCTAGCCGACGCGCAGGCAATAGACACTGGCGCCGACGTCAGGAGTGCTGGAGGAACTCAGGGCTTTCGGGGAAGCTCACCTGAGGAGAATATCGCACGTATCCAGTCCGTGGAGTGGAATGGCGAGCAAGCGAAGACACCTGAGCGGGTCCGGTACTAGCTAGTTGAAGCGAGTACATGAGAGGACACTGGCTCCACTCGGAGATTATAGAATCTGGCGAATGTGTTAGGTGTCGCCCAGCCTGCAGCTCTGCAGATGTCTGTTAGCGAGGCGCCATGCGCTAGAGCCCAAGAGGATGCCACACTCCGGGTGGAGTGAGCCGTCACACCAAGGGGGCACGGTCGACCTTGCTGCTGGTAAGCCAAGGCAATGGCGTCCACTATCCAGTGAGACAACCTTGCTTGGAGAGAGCCTTTCCCTTCAGCTTCCCACCATAACAGACAAAGAGCTGGTCTGAGGTTCTGAAACACTGCGTCCTGTCTACATAGGCGCGAAGAGCGCGTACTGGACAGAGCAGTGCCAAGGCTGGGTCTGCCTCCTCCGGGGGCAGCGCTTGCAGGTTCACCACCTGGTCCCGAAAGGGAGTGGTAGGAACCTTGGGCACATATCCGGGCCGGGGTCTCAGGATCACGTGAGAGAAAGCCGGACCGAATTCCAGGCACGCTTCGTCGACGGAGAATGCGTGCAGGTCCCCTACCCTCTTGATGGAGGCCAGTGCAACCAGGAGCGCTGTCTTCATTGACAGGAACTTAAGCTCAACTGATTGCAGGGGCTCAAAGGGAGCACTCTTCAGGGCAGTTAGAACCACTGAGAGGTCCCAAGAGGGAACGAGAGGAGGACGAGGAGGATTTAGTCTCCTCGCTCCTCTCAGGAACCTGATGACCAGGTCGTGCTTCCCTACCGACTTACCTTCGACTAGGTCATGGTGTGCGGCAATGGCGGCAACATAGACCTTAAGGGTGGAGGGAGACAGCCTTCGCTCCAACCCTTGCTGAAGGAAGGAAAGCACAACGCTGATCGAGCATCTCCGGGGGTCTTCTCGGTGAGAAGAGCACCAGTCGACGAAGAGGTTCCACTTCAACGCGTAGACGTGTCTCGTGGACGACGCTCTAGCGGAAGTGATGGTAGCCGCCACCGCTGGTGGCAGGGTACTCAAACCTACCTCGAGCCGTCCAGGAGCCACACGTGGAGGCTCCAGAGATCGGGGCGAGGGTGCCACAGGGTGCCCCGTCCCTGAGAAAGAAGGTCCTTCCTCAGAGGAATGGGCCAGGGAGGTGCTGTCGCGAGGAGTGCAAGTTCGGGGAACCAGGTCCGGCCGGGCCAATACGGCGCGACCAAAATGACCTGCTCCTCGTCCTCCCTGACCTTGCGCAAGGTCTGCGCAAGAAGGCTCACTGGGGGAAACGCATATTTGCGGCCCGGCGGCCAGCTGTGCGCCAGTGCATCCGTGCCGAGCGTGCCCTCGGTCAGGGAAAAATACAGGGCGCAATGGGTCGAGTCGTGAGAGGCAAACAGATCTATCTGTGCGTCCCCGAACTGGTCCCAAATCAGCTGAACCGACTGGGGATGGAGTCGCCATTCTCCAGGGAGGGGCTGAAGCCGTGAGAGCTCGTCGGCTGCACAGTTCAGGGCTCCGGGAATGAAGATGGCTCGAAGCGACCTCAGATGCTTCTGACTCCATAAAAGGAGGTGGCGGGCGAGTTGTGACATACGGCGGGAGCGTAGACCACCTTGATGGTTGATGTACGCTACAGTAGCGGTATTGTCTGAGCGGACTAGTACGTGTTGACCCCTGAGCAACGCCCGGAAGCGGTGCAGGGCAAGGCGTACTGCCAACAACTCGAGGCAATTGACATGCCATAGCCGCTGGGGTCCTGTCCAGGAGCCCGCAGCAGCATGTCCATTGCACATGGCGCCCCAGCCCGTGGTGGAGGCATCCGTGGAGACCACAACATGCCGGGAAACTCGTTCCAGGGGGACACCCGCCCTGAGAAAACTGAGGTTCGACCACGGGGTGAGGAACTGACGGCAGGTCGGAGTAACTGGTACCCGGAGCGTGCCTTGATGCCATGCCCACCTCGGGACTCGGTCGCGAAGCCAAAGCTGAAGCGGTCTCATATGAAGCAATCCGAGCGGCGTGACCGCGGCTGCAGATGCCATATGCCCCAGGAGCCTCTGAAAATGTTTCAGTGGAACCGCACTCTTGCTCCTGAGATGTCTCAGGCAAGTCAGCAGTGACTGCGCGCGCTCGCTCGTAAGCTGCGCGGACATGGCGACCGAGTCGATGTCCATACCGAGAAAAGAGATCCTCTGCACGGGGCAAAGTTTGCTCTTCTCCCAGTTGACCCGAAGGCCCAGACGAGCTAGGTGCCGGAGCACTAGGTCCCTGTGTTCGCAAACCTGGTCTCGAGAGTGAGCTAGGATCAGCCAGTCGTCGATATAACTCAGGATGCGAACCCCGTGTTCCCGAAGGGGAACAAGGGCAGCCTCGACAACCTTCGTGAAGGTGCGAGGAGACAGGGCTAGCCCGAAAGGGAGAACCGCGTACTGGTATGCCTGCCCCTCGAAAGCAAACCGTAGGAACGGTCTGTGTCGAGGAAGAATGGAGACATGAAAGTAGGCGTCCTTCAGGTCGATCGCTGCAAACCAATCCTGGGGCCGCACGCATTCGAGAACGCGTTTGGCGGAGAGCATCTTGAACGGCAGCCTGTGAAGGGAGCGGTTCAGCACGCGCAAGTCCAGGATTGGCCGTAACCCACCGGTTTTCTTGGGGACAATGAAGTAGGGGTTGTAGAACCCGGACCTCATCTCGGCTGGAGGGACAGTCTCGATTGCACCCTTCGCCAGCAGGGTGGCAATCTCTGCTCTCATGATGGGGGCATTGCCACCGACCAAAGTGGAGCGGACTCCCCTGAAGCGGGGAGGAGACCGTGCGAACTGAATCGCAAGCCGAGCCTGAAGGAGCGCGCGATCCAGCGGGACAGACGGGGAAGCTCTAGCCAGGCTCCCAGGAACTGAACCGGCGGGATCACGCGACGACAGGCGTCCCCCCGGAGGGGCAGCGAAGCGGAGTAACTGGCCCAGACGTGGACGGCATAGCGGCCCGGTGTGGGGGCACAGTTAGCAACCGCGCCCTGGCAGAGGGGGCCAGGGGAGGACCAGGCTGGTCGTCCCGCGGGGGCCTGCTCTGCCAGGGGTCTGGCGACAGAGGGGGACAGGGGCGAAGCGGTCCGTGGACGGCACGCCGTGTCAACGACCTCTGGGACAGAGGGGGACGAGGAGAGCACGGCTAGAGGGCGGCGCTCTGTGTCGTCCGAGAACTCTGTGTGCTCAGAGACGGGAGAGTCAGTTCTTTGCGAATAAGAATTCTTCCCCGGCCCTCCACCGGGGAAAGGAGTGGTCCTGCTCCCAACTCCTGGAAAGAACTGAGTCCCATCTCTGAGGAGCCCCTCTCAAGAGCGCCACCTAACCCGGCGCGTAGCGGGGGGCGGGGCTGGAGAGGGCTGTGGCGTCCGGCCGCGGCCTCCAGAGCCGGCCCGGGTGAACGGGCGGGGTGGGAGCCGTGGGGGGGCGCCCTCGGCGGTGGGCAGACCGAGGGACCTGAGCGGACGGCGGGGCCGTCGGGACAGAGTCGACCTCAACCTGCTCCATCCCCGAGGAGCCCGTCTCAGGAGCGCCGGTTAACCCGGCGTGTAGCGGGGGGCGGGGCTAGAGAGGGCTGTGGCGTCCGCCCGCGGCCCCCAGAGCCGGCCCGGGTGAACGGGCAGGGTGGGAGCCGCGGGAGGGCGCCCCTGGCGGTGGGCAGACCGAGGGATCTGAGCGGACGGCGGGGCTGTCGGGACAGAATCAACGTCAGTCTGCTCATGGACGGCTGAGAGCTGTTGGGCCAGCCCTCAACCGCACCGCCGAAGAGGCCGACCTGGGATGTGGGAATGTCGGACAGACGGGTCCGCGCGACATCCAGCACATCAAACAGGTACGGCCACCGAATGGTGAGCATCACCCGACCCAGGGAGCGTACGACCACTTTCGTCGCTCAGAGAGCAAGGTTAGTGGCGGCGCGCAGCTCAGTGAAGAGCCCTGGGTCAGTCCCGCCCTCGTGCAGGTCCATGAGCATCTGGGTCAGGTAGACCAGCAGAATGACCATGGCACGCAGTGAGGCGGCCGCCAGTCCCGTGGCGCTATAGGATCTCGCCACAAGCGTAGACGAAAAACTACAGGCCACGGACGGGTGCTTAGGATTGCGCCGAGAAGAAGCACTCTGAGGACACATAGCATCGCAACAGAGCGTTCAGCCGGGGGAACCCCAGTGTACCCACGGGCAGCGGCCCCATCGAGGGGAGGAAAGGCGGATGAGATCAGCGAATGGCCCCTGATCTCATCATGCACGTCCGGGAAGAACGGTATTGGGGTTTGCCGTGGACGAGGGTCGGCGGCCTCACCCAAAAACCAATCGTCCCGGGAAAGCATGGCCGTCATCTCCGGATCAGACTCGACGAGTCGTCACTTCCAGGAAAATCAAACCCACCTAGTGAAGCTGCTACAAACATAATATCATCCTCTGTAGCTTCAAATGAAACACACGGGCCACCAGAGGGTAGACCTGTGGGAATCACCTGTTCACTAGCGGGCACCGTCATTAAAGAGGGGGGCTGGGGTCGCGGACACATAGTCGGCGCCTTGTTCCAGACCGAAACCCTCAGGTCACCCTGGCCACCAGCCGAAGATCGGGGGGTGGATGAGGGGACTCTCACTCATGTGAGTTCACCGAGTCTCGACCTTAATGACGCGATGATCATGTTTCCATGGAGAAAACATGAGTCATCCACGAGCGCTGCTCTAGCATGATCAAGCCCAAACATACTAGACAACGCTCGTGCCCATCAGAGTCCGATACCAAGTTGCCGCACCATTCATTTTTTTTTTTTTTTGAAATGCACGGGCGAGCCGTCTTTAAAAAGACGTGCCGCGTGCAAGCTCTTTTAGTGAGAGAAAACTCAAGTGTTGAAGCACCCGGGGAGACACGCACCGACTGGCAGACCACTGCAACAGATCAGCAGGAAGCACGCGCTCGCCGTAGATCGCCGTCACACCAACACTCGAGGTACTCGTTTGTAAAGCTGACAATTCAGAGATGGCTTGTGGAGAGAAGAATACACTTGGCTCCGAAGCGAAAACATAAACTGCTGTTGCGGACTTCCTCCTTTTATACCCACGAGGTGGGGCGGAGTTACGTCATGCAAATTCCGCAGACCCATGGCATTTCTTTGCCATTGGCTCGTTTTGTAATACTCGAAGTTGATAGGCTTTCTAAGCGAAACCCCATTTCGTCGTCATCCGACGTAACTCGGAGTGACAACGAAAGGGAACATCAGTTTATACCTCAAATATTCAACATATGCTACCTACATTTTTTGCAAAACTCCAAAAACGTCCAAAAACGGTTAAAAAATAGAGTAGGATTTACTTTTTTTTAAAAATCACTCAGAAATGCATGAATTTGCATGAAGTGAATTTTGCATATGATCGATTAATAAAGACTTTTGCATGGTGACATATACTTGGAATTTGTCCTCTGAATTTAACCCATCCAAGTTAGTGCACACAGATTAGGAGTAGCGAGTAGTGAACACACACACACACACACACACACACACTGCAAACCGTGACAAGCAGTGCATATACCAGTAAATTGACTAGCCCCAACCTTAGTAAATCACCTTGCGTGATTCATTTAAATTCTCTCCTCCCGTAATTTTGCGTCTGAAGGGGAAACTCCTACAAATGAGTATGCAATAAGATCAGCTGCAAAAATAACTGTGTCCACGCCTTTTCAGAACAAATTTTTCACTGCGTGTCTTTAGTAAATCTAAGTTGCAAATATTCCTTAAATACAGAAGAGCTTGTTGAATTTGATGGATTTTGACATTTTACGTGCATGGAAAAGGGTGTATTCAACATAACGTTTTATATTATCAGTGTATATTTAATATTTTTAGTAGTTTCAAGGTCAAAGGATTGCATTTTACATCACAATTCCAATACGTTCCATCAGGTGTGTAAGTACTGTCTCCTGTCACAATAAATACACTGGCAGATAGCACGTTCCACACACACAGGTGGTACACCCAACTGAGAGAACATAAAACACAATCCAATCAGCTCTGCCTCTATCGCTGCAAACCACAAATCACAGCAAGACCAGCCATGTGGGGTCAGTGAAAAGGAGAAAGAAACAGCAAGAGATGATGTTATAATGAGTAAAAAACCATAGCGAGTGCAAAGAGCTGGGAATTAGGGGAGCTACAAATATTGAAGTGAAAAGCATTACAAAAATAAATAATAAGAAATGCAAAAAAAAAAAAAAAAAAGGTTTTGTTTATGTTTGCCACAACATTTTAGACCATTTGTCCACTTACAACAATCGCACAGGAACAAAAAATGTGTGTGTGGCCCCCTTTACTGTATAAAATTACAAATAAACCATAAATTAATTGAAGTAATTAAATATTGCTCTAACAGAAAGGTTGCTTTTCGTCACAGGAGGTTTTCTGCCTTTTTCTTTGTAATAGGGTTCGTACGGGGAAAAAAATGAAAATAATTGCATGCATACTTAGCCAGAATGCTAAGTAAGAAACAAAAGCAAAAAACAAGTGAAATTAAATAAAAAAAAACCTTCTCTGAAAAACAACATTTCAATACTGTAAATTACTTAATTCAGCCTCCTTACTTGCAGGCATTCAGAGCTATTTTCTGAACAAACACTATAAGATATATATATATAAAAAAAAACATTTCAAGTCTCTCAGCTGGCGCATTCAGTCTTGTAACGTCTTGTCACATCTTGACAACCATCTCCTTGTGACACGACAGGAAGTGACATGTTTAAACAACTGACATGAATATCCAACAAAGGCATGGCCCAGTGAGAAAGTGACATCACATCAGCACATGTTGGAACATCTTTGATGAAGACTGAATCATGATTTAGTTGACAATCAGCTGCTCTCTGTGTCTAGTGAAGCAGATGCGTTTGGCAGTCTGTGACTCAACAATTTATTAGTGGGTTTGAAATGCAATTGGTGTGTCATAGTGTGTGTGTGTGTGGTGGGGGGAAGACATGCAAAATCTGTTAGAGTTGAGCAACCATAAAAAGCAGTACAGTGACTCACAGTATCCTTAGCATTGCTGTTGTCTCTATCTAAATTATTTATGAATGTACAGTACGATCTATTCAGGCCTGGCACTGCCAAATTTATGTTACAAATTTCAACTGCTTATCTTTGCAACCATAGGTATCTGACGAGAGCTATAAGTAAGCATTCCCATTTATTCATTTCAATGGCAGTTGCTCGATTCTGGATATATCATATAAACCCAAAAAATAAGCAGTTAAAATACAAATTGATGTGATTGTGTAATGCACCAGACCATGTAGTGTTGAATACACAATGACCGTTTTAGACATAATTACTGCAAAACAAATTGTATGCAAGTGCGAATCAATTTGTTTGAGTAGGTTAAACTTAAATTAAACAAATTAGTTCAATCAAATGAACTTTCTTTTTATCAAGATAAAAATGACACATTTTAAGTAATCTGAATAGTTTCATTGTTTTGAGTTTTATGAACTTGCTTCTTTTAATTTAGACAAACTTAAATTTAACTGAAACTGGGCTTGGTTTTATATGATCCAGCATGCTTTGCCATGACACTGGAAAGTGAGAGTAAATGCTAAAATTAAGTGTGTTATATAATATTTTAGAACAGATAAATGTTAAATGTTATACACTCCATCAGCAATTGCTATTCAATCAACACATTATTTAGCAAATCAGCATACTGAATTACCTAGTTAAAGCTACCTTCCACTACTAAAAATATTTAAATTGAGATTACATGACACTTTTAATTTAAATGTACGAATTAGCTCACTCAAATATTTCAAGTTAAGAGCAATTTAAATGTATGAGTAAACAGTGAAAATTATATGATCAATAAGTTGACAACATATGATTTTACATTACTTTAACTCATCAAAATAAGTTATACAAGATTCAACATATTTTTTAATTCAGAATTATTTTGTACACTGTAAAGTAAAAATTGCTGCCTTACATTGTTAACTACAAAGTAGTTTCTTAATTTAAACATTTTGATGTAACTGATTACCTCAATTATTTTTTGGTTTTACCAACTTATTTAGGTTTGCAGTGTACACATTTTTTTTTTTTTTTTGCATGACATTCAGGCAAGAAAATATTAGTTTTTGTAATCCTTTGGCAAAATGTAGTAACTGATGTAGTAATGTAGTAACTTTTTTCAGCTATGGTGTGCGGAAAGGTAAAATAGTGTTAACTATCTCAAATAAAAAAAAAGTCAAAATCCCACCCTCCAAAGAGATGTAAACAAGTCGACGTGAAGAGATTTATATTTTTAATATTGCACAATACTATTATGACCTCAAAACATTTTCATGCTTTACAAACTAATACATTTTGATATTTGCATTACATTTCTTGATTCATATGCATGCTTTTCTAACACTGTAAACTTGCTTGATAGCTCACCTGGTGTGCATTTGCGATACGGAGCGCTCAAGTCCCATGAAACAAGAGTCACAACCCTCCATAAAACAGCTCAAAGACTTGTAGACGTGTTGCTTCAGCAAGTGCACTTTTATCTCACCTCTGATTTTGTTAACACTATGGATTTATGTAGTTGGTATGCTATTTTTAAACACGATTGAGCATTAACCTTTCACAGAACATTTCATTTCTGGACTGCCGCGATACATACAACTACCAACAAAATAAAATGATGCCATGTTCATGTTCATCTGTTTCCGTGAAAATTGAACGCACTTTCTAGATTTGAACTAGAATTGAACGGGTCACTTACTAGACATTTCACTTTGAAAGACCTGCGTAAACCATGCAACTGACATTGAAAATAATGGGAATTGCTCTCTCCTAATAGAACTCCTTGGCTGACTCTGTCCGAACATGAAAATAATGAGTTACATGAAGCAGACTGCAGCCATTCAGAGCACTTTTACAATTGTACTCTAGTGTGGTGAAGTGTATCTTATGCCATTTCCCCTTCTCTTTTTTGATTGATGGGACCATATGAGCTCTTGACTGGGACATTTACACAATATCCATGTCAGACTACTTCCTTGTCTGTCAGTTTCTCCTCTGAGGATACTTTCCCATTTCCTTTTCAATTTCAATTTGCATAGGGTCCTACAATAGTTGCTGCTGGATTATAGACTTCTGTTGTTTGCAAGAGACTTTGAGGATTTCAATCATCATTCACTGCCTGTTTCTGGATCCCGCCCTAACAGGAAAAGTGCAGACAAGCCAAGTGAATCCATTTCTCATGTATTAGAGTGGCACAATCTGGCTTGAGTTGGCAAACGCAAGAGCAAGGACCACTGCACTTCTCCAGAGAGTTTGCAAATGTGCCACACACTGTGGGGCAGGTGGCAAACATGCATGACAAATTATTATGAACATAAGCCATTCGCAGTTGAGAGGTTACAACAAGCAATAGCCAACAATACAGCAATATAAAACACCCAAATCAGGCACATGTCGCCTACGGCGACATTTCCGCAAAAAAAAAAGAGAAAGAAATATATATATATATATATATATATATATATATATATATATATATATATATATATATATATAATACTGCTTCTTGCACATTCTGTAACACTTTCTAAGTGAGATGTCCATTGAGTGGTGCTAAAAGCATGCTCATAATTACAGTTTTATCCAAAACAGATTGTGAATCTCGCAACATTTTATTTTATGATGTTGGTAGTTGTATCACAACAGTTCAGCAGTCTTTGAGCTCTTTTATCATGGCTTGTATTTTACAGGACTCGTCCCAAAGTGCTCCATATCCCAAGTGTGTATCTCAATTACAAATCATGCACTATGGCAAAAGTGTTTAAAGGTCATAACATAGACCTGTGTAAGGTACCGTGTGAAAATAAGTCTTTATTACTTGATTATCTTTCCCTTGTAATAATGAAAAGGAATAAAAGTTATTAGTGTTTTACTGCCATTAGTGTACATTTCAACTGGAAAATGCAGTGAATTGTATATAGGTATGCATTTGGAGTTTTGCACAAACGTAAGCAGGTTTTCCCCAATGAGCCTATAGGTTGAAATCACCCTAGAGTTAAGAATGTTGTTACAAATAATCTATCTTTTGATTATCCATCAAAAAATAAAAACAAAATATGTGTGTAGATCAACACTCTTTAATCTATGAGAAATTAATACAAAATGACTATGTAATTACACAAGTAATTACACAGACAAACTCTGAAAACAATCTGAAAAGCACCGTTGTACTGCCAACAGCCTCAAATAAATTTCTTCTGATGCCACAAACCTCTCAAATTTGGACAGATGAAAGTAATCAAAAAAGACTAACTGAAGCAGCCTTTTAACTGGTAAACGCAACATTATTTTGTGCTCTGGTAAAAACATGTAACACAGGTTAAGTAAAGGTAAATTTATACACAATATAGTGATTTCATGTTTCCTTAATAAAAGTCAATAAGAGATGATAAAATTAAGAAAAAAATGAATAAATATGCAAATTTATTCTAGATAAAAGCTCAGTGATCAACCAATGAGAGCTCTTTGTCATTCGCGCCATGAGTGTCGACGAGCATGCGTGATGACAGAAGAGACAAACTTGATTGAGAGGAGCAGACGCAATCTGATCGTCGTGATCCATTTTATAAATCTTAGATTGAAAATCTTTGAAAAAGTATGAGAAAGTTTGAGATATAATTAATTTAGTGTATTTTGAATAAGAAGCCGACTGAATCGAGGAATACATTCTACTTGTTCACCGACGCCATTTTTTGATCACACACGCCTGTAGTCTAGGTGCGCCTGTGTGAGAGCAAAAGAAAAATCGATCACAAAGGTAAGTAATTAGTTAATTCTGTGAAAAAATATATTTTTACTGTACGTTACTGGTTATGTGATTACTTCAGTTTGAGTGGTTATAGTGAACCGCGTGGTTATTATTTGTTAATTTCAGAGTTCACGGTCGCCGTTGTTGGCCACGTGTCTGTATAAGAAAGAAAGCTATTGATTCAGAGGTAAATGAATGTGATTATATTAGTTCATGAAGAAATGGCAATTGTAACTGTGTATTAGATGTTATTCTGGATCTTTGATGTGGAACTTATTTTGAAATGAACTAAATGAATGTTCTGGTCTGTGATCAGGCCAGGTTTTTTTTTTTCTCTCCTTTGTTTTTTTTTTCGTTTTCTTTTCTTTTCTTTCTCCTTGATTTCGTGGACACATTATGACTGCACAACTTTCTGTGACATCCTGTAGACTTCCTGATGTTTGATGGCGAGCCAACCAAGTTTGTAGAAAGAGAGAAGACATCACATCGTGGAGAGGAGGCCGATATCCTTTCCTTGAGTTTCCTGTTACTCATTGAAGCACGACAAATTTGATCTAAAGAACTTTTTTCTTTTTCTTTTTGAGGGTGTATGGTCAACTACAACCCAGATTTGAGAGACATTGAAACTTTTATGAGAGATACTCAAAGTTCTTTAGAGAGAGAGAGATTATACTCTCTTTTGTTATGTCCTATTTGTTTATTTTCTTTCTGAGTGTTGAACTGACTATGTGAAAACACAGACAAGAGTGCACTCATGGTGGAACTTTTCACAATCAGTTTTATTGTCTATTTTTAATGTGATCCTGTAATTTACTTTCTTTTATCTTATTAACTTGTTATGTTTTTCTTCCCAAGTGCAACCAATTATATTTCTATTCCTAATTTGATCTTGTGTCTGTCTGTTACTTCTCATGATAACCCGCTGTCTCCTTAGCGATCCCTAATTCTTCTGATGGAATTCAAATCTTATTGGTATGAAAAAAGAAAAGAAAAAGAAAATCTACTAAAGTACTGCTAATAATCCAGCAAGTGCTACAAACATGTACATCCATAAATTGTGTGGCAACCAACCAATCATTTGCCTTCAGATTGAATTGCTTCATGTGCAATATGCATCAGACTTGAATGCTCTGTGGGCAGCTGAGACTATGAAAATCCATAGGAAACTCTTTGATTTCTAAGTTGTTTCTTCTAGTCAGCAATTAGAGAACAAAGAGAGACTTTCTACATGGAAATCTTCTCTGTCTCAGATTGGGTTTTTTCTTTCTTTCTCCTGAGACAGATAGCAATCGAAAGTAAGATATTTCTATTTAAAAATCTTTGATTGTGCTGTTTACATGTATTTTACACATCTATACTCCTGATGTATGTTAGCAATTTTTTATATTTTTATTTCAGACTTTTTAAAGAAAAGTTGATCCTTAAAGGAATTGCCAAAAAGCAATCTCCAATCAATATTTTTTTCCCCCTTTTGGGAAGTTACTTTCATCTCCACTACCACTAGCAAATTCAACTTTATCCCATATCAGCGACCAAATCAATCTTCATCAAGTTCTCATTGATGTAGTCTTGGTGAGGCGCTTGGTCACAGAGTGTCGAAACCACCACTGCTCCCTTCAGTGTTTAACATTAACCATTAGACACAGCAGTGGGACGGTTTATTGACACACAGCTTCCTCTTTGCTCCTTTAGCCATGAGCTATCTCACAACAGGCCATTAGTAGGAAAGAAGGAAGTGCAACAGATAAAGTGTAAACCTGCAGTTGAATCAAGCAGTTTGGTGACTGGTGAGATCGAGCTTTAGTTGGAGGACACTTCACTGCGGTAAAAGTGCCCTGCTCATTAACTTCACTTTCCCTCATGAGAACTCTCAAGGGACCCAATTTGAGACAGAGTTCTTTCTCACTTCTCACCACTGTTTATCGGCTATCTGGGCTTGTTACAAACTAGCACTTAAATACCACAGTAATTTAGCTTAAAATAGCTCAGTGCTGAAATTGCTGAGCCAGACATCCTTTTTGTAAGAAATCTATATTTGTAATGGTTGTAAAAATAAGATTTTTACCCAACCCAACTCAGTAGATACTTGTAGAAGTCTCAATACAAGGGTCAGTGAGTATCCAGAGTAAAGAAATGGGGAGGGGGAAGGGAGAAATTTCAAAAAGAAAATAGCTTAAAATGCACGTGCCAAGTCTTAGCCATGTAATACTTGTATTACAAAAAAAAAAAAAAACTGTGTTAAATTTAACTGAGAGGGGTCATAGCACTTACGTTTTGTTGTCCTACTGTTAGTTTAACTGCTTCTATTGTTCTCATTTGTAAGTCGCTTTGGATTTAAGCGTTCTGCTAAATGAATAAATGTAATGTAATGTAAATGTAAATGTATTCATATTGATTTCGTTTGGTTTTGTAAAACTTTTAAGTGCAAATAAGTTACAAGTGTAAACAGTTTTACATGCTAAATATTGGAAATATTGGAAGATACAATTTGCACCCCTTAGGGTATTGTACTACATTATACAGTATGGAATAATAATATCTAATTGACTGTATTAAAATCATAAATAGATTCTGCCTTATTGGGACCCTATCAACCCAATCTCATTGGAAAATGTTACTAGTTTACAAGGCGTTTTTTTTTTTTCATCCGTACAATGTGAATCATACGTAAAAAAAAATTTGAATTACCATGAGATTGTTATTTTCAGACATTTTCTTCATTTTTTTATTTATTTAAAAGCTGATCTATCTCCAAGCTATGTAATGAGAAAAGGGAGATTGGGATTGGAAAAAGACAGATTCGAATTCGAGTTGGTTGCATCCAATAGCAAATCCAGTGCTCTTAGGCTATACATTCAAAGTCAGACTGCAGGTAAGTATGGGCCAAATCCGATTTTTTTTTTCTCACATAGATCTGTTTTTCTCATGACAGTGTGAACAGCACAAACCACATGGAATCTGATCTTTTCAATTATGATTTGTGTCACTTCCAAATGTGTACTAAATCCGATACAGGTCAGGTTTTGCAATGCGACTTCATATCGGAAATCATACGACTTTTACGTCACTCTAGAGCAACATTCATCACAATTCTGCACTCATGGGAGTCACTTCAAAGATTTTAGATACCCAATGTTATCAAGACAGTAGTGAAAGGTAGTCAGTGGAGGGACAGTGATGAGTTATTTGTAAGTATTACAAGAACTCATTATTATTACAGTGAGAGCTCTATATACAAACAAAAAACGAGGGCTCGTATCATAAATGCTTAAAAACTCTGTTTTTTATATTGCCTGCTCGTAAATTAGCTGGCTTCGGCGGCAGATCACACTGAAAATAAAGGCGTAATCGCTTACTTTAATGTTATCCATGTTTACTTCCGTATGAGCGTGCTGCGTGACGACTTTTTATGTTTATTTTTTTTTTTGCCTGGCTCAACAGTATATTATTTATTTTACCATTATTCCAAAATACAAAAATGTTTCTTTTGAAAAACAAATCTATGTAATTAGATACATTTTTCATTATGACTTCAGGTCAGTCTTTTTTCTTTAATGTAAAACCCCATAGACTTACATAGAAGAACCTATAGAAGGTTCTTCTATAACCTACTTGTGTAGTGGCTTTCCTATAAGCCCAGGGAAAGGTGGTAGGGTGTTCTTCATGCATAGTTAAAACAATGTCCACACAGCGTTATCCGTTTGTTGTCCATTTAATGAGATGTATGTTACAGAGTTCAAATGGCATTGGTTCTATGATAAGAACCATATATTCCCGCCACCTGTCCCTTCCTGATTCAACCCAGTTTAGAAGTTTAAATATCATGTGATTGAACAGGTGTGGCTTTCACCTTCACCACTGGTGCACACCGCCATCTAGTGGCTGAACAAATTACATTTGGCTCCAACACACCGGCCCCATAATTGTAATAATGTAAATTCACAATTAAACAACATATACATAAGGAGCCATAAATGTCTTTGTAAGTGAATTCCGATTCAGCTTCAGTGTTCAGCTTCCATAGGTAGATACGATAAACCTGAGCCAGATAGAGATTAGAACATCATAGACACTTGGAGGTTGGCCAGTAAGTGATCTTGAATGTGCCACATCAGCTGCAATAAACACATATACTTTTGTACACACCATCTGCTTCAGAATGGATGTTGAAGTGCTTCCAAACACTGCACTGCATTGCAGGTGAGCATCTGCCCTCTCTCTATTTAACAGTCATTCACTTTTCAATTGGCTCCCAAATCTCTAGGCACTATGTGAATGAAAGATTTATTCAGTTGAAATGGCTATTGCTTCCCAGGTGCATTGTCCCATCAGTGAAAGCTTATGAATAGCATTAATATGAATTTGTTCACCACTTCAGACAAGGATGTTGGTAAACTAACTTCTTTTTTGCATACAACCTGACCCATAAGTGTGTTTGAGGGAGTCGTACAATTACACATCAAACTAATATGACAGCATGGTGAGAAACCACAAAAGACAACACTTCTGAGTGTATCTTTTTTTTAGGGTTATTTCAATGATTTGTCAAGTCAACATTCAAAGTCTTTATGGACTTTTGAATTTGATAATGATCCAAGACATTTTTTTTTCAAGGGTAAAACAAGGGATAATTCACCCAAAAATGAAAATTGTGTCATCATTTACGAACCTCATGTCATTAGAAAACATAAGTATTCGATTCATCAATTCAATTCATACCAATTCACCAAAACCTAAAATAGTTGCGCATTTTCATTAAAGTGTGTTCTCATGAAATGTACTTACCCAATGTCGTTCCAAACCTGTGTGACTTTATTTCTTCTGCGGAACACAATTAAAAATAAAAAAAAAAACTAAAGTTTCCAAACTGTATTCATCCGTACAAAGAAAGTCAGTGGGGTTGCACAAACGTGCATTATTTGATTAGATTGATTATAACAACGCATGTTCTCAAGTTCAAGATGATAATTGTTTGTTTATCTGCATACACTCTTCATCTGCATTGATGTTAAAATACAGAGAACATTTTGACATTGCTTTAAATAGGTTATTTCATTCTGTTTTCCCCCACTGAGAACCAATTATAAACTTTATTGTCAAAAACAGTCCTATTTTACTTTTTCATCACTATTGTTCACCCCTTCTTTGAGCCTGTTTCACAATGCACACAGGTAAGAAGCACTAGCAAGTGTATATGAAAAATGAAATGAGTTTTAGGTCACTTCACTGTGCCATTCAAAATAATTAAATAAATTATCATTATAAAATCTAATTAATATGAGGAGATTTTACACATTTACATCCAAATGGTAATTAATCTATACAGAACGCATGCAAACTATAGCCATAGAGGCCACATTTACACTGCAGGTCTTGATGAACAATTCCAATTTGTTGAATATATCTGATGTTTTTTTTTTTGACGACTATATATACGAATATATAAGTGACCCACATCCAATAACTGCATTTACACTATACACTATACAACCCAAGTTGACCCGGAAAAGCTTTGGACAAAAAAGAAGTAAAAACAGGGCAATATGCAGTGGACACAGATGAAATGATAATAAAAGCTTTTGCTTTCCGTACCTTCTTTAAAGGTCAGCAAAACATTGGGTTGAGGCTTCATCCTCCATTGCGCCATTGAAAAGCATCATGTGATTGCGGTTGGTGTCCACCTGAGTTGACGTCGTTTGCCACCATCGCATTTTCAATGACGTACAACTCGCATTGACAGAAATATCCAATCTGTCCACTTACATGCAGATGCAAATGCACGTATCCGATTCATACTAGATTTATTTCCACATATGAATGAGGCCCGAAACTGATCTGAGAATATCGAAATCCATGTGCTTATTTCCTGCTTACACGTTTGTGGGTCGTATCCGATCTGAGCCACTTGTGCTCACCAGCTTGTGAAATATAGTTTTCAGTTGCTCCATCCTTCATTTAAAGCCATTTTGCAAAGTCTGTGTTACAATAATTGTGTTTACATGATTTTAACTCAATTTTGGCTGCTGCTTGTTTTGGCTGAAATCTCACCTTTAATCCTTAAATGCATGAATGTTTTGCCAATCATTATTACATATTCGGGTCTTAAGCGACCCGGATCTCTATCTAACACAGATGGATCTCTACCTGTCGTGATAATATAAAACTCTCCTGATATTAGAGTAGCAATTACAGAAGAATAAAATAAAGCATATTTTGTTACCTTTTGAAGCTTGGAAGTGTTCAGTTTGAGCAGATGTTTTATACCATCATCACCATACCATCATCTGGCTCATATTTACGATCTCAAACATTTTCTCAAAACTATCATTTTCAGCATCTTCAAAATCAATATTTTGATTGCTGACAGCTTCTTCACCAGATCAACCATTAAGTGACTAATATTTGATTGCGTTCAGTACTTGCTCTGCAGTAAATCTCTGAGCCTTTTCAAGTTTTGCTGATGATTCTTCCTATTCTTTTGTTTTCTATGAGTGGAATGTCACTTCATAATTGTGTATCAGACATTGACACCTTGTGGAATAAAGGTGAATTTCACTTTTTTAGTCATCAACGATTCAATTATTTTTGTGCAGAAAAAAATATATACTTACACTATTACACACCTCGGGTCATTAGCCACCCTATACATTTTTTTTTAAATTGAACGGAAAACAGGAATGATTTTATTATTTTAAAAAAAAAATGGGTAGTGAATGACGTATCGGGTTACTAAAGACCCGAGGTATGTGTTTAAGGGTTAAACAAATTATTCTGTACTGTATATATTTCTATGAATCTTTGTGCACATATATATGTTTTTTCAATACACAAGAGAGTGAGGTGGAAAGGCAAATCATTTATGAAGAGGTTGTGGTGACTATTGAACCAGGAAAAGGTGGGCAGATGTTTTTCACATTTCAAAGCATGACTCAGGAAGTATTTTTCTCACTTTCTAAACACATTCAGTCACACACACACACACACACACACACACACACACACACACACACACACACACACACACACACCTGAGATTGTCTTTTCTTTTTAAAGCCTGCCTGTGAAAGCAGGCATGTCTGCACATCCTCCTGCTGTGTCCTCTGTTCCCATGACAACAGCAAGACAAGCCAGCAAGGTCACAGATAGCAGCAACACATGAAAAAATTTTGAAAAGGAAAGAAGGTCAGACATAGAAATTAAAGTTTATAAAAACAGTGATTAAGAAAAATTAGCACGTGGTGTTCTAATTACTAGCGCGTTTGTGTGTTCATTAACCTCTGTGGTCTTGAGTGGGCATTTCACAGCACCTGAAAGATGACCTTTAATTCTGTGTAATTGCTCTGTTTCTGTCTAACATCTGACCATATCATTACAAAAGACAACTGTTTTAATTCTAGTTGGTCTCGTCAAGAATGCACTGGAGACTGTATGGTTCGATGTCTGTATAAATGCATTATTACTATGGACTGAATATGCCCATTGGTTTAAAAAATGCACAATTATATATAAATATATGATATAAGCCAAATGGGAAAATTGTTAATTTTGCGATTTAATTGTGCATATTACTTTGTATTTTCCATTTTACATCATTTTTTAATGAAGTTAAGAAGTTAAGAAAAGTCTTAAGATAAATTCTAAGTGCAATCATTGAAAAATTCTTAAGTTCTCAAACATTTTCTTAAAAACATGTTTTTTCTTAAGATGAAAATGACAGGCTTTGATGTTATCGGATTGTATGGCGGTTTTTAAGAACATTCTTTTCAGGAATTCAGTTTCTTCTTAAGTTTTGCTTTTAGAACAATCTTAAGAAAAACGTCAAGAAATGTTTATGCCAATACAAAATATTCTTCAGTTAGAAAATAGAAGAAAATAGCTGTCAATTATCTTAACGACACCTTAATAGTAACAATTAACAACAAATAACTTAAATTTTAATTTTACTGGTGGCATAAATACAATATATGAACTGGCTGAATACAGGTGTAAACAGGGTCTAAAGCGTTTTTGAGCTTGTCCACTTTCGAGTACTTCCAGAGGTAGTCAAAAACACATGCAACCGGATTGCTTTCGTAGTGTAAACGCTTATGTGGTCAAATGCATTCGAACAGCCGCAAAAGACGCTTACTCTCCTCCTACTGACCTAACGCGTAAACATTATGGGAAGAGCGCTAGCCAGACGGGATTTAAACTTTGTCAGCTGAAGACCCAAGTTTGGTTTGAAGATGAAAAACGTACCAAGCACAATGTTCTCTTACCATTCTTGATTCCTAACACTCACTCTTGCGGCTGTCAGAGCAGAAACGAAAGCTTATGCTCCGTAAGTTTTTCCAACATCTCCATTCATATGCAAATTGCGTGAGCTTATTTTGTCCATTAGATTGAAGGTCTAAAAAAGCCCATACATTTACCCGCCCAAAGACACTCCCCTCGAAGACATCAAGACAGAAGATGTTGAAAGTGGACAAAGGAGACAGATTAAAACTCCAGGTTTAAATTGGAATGTGTCTCCCATGTTTACTTGTGATCCAAAAGACCAACGCATCTTAATACCAGGTGTAAACAATACCTTAGTCACAGCCCACTAATTAAGAACGTCCTGGTTGCGTATGCAACCCACCGTTCCCTGAAGGAGGGAACGGAGGACGTAGTCGACGTCGACTGAATGGGATCACGCCAGGGAGCCAGTCATCTTCGAGTACTATTGAACGAACCAATGTAATTGGCGTGCGTTATTTACATCACACACTCCGCCCCCGCGGCGCGGGTATAATACGGAAGTGGATGCACGGACTAGTTGCTTTTCGCTGAGGAGCCGAGCGTAACTCGGAGTCAGCGGTGGTCCAGCAGTAGTAGCAAGGGGACTACGTCCTCCATTCCCTCCTTCAGGCAATGGTGGGTTGCATACACAACCAGGACGTTCCCTTTCAGTCGATAACGTCGGACGTAGTCGACGTCAACTGAATGGGGATCAACCATTGAAAACGCCACTAAACCTTCCAGTCCCTAGACAAAAGCCTTCTGATGCCCCCGCAATTTAATGCGGGGAAGGACAGGGCTTAGGCCAGGGAAGTCACTGCTGTTCCTATAGGACCATTGGGAAAGCGTTCCCTGTACAAGGAAGGAAGGAATGCTGTGGAAGCCACATCCTGCCCGAAGGGAGGTAACATGTGGAGAATACACATATGAACTGGGCGGATGACCGGCAGTACAACATATGGAATGTCTTTGGGGTGGCTCCAGCCTATGATGGGGGAGACTCACCGGACAGTGACGGCGAAGACACGGGCTGGCCGCATGGAGCCGTACTGTGGAAAAATACACATATGGGATCACCATAGGGATCGCAACATATGGACCCAGCCTAACACAGGTTCCACAAGCTTATGGGCGTTCCACCACGTCTGATGTCGGAGGGGTGCGGAGGAACCCAACAGGGTTCGGTAAAGGGAACTCAACTGGAGCAGAAATGGCGCACGTATCCAGTCCGTAGGAAGGGAATGGCGCAGCAAGCCGACACTTGAAACCGGACTCACAGTGAAACTGGCTTCAAGAGAAGGGAGCCCACGGGAGCAGCGGTTCGACTATAGGTGTCGCCCAGCCCCCAAATCTAGAATATCTGTCAGCGAAGCACTCTGTGTCTACGCCTAGGCGGAGCACACACTCATTTAAGAGGAGCTCAACACCTAAGTGGACATGAGCATCTCGGAATTTTCACCAAGATGAAGGCAGCCACCATTCAGTGGGCCAACCTCGCTTGGAAACAGCCTTCCCTCTCTGCGGATTTCCTTAACAGATAAGAGCTGGTCTGAGGTTCTAAGGCTTGCGTTCTGTGCACGTAACCCACAATGAAGTGAACGGACAGAGAAAGCCAGGGCTGGGTCTGCCTCCTCCGGGGCAGCGCTTGCAGGCTCACCACCTGGTCCCAAAGGGAGAGGTAGGAACCTTGGGCACATATCCAGGCCAGGGTCTCAGTTTGTGAGAGTTAGCTGGCCCGAATTCCAGGCACAACTCGTTGACCGAAAGCAAACAAGTCCCTATCCTCTAGCAGAGACCACGCGAGCAGGAGAACTGTTAAAAAACAGAATTTTTAACTCACTGCCTGCAGTGGCTCAGGGGCGGTCTCTGAGTGCAGTAGCACCAGAGATAAGGCCCAAGAAGATAAAGAGGGGCGCAAGGCAATTCCCTTGCTCCCTCAGGAACCTGACGATCAGACGTGCTTCCCATGCTTCTGCATCATGATGTGCGTCAAGAAAACAGAGGCAACATCATTTTGAGGCTGGAGGAAACAGCCTACTCCAACCTATCTTGCAAGAAAGAGAGCACTGAATGACCGAACGCTCTCAGGATCTCCTAACGGAGAGAAGACTCACTCAGCGAATAGGTTCCACTTTCTTTGGCATAAGCACAACTTCCTATTTTAGGGGGTGTTTGCAGAAGTGATGGTAACTACCACATGTTCCTGTGGTAGCCACCTGAACCTCCGCGTCCAGTTAGGACCGGCCTGGAATCTCTCCAGGGGTCTGAACGCGGGTGCCATCATGCCCCATCCCTGAAATGTATTCAGGGGACGTCAGGAGGGTAGTCGAGGGGAGCTGGGTCTGGTTGGGCCAATAAGGGGCAACTATCAAGACCTGCTCCACTCCTGACCTAGCACAATAGGTGCAAGTGGCATGCGTGCACAAGACAGGAGCACTGCTCAACACTACATGTGAAGATCACTGAGCTTCAGGAGCAACTCTGCTCAACACCTTTGTGTGATGAAATTCACTGAGCTTCAGGAGCATTTCTGCTCAACATATGAGTGTGATGGAAATCACTGAACTGGAGCAGGCACCAAACGACAATGAATCATATAACCGCTTTCTTAGAAGGCTCACTGGGGAATGCATTTCTGCGGAGCCAGCTGAGAGCCAGTGTCTGTCTAAGGGTTGTCCGCTCAGACAGAAATAACACAACTGGCAGAGGGAGGACTCCGGAGAGGCAAACAGATGTAACTGTGCGGCCCCGAAGTGGTCCCTGCCCAGCTGGACCACCAGGGGATGGAGTCTCCACTCTCCCTGGCCATAGCTGTCGTGAGGCTCGTTGGCGGCACGATTGAGCAGGCCAGAAGAAATAGTGGAATAAAGCGCCTCAGAAGCTTATGACTCCAAGGTGACGGGCGAGTTGTGATGCGAACGAAGCTTAGCGCAACGGTCGCGATGTTCAGACCAGTACCAGCTCGCTGAGCAGCGGTGGCTCAAAGCGAGGTGAACTGCAACAACTCGAGGCATGATGACAATGCAGTCGGAGGTCGCCCAGGCCTCCGTCAAAGCACGCCCTTTGTACATGGTGTTAGTGGGCCTCGTTCTAGGAGAGGTTTGGCCTGGAGAAACGAAAGATATGATCACGGACTGAGGGTTTGGCGGCAGGCCGGGGTGATCTGTTGTCACACAGGGTGTGCCGCTCTGCCACGGTCACCTCGGGACTCGATCATGAAGCTAGTGCTGAAGCGGTCTTCATATGGAGGAAGCCAAGCGGCTGCGTCTTCCATATGCCCCAGGAGCCTCTGAAAGTTCTTTCAGTGGGACCCTTTCTCACTTCTATATAGCACCAGCCAAACACACTCTTTTCTTGAAGAGACATGTTGGACCGAGTCCTTCTCCAAACTGAAAAAGAGATATCCGTGGGCGAGATTACTCTCTTCCAGTTGACCTGAAGACCCATGGCTATGGAGCACTCGAAGGGTAGGACCTTGTACTGATACTTTGCACCTTCAAACGCAAGAACACAGAACGATCTGTGGAGCGGAGGGATCGAGATCTGAAGTACTGTCCGTCAGGTCGAACGCTGCAGGCCAACATTGGGGACGGAGCATTTGGAAATGCATCTGTGTTAGCAACTTGAACTGAGACTTTCGAAAAAGGGCAAGATGGCCATGACCCACCACTCTAGGGTACAATGAAATACGAGTGTATAGAAACCGATCTTCATATCGGCTGGAGGAAGAGGCAGTAGGACCTTCACCAGTAGGACTGCGACGTGCGCACACAGGACAGGAGCAATGCTCAATGAATATCACTAATCTTAGGAGCATCTTAGCTCAACACCTAGGTATGATTAATATCACTGAGCCAGGGCGGAAGGCAAGCGAAATGAATCGCAAGCCGAGTCTGATGGCAGACGTACCCGAGGTGGGGCAGCGAGGTGGAGGACAGGGAGGGACCCGGCTCGGAAGGCCCAGAGGCGGCCTGAAGCAGGGTCTAAGTGTGGTGCATGACACTTACCTGTCTCCAAGAGACGGCCAGGGATGCGTGAGAAGGCGGATGACCGGGTCCTCAAACCACACCCAGCTGCCGTGCTGGCGAAAAAGAGGGGGCTGAGGGGTGCAAGGCTTTACAGGGTCGCACACCGCCAGACTTGCCCTCTTGGGACCCAGGAACAGAGGAATTTGCTCTTTCTTTGAAGTGTGGGTACCGCTTGCTCCACTTCTTTTGGGAGTCTGCGGTGGAACAGACACACACACAAATGAAGACTCCACCCGGGGGAGGGAGTGGATCGGTGACCAACTCCAAGAGCATCCTCCTCCATCCCTGGACGGCCCGCTCCGGGCGTCCCTACTGCGGCCGGATCCATGCTGAGGCCTGGCTGGAGGCTGCTGCTGAGGCCCAGCGGGAGCGGCGGCCGGGGAATGCCCTCGGTGACGAGCAGGCGGAGGAACTGCCACCGGCGGTGGGGTAGAGGCAGCAGCGGGCCGCCGGGGCAGGATGTGCCAGGTGGCCTCCGTCTGCGCTTGGGCAGCAGAGAACTGTTGGACGCAGTTCTCCGCCGCGTCGCCGACCAGCCCAACCTGGGAAATTGGGGAGACCAGGAACCAAACCTTGTCCGCATCCGCATCCGCCATATCAACCAGGCTGAGCCAACGATTGCGCTCCTGGACCACTAAGGTGGACCACTAAGGTCTGGGCTACCCTCGTGCATGTCCATGGGTGCCCTGGCCTGACAGACCTGTAGCAGCGTCATGGCACGCAAGAGGAGGCGGCTTGCCCGTAGGCTTTGTAAACTCTGCCCGTCGGAACGGACGAGAACTCACAGGCCTTAGGGGGGACGAGGATTCCTCCAAAAGGCACCGGCCGCCAGACACAGGTGCACCTGTGTCGTGACAGACCTCTCCACTGGAGGGACAGCCTCGCAACCCTTCACCGCTGCTCCATCAAGGGTAGTGAAGGGGAAAAGCTATTTAGACAGTTTCTGGCTGAGAAAAGTGCCGTCCACAATCTGATAAGCTCTCCATGCACTTCGGCGCACTTCTCCATGCAAACCAGCGCGGCCCGCCCCGAGATCCCATTTCACCAACCGAGACTGAACGAGACACTCGAGTTCCACTCGAGTCCTCAGCCTCGGTGGCCCGTTTCAGCATAGCTGACATTTCTGGATCTGGCTTGGGCAATGTTACACCCCCAGAAGGAGATAACACAGCCGAGTCGTCATCTCCAGAGGCCAGCTCACCCTCCGATGCTGCTATCGACATCTTATTCTCTGGGGGAACCCCAACTGAAACAGCTGATCGGTCCATTACAGAGGGACCAGCACGCTCAACAGGAATTCCATCGGCTGTGGTGTGATGGAGGAGTGAGGAGCCCACAGGGAATGGTTTAATTTTTTAGCACCCAGCATGGTTATACTAATTAATGAGTTGTCAATTTCATTAATTAACAACACTCTGCAAACCAAGCACATTAAGTGAACCAACTGTCATAGCATGAACAAATGTGTTGGGATTATATTCAGTCTGTTCTAAAACCAGGAGCATTTGATGATATGAATCACTGAATCTAATGAGTATGTTCTGCCATTAGGTACATCACTGCCATAGGTAAATCAGCATAGGAAAAGATCTGTTGAAATGTGTGATTTTTTTAAATACAAGACTTTATACACTACTAAATAGAGATCAACCAATAAGATGAATACATGGCAACGATAAACAAGAGCTAAAGTCTTCCTACTTTTTTTTGCATTGTGAATGATGTAGTTTGTCACTCTCAAACAACTTATTTATTTGTATATATTGTAATATATTGCATTTTTTTTAATCAATGACTATATTCAATAGTCTTATTGTATTGTTGTTGTCACCTGTTCTTAATATTCAGTGACGTTAATGAGAGTTGAATGACTGATTATCTGTTCAGTTACTTGGATCATTATGCTAGAATGTGCAAACTAATTAGCATACTACTTCTCATTAAACCGTGCCTAAGTGCCGAGAGGAAGTGGTATTCAATTGAGAAAGTCAAGAATATGAATACTGTCATGCTTCTCAACAGTAATGGAGTTCCAAAAAGAAAGTGTACCTAATTTACAAGTTGAAACGTTATATCAAGTAATACCCGTAGGTAGTTTGAGTCCTATCCATAAAGTGTATTCTAGCACTGTAGTCTCAGTACAGATTTCCCAAAATATTTAGTGAAATGCTGTTGTTGGTTAAATTTAAACTTGAATTATGGTGTTTTGAGGTTCATTGGTTGTTTTTAGTGTAAAATGCCCAGAAGTTGAATGCTTTCATCATTGCTGAGATCCTCACTACATGTTCTTTAAATTGTTTGGCTTATTTTATGATGCATTTAGATACTGATAAGAGAACACTGTTATATGTTATATACATTTTACCATGTTTAAAAATCTTTCAGAATTTTTCACCCAAATTTAGAGAAAACATTTTTAAGATTATTTTTCCAAAACTCAATTACGTGAGTTTTTGCGTTTACATTTATGGATTTGCTGGACACTTTTGTTCAAACTAACTGTGCATTCAGATTATACATTTTATCAGCAACCTGTGTGTGATTTGTTGTCTTAAAGACAAAAGCCACTAGTAACTCTAAATAAAAGACTACTACTCCTTTGTAATGGCTGTGCTGTGTGTTTTTAGGAGGGCCGCAGCTGCTGCTTGTCATGGTGCGTTTTCTTGAAGCAATTTTTCTCTCTGCGATTCCTTTCTTCCTGGTCCTGGCAGATATTAAACTAACAATATCACTTCCAGCAATCCCAGGCCAAAAGGAAAAGCTGCAGACATTATCTCTTTTTTAAATACATTTCCGTTATCTTGCATTGGTAACAAGCCTGCACTTTCGTTCCTCATTGGGGTAGCCCGATGTCAAGAGAATAAATCCCCCAAACTGAGATTTTCTCTTAAAAGGATACATTTTCTGCCCAGTGTTTACTTAATCTTTTCATTCGGGCAAACATGCGCACTCGCTCTCTTTGCGCTGCAATAAAAGAATAAAAGATCTGACAACACGACAAACATGTATGTTGGAGTTTAGCGATGTTCATTGTGAAATTCTGCTTGAATGAAAGTGTCATTCATCCAGTCTGTCTTCTTTCACAAGGCTGTGTGTGCGATTTGCTGCTAAATCTGTGAGTGGAAGCTGCAATAAATCCAAACATGATTCTTGACCATATTGTCTGTGATCATGGTTGGTGAGGTCCGTGCAACCTCAATACAAAGTAAAATAATTAACATAATTTGGAATTAATATTAGGCATTTTTCACGTTTTAGCTTTTGAGAGAAGTTTTTTAAGCCACTTTTTTTTCACTGTTGGGCCAAACTGTTCTCTTTGCTTAACCGTTCCATGCCGTGCCCATTTGTTTCATTTTCCACTGTGGAACTGTTAACGGCCACTCTTTGGAATGTTATACAAATGCGTCAGTCGTTGCTTTGGTAACGTAACGGTTTACTGATGATATGAGATATAAATAGCAACCAAGTTATGGAGGATGATAAGATATTTCTTTTGATTTTATTATTAATTTGTGTTAACGTCTGTCAATTAGTCAGCTACAAAGAAACTGCTGTCCAAGCAACAGACAAGTGACCAATCATGAGTGGCGACATCACTGCACACATTATGTCAGCAGAGAACGGTTTGTAATCGTGCCGTGCCGTACCAGGCTCAATTGAAGTGGAAACATAACTGGAACAGTTCCTTAACGTTCCTAGAACTGTTCGCCACAATGGTGGAAAAGCGGCTTTAAGGTTTTACTAGTTTTTAGAATGTAAAGAAGTTGAAAACTACATAGCCACTGTCTCTTTTGCAGTGTTTTCGAATATAAAAATGGCTAAGAAAAAGTATTGTTCTTTGCAGTCTGTCTGTACAAATTTGCATTGTTGGAGCAATCTGAATCTGTGGTTTGTCTCACTTGCAACTGAATTGCTTCTCATAAAGTATCTAATGTGAAGAAAAATTACAAAGCACTCACTTAAACCATGCATTACCAGAAGTCCTATTAATGGTAAGTAATGTTCAATTTACTCTTATCAATACCTAATACCAAAAAAACCTAATTGCATTGATTTCCTGTGTGATGGAGCTATCATAGTTTGTTAAATGAAGTCCATGTGCCACCTGCAGGCACACCTATATTTTTTTGAGCAAAATATCAGTGCTTATCAGTTTAACCATTATTGTGCATTATAGTGTATTGGTGATTATTTACTAAAATTGTGTAGCAAATGACTATTTCAAGGGTGTGTATAAAAAGCAGACACACAAACACAACAAGGAGCCGCTAATCTACGCCATTAACATGCAGCAACACCACTGCTGGTTTCCCCTCAAAGCTGGCTATGAATAATGAAACATGATATTATGATGTATAAAATGACTTAAATGGAAATCAAAGATGTTTTATTCCAATTTGATGTCATTGCAAAAATTCAGGTTATTAAGGTTCATTTTAAAATCCCTAATCCAAGACCAAAATGTCTGACTGTAGATTTCCTGTATTTGATCAACTGTCTATCTATCTATCTATCATATATATATATATATATATATATATATATATATATATATATATATATATATCACCCTTGAGGTTTAACAAGCTGTATCAGAATGAGCCTTGGGAAAGAATTCTTAAGCAGTTCTGAGTTGTTCTGTTTTATATCTTACACTAGTGCTGTTATTACATTGTAATAACAACATTAAACACATATGGTGAATTGGTGAACTATGAGTAAGCAAGACATGACATGAATGATTTGATGCATGTCAACGCAGCGGTGTGATGAGGAGAGAAACATGAACACTGATTCTTTGACAAACAGTCAAAAGTGACAGACAACAGAAAACAAGAACTAATTTTCTCTCAAAGCAAACAACCAGCAACTCTGGAACTGCTGTCGGTGCCCTGTCTGAAGTGGTTTGCTTCTCTGTACCTGAGAGCTCCTTGATTTCTGTGTTATTGGACATTCAGCATTCTTATTGCCGAAACAATCTGTTTTGTTTTGTTTTGTTTTGTTTTTTAAATACAGTATTAACTTTCATTAATCGGGTCTAGCTACATTTTATTATTATTCAAAACGGCCAATATACTATCACATAGGAATTTCGGTCACTCTCACTACTATGTATAAACATTTAAATGACTCATCTGTAATGCACTTGTGCACATACATGTTTTTACATTGTACTTATTTTTAAAAAAACATGTAATTACAGCTGTAATTATTTTTTATGATTACATCTATAATTACACTGTTGACCATTTCCTTACACCTTAATCCACCCATAAATCTAACCATCTCACCAAACCTGTCCCTAACCTTAACCATATCATTATACGATCATTATTTTATAATCGAATATGAAGCAATTCAGTTCTGACAACAAAATTAATTTCTAAGTTTCAGATCAGGTAGAAATAGATCCTTAAGCTAATCATTTGTGCAGTTGGAATTATTGAATCTTCTTTTTCAGCCCATGAGTGGCAGAGGATTTGAAACTCGTACAAACACATTCCAATGGATAAATGCCATGTTATTTCTACCTCTGCAGTGCACACTGTCAAGACAAACCTAAGGGGGATGTGCAATTGCATTTTTCTTCCATCCTCCACTCTGGCAATCTTTCTGGGTCTAATTCAATAACTTGTGCCCTCTGTGGCGTTTACAGTGTGATTTAGAGTCATCTCGGTCGGTGACTGCAGTGTTCCAACCAAACTAACAATGGCCAGTGATACAGGAGAGAAAGGTCATCATCAATACCAGTTTGCTTTAGTTGCTGTGCTCATCTCTTCTTTGATCCTTCCCTTTCAAAACACCCAGGATCTACAGTTTGTGGAATGCTTTACTTAATGACTATTGATGCCTTCCCACCAATTTGCAAAGCTGCACAACAACAGGAATTTTGGGGGTTATAATGTTTTATAAATGGGCTATATTACAAGATAATAAGATTATAAGTAAATAATGTTGATTAATCTGATAATGGTCTTAACCTGTTAAGCTGCAACCCCACTTTTGAAAAATCCCCAGAAATGGCATACCCAAACTAAAACAGATACAGTTCATGAACCCTTTGTACTAAAAACACAAGTATGATCTCATTTGAAAGCTGACACCTGGTAGTTTATTGTAAATGTAGAATTAATTATTGTCATAATGAAAAAATAGTTATAAATAGCTTCAAAGTTTTGTAAAGTTATTAAAAATTTATTTATGAAATATCTTCATAAAAATAATATTCAAGTTGGCATTGTATTAATCTATGAATGCACTGCAGCTGAAGCCACATGTCTGACCATGTTATATTTAAAATCTGAAGATGACAAGTCTAAAACTCTGTATTTAGTTAAATGTTTTTCAAGATCATGTCATATGACTTTATTTTGATTAGACTCTAAAATGCAAACTGATGTTTATTGTCATGTTCTAAGCATCTATTCAGTCTATTGTCTCTATTGTTTTGTGGTGCAAACGAGCCCCATTCAGTCTCAGTCTCCCCTGCACACATGCACACCTCTCCTGCCTGGTTATGGCTCTAAATATGTTTTTCTTTTGTCTTCATTATAATTACTAATGACTGGCTATTCACACTGTCTCAATCCCTAATTTATTTTTTCAAAGTTCTCAGTTCACATTTGAAACTGTATCAAAAGACCTTCTTGAAAAAGAAACATTTCAGTAAGCATTCCTATTTAGAAAAATTCATAAAAATAACAGCTAGGTGGCAGGTGCACCCAGGGCTAGCTAGCATGTTAGCTTAGCACCCCATCAATACACGACAATTTATGAGATTAAAACCATGTTTGTTCTCCAAACTTACTTTATAGGGCAAGTTGAGTTTTAAATAACCTTCTGGGATCTGATTTGGCTTCAGATAAAAAAATCAGACAGAAAATATATTATTTTATAGTGTTCTGCACAATGATAAAGTCTATATCGATTAGCATTACATTATAAATATAATCTATTATTATGAAAATACCTGACATGGCTCGAAGAACACAGGTAATTCAAATATCATTGCAATCATGTTTATTGTCTTCAAAACGTCTTTATCTGCATGTTGCAGCGATCTCTGGAAGCTTTGTTTTTGTGTCAGGAACTTCCTGGGATGTCACATGATTATAGCACTTCTTCATGTGTTCCATATATGGACTGCATGTGCACACGGCGCCCTCAGGCTGCCAGTATGGATTGAAAACACAGTACATCAGAGTATCCAGCGCTCATAATGATTACATCGGCCCATTTGGGTATAAATTCAATAAATATTATTCCTGTCTATATAAATCTGATGTAAACCTATGAGAATCTATCAATATTTCTCCAAATCTGCACATTTTTGAGCTAAAAGCCCTGAGGGACGTTGTTTTGTCAAGCGCTGTCATGACGACCTCACAGGAGTTTTTTTTCTGAATGAGACCAGCTGACGCTCATAATTCATATTAAAGATATCGACTCAATTTGTGTCAGGAATTATGTAATCAAAAAATAAGACAAAACTGTCACTATACGTTTCTCAGAATACAATAGTGATCAAATACTGAAACTTGAGTCTTATATCTTTTTAATGATGTATAGTCTGTCAAGGTAATAACTTTAAATCTGATACTAACTTTGAACCATTTAAACAAAAAAACGCTTCAGTGCGCCGGCGCTCTGGCAACGGTTAACAGGTTAATACCTAAACCTGTCGTAGATGATCAATGTTGAATCATTGATGAATAATGGTACATACTAGACAGCACCAACACTTGTGTCTATACTTGTTTTTGTCCTGAATTTCATATTATGTTTGTTGTTCTTAGTTTTGTTGCTTAAAACACTTTAAGTGCCTGAAGAGGCCAGAGATGGGGATCTCCAGGTGATTGATTTGAGCAATAATCACAAAGCAAGATACTTATCATGATACTTGTGTCAACACAGAAATGCCAACAGAATGGGAAATTACTCTGACCAAGGTTTTTTTTTTTTAGTCTCTAGCTAAGCCAACTGAGCGGAACTTATGCCTCCCGACAAACATGGCAGTTATACATAAGATACACATGTTTTTCTTTTGGCCTGATTTAGAGGGAAATAATATCAGTGTTTGCTTTGCCATGGTGACAGTCAACTGTGATGATAGAGGCTGAATTTACTGTAGGGAGACAAGGCATGAAAAGACTCACAACCACTTCAGGGCGGGTATAACTTGGGCAGCTGTGTTGCCTAGCACCATCAGAAACACAGTCTTTACTGTGACAATGGAGTTTTTGGTCAGGAAGCACCAACCAACCTACCTGGGTACACAGGCCTGAGACTCAGACTCAGGGGCTTCCGGGGCAGGACAGCAGAACTGGTGTAGAACGGTCTGGTTTCTGAAAGAAAGAAAAGAGATAGGAAAATGTTCACGCTAAAGAGAAATGGCTTTTCCCCAAACTAGCTCTTGTTCATTATAAAGTAGAATGAAAGTGGGTCAATACAGAAGCAGTGAGGGACTGAACTACCAGACCTTTTGTCAATACCTCAATTCTCAACAAGGAAATTGTGGGATGGAAACTGTATGATATATTGTTGAGGTGCTGAAAGTTAGGTGGATGCTGTTTTCAACAAATTGAACCAATCATATTAGAGGAAAATTATGTAATGATCATGAGTAATTGTTTTAACTGTGCTATGCATCTCTATCCTATATAAACTGCTGTATTCTTCTTTGCTGGTGAGGTTCTCTGTGATTGTTATGAGAACTCCTGGCCGATTAAAGCATATTCAATGGCATTTGCTGGAGTCTGTCTGTTTTTTTGCTGCGCAGCAAGTTAGTGGAGCACCTTATTTCCCAAGTGATATATAGTGTTCATAGGGCACGAGATTAGGAGACATCCCAAGTAAATTTAAGTCAGGTGCGTAGGGCAAGGTCTACCACATTTGCATTAAGTATCATATTTAGCTGCTAGTTATGCTAATTCAAGTGGGTTTACATATCATTTGAATCAACATAGGCTTGTTCCTCTGTCTGCATTTTTTTGCAAGACTCCAAAAAAATACCTATGGCGCTTTTCCACTGCATGGTACAGCTCGGTTCGGCTCGCTTCGCTTTTCCACTGCGTGGTACGACTCGGCTCGGCACGGGTCGGTTCGCTTTAGCTCGGTTGCTTTTCCACTGCAGTTAGTATCGCTTCTAAGTGGGTGGGATTATGACTGATCGTTATAGTTTATCCGCTCTTCGGCAGCCAACGAGAGGAACGTCTGCACTTCGTCCACTGACCACAATACAGCCTTTTCTTTTTTGGAAGTTTTTTTTCTTCAAGCAAGTCAAGCAAGTAGTTTTAAAACAGGTGCTACAGCGGTGGCTGTTACTGGCTATTTAAATCTAGCGGGTTTGATGTCTCGCAAATACAATGACGCTGGTAGTGACGATTCTGTCTGTCTGTCTGACCAATTAGTGATCTGCAGTGTTTTCACGTCACATTTTAGTATCGGTACGGTACGCTTGGAACCTCAAAAGAGGTGGTACCATTTAAAGCGGTACCACCGGTGGTACCAGTGGAAAAGCGCCAAAGCGTGCCGTACTGAACCGAACCGTACCGTACCATGCAGTGGAAAAGCACCTCTATATATGCAATTAACTACAATTTCTGACTTGATTAAACACTAGTGTCAGAAAAACACCAGCAACTTTTATTCCATTTCACACAAATTATGGTGACATACAGTAGACAGATTATTTTTGCTAATTTGTTCCTTGCACAATACTGTGTTCTCTCCTTAAAATACTTTTTTATCATAGTGAATGATTTGTAAACAAATGCATTTTCACATTTGCAACACATGATCAGCTCCATATGTATGGCTTTTGTAACATAGTAAACTTGCTCAGTAGCTCACCTAGTACAGCATTGCAATTGTAGTGCAGAGCACTAGTATGATAGCCTGATAAGCCAGAACCATATCAATATGTTGGGTCTGGGAACACACCCTTGGCAGGGCTCAATCCGAGGGGTGGAATAAACAGTTGTCTTTCAAATTCCCTCTGCACGCAATAGGATAGCGCTACAACCAACCAGAGCAACGAAGAAGGTGAAGTAGTCAGAGCGACAGACTTCAGTGCCTTTCTTTGTTCTTTTCTCAATGAAAAGCTTCAGTCGCGGCCAAAGCCGATTCGAAAGACCGCTATTCGCCAGCAGCAGCAGCCATCTTCTTTGTTTTCAAGTAGCAGGGAATTCACGCGGAACTGTCGCAAATCTGCCGTCATTATGTTAAGCCCGCCCACCGACTCTATACACGTTGTGATTGGCCTGACTAGAGTTTGTTTTTTCCAGCTTGCAAGCCAACGGAGAGTTGCTAGACGACACTGGCTGCGAAATAAAATTTGCTGCCACTAGGATGCATCTAGATTTCTAGGCTACTAGTATAATAAATAAAAGTGATAAAAGACTTGTAGAAGCAAGCTAAAATGGCATGGATACTTCAAACAATGCATTTGCATATCATGTTTGCTCTCTTTGACACTATAGGTTTGGTTTAGGGTAGGGCTTTGAAATAATCAAAATGTCAATATATATTTTGTGTTACTTTGTCTCTAAGTTATATGTAGCTGATACACATGATCAGAGGCTCTAGTTAATTTTAAAATAATAGTATTCAATACAAAATTGTCATATTCCAAAGTAGAATATTGAACACAATGTAATCATCTGATTGCAGACTATACTTAGTGGTGTACTGCGACACAAATAGGCTTGAAGCTGACCTAGAACAGCTGCACACAAGGATACTAGCGCATCAGTCTTCACACTGTCAAATTTGACTGTCCTCTCATGTTTTCTCATGTGAATGAACAAACATGGTTTTAAACATTTTTCAAAAGTACTTATTTCTATCTGTAAATCTGTGTAAAATATTCTGCATTAAAATGACTGAGTTCATCTTTAAAATGTAGACATTCTCCTGTAACATTGATCCTAAAATATAGATAATAGTGTTAAATCAATATTATGCATTTTGTATTATCACAAAGGTAGTTCATACAGACAGGAAACTGAAAGGGACCTGAGATTGTGATTCCCCAGTTTTCGTGACAAGTTTACCAGAACATTAAACATCATCTGCTGAGCTAACTGCTGTCTGTCTGTCATTTTCCTGAATTTTGCACAAAACAGAATCTTAACAATAAAACATCATGGGCAACAATAAAGTTTAATGAGCAAACACAGATGCAATAATGCAGGGGATAATAGTAGAGAGGGTCTATAAAAACACAATAGCAAAATGGTGATTTTTTGGATGTGTTTCTTTTTTTGGAAACCTGATTGATATGCATTACTATTTATAACATTACATAACATTCAATAGTACCGTAGTTAAAACAGGAGTTTACAATTTCAACGGTGGCTGAATATGGGTATTTGATGACCAGTGTTTTCACTCTACAATTATTATTTTGATTATTGATTGCATAATGATGGTGTCTTGAGATCATTCTAGAAAGGTTTCTTTAAAGAAATAAAGAAAGAAAGAACGAAAGAAAGAAAGAAAGAAAGAAAGAAAGAAAGAAAGAAAGAAAGAAAGAAAGAAAGAAAGAAAGAAAGAAAGAAAGAAAGAAAGAAAGAAAGAAAGAAAGAAAGAAAGAAAGAAGGGTTGGTGGCTTGGCTTGGCTTGGCCGTTAACATGCCTAAATCTGTGCCCTGGTACTTTTGCTGAAGATTTGTGTTCTATTCTGGCTTGCGTCATGTCCCTTTCCAATTTCACAGAGTTATGTCTCAAAAATTGACTTTTAACCCTTCAATGCATTAATGTTTCGCCAATCATTATAACATATTCGGATCTTTAGTGACCTGTATCTATATCTAACACGGATGGATCGCTACCCACCGCAATAGTATAAAACTCTCTTGATATTTTATTATAAATTACAAGAGAGTAATATAAAGCATGTCATTACATTTTGGAACTTGGATGGTTAAATTTGAGCAGAGGCTTTTTACCATCATTGCTGTCATCGCCAGAGCTCATTTCCCCAGTACATCCAACATCAGGCTCTTATTTGACATCTCAACAATATTCTCAAAAGCATAATTTAACATCTTCAAAATCAATATTTTGATCGCTCACACCATCATTGTGTGTCATTGTGTGCCCACTCAGACTGCTTACTGCTTTAATCTCAAGATATGAGGGTGCCATCATAAACAACATGTCCATGAACACCACCTCATCCACACCAAAGCCTCTGCCTCCTTTTTTCCCCTTTAGTGCAGCTGGTCCTCTAGTCCGTCAGAGCAGATAAAAGAGGATTTGGCACAAAGAGGGTACGTAGTATTACTCAGGATGTCATATGGCTAAGTTAATAAAAGTTATGCTGTTATTTTAGCTCTACGTACTTTAGACATGTAGGGGGCAGAAACCCATTTGCTAAGACAGATCATCTCTCTTCCTCCTTCAACCTCTATTTCAACCCTTTAACTCTTCTCTGCAATTACTTGAAGAGTGATTCAGAGTGATTCATTCGTGTCCCTGTTGGAGAAGTACTACTGGATTTAATGTCAACTCAAGGATATAGCAGCAGGAGGTCTTCAGGGAATGGAACCATCTCCCTACTAGACTAGACGCCAGAAACTATTCTGATATTAAGTGCCGTTTTAGGTAGCACTTTATTTTACAGTCATTGTTACACATTACTATAGTAATTACTATAAATTATGCATAATTACATGCAACTAACCCTAAACCAATCCAAACCCTAATCATAACCCTATACTGTTAAAAATTGCTGTAAAAATACAGCCAATTTCCAACAGTAAAATACTGTTATTTCAATAAACAGTTTAATCCTGTAAATTTGCAGTCTATGTTCCATAAATTAATTACTTGCGGTAAATTTACAGCATTTATGTGTAAACCAGTTTGTTCCTGGAAAAAACAGTCTTGGACTGTAAAAAATAGCACGTGGGGGCGGAGCATCTTCAACGCGGTCTATTTTCGAACAGAAAGCAGAATTGTTTCGCAACACTCCTCTAGGCTGTCTTAAAGAAGGACACTGTTCAAGGTAAGTTTGTTTCTTTGCTGTTATTCTATTATGTTACTCCCAACCTGTAAAATCGTCTTTTTCACGGGGTATTTTTGACTGTGCTTAAGTTAGGCTACTGAGCGCGAATCGCGTTTTGCAGACAGAGCTCTCAACGGTTGAGGGCTTTCGTCTGCTAATAAATGCTCTCTGAGCTCCGATTACATCTATGTGATTATTACTGCGACTTCTTTGCTTGGTTAAAGTTAAGTTACCATTTAGAAATTAGTTGGGCTTTCTTTTGTAGTAGGCTAGCCTAACCCTTAACTTGATTTACATGAATTTGTGATTCAGTAATGTTACACGATGCAAATCTTACCAGATGCATCAATTCGAATAATATCAGGCACATAAGATGGAGAATAATTACAAAACTACTCGAAATATCCAGATCCATTGTAGTAATTAAAATGTAGTGGTCAATTTGTTTAGTTTCCATGCAAATAATGTAAAGCTGTTAAAATTCCCAAAGCAAAACAGATATGTATTTTTTTCGATTTAGTGGTGCAAGTACCTGCGTTTTTGTGAGATTCACATGTAGGCCTAACGTATAGTATTAAGTCAAAGAGGTTGTTTTTGAAAGACGAGGCAGAGACGGATATTCTTGACGGCGCAAAACACGTTTTTGCAGAGTCAGACCGTTCTCAACAGCTGAGGCATTTCACTATTCAATGTTCTCCGTGCTCTGACGTCGAATTTCTTTGCTTGTTAAAGATTTCGAAATAATTATTTTCTTCTTTTTGTCCTAGGAGTCATTCACTTGATGTAAATGTTTTACTGAGACAGCTTGCCCTAATCTTTGGTGAGTTTCACGCCATGTATACTTGCAAACTTTGTGCACAATCATGCATTATCATTTGTCCATTTGTTATTCGAGAAGTAACAGAAGCAAGGGTCACTGACACTTAGCATTAGCTTCACAATTCACTTACTTCACATTACCATTTCCCTGGTGTACAGTCTTATGACAGTAGATCAGAAGTAATGATTTATAGTTCATTTAGTATTTACATTTTTTTGTTTTTTCTTACACAAAAATAAAATGAGTTAAAAATATTAATATTTTTATTACACACATCTATTGTTTGGCTTCAGATTCAGAAGACATTCATTCATCCACTGGGGTCGTTGTGTTGTTTTTTAAGTGTCAAAATAATTAGTTAACTAAGATTAGTTAAGTACATTAACATGATCATTTTATGTCTCTTTTAAAAGGGTTCGCTGAGTATGTGATCACTGGTTTTTGCAATGTGCTTTATTTTACCACTAAGATTTTCTTAATTTTCTTTCCTCTCAGACCTGGATTTCCTCTCAGACCAGATGTGGGACGTGTTGGCTGTTTTTTGCCTCTTCCTACGTTTTTTTCACCCATTGGTTCTAGTGATTATGTCCTCTCAGATCCGGACTTCCTCTCAGGCCAGATCTTTCAAAAGCAGGTTTGGGATGTTTTAGCAGTTTTTTTTTTTGCCTCTATCAAGGATTTTTCATCCATTGGTTCTCAATGTTTTCCTCTCAGACCCAGACTTCCTCTCTGGCCTGGTTGCTGATGTGACATGTTGGCTGGTTTTAGTTTTTTGTTTGTTCAGGGGTTTATTTGCCTCTTTGTAAGGTTTTTGTTTTTGCCTACTGGTTCCTCTCATTGAATTTTAAAATGTATTTTCTGTGACTTTTTTCCCTTAAATACTGTTAATGTATTGTTAAAACCTGTTACCTGTTTTAAATAAATGGCAAACAATGTACTGTACCATAATCTATTTTGTCTTTATTTTTTCCATTTACTGAAAATTTTTGACTTTGTGAAGTTACAGCACAGCCGTAAAATTAAAAACTGTAAAATTACGGTACAGGGCTGGAACCACAGCTGCCAGTCCTTTACCGTGAAATTACAGCATTGTTGAAACCGTAAAATTACGGTAAAGGGCTGGCACCACAGCTGCCAGTACTTTACTGTGAAATTACAGCATTGTTGAAACTGTAAAATTACGGTAAAGCGCTGGAACCTCAGCTGCCAGTACTTTACTGTGAAATTACAGCATTGTTGAAACTGTAAAATTACGGTAAAGCGCTGGAACCACAGCTGCCAGTACTTTACTGTAAATATACGGGTGAATTTTTTACAGTGATCTATTGTAGTTAATATTTACTCAGCACAAATACTTACTTAATATTACTCAGTACTTAAATGTATAATTACAGTGTAATAAAGACACTTTAAAATAAAGTGTAACCCTTTATATTAAGGTGTCTGTGTTACATAATTACATAAGTACTGAGTAATCAACAACATGTACATTCAATATTATAGGATTAGGATTTAGGGTTAACCGCATGTCATTACGCATAATTTATAGTTATTATTATAGTAACTACATGTAACGTGTAACAAGCACACTGTAAAATTAAGTGTTACCTTATTATCCCAAAGGGAGATATATTTGGAACAACTCCAATTTTCTAGTTTCTATTGAAATGTATCTCAATGTACTTTGAAATCAGAGCAAAGACAAATAAACAATTGGCAAAATTCAAGGAATCAGGCAATCACTGTTTAACAAAACATAATCCTTTATTATTATTTTTTTACCAAACTTACTCACACTACTCCAGAAGTTTTTTCACATTTTTTTTTTTTTTGCGCTTGTAAATTGCTTTGCTTTTACCCTTCTATCCAGTTCATCCAGCTCCATGAGGTTTAAGTCTGAAGACTCTACTATCCATTCTATGATTTGAGGCCTTCATGTCTTCTGATGTAGTTCTGCCATAGCCTGGAGGTATGTTTTGGGTCATTATCTTGCTGCAAGATGAACTCTGGACCAACTATGTCAGAAATGGCACTGCAAAATGCTATGCTAGTGATTTTGTTTCATGCTGCCACTCACTCTGTGCAAGTTGCTGACTCTGGATCCAACAAAAGCCCAAGACCATCCCGCTTTCTCCACCATTTTTGACAATTGGTGTCACAAAATGAATAATCTTTGTATTTGTTGGTGTACAAAAAGCCAATCCAAGTTGTTGGAACATAATCTTTCTATACGTAATTAGTCACATGACATTTGCAACTCAGCTGATTGACTCAAATAACATACTTGCTATGCCAACTGAGCAACTATTGATAGGAATGGGAAAGTAAACAAACATGACATCTTGCACCAGCCACCTGGGTTTATAACAACCACATTTAAAAATCCAAAGTTTTTAGCTTGGGAAGTAACATTCCTCTACAGTGAACCCTTCCCGTACAGTCCCTTTCATGTTGGTACATTATAGAGTAATGGGTACAAAGAAAAAGCATAATGATACATAAGGCTGCCAATGTTAATGTTAATTCAGCATGATTATTACAATAAATATAGCACAGTGGCTACCAAGTGGCGGAGGGGATGAAAGTGTGTCTGCTAATTAATTACTATTGTTAATGATCCTACTAATTGTGTTTTTGTTAACAAGTGTGACTTGACACTGGATTGTTAATAGGTTATGGACAATAGGCCTCAAAAGGGAGCAGATTACTAGAGCCAGACTTACTGCTGTTGACACGGATAATGACTTTTTGAATAGAGGTGACATAAAGCGTGGATTTGGTCAATATGCTCAGGGAAATAAAAGCTGTGTAAATAGAACTTAAGCAAGTATTAAAATCAATGACCTTGAAAAACACACCTGGCTGTTATTTAACAATTCAAAAGGATACCCAAGGTATGCTTGAAAGAAATAAACATCAACTTTCGACAGGATGATTATGTTTAAAACGTAAAGACATGCTTGAATTGATCAAGAGCGCTGTAATCTGATTCAGAATAAAATTATATATTTCAAAGGACCCTCTACTCATTCGCTGCCCAAGGGCTATGAAAAGATGAAAGTCATGTTTCTGACAGCAGAGGAAGAAATGCATCATTTTAAAATGCATAAACACAACATTAGATCCAAGTTTGTACAGTAGAGGTTTTATCACTTTAAAGTTTGAATTGTGTTTGTTTGAGCGAAATGCAATATGTTTTCATGTTTCAAAAACACTGAATGCCCCTCAAGTGCCCCAGGCAATTTCTGCTATACCATATCTTATTTTTTCTTCCATTTGTACTCAAAGTAAATAAATAAATAAATAGTGTTCATTTGGGAAAATTATTTGGTTTATTAGTTTGATGACAGGGTACTCATTAAATTATTGTTTTACAAAATTTAATTTAATTTTAAATTTAATTTAATTTACAAAAAAAAGTATTACATTATAGTATTTAATGCTAGAAATTCAATACAAAACATAAATGTGATTTTTTGAGGCTATATATATATATATATATATATATATATATATATATATATATATATATATATGAGCAATATCACACAAGTAGAGTGCGATGAGAACAAGGCTATGATTCGGCCGTAGACACTAGGCCTCAGACCGAGTGCCATGGGTAATAAGCGTGCGCATATACAACCATATCGCACGGCTACGAGTTTGATATTGCGTTTATACAACTGATCGATGGCCCACGTGCTACATGTAAAGTAGTCTACTACTGAGTGTATGTACTGGAGTGTTTATACTATATACTTAAATACAGTTAAAAAGTATCCTTTTATCAAACTAATAAGTGGACCAATTAAGTCAAGAATTACTGAAATACTTTATACTACTAGTACATTGATAGTAGTATACTTATATGTATACTTGTAAAATATACTTGGACTTTATACTTAAGTTTATAAAATGAACTTGTAATATGAAGTATAATACTTTTTTTGTTAGGGAAATGCTTAACAATGCCCAAGAAAACACCAGTAACACCCAAACAACCAAATAGCAACATGCTACAACCACTGAGATCACTTTAGCAACCACATTGTGCACAATGCATTGGCAACACCCACCCAGTTTTGCACTAGCATTCACCACTCATTTTCTTGTCAAAATATAAAAGTGCATTAATATACAACTTATTATGAGTCATTTGGTAATGTCAGGCACTAAAAGCATCCAAATTACTTCTATAATATATTTTCCTATATATCTTTTAAGAAAGGCATTCACTCTAAAAGCTCATTTTCGACATACACATCTCTGTGATGAGGTCATCGCCTTGTGAGCTCATCGCAATACAGCAGACATAATGACCATAAAGGCAAACATTAGTATTCCAGGTTGAACCAAGATTACACATACACATAGACAAGACACAATTACAAGAGTACACAGAGAGCACAATATCTGATCTCCAAAACATTCTGTCCCGCCTTCAAAAGGTTAAACATCTATTTCCTCACAGAATAAATGTATAAAGCTCCAGCTGGTTAGTACAAATTCTTCAAAACCTTAATCTTCCCACAGCTCCATATGTCATGTCTTTGTGTATTCATTCTTTGCTGACGAATCATTCTTTGAATGAACCAGGTGAACTAGGGTATAAAGTGGACTCAAAATTATCCCAAAAACATTCACTAATATTTAAATTAATTATCCAATGCTATATTGAGAGCTATTTGTCAATGTAAGTGATTATTAAAACATCTTAACAACATATGTATTGTAATGACATTGTAATAACATCATTGTAATCTCGTAATAACACAATTTTCAAGAAGAACCAATTTGCAGCAATGATTTAGGGTGCTTTCACACTGGCATTTTAGTTCGGAACGGGGCCCAGTTCGCATGAAAAATTGCTAATGTGAACACTGTCATGTGGACCCGGGTGCGCACTGGGGTACCGAATCCGAGACTACCTGGACTACCACCTGTCTGAGTTCGGTTGCTCCTGAACTGTGCTGCGGTTCGCGTGTATGTGAAAGCAACACGGACCCGGGTGCGCACTTGTTCAGGAAGAAAAGTATCCTGCGCATGCGTATGTATTTTGTTAAATAACAAATAACAAATTGTGAGTAGATCAATGTAGAATGATGCTGTTAAAAGGAGTTAATTTGAGTCGATTTGAATATGTGGATCAATATGCAGTTAACAGATAGTTTGCAAAACCTGAATAAAATGGAAAGAATTTAATTAATTGAGTTGAAATAAGAGAAAGTTAGAGAGAGCCAGATTGTGTTGAATTAGCTTTGGCCTTTCTCTCTTGTTCATGCTTACTATGTTTAGTCTGCATTTGCATGGCACTTACAGATTGGTTGAGTATTTTACATGGTAACTACAGGGCAAGTTTGGAAAATCACAGAGTCATCTTGTGAAGGCCTCTTGTTTCAAATCAGTCTCCACTGTTGTGGAAAATTATTACTATTTTTTTGTTTTTGGCTTCACTTTGATTGACTATAATAGGAATCCAATTATTAAGCTATGCCATAAGTTACTTCAGATCACCAAAGAAGTGAGACCTATCAAGATGACATTTACATTGTGTCCTAACCAGACACATTGCGACAAGTAATTTGTCTCGCCCACAATGATCAAGGACACATTGACATCCAATAAGAATATATTGATATTTAATACAGAGGATTGTAAACAAAATTGAGAATAAATTAATGCATTATACAAAACATATTTGTTATATGGAGCCTATAGATAGAATAGAGTTATAATTATCAGTTAGTTTTAGTGAGCATCTGGATAATCCAAATACAGATACAGATAAAGATAATTTTGTCACTGTAACAAATGCAAATACATTTACAGATAATGACTAAAGTTCTGTAACATTCTGTAAAAAAATAAAAAATAAAAATAAAATAAGAATAGTCCAATTTAATTCCATGGTGACTTTAATGGAAACGTTAGTAAAAATGTTCTTAGAACATATATTTGTTAGGTGGGATACTACTTGTGACCCACTGGATTTCACATGACAAACAGCCCAACCAAACAAACAGAAAAAATAGACGTCAGACTCTAGCCTGAAAACGTTCTTAAAGTACCATCTGCCGCAGCTCACATTCTCAGCTGAATTTGTCCTGTTGAACAGAATATGATGCATAAATCATGTTACTCTGTCCATAAGGTGGATTAATCGTTAAATATAGGCAAGAATAGCATCCGGATAGTCCTGTGGGGATCAGCTTTTAAAAATAGACTTAGCCCCATCTCTCAAATTCACAAACGTACAAACACATACACTCATTCAGTATTAAAGCACTAAGCCTCCTTGAAAGGTTTGCATCAGCAGGAAGGCTAAAGCAGTCTCGCAAGGTTCTGCATTCTCCCCACAACACAAGCAAAACAGGGCATGGGGTGAGAAAGGAACTTAAGGAGTTAGGACGTTAATACTTTAAGAATTCAGGAGATGTTTTAAGCAGCAAACCAAAATTTTGCGTCTTTACACCACTGTGCAGTGACGTAGGTTTTCTAAGCACAGTTTGGAAACCATCTTCTTAAAGCGAACACATAAACACTTCCTGTATGTTTCTAGATCATATTTTATTGCTTTTAAAACTGCATTCCTATCAACTAAACATAGGCCCTGATTCTAAACCCAACTCTACCACTAAAATCAGCAGGTAAATAAACATTTTAGACTTGTGTAAGACCAATTTTGAAACAAAACAAAGAAAGTATTAAAACCACATTAAAACATTTATTCTGAAAACATTTTTATAAAGTCACATTGTAATATATAAAGTCACATATATTGTAATGAGTTGGTGTAGTGAGCAACGAGGAATACTAAAGTCTTTAATTATAAACACAGGAGATTGTTAGGAGAACACAGTAACGCAAAAACTGACAGTGTACTGAACTGAACAGGGAGTATATATGCAGGAGATAAAAAGGAACTAAATAACATACGGCTGCTGATAAGTAATAATAAGAATAAGAAAAAGAAACCAGGGTTGTGGACTCGAGTCGCATGACTTGGACTTGACTTGGACTCGAGTCCCAAATTTGATGACTTGCGACTCGACTTGACATAATCAAAGATGACTTGCGACTCGACTTAGACTTAGACAACAATGACTCGCGACTTGACTCGGACTTGAGCCCTGTGACTTGGAAAGACTTGACCTACCTTCTAAAACCACAGATCAGAGTTGTAATAATCACTGTAGTATAGCACTGTATCATTGACGCATGATCACAGCGCTGATTAGCGCTGCTTTCGCACGTTTGGCACTGAGCCAGAGAGCGCGCGTTCAGCAGCGCTTGTCAGTTGTCATTTATCACACGTTCAGACAGTTTTCAACCAATTAATGTTTTTTTCTTTTCTTTTTCAGGCATTTAAATACACAAGTACTAGCGAATCATTTATAATTTGAGAAAAAGCAAACAAACTGATGTCTAAGTTAGCGGAAATAAATAGGCTACTAAACCTTTCAAATATAATTTTGAGACATGTTTTTTTTTCCCCACAACAAACGCACATTTTAGCCTATAGGTAACTATAAAGTCTTCTCCTTGTTCACCAGCCACTCACTTTCATGTCTTTCGGGAGAAATGGATGGATTTATGTTTTATAGGCTAAATGACAGGCACGTAGCCCCAAAAAGTGTCACGTGACGCTTGATACGCCGCCGTGGAAATAGGAATGTTCTACAATTACTGTCGCGTTAACAAAATAATTTAACCAGGGACTCAATATTTTAAACTTAATGTGTAACAAATCACGATTAATTTTCCCAATGAACAGTTACTTTTATTTTTAAATCTGCATTGGCACATTCTCTCTCACACACATACAAAATGTGTAGCAGTTATTTCTATTAAATGATTTTGCCTTTGTTACTGGGTTACCAATATTTTTTTTTTTTTCACTGCCTTTTCCTTTTTTTGTCACAGGTAAGAAAATCCTTAAATTGAACTGAGATAGATGGGTGCCCTTAGTGAAAATTTTATCGCAATAAATATGAAATTAAACAAGTCATGAACATATTTTAAAAGCCTTCCTGATATAAATTATGTACATTTAATTTTTCTATAGTAATTAACACTGAGACACTAATTTGTGCAAAAAGCACTAATGACTTGTTTAAGACTTGAAGCTTAAACTCGAGGACTTGCAACTTGACTTGGACTTGCCTGTCTTGACTCGGGACTTGACTTGGGACTTGTCTGTCTTGACTTGGGACTTGACTTGGGACTTGAATGCAAAGACTCGAGACTTACTTGGGACTTGCAAAACAATGACTTGGTCCCACCTCTGAAAGAAACTAACAGGGACATGATCAGAAACCAAGGAAACCAAAACTAAACAGAGCAGGGAAACAGGAACTAAGGGAAACAGAACAGCATATCAAAATACATGTAAGAGTCCATAGAACTAAACATAACCGTAACATATTTGACACTGTAATCTATAAAGTGCAATATAATGGTTCAATTCTGAATAGCAAATGCAAAAATAATAAAGACACAATCATGAGTATAAAGCCACAATCTTGAGTAAAAATGATGCAAATGTTACAAAAATGATGCAAATGTGTCATATATAATCCACAATTGTGAGAATTAAAGTTGCAGTAGGGAGTTTTGAGAAAATGTTGACTTAGCCTGAAAATTTGAACAAGCACAACTTCCAGGTCCAACCCCCTAGCACTCTGCTGCACTACAGCCCTCCCTCCACAGCTCCTCCCCCACAGCGGAGCCTGCCGTGAACGCGCAGACTAGTAAACAGGACCACCGATGACGGCAGATTATAAACAGTTATGGAACATTCACTAATAGGGACGAAACATCAACAATATGCTTTACATTGACTATGGCCTGCCCATACTTTGACTACAAACTTGGTCCTCAAATCATTATGTATTTTGCAATACATGTAACTTTATAACGTTGCACTCTTTCTATAAGTTATAAATAGCTAGTAAGATAACGTTAAAGGATTAGTTCACTTTTAAAAAAAACTTTTGCTGATAATTTACTCACCCCCATGTCATCCAAGATGTCCATGTCTTTCTTTCTTCAGTCGAAAAGAAATTAAGGTTTTTGATGAAAACATTCCAGGCTTTTTCTCCATATAATGGACTTCAATAGGACACAAACGTTTCAAGGACCAAATGACAGTTTCAGTGCAGCTTCAAAGGGCTTTAAACGATGAATAAGGGTCTTATCTAGCGAATCGATCGGTCATTTCAAAAATAAATAAAAAACTTTAAGTTTTATAAGCACGAATGCTCGCCTTGCTCTGTTCTGTGATGCACGTTTGTGACTCTCCTGTTTGAACTCGTTCATCAAAATGAGCAAATCTTTTTCGAATCATTTCGTTCGTTGAATCAACGAAATGACTCCGAAAAAGACTCGTTCGAAATGAACGAATCTTTTTGCGAGTCATTTCGTTCGTTGAATGAACGAAATGACTCGAAAAAAGATTCGTTCATTTGGATGAACGAGTTCGAACAGGAGAGTCACGAACGACGGTACGCGCTCGCGCTGTGCAAGAGAGGGGTGATCAGCGCGTACACGAGCGTGATTGACACTGCTAAGACATTCCTCCTGGCTCTGATTGGTTGTTTCTGACCGGGAGCGGTGTATTTCTGCAAATGGCAATAGGACCACAGGGAGGAGCCAGAGGAGCTCGATTTTTTCCAAAGATTATCTGTCTCATATTCTACTGTGCGGACACAATGACAGTTTTAACAAATATTTGTTTACAAAAGCTACCTACTGGAGCTTTAAAGTGTACAAAATAAAATAACTGATTCACAAAAATGAATCAGTCCATTCCTTATTAATCATCCTCTTTTTGTATTTATCTTATTCTAAATTAGAATAAGAAATTAAACAAGTAGAGTTTTACCAGAGACCTTCCCTGTCTTAACAATTTCATACTTAGATCTACTACTACTCTGGTGTTCAAAAGCGATTCACATATGAATCAGAAAACAACCTACTGGCATCTTTAAAATGCAAAAACAACACAGAATCCCTAAAACTAAGCTGATCGGGTGATGGGAATGTTGTGCCAGGACCCCACAAAGATGTTGATCCATGCACATGTCCTACTTGGCGAAATAACACTAAGCCCTAAGCACTACATTCACAAAAGACCAGAACACCCACATAGACTGAGACCAACCACATGCAATATCGACACAAGGCAAATTATGATGTTATGGTTGTGGATGCGTGGGTTTCCTATTGATGCCACTAGTTCACCCTTCTGTCAAGCATGCGGGATGCACACAGCTCATTACGTTTGTCTGTCGCTTCTATTTATTCCTGCTAACAGCTTTGAGACTACAGAATTCAGGCTGATTATGAGCATTCAGCCTTTGGTGCAAAACAATAACAACAACTTTCAGCCAAGAGAGGTTGGAGTTGGAACATTGTGGTAACAAGATAAACGCTAATGAAAATTGTGATGTTGACACATTGTGATGTTTTTTTTTTTTTTTTTTTATTAACCCGTACTAAGTTGAATAATTCCACCAACGATGTTTAAGAAAAAGAAAAATGTAGAAAGAATTGATTCAGATAATTTAATCATAAACTAATGGCTATTGATCACACGATCCCAAAGTTATTTTCAACGATTCATTTGAACAAATTAATTAATTTTCAAGATACAGCTACAATTCCTGTTTAACGACACTGTCAATTTGATAAGTTAAATGTAAATTATTTGTTTTATCTAAAAACAACTCAAAACTTTTTCATCATCATGATCTCAGGGTTACACCTGCCATATATTTGGAGAAGGATTGATGAATGCTGTTGTAGTCTGAAAAAGTTTGATTTGGTTTTGTTTTCAGCAACAACAAAAAAAAAAAAAAAAAAAAGGCAAAATTCAAACCGGTTGAATGATGTAGGAATTTAAAATTTACCACTAATTAAAACAAAAGGAATCAGAAAAAAATGGGGAAATATTTTGCTTCAACGCTACACAGTTCAAAGGTAAAAAGCTAAATCATATGTGAACTTTGACCAATAGATAGCACTAGGGCTTGGAATAAAGAGCCCAAAAATACCATAAAATAAGTTGAGCCACTCCCCTATGAGTGTGTCCAATTATATAACTAACAGATTCAGTAGGCACCTTTATATTACTAATAATTTATAATTTTCAGAACTGTGCTAATTTCTTCAAATGCCTGCATATAGCAAACTATTTGTGCTTTTACAGCAAGGACAGGTTCACACATGCACCATTGCAGTTTAAGTCCTGAGTCATCGCCACATGAACTGATGATGTAACAAAAAAGAGTTCCGTAGGTCAGTGCGCTGAGAGCGATTAGCACTGCACTGCAGCACTGACCACATGTGCATGCAGTCCACAGCTGTAGATGCTCTCAGAAATCAGAGATGTTTTGCTTTAAAGGTCCCATATTGTCAAAAATGAAATCTCCTGGCTTTTTTTCATGATAACAGAGGTCTAGGGGCTATGTAACTACCATATAAGTTTCAAAACAGTCAATCCACAGACAAATGCACACAGCCTGCATAAAGTAGCTGTGCCTTTCACGAGCCATTGTAAATTCATAAAATGTGATGTCAGAACTACTCAGTCACCACCTTCAGTCACCACCCCAAACCTTGCCCACTGTCCCTCCCACCTTTTGCCCAACCTCCAGACAACATCGTTGCTGACCAACAACAACACGGAAACATGTAGAGAAAATGCTGTTCAGTCGATGGATGTAGAGACCTGCACTCCCGCAGGACCCAACGCAACAGAGTGCGGCGCGGGACTAGATTGGATGGCCGAGTGCGGGCGTAAAGTACTCATGTGTCTGCGGGTTGCGGGAGAATAAAGCGATTTGCGGGAATCCCGCAAAATACAAATATATATAAATAAAACATCTAAAAACAAATAAACTGTTATTCATATGTTGCGCAAAAGCAACAAGAATAATTAAAATTTGTAGCCAATCACAGACATATGTGTTGATTTCTTGAACACAATGGCCAATGAGATGCATTTAAGATAGAATCCACTCACCGTTCAAAACTGAGTTTTTGTTCAGTGCTGAATTCTGCATGCTGGCAAATCTTCTGATTACAGAGCTGCCAACTTTCACGCATTCACCGTGAGACTCACGCAATTGACCCTTTTCACACGCTCTCATGCCACACATCCATTTTCTCAAGCAGAGAAAAATTGCGAAGCAAAGAGGACACTGACACTGCAACAGACAAGATAGAGCAGGTTACTTTTGATATGAAACCAATTCTCAGCTCTCAGATCCTGAGATTCTGTCAATTTTATTACGAAATTCAAACAATAAATACCGTTTTGGTGCTTTTAAATGTGCTTGGACGTGCGTTTCGTTCCTCGTTGAGTCCTGGAGCGCGTTCTGGGGCGCTTTTCGGAGCGCGTGTATCTCGCGGGAAGTTCAAAGCGTTACGTGTAGGTGAGTTGCTGGAAATCAGGCTAAGTCCATTTCACCCGGAGGTTGAAATGACTACGGCACAAGGTTTACAACAAAGAAAAGAACTAAACGAAAATAAGAAAAGCTAGAACTCGAACACAAAGGAAGAGAGAAGTGGAGTCGTCCAAGGATTACGAAGAGAAGAGAGCCAGGAGACTGGGCCCTCATCTTTTCAAAGAAGATGGTCCACACCTCCTCAGGAGCAAATTGACCAATGACATTTGGCAATCTTGGGCGGGAAAAGATTTCTTTGGCCCTGTCCACACGGAGACGCGTTTAGCTGTATACGCACAAATTTTTTATCGGATCGGCGTTTCTTCCAGACGGATCCGGCGTTTTGGGAGACTGAAACCGCAATTTTTTTAAACCGGGTCCCAGGGTGGATAAATCTGAAAACGACACCCTTGCGTCTTCGTGTGTACGGCCAATCCGTATATTTTGTGAAACGATGATGTCATCACCCCACGTGTCGACTAGTCAGACACGCTAAATCAGTAACAACAACTGTAACTACTTGCTTGAGTTCATGATTCAGAAGCTACTGAGCCTCTTTTATTTCTTTATTTATTATTTAGGCCTACTTTAATGTATTTTTATTTTATTTCTTTATTTTACTTCTTTATTTATTTATATTTCTTTCTTATGCTATGATGCTTGTATTTTGTCTGATTAAGACATTTCGTATTTTGTAGGGATGGGCATTTCAAGCAAAAATAATATTCGACGATCGCTGGGAATTATTTTATTATTATTCAAAAAACGCACCTCTGCCCCTCATGCTCACCGTTAACACAGCGTTCGCTCCGACATTAAATTTCTCTGTACTGTAGGCCTACATGTTGTAGCCATTAAAGAAAAGTTAGTTTCATATTTATGTTTAAATATTATGTTATTTTTTTTCCATTTCATATATGTTGATTATATGAAAAGTGAACAGCGTGAGTAGCCTAATCATAAGATGCGCAATATCGAGACACATCATTTTGACCACTTCATTAAGTTTTGTTTTGTATAAAGCCTTTCTTTACAGTGAATTTCGTTTTGTATAAATTGTATCTTAATTTTAATCAATGTTTCATCAACCAATTTCCTGGATTTAATAAATAAGAAGCAAATATAGCAGACAGCCTAATCAGGACATGGAGGCGCCGACGCGATATAACTTTCATCGCACCTGAACTGGAGCTTGTCTCATAAATGAACAGAAACTCAGAAATATATCTAAGCTTGAAATGTCTACTTTTAAACAAAACAATTCAAAATGAAAAGAAACAGACTACTCCAATAATCCGTATGTAGTGCGCATTTCTCTCTATAGGCACCTTCACAATACTGCGAAGGTGGCGAGTCAGCATTGTCACAGAAAACACTAGTTTATTAATCAACAATTAAAATGTCTCCTTGCTATATTTGACACATTCATAATGATTAGGCTATTTGCCGGTTCTTTTTGGCAAGCTTTATGCTTTAGCTAACTAATCGAAAATCGTGACTCACCCCTATTTTGTACCAGGCCATTTATGTTTTTTCATATTGTTCAATAAAGTTCTTGGTAAAAAAGAAAAGAAAAGAAGCTACTGTGCCTAATATTACATACTGTATATTGTTGTATACAGCGCGAAAGGTTTATGCGCAAGTCTTCTTCTCTGTTTTTAGTGTATCTGTGTCAGAAATACAGCGCCTCATACTGGTCTGGCATGTATACTACATCGGTTTGAGTCGGTTTCAGTGGTTTCGTGTGTACGCAGATATTTCTTGAGACGGCGCCGTGTTTACGGATTTTTTTTTAGAACGAGGAAAAAAAAATCGGATAGGGAAAGCTCTGGCTTCGTGTGGACGTGGCCTTTGTTTCTTCTAACAACCTAATTTGCATGGTTTATGGCGGTGTCAGACTTCGCCCCTTTCTACTATCAAGAATGGGAAACCTAGTGTAATACATTTTATCATAACCTAATATATATTTTTAGCTAAAGCAGACCGAGAGGATAAATCCGGTACCAAGAAATGTAGGTTTTGCATATATAAAGGTGGGTATATACTCTTAGAGTTTGATATGAGCACTCAGTGTTTAGCTACACGACTATAAAATCATAACTAGGCTTGGTACAAAAGCAGAAACACAAAGGCATACATGAATATATTGTATACTTTTCAGAATTACACATATTTTAGGTTTCACAACAAGAAAGTTTGGTTGTGTGTGCATGTGCGTTGTTAAGTCTTCACCCAGGAATTATTTCCTGTCGTAAAGGGGTTCAGTTGATAAACATCTATTTGAAGCTTGCTCATCGCTGGTTTTATGGGTGTTTGCTTTCCTTCGTGCACGCCACAAAAGTGTCAATGGACAATTTGGACCCATTAGATGGAGACTTTTTGGCGCTCACTAGTTGTGTTATAGGCAAAACTCAAAGGGTGAAAAGGTTTTTGGCATGTTGGAATGAGTGAGCCATCCTGACATTGTCCATACGCTACACTCCCAATCTTGTTATTAAAACATCATGTGAAGATTGTCAACTGTAACTGTAGTCCACGACATGACAATAATTTAGGAGTCAAAATCGCATAATCTGTGACTATAGTAAAAGATATAATGTAGTCTGAACCCAACATTATGCAGTAAATACCTATTTTTTTATTATATTTATATTTTTTTTACTTTGACCTTTCAGATGATAATAAAGCATATGGCATACCAAATCAGTCATTTGTACAAAACAACTATAATTTTTTTACTAATTAGCCATTCCACAAGTGAAAAGCTGCTGCCAACTTCCTGGTGCCCATGCTGGGAAATGATTGCGCTGTCAACATGCCGGCATAGCAGTGATTATGGAGAGCTCTCAGATCTCCATAAAATATTGTCTAAATGCAAATATATTTAATCTTCTTTCACTGAAGCATTATTTAAAAAGGAATATTAATTTCTATGAAACATAACTAATCATCTGCATGTCGTTAAAGAATTAGTTAAAAATTCATCCTTGGATCCAACATACTAGATCTTCAAACATACTATATCAAGATTGATCAATGCGTAGGGGAGCCACAGATTAATTGTAGGTGGGGTACACATTATGTATTACACACTCCATCTAAATCCATTAAGTTTGTCAGTGGTGGTATTACTGTCAGTATTCTAAGGGTACGTTTACACGACAACAATATGCTTAAAATAGAGAAGTTCCCTTTTGAGAGGTCTCCCGTATTGCGTAAGTAGCTTACGCTATGGGAAAACTCCTTTTTTCTGGAATATTGAAGCCAAATTTTTAAAACGCAGTGCAGCTGCACAGGAGACATACAGCTGAGCACCTTAGCTCACTCATTGGTTGTGCTGGGGCAACTGCACAAACCAATGGCGAGTAGGCTAGGATGCGCAAACCAATCAAGACGCGTCAGAGCCTGCCAGAATGGGGGTGACTTATAGCTATATAAGCCCTCATTTCGCCATAGAATTCAGATTTAATCTCCTTCAGCAAGTTTTCACTTCGCTGACCTCCGAATGAGAAGCCTCGCCACCGTCGAAAAGCCTTCAGCGGAACAAGCAACCTGCTAAGCAGCTATGAGGACGCCGGCTCCCTGGTTTCAACTGGATGCCGCCTTCAGCCCGCTGTTCTGCTGTGCCATCCGGCACGCTATATCCTTTAAAAGCTAGTGTTTTCGCCGTTGCGACTCACTTTCTAAAAGAGCAAATTATTGTTTCAAATGCCTCGGGCTTCCTCTCTAAACGATCCAGCTCTGCTTCAGGCTGCCACAAGAGGGTACTGCTTCCTCAGCCAGCGAAGCCAGCGCCGCCAGTCTCCCAGCCCCGCCCAGCGGCTGAGGTCCGCCACTGCTCACACTCAACAAAGCAACAGCAGTTCCCAGAGCGCCGGGGACCCCCACCCAAGATTGTGTTGGACCCGGAGCCTCGGAAGCCTTCCTAGCAATGGTGACAGGAAGGAGAAGAGAGTGTTTGAGTCCCGCCGAGGCCGGACCAACCTCCAAAAAGCTTTTCACACATCTCCCAGTCCCCTATTTATTTCAGGAGGCTGGGAATGTCAATATTGCAGTAAACAAGTCTGTTTTAAAACATGCACACCTGCAAACAAATACCGACTATAAAGTATGCACACCTGCACATAAGCACTGTCCCCACAGTGTTAGTTTTCCCCCCAGCTCGCACTGGAAATGTAACGAATGTAGGTTCTGTGCCTACTATGAAGTACGCACCCCTGCACGTAAGGACTGTTTACACATTATCACAAACACAAAACAACTGGGAGGCCGGGTTCCTATCACAAAGTGGCCCGTCCCCAGACTTCATTCAGCCCCTAGCTATGCGGGCCAAGGCCTGGGAAGCCATCCCCGGAATATCAAAATGGGTGTTGAACATAATAAAACGAGGCTACTCGCTACAGTTTGCTTGCAGACCCCCACGCTTTCTAGCTGTACTCGAGACATCGGTGAGAAGCGACGCAGCTCACGTCCTTCGTATCGAAGTGTCAAAACTCTTAGTGAAAGGGGCTGTAGAGCAAGTCCCCTTATCACTAAGCAAGTCAGGCTTTTACAGTTGATATTTCCTCATTCCAAAGTGAGATGGTGGCCTCGGGCCCATTTTAGATCTCAGACACCTGAACAAAGCATTTATGCACCCGTTCAGAATGCTGACAACCAAACAAATCCTCGCGCAGATTTGCCCGGGGGATTGGTTTTTCTCAGTGGATCTGAAAGATGCTTACTTTCACATTCAGATAGCACCCCGTCACAGGCCATTCTTGAGATTCGCCTTCGAGGGGCAGGCTTATCAGTACACAGTCCTACCATTCGGGTTATCCCTAGCACCTCATACGTTTACGAAGTGCATGGACGCAGCTCTCACCCCCCTGAGACAACAGGGAGTGCGAGTGTTGAACTACCTCGATGATTGGCTGGTTATACCCCAATTGGAGGCGCAGTTAATAACTCACAGATCCTGGCTCCTCAGTCATCAGGAATGCCTAGGTCTCATGATCAATGCTTAAAAAAGCGCATTATCTCCCAGCCAGAGTATACCTTTTCTGGGAACAGTCATAAATTCTATACAGATGAGAGCGCAGCTGACGTCAGAGTGCTCACCATCCAGTGTCCAGCGGCATTATTCAGAGCAGGTCGCTTGTGCTCCTCTCAAGAGATTTCAGAGGATGTTAGGCCTCGTGGCCTCAGCATCATCAGTACTCCAGTGGGGTCTACTGTATATGCATCCCCTCCAGCACTGGTTGAAACCCCGTGTACCAATATAGCCACTTGCGCATCAAAGTGAACCACGGCTGTGTGAGATCCCTGGCTCCTTGGAAAGCAGCCGACTGGTATCAGTCCAGCGTGAGTATGGGCGTGATTTCGAAGAGGAAAGTGATGCTTCCAACAGAGGTTGGGGGGCCCTATATGAGGGCAGGCTCATCTCCGGCCTTTGGTCAAGTCCGGAGAGGTGCCTACACATAAAATGTCTAGAGATGAGAGTGGTCGCTCTATCACTAAAAGCTTTCCTCCCATACATAAAATGTCACCACGTCTTGGTCCAGTCGGACAACATGTCAGTGGTTTCCTATATAAATCGCCAAGGCGGTCTCAGGTCGAGCAACCTGCACACCATGGCCAAACACCTCTTGCTATGGGCTCAGCTCAACCTGCGCTCGCTAAGAGCGGTGCACGTGCCAGGCATTCTTAACCAGGGAGCAGATATGCTATCCAGAGACAATGTCTCCCCGGGGGAATGGTGTCTTCACCTGCAAATGTTTCAGATGATATGGAGCATATTCGGCGAGGCAGAGGTCGACCTCTTGGCCTCAGAAGACAACGCTCGTTGCCAAACATTTTTCTCCAAAGACAGGGACGCGCTGGCCCAGAACTGGCCACGCCGCCCGCTGTACGCCTTCCTGCCGGTCACGATGCTACCTCATGTCATAGAACGGATCAGGGAGAGCAAGTGTGCAGTGCTCTTGGTAGCCCCGCTCGGGAAGAACCAGTCATGGTTCTCCGAGTTGACTCAGCTGCTGGGATCAGCCCCATGGCCGATACTGCTGAGGAGAGACGCAGGCGAATAGGACGATCTGGCATCACCGTCCCGACTTGTGGACCCTCCATGTATGGCCCCTCAATGGGTATCCGGGAACCTTCCGGATAAGGTGCTAAATACTATTAATGAAGCAAGAGCGCCTTCAACCAGGCGTCTTTATGCTCTAAAAACCCATCTAAGGGTAAAAATTTAATTGATGTTCAACAAATAAAAAACAGAAATAATACAAATGAACAAATGATAAAGCTTGGGTTGCTGAATATTCGATCCCTTACTTCAAAAGCACTTATTGTTAATGATATGATTACCGACTATAACCTAGATGTGCTGTGTATGACAGAAACCTGGCTAAAACCAAACGATTGCATTACATTAAATGAGTGCACCCCGCAAGATTACTGTTATAAACATGAATCTCGTCTGAAAGGCAAAGGGAGAGGTGTTGCTGTAATTTATAGTAATATTTTCAAAATTACTAAGAAGTCTAGTTTCAAATATAATTATTTTAAAGTGTTGGTGCTTAATGTAACAATATATAGTGCAAATGATAAATCACATTTAAGATTTGTGCTGGCTACTGTATACAGGCCACCAGGGCACCATACAGACTTTATCAAAGAATTTGATGACTTTCTATCAGAGTTAGTACTGGCTGCATATAAAGTCCTAATTGTTGGTGATTTTAATATACATGTAGATAATGAAAAAGATGCATTGGTATTGGCATTTAAAGACATTCTTAACTCTATTGGAGTTAGACAACACGTGTCAGGACCTACACATTGTCGTAATCATACTCTAGATCTAATATTATCACATGGAATCAATGTTGATGCTGTTGAAATTCTGCAGCAGAGCGATGACATCTCAGATCATTATCTAGTCTTGCGTAAACTTCATTTAGCCAAGGCTGCAGATCCTACAGAATTAGTCAATTACAGGCCGATCTCAAATCTACCTTTTCTGTCAAAGATACTAGAAAAGGCAGTATCCTCACAACTTCCTTTTTTAGAAAGAAATGGTATCTGAGAAGATTTTCAGTCAGGATTTAGACAGTATCATAGTACTGAGACAGCTCTCATTAGAGTCACAAATGATTTGCTCTTATCGTGGCTGTATCTTGCTATTGGTGTTACTCGATCTTAGTGCTGCATTTGATACTATTGACCACAACATTCTTTTAAATAGACTCGAAAATTATGTTGGCATTAGTGGAATTGCATTAGCATGGTTTACAGTAAATCATGCTTCTCTGACCGTTATCAGTTTGTAGCAGTAAATGAAGAGATGTCTTATCGATCAAAGTTTCAGTATGGCGTACCACAAGGCTCAGTACTAGGACCGTTGCTGTTCACTCTGCACATGCTACCCTTAGGTGATATTATTAGGAAGCATGGCATTAGTTTTCACTGTTATGCTGATGATACTCAGCTCTATATTTCTTCAAGCCCTGACGAAACTTACCAATTCACCAAATTAACGGAATGCTGATATAAAAAAATTGGATGTTTTTTTGAAAAAACTAATTAATTAGAGATTCTAATTATTGGACAAAAAACTTCCTCATGTAATAACCTAGAATACTGTCTAACACTTGATGGCTGCTCTGTCAAGTCCTCGTCGTCGGTTAGGAACCTGGGTGAGCCCTTTGATAGCAATCTTTCATTTGAAAGTCACGTGAATTGTACCTGTAAAACCGCATTTTTCCATCTAAAAAATATATCTAAATTACGTCATATGCTCTCAATGACAAATGCACAACAATTAGTTAATGCGTTCATGACATCAAGGCTAGATTATTGTAATGCTCTTATGGGTGGTTGCCCTGCACGCTTAATAAACAAATTACAGCTGGTCCAAAACGCAGCAGCTAGAGTTCTTACCAGAACCAGGAAGTATGACCATATTAGCCCGGTTCTGTCAACACTGCATTTGCTCCCTATTAAACATCGTATAAATTTTAAAATATTGCTGATTACTTACAAAGCACTAAATGGTTTAGCTCCCCAGTACTTGAGCGAGCTCTTAACGCATTATACTCCTTCACGTCTATTGCGATCTCTAAATTCCGTCCAGTTGATAATACCTAGAATATCTAAATCGACTGCTGGCGGTAGATCCTTTTCCTATTTAGCACCAAAACTTTGGAACAATCTTCTTAACATTGTCCGGGAAGCAGACACAGTCTGTCAGTTCAAATCTAGACTAAAAAATCATCTCTTCGGCTTAGCATACACATAACACATTATAGACTTTTATAATTCAATGTTGGGCTGCATAGTTTAGATCAGCCAGAACTGGGAACACTTCCCATAAATCCTGATGTACTTTGTACATCATAAGAAGGATGGCGAATTTTCTGTTAGAACGGTGTACGCTAATATTTGTCTCTCTGTTTATCCCGAGGTTCACCGCAGTCCGCCAGATCCAGGCCGTATCCAGATCTGATGAAGGACCTGCACCTGGACACAACGACAACGCACTCCTGAAGTGTCAACTAGTCTCTCCCTTATGAACGCCTCCTTCCCTTTACCTCTGTACTGATAAAACGTTGTTGGGATTATTCCGATTCACGTGGCTACGCGGAAGCAATAAAAAAATTCTCAGAGCCACCAGGCACTGTTTTATGCAAATGAGCGGCCAGATCGGATTAAAGAATTTTCTGTTAGAATGGTGTCGTGTTAGCGGCCCCTAAGTTAATAACTAATGATCATTGCGACGGAAGTGAATCAATCAAAAATAACTTTAGCTGGACAATAACTTTATTCTAGAGCTGCTGTAAAGCCAAAACAAATCTCTGTTACTTTAATTTCCTATTATCACTGTAAAGCTGTTTTGAAACAGTCCATATTGTTAAAAGCGCTATATAAATGAAGGTGACTTGACTTGACTTAAAATGGTCAGTGTTCTCCAGCTGGTGCACAGTGCGGAACCTGGACCCCTACTCATGTGGAGTGACAAGGGTACTTTCCTTTCTACAAGAGCTTTTGGACGTGGGTCGCACCCCCTTCACGCTCAAAGTATATGTGGCGGCCATAGCAGCATTTCACACTCATGTGGCCAGGCAATCACTGGGAAGAAACAACCTAGTCGTACGCTTCCTCAAGGGGGCCAGAAGGCTAAACCCGCCTCGACCCCCCTCTATACCTATTTGGGACCTTTCCACGGTCCTGGAGGCCATTAAAGGGGCCCCTTTCGAGCAACTTCAGTTTGCTGACCTGAAGCCGCTTTCACTAAAAACTGCTCTCTTGCTAGCACTGGCACAGTCAAGCGAGTGGGTGATTTGCAAGCACTCTCAGTGAGCGCTTCCTGCCATGAATTCGGGCCCAACGACTCCAGAGTCGTCCTTAAGCCAAGGCACGGGTATGTTCCTAAAGTGCTCTCGACTCCGTTCAGAGCGCAGGTCATTTCGCTGTCAGCTCTTCCTTCGCCAGAAGACGAAAGAGATGCGAACCTACTGTGCCCTGTGAGGGCCCCCTTCAGGCAGTCAGAACAGCTCTTCGTATGTTTTGAAGGCCATGCCAGAGGTTTTGCGGTCACGAAGCAGAGACTGTCAAGCTGGATAGTTGATGCTATCTCGCTGGCTTATGAGTCTAAGGGCCTCCGCTGTTCCATAAGTATCAAAGCTCATTCCACGAGAGGCATGGCCTCGTCGTGGGCATGGTTGCGTGGAATACCAATTGAAGATATTTTGTATTCTGCTGCCAGGCCTTTAGATGACGATGAAACACTATAGACTGAACACGTAATAACCATGTGCATGACGTCATCGTCTACAGAGATTAGCGTTTTTGTTGTGTACATGGAGACCGTTTTCAAAAACTTGCACTTTGAAACCTGTTTTCAAAAGTTTGCGTTTTCAGGCACCACGTTGTCATATAGATGAACAGCCAAAACGCATACAAATCGTTACATTAAGTTGAAAACGTTGTCGTGTAAACAGCGCCTTATTGTCAGTGGTGTTGCTAGCAATGGCATAACTATCAATCTGTCAGTGGCAATGCTTTCAGTACCATTACTCTCATCTGTCAGTGTCATTGCTTTCAGTGGCGTTACTTTGATATTGTTAGTGGCATTACTGTCAGTAGCATTGCTGTCAGTAGCATTCCTGTCAATTGCGTTTCTATAAATTGCATTGTTCTCAGTGACTTGGCTGTCAGTAACATTGGTGTCAGTGGTTTAGCTGTCAGTAGCGTTACTGTCAGAGGTATTGCTGTTTCTTATTTACCTTTAATGTAAGACCACTGACAAAAGAGAATAACAGCCAATAGTAAATTCTATATAAATTACTAATATTGCATGGTAGGTGCAATGTAACATGATCCTTCTTATTTGTGAGTAAAAAAAGTGTGATCAGCCACACTGCCTTTTAGAATTTGGTTGCTTTGCGACCTTTCCCAATCGCCATCTCTCTCTCTCTCTGTCCACTGGGTGTAGCAGGGAGTGCTGCGAATGTTTGAAAGTCACCTTTGCACGGTTACCTTTTCACACCCTTCCACCCACATTCCCGTCTCTGCGCACGTACGGCCCTGACTAATGATGTGCAAGTCTTTTTCTGATGCTGCTGATGCTGACTGCACAGACACAGAAAAAAAGGAAAAAAGAAAAATGAAGCAATCTAAAAGCACTCAATAGAAAATGTGATATTCATGATTTGGGTTTCTGCCATGCAAAAAGCCAGAGCCAGTCACCCTGTCATAACCACACAGACGTGCCTAGCATCCACACAGAGAAAATTCTAGCACCAGCGCTATAGGGTTTAGAATCGAGAATTGATTCTTATTCAGAACCGAGTTCCATTTGGAGGTAAAAATACTGAAACGGAATGATTTTCATGATGTTTGGTTCTTGAGCGTCTGCATTTTTTCCGCTGGTGTGAATACAACACTGTACTAAAACACTCAGTCTTTTCTACACCACTGCTGAATCTACGTTCATCACCGCGGCAAAAGAAATCATGTTTTAGCTTAGTGAACTTGCAGGATGAATTGCACATGATGAGAGAGAAAGACTGGGTGTCACAAAACAATAATAAAAAGACATTGTATCTTCCTAATGTGTCGCAAACAAACCAGTCAATATGAATCACAAATTAGCTCACTCACTGAATCAGTCTGAGTAGTTACTGAATTAACATGTGACTCAGTGAACCTCAAGTCTTATTTCTGACCATATATGACTCAAACATGGTACATCGTACATGTTATAATATAGTTAGGATTGATAATCTGGTGCTTCCTCAAAAGAACTTAAAGAATCGTTAATGGAAATGTTAAATTGAATCTGGATAGCTCAACTACATATTTCTTTTCATTTCCATTTCCATGCACACTGCTATCCTGTAGCTCCTCAGCTGCAGACAAATATGGAGAGAAACAAGGAGCCACATAGGAGCCACAAAGGAGCCACAAAGGAGCCACATAGGAGCCAAGGAGCAGACAGGGAGTTTGTGTACGCAAGGCAGAATATGTGAGTGTTTGTGTTCATGTTTGCAGTAGATGTCAATGTGTGTGCTCATAAGTGTATGTCAGATCACTTGGGTGAACACCTGTGTGTTCTAATTGAAGTGCTGCCTCAGGTGCGGCCCACATCGCCAAACCCTCACCTCAAAGCCAGAGGGACGCCCGAAAGCAACCTGTCCCACAAGAGCCCGCTCCTCACACTCACACACACATTAAAATGGTAATTACAATGGGAAGCAGTGACCGAAATGGAGGGTAAAGTCACAAATTGCTACTGTCAAGTAGGTTGAACTTTACACATTTACAAAAGTATATCTACAAAATGGGATAGCCCAAGTCTATTTTCGCATAGACTGTCTAGAACTGTGGTAAGGTGATATTTTACCACTGTGATATTTTATTTGTGAAAAGAAAGTTAAGGGTTTTTTTTAGGATTATTAAGGTGTTTTGCATTGCCACATTAATTTTATATTATATCATATCATATCATAATAAAAAATGGAATATAAATTATATAAATAAATATATATGGTAACACTTTAGTTTATGGTCCAATTCTCACTATTATGGTCCTATTCTCACTATTAGCTAGTTGCTATTTAGCATGCCTATTACTAGGTTATTGGCTGTTTATTAGTACTTATAAAGCATATATGAATGCCTTATTCTGAATTACCATATTCTATATCCCTTAATCTTACTTAAAACCTAAACATAACAACTACCTTAATGACTATTAATAAGCAGTAATTAGGTGTTTATTGAGGCAAAATTTGTAGTTAATCATTTTATTACACGGCTCCTTTGAATCCTTGATTATGATTAGTCAAACCCTACATTACTTGGTTTGTTATTCCCTGATAACAACCGCTGTCAATTGCAACGCTGAAATAGCATATCGTCCATAGTTATATTAATCAATTTAATTGAAAATGAAATCCTTGAAAGCCTAAGGTTAAAAGCCTTGTAATAAGTGATGTGACTGTACTTAAAAGTCTAGTGTGAACTTGTTTAATGTCCTGTCTAAAAGCCACTTGTAACTGTTTTCTTCGCAGAAACTTTACGTTTAGTGAGCTAATAAAATATGTTAACAAAATTTAATATTTTGTGTAGAGTTATTTCCTGATCACTCTGTCTGGGTTTATTCTGCGTTAACAACCCGCTGCTGGATGTTCATTATCCCTTACTTAACACATAGAACTTTTGATTTAAATAATGCATTAATAATTGCTGAAATTGACTTTAACTAAGGTTAATAAATGCTGTAGAAGTTTTTTCATTGTTAGCTCATGTTAACTACTGTTAACATAATGAAACCTTATTGTAAAGTGTTACCAATATGTGTTTAAAAACATTGATTGTTCATATGGACGATGAAGGTTTGATCCCGACCCATACCATGTTCTTATTCAGTTCTTTCTTCCCAATAATTTTGCATTCCATTCTTTGCTATACTGTGTGTGCCGATAAAAAATGGGGTAAAAATTAAATGAGTCCCATAAAATCAAATTACCACACCAATGATTGAATAAAGTCAAATTAGTACAAACTTTCATCTCCTGGCTCTCATGCCATTTCAAGTAGAAACCTTTCCTCCCTCCCGGCAGGGACATGTGTTCTGAGCAGTACAACCAAATTACACGAACAACTTGTCCTTCTTTGAGACAAACTCAAAAGCAGAGTTGTGACCCTGTGTCCCAGGCAGAAAGCGAAGACAAGAACCTGTCTGGAGTTGATTCAAATCCAGCTTACAGTGCTTGTATCCTCTGATGCCACTTGTAAAGAGACGAGAACAAACTTTGAGGACATCTTTAAATATTCATTGAGGAAATGACTGTGCTTTTTCTTTTTTTTTTTTTTTGCTTTTTTTTACTTGGATAAACTTTTAGGGGAAGAGTGTAATTTCAGCACCACTAGTGACACCAAACAAAATGGCAAAAATAACGACTACGAGTATGAGATTATAAGTATAATGATGAATGATGAAAAAAAAGTTTTTCTGAATATTGGCTGTCAGCCTCTGTCGTTCTCTGTTTTTCCATACACAGAAAGTGTCTTGTTTGTTATTCAGTTATTCTGATAACCCTTGTGAAACAGAAGTGCACTTAACTGTATTTAATGTGCACTTCTAGTGTACTTCAAATCTTTAAAAAGTATATTTTTAAGTATACTTTCATGGCTAAGTTTTTTTAATTTATTAAAAGTGCACTTTATAATAATGTCATATTTAAAAGTTTCACCTAAAGTACATTTAAATCATTGTTTTAATGATATTTTGTCACACTTTAAAGAGCACTTATTTTGATACGTTATTTGACAAGTGTAAAATTCTACATTATAATCTTAGCTGTAGTGTGATATTAATTTTAAGGTTAATATATTTTATATATACAGTATATATTTTAAATGTACTAAATTGCAACTTTACATGTGATTACAAAAATATTTCAATACATGACAAGTTTCATTAGAAATTACATTAAAGTGTATTTCAGTTTACTGTAAATGCTTGTCAGTACATTCAGCAATACAACAGAAGTAATTATGAAATAACATATGAAGATGTACGTAGGTCGTACTGATCAAAAAACACTTTAGTTCAGCTAATTGCACTTAATATCAATTTAAAACTATAGGCAAATACATATTCATTTAAATAAAAGTACGGTAATATGCAAGTAAGTGTCTGAAATCATTGCATACAGTTCACACGTAAGTATATTCTTTTAAAGTATATTATTTCCCTAAAAGGTACTCTTTAAAAATGCTAACATGTGATCTTTTTTACAAGGATAACATCTTTTCTATTCCGCAGAAGGAAGAAAGTCATGTGGGCTTGGAACATCAATCTCACATCCCCAGTTTAATAACAGGCAATTATAGTGTCTTCTCTCGTTGCATAGCAAAAGATAGATGCATAAATGATCAATTTGTGATGATTATTTAGGACAACAGATGTTTCAATAAAATGAGTAATAGCCACAGAAGTTGTTGGTTTAGAACGGTTACTGAATTTAGATTCAATTTCATGGTATTCAATGGCAAAAAATCTTAGCAGCACATTCTTAGCATTCCAATCATTCTGTGTTTCTGGGTATTTCAGCGAGCACAGATGCCAAATATAACAGATGGCGTTCAAACCTCAGTGTGTGTGTGCTTCGAGGTCTGTGACATCAACTGAGAAATATATAAAGCCGCTGAGCTGAAAATATTGGCCTACAGATACGTAGGCCTCGAATTGTTTTTTCAACAATTAGCATATGCATTATTCTAATTAAGTATTCATCTAATCCAAGTCCTCAATAAACGCCTCTATTACCGTACAGCACAACCGTATAAAAAGGTACTATGACCAAGAGATGTAAAAGAACATGTGGATATTAGTTTTTTGGACATGTATTCAGAAATATCACATCTTTCTGAAGTACTCCATCTGTCATTTACTGTGTAGTGCATGAAAATCACAACTGCCCAGCAGTTACGCCAGACTCTCACTGAGATCTTAAACTGTTTTGGCCTTCAATAGGTCAAACTTGTCATGGAAGAGCAGGTGATGCCAAAGATGATGGTCGAAATTGAGAACTAGTTTGGCCATCTCATTAAAAGTGATTTCATGTCGACGCTGGATGCCAAAATGCAAGTAAATCAGCATCAGGTTTCTTGAAGACTTTGAAGATTTTTTCATCAATATGTTTCAATGATGTATAAGAGTGTTAGGATAATGTGAGGGTACACATCTTAATCTTTATTCAAAGGGGGGGGGGGGGGGGGGGGGTGTTTCAATAAAAAGTTTCCTTTTAAACATCATAAATGATTCATAAGTGTCATTATGTTTTTGAGGAGTTGCACAAAATTACCTCAACTAACTATGTCTTGCGTGTCATAAAAAGGTCAAATTACCTGATTTTAAGAGACTTGTTGACCTTGACAGTTTTGTAAATAGAATAATTAACTTAAAGATTAATTTCAAACATGTCCTTATTTTAATTTGTTTTTTCTTTTTTTTTTTTTTTTTTTTATGACATCATAATATCAATAATTCCATGTAATAGTTTCCATTAGTGAAACTGTAAAATTAAGATGTATATATAAACAGGTTGTGCAAAATTCAATTCCCTGGAAACCAACATTCTGGTGACTTATTTATTTAATCCTTCCATTTTAACCTTCGAGTGTGATTTATGACTGCCATTAATCTTGCAAATGCACATTAATTCCACAGCACGCAGGTTCATCTGACCTGTGCCCTTTCAGATCCCAGCTGTGGTGACTCACTGTGTCATCTGGTATATGCACATTTATTACATATCCTTCTTAAGTGGATGGTTTTAAGGAGATAAAGCCTCAAATCAGAGATAGAGCCTAACTCAAATAAACTCAAATGTGTCAGTCAGAGTGCAAATATACATTTTGCATTCCCAGTGCTGCTGAAGGAATTGAAGCAACTATACCTTTTAAGCTTACTTTTACAAGCCTTTGAACTCTTTATTGCGACTGTATTCGTCTGTGTTCATTGATAACCTGTTCCTGTAAACATAATTTGTGTGGAAAGAAGTTTTGGGAATTCTGTCATGACAACTCTCTTGAGTGTTTGGCATGGTGATGGGTGTGACAATGTTGATATGTTTGGTCTTGGTGGAATAGATCTGCTACGCTGCTGTTATTGCTGCTGCCGAGCCGGTACAATACAAACATGACACACTGCTTTGAGCAAGTAAGACATGCTGCTGCTGTACAATATAGTGTACATGAGTTACCAGTAGCAGATCTAGACAGGTGGAGCTGGGGAAGGTGGAGGGTTTCTAAAAGCGTGCTAAACTGCTAAGGCAAATGCTAACCACGTATTTAAAGGTTGACCAGCAAACTCATTGGCCTCTGATACAGCAGGAACCAATCAGCTGTGCCCTATAGAGAATAATGTGATTGTAAGCAGATCGATACCTATCAGCCTGCAGAATCTAGAGTTTCATGACAGAAATAAAATTTCAATGAGCCTATTTTGAATGGAAGTGAAGGGGACAATTTAAAAAAGGGATGCTTATATATTAGGGATGTACCGATATGAACATTTTGGCCGATACCGATAACCGATAATTCTTTACATTTGAAAGCCGATAATCGATATATTGGCCGATAAATCTAAATAAAAAAAATTATATACTTTGATAGCTGTATAACAAAATGCTCACCATTAAAAGCCTTGTCTCAAACACTTTTAACATAAATCAAACATATACAATACAGTATAGCCTAGTTTGAACCAGTGTAAGATTCCTTAACTTTTAAAATTAATTTTACACTCATATGGACAACTTTCTTTATTAAAAAATGGTAACACTTTATAATAAGGTTTAATTTTGTTAGCATTAGTTAGCATGAACCAACAATTTTATAAAACATTTTTAAGAAAGTTGTATCTGTTAACATTAGTCAATGCACTGTGAACTAACATGAACACACATATTTTATTAACTAACAATAACACAGGCTATTGCTCTCTGTTAGTTAATGCATTAACAAATTAGACCTTATTGTAAAGTGTTATCAAAAAATCTATTGCCTAACAAAAAATAAAATACATAAATAATGCAAACAAGTCATTGGATAACATTGGGCTGCACATAAAGAAACAAAATGCATGTGCCATTGATCAATAAAATGGAATCGCCTCCGCACGGACAATAAGAAAAATATATTTTAATCAAACCATATCGTTGATGAAAATAATACGAGAACAAAATAATGTTAGTTATTAATTATACGAGAACAAAATAATGTTAGTTATTAATTATAACGCAATGTTTTTGAAAAAATAAACATTTTTAATATTACATTGATAGTAAACATCTTTAATAGCTTAGTTACTGTTTCAAATGACATTGCTGTGTGAGCGCGCGCGCTGAAGCTGAAGAGAACGAACGTTAAAACCGAATCGCTTTGCTAGAAGGTTAATCAACTCGACGGTTGCTGAAGAATGCAAACCCAAAGAATTTACAAATGTATTACAATAGTGAATACAATTATAATTGTATGACAGTCCCAATCATAGCTTTTAATGTTTTGCATTGTTGTTTAATCTGCGCGCGCTGGAGCTGAAGAGAACGAGCACCAAGAAACTGAAGAACTTTTCTAGCAGGCTGTTTAAATCCACGAACCGCATCATATGTGAGATTAATCAGATATTTATGTTATATCAACTTTATATTACAACTTATCTGCGCAAAATGACGTGAATGCACAATCGAACTTGTGCTGGTCATAATGTGTAATATCCCTGTTCTGGACGCGCTATTCCCACAACAACGCGCTGAAACGGCAACTAAACAGAGAATTCACAACGTTTTATTACAATAGTGTTCTCATTATAATGGCATGTAGATGACAGTCCCAATTATAGTTATAAATGTGCATTGCTGTTTGAGCTGCGCACGCTAAAGATAAAGATGATCACCGGTACAATGAAGCGCTACTGCATCGTTCATTAACTCAACCAAACGCATCCTATATTAGATTAATCAGATATATATACACAAATTAAATATATTATAACTTACAATGGCACAGAATGCTGCGAATGCTCAAGAGAACTTGACTGTGCTTGTCATGAAGGCTCAACTCCATAGACGCGCTCTTTCCGCCTCAACGCGCTCGACGCACTATAACACGTGGGCGAACAAGAAATCACAACATTCTTTTGCAGGCCTGTTTTTATTATAATGTTATGAAGCATATGTGACAGATTTGTGCTGCACATGTTGCACTGAACTGTATCTTCCTTTTCGAAGTGAATCCAATCATTCAGAACCATCATGGCGAACAGTGCGCGTCTCTCAACTGAAGTAAATAATCTATTATCTATCGGCTTTGATATATCGGCCAAATTTTCTTATCGGACCGATAACGATAACATCAAAAAAGACCATTTATCGGCCGATATCGATATGTGGTCGATATATCGTGCATCCCTATTATATATATATATATATATATATATATATATATATATATATATATATATATATATATATATTAGGGCTGGGCAAGTTAACGCGTTATTATCGCGTTAACGCATTTATTAATTAATGCCGACAATTTTTTTATCGCACGTTAACGCAGTTTTTTTATTATTATTATTTTGAAAGTCCGTTGCTCACTGGCTCTGAATACACATAGGCCTACAGTCAAACCATGATCACAGGAGGGGTGGGATGTTGGTCAGCCAGCAAATAACCCACCCAAACAAGCAGTGGAGAGAGGCATGTTCTCTCTGGTGAACAGTTAAAGGGTTGCGCTCCGCGAGTGAATGACAGGCGCTCTATGGATAGTACCTATAAAACCTATAGATAATAACTATTTAGATTCTGGAAACTCACTAACAGCGAGCCGAGGATCAGTCTCTCTTCTAATGATTTGTGCTGCGCGTCCTTTATAAAAAGTTATAGACCATTCAACTTCGGCAACGGGCGGGCGCGTGCTTGAGGTGAGCATGACCGCAACAGTTTCACAGGAACGCACCCGCTTGTCGCTGCACCTTGTGCTCGACCACTTCACCTCACTCTTGGCTGATTTATACTTCTGCGTCGGACTTACGCCGAAGACAATACGCTATAGTCTACGCGTTGGTTTTCATTTATATCTCTGCGTCGTTGTCCGCGTTGACGCGCAATTACACATGCAGAGGGAGCATGTGAAACCCGGGGAGCGGTTGTAGCAATCACAGCGCTTGCGGTACGCATAGAATTGACGTTACATTTTTGGAGAGGTGCACGTCAGGGTACGCCGAAGTGTACGCGCACTACACAGCAACAGCGTGAGTATAAAGTATAAATTGTTTTTTTTACTCTGTTTAATGGAATCTTACGTGGGAAACCATGGCATGACCAAACCTAAGCTACTATAAGTAACATTGGTCGACTTATATAGTAGTGATCATGACCTCTGACTACTACATAGACTGTTTCTGCTGCTCCCTGATAAAAGATACCTGTTGATACCTGTTCAGAAAAAAAACAAGAAAACTGGACTCGTTTTAACAAACTAGATAAAAGGTAATGCCCTGGCAGTAGCAAATAGCTTTGTTTAAATATTTGATTTGATTACATTAATGTTTAAGTTGAGATTTGAGATTACTGTGTAAAGGGAATACTGCTGGTATAAAAGCACCTTATTTGTTTAAAGTTATTGCACTTTTGTGTATATAGCAGTACATTTAAATCAAAAGTGCGCAATACACTACTTTAGAAGTCATTATTCAATGTTGCGCATAACAATGCGATTAATCGCGATTAATCGCAAGAAACCATGCGATTAATCGCGATTAAAAATTTTAATCGTTGCCCAGCACTAATATATATATATATATATATATAAGATAAAAGCTATAGCTGTAGCTTTATATAAAAGCTATATAAAAGCTCTTACGGTGCATACTACGAAGCCCCGCACTTGACATGCAGACAATATATATATATATCATGGCAACGAATTAAGAATTTATTCCCATTATTTACTATATTTACTATATCCCATATATACTGATTGGCTTCATCACTGTCTCCTCTCCACCAGTAAGCTGGTGTGTGGTGAGCGTTCTGGCGCAATATGGCTGCCGTCGCATCATCCAAGTGGATGCTGCACATTGGTGGTGGTTGAGGAGATTACCCCCCTTCTATGTAAAGCGCTTTGAGTGTCCAGAAAAGCGCTATATAAATGTAATGAATTATTATTATTATTATTTGAACTAATTTGAAACTAAGCTTTTTACTCGGTTTGATTTAGCTAAAACTATTAGTGCAACGTGGCCACGATGTAGTACTTCAAGGGAACACATTTTTTCGTGCACACGATTACTTAGAACGAGAGAGCGAGTTAGTAAAACGTGCTGACATGTTAGTAAGCCATGGGAACGAATTGTTAATTCATGACCATGATAGACTTTTTTTTTTTCGCATGTCATGTGCTGGGCTCTAGAACGTCATTATTTTTACAACCGATTTTAGGTTTTAGTGTTATGTTTTCAAGGCAACAAAGTTGTATACACCTTCACACAGTAAAATTAGTAATTAACTTTGTTGCATGTTGCAATGCATTTTGTTTACATTTTGTGGCTATATTGAAACAGTTTATAGACTGATCGCATTCAACAAGTCCCTCACAGTAAGCCAGATTTTTTTTTGAAGAAGAAGAAGAAAAGGAGCAACAAGTTCAAATTAATTATTGTGGCAATAAATATTATGCCACAACAAGTGCTGTCAGCTTATACTGAACTCGGAATATCCCTTTAATATCTTCTCAACTGATTTGGTTTAATAACTTTCTACAGTATTTACATTCGTCCTAGATTTTATCTTAATCAGGTTGCGCGTTAATACCTAAAGACAATTATTTTACTGTCTCACTTTCAGATTGTAAGTGTCATCAGTCCAGTTACACCACAACACCACAGCAGGATAAAACCGGATATTATTTGTTTGGCAGATTTCATAGAAAGAGCCCCAAAATAAGCCTTTGATATTAAAGAGGATTTGCTGAGGCAATCAGCATGAGTTGGTTTTATGTGAGCTGGGTTGACGACAGCCAGTCAGTGTGTTAAAAGATCCAGAAAATCTATATAGAGTACACTCAAGTTCAGTTGTTTGTCAGTGTATCATTAATATTCATCATTCTGGAGAAGCTTGTGTATAAAGCAATCAAATAATATAAAAGATTTCTAAGTCTTTGTTCTAGGGTACATTAAAGTGTCCGTCTGACTGTGTAATTGCACATAAGCACTGAATAATAATGAGCACAATGTGCTTAATGTGGAATTAATTTGTAGAAGGGTTTAATGACATATTGTTAGTGATATGTCATCTATATAAATCCGGTAGGAATTTAGGAGTAATCTTTAAAACCCTTGCACATCCCCACCCAAAGAAATTACCCTCGTACTGGAAATCAAAGTTATGTTTTGGATGGAAGTTTTAAAATTAAGATGAAATAATTTAATTAAAATGTAATTTGATGTTCTACAGGAATATTTAATCCTGTTGGTGATCATAATTGTCATATTAGTTCTAAAAAATCTAGTTTTTGCCTTGCAAAACTTGTTCCGTTGGATTCATATTCCTTCACTTCGGTAACATTTCTAAACTCTACAAATGTTTTGTCTGGCAGGCCGATGCTTATGCTTCATATGGTAATATCTAAATATATTGATTATTGAATTAGTATGAATGAATCGACCTGAGGTTACATTAACAAAAAGATAAAAGGTAAAAATAGCTCCTTTAACAACTGCATGTCATGACATTTTTTTTTTTATTCAAGTCTGCATATAATGCTTTATAAAAGTATATATGATGTCTTTCTTAATACATTTTTTTATTAAAACCCCATTTTAATTCTTAATGTTTACAGTTTTTCTAATATTTGAAGCCTTTTGAGCTGCATTTGATGTTTGAAAGGTGTTTAAATTAAATTAAACTACTATTATTATAATTATATTTTTCTAGCATGTATCCATGAAGCTGCAGTTATAATAGTTATAGGGCTAATATTAATTACACTGACTATTTATAGCCATAGCCTACAGGCTACCTTTAAAAGAGATGTCGTTTCATTCCTTTTTCTTTTTTTTTTTTCTTTTTTCCTTTTTTTTTCTTTTTTTTTTTTTTTTTTTTTTTGGCGTAGACACTGTAATGTACCGATTTCTGAAAGCATACAAATGCCGCATGATCACAGTGTAATATAGTGTGTGATGAACTGCGCGTTTCTCGGTGTGATTTTTACTCACTCCGGTTTCCTGGCGAGTCCAACGGAACGGCAGAGTGTCGACGGTGTCTGCGGAACCAGAGATTTGCAGGACGGGCTTCTCTTCTCGTCCTCCGCAGACTCGGGGCTGGACTGGGTCGCTTTGAGAGTCGGTGGGGATGTAGGTACCAGCTGCAAATGCTGCGGGTGATGGATGGGAGCTACCGGAGGATGCTGCGGTTGTTTGGACGGATGCTGCGGTTGCGGTTGCTGCGGCTGGGCTTGACCGTGAATCGCCGAATGCTGGTGCGGGTGAGCGGCCGGCTGAGGGCTGCTGGTCCGCGGGGGAGGGTGGTGGTGGTGGTGGTGCGGATGATGGTGGTGGTATTGATGCGGATCTCTCAGCTGGCGATTCTCGCCGATCAGATCCTCAACCTTCCTCTCCAGCTCGTCGATCCGCTGCCGCTGGGTTTGAATGAGACTCTGCTGGTTTTGTACGATAGTGGTCAGTTCTTTGAGGTAAAGCACGGCTTTCATTGGGTTATCCAGCAAGCTCTCCATTACTGTAATCTCAGAGCTTCAAGCCTGCTAGATCAGGATGGAGCTGAAGTCTTCTGGATGAAGAGAATGTGCTGTGGAGAGAAGCTCTAAGGATGCGAGTGATGATGGACCTGAAGCAGGAGAGATTGGGGGAGGAGCTGCGGAGGATGATGAGGTCAACGCTGTGGCCAATCACAGACTTGCGTGTTTGCATGCAGTACACATTTTCCAATAGTGACATCAATTTAAAGGCGCACTTAGAAAGTTTTTCCACATTAAAAGTTTTATACCTGGGCAGTGCATTTTCATGTCCCTATTACCTTAATATACCCTTGTGAAAAAGAAGTAACTTATATTTTTTAAGACTACTTGGAAATAATATAAAATAATATACTTAAAGGGATAGTTCACCCAAAAAGTGAAAATGTTCTCATAATTTACTCACCCTCATGTTGTTCAAACCCTGTATGAGTTTCATTCTTCTATAGAATATACTGAACACAAAAGAAGATATTTTGAAGAATGTTGGTAACCAGACAGTTGACCATAGCCACTGACTTCCATAGTATTTTTTTTTTCTCCCCTACTATGGAAGTCAGTGGCTACCATCAACTGTCTGGTTACCAACATTTTTCAGAATATCTTCTTTTGTGTTTAACAGAAGAAAGAAACTCATACAGGTTTGGATCAACTTGAGGGTGAGTAACTGATGACAACATTTTTTTTTTTATTTTGGGTGAACTATCCCTTTAAGTGTGAGCTGAATGTAATATTTTCTGACCTTTAGTTGCATATTATTTTCAATTTACTGAAAATGTATTATAGCTTAAATTTATATTATATGCAATTAGCTGAAGAGTACTTTTTGATGGTCAAAGCATAGCATTTTATGGTGGGAAATATGAAATGATTAAGATCTATTGTAATGATTAAGTTGCAATTCAGTACATTTAAAAATATATTAACTTTAAAATGGAATATCAAATAACACACTACAGTTAAAATTATAGCTAATCAAGTAATATACATGTGATTTAGGCCTATGTTAGTAGCATCAAAATAAGTGTAATATTTTTGTAAGTGTAATATGTACTTGTACTGTAATTACTGTGGTAGATTTTTCCCCTACGCACCTGATTTAGGTTGAACCATGTGTCCCTGACACCTGAAAATATTATACTCAGTTGAGTTCACCTCTGAGCGCGTGGGTTGACGCCTAATAGTAGCTATTCTTACTGCATAAAATAAAATGGCTAAGAATTAGTTACCTGAATACAACAGTTTTTATAGAATAGGATCATGGCGAAAATGACATGATACATTACATAATTTCTCTACAATTTGATTGGTTCTTTATATGCAAAGCCTTCTGTTACTAGGTAGAAGCAAACTTAGATCTCAAATCATTAAAAAAATGGAAAAGGTTAGAAGTTCAGTTGATTACTCAATATGTCATGAGACTATAGACTGTTATATTTTTGATATTGCCTAGCCAGCATCTCAGAATTTTCCACTGGTTTCGACACAATCTTCAGAGTACATTTTGTTCAAGTGGTAGAATTTTAGGCCAAAAGGAGAAGTAAGGTTAGATGTTAGAATTATGATTAGTTTGATATACAGTTTAGTATTTTATTCATTAAAAAATCCATCACATTACATATTAAGAAACGAAGTCTTGAAAGTGTACTCTAGCACAATTAAAGGGAATGGTCACCCAAAAAATGAAAATTCTGTAACCACTGTACTCACCCTTAAGTTAAAAATAATAATAATAATAATAATAATACAAAAAAATATGGAAGTCAATGGGGCCCATAAACTTTTTACTGACATTCTTTAACATATCTTCTTTTGTGTTCTTCTTTTGTGTTTTTGGGTGAACTATCCCTTTAAGTGGCCTTTTAGGTCATTATATAATGCAAGTTCATTTAAAATGAAAACCTGGAAAAAAATGATTTTTACTGGGTTTTGTCTATTTATTAATTGGGCTCCATGGATTCAGACTTTGTACTCAAAATGGACATGGTCTCGGACAGTAAGTAACAACATAAAATTAATAAGACATGACATTAAGAAATGTCTCCCATTTATTAAGGATTTGGACTCAACTCAGACTCAACAAGGTGGGCTCGGACCCAACACAATGTTTATTTTCCCTCTCCTTGTTAACAGCTTAAATGAATCAGGCAGTCTGCTACATTTCTGTTTTCTTCCAGAGCTGAGTCACTTACTCTACCAGCTGACCAGCTGCTGTTTGATAACAAGGTCGATCATTATTAGCCATCTTATCATCAGTGTAAATGACATTGCACACATTATTACTGCAACATATGCCCTTATATCACATGCCTCTAAATACATCCTTCTGATTGGCCAATTGCTGCATTGAGTGGTTGATTATTTTTATAATGAGTGCTAGATATTTCACCAGTGCCATTCACATTCTACTGTATATTACATTTACAGTCTTTTTCTTCACATATCAACACACAAAGAGTTACAGTATAAGTTGCCTGTATTGCAATTTAAAAATGTTGCTACTCCCAACATAAAGTATTAATTTTAATATTATAATTTGATTGACGGCTTGCAGCTCAAGAGTCCCCAGTTAAATCAAAATGAAAACATCAGTCAGAAGAACATCAAATATATATATAAGAGAAACAAAAAGGTGGATGAGAGAGCTTAATATTGAGGAACACATTACATTTTAGCTAAATAGGTTAACTTTTCAATAGAAAAAGTATCAAATTAATTATAATATATAAAAGTAATATTCTTACTGCTTTCATCTTGTCACCATTCAGGGTCATAAAAAAATCAAGGTGATACATTATTTTTGTTAAAGTCTTAACCTATTTCTTTGTTCTACAGTTTCTACATTGAACACTACATTGAACACACTTTGTTTCTAAAATTCGAGGAAATTTTTATATTATGATAGCTATGTAATTGATAAGCACTGTGAAAAATTAGGTCAAGTGAATTTTAGAAGACATTTTACATCAAAATGAGTCTGTTTTTTTTTTTCTAAAGGCATTACAGTGCTGCATTAGTTTAAAAACTGTTAAAACCCACCACCATTATTAAAGGTACAATATGTAAGAATTTTGTAATAAAATATTCAAAAATCACTTGCACAGTGTGATATATTGCACAGTGTGATATATATCCTGCAGTTGTGTACTTACAATATCCCAAAAGTTCCCAAAGATTTTTAACTTCATAGAAATTCCAATTTTAAATAATGGCTGGTCCCGGACTCCCTGTTCACTTGTCGCCTGTCAATGACGTAATATCTGCGTTATCCCTGGTTTCCATTCGTACTGCCATAGTAACCATGGCGACAGACGTGGACAACAGAGTTACGTCTAACCCCACGCTCACGCTATTGTTGTTGTTTCGTTCAAACATTATGGACCATGGCAAGCAGACTTTGGGACAAAAGGAGAACTAAAACGAGGATCAATATCAGCGTGGCATTTTCGAGATGCCGAGAGCTTCACGTCTGTGACAAACTTCGACCTGACAGAGCTCTTGCATGTACTTTATTAGACAAGTGAGCAAATGTACATAAAACTAATCAATGTTATATAGTTCAACATGATGAAATGTTAGGATATGATCTGTATGTTATTCTAATGTTGATCTAGCTTACTGCTAGTCTCATACAGCCAAAAAACTAACACATAGAATGACATTACAACTTTCAACACACTCAAATGCAGTTTAGTGTGATAGTGTAGACCAAGTGAAACAGCGCTGCGTTACCTCACAAGTTTAATTCGTCTAATAAACTGACCTGTGTGAGTATTATTACAGCACTTGCGGGTAAGTTCGGTAGAATGAAATGTCCCTATTCCTTTATATCCGCGGGACTTGCGTGTGGCGCTGATATCTGTCTCCTATTAGCAATCGTGCCCTGCTTCATACCACAGTCTTATTAAAACCATCAATGTATTCACTCATCCATAAACATTATTAGATCCATCAGTTTGATGACAAGTCCGCTGGGATTATGCGTCATCAACCTATGCCTTTGTTATTGTAAGAGGTTAGCGACCCCTAGCGGTGAAAAAAAATTACATATTGTAGCTTTAAACTCTAACTTTAAACTTATATTTTGGGACACATAAATGTAGAAATCAAAGGCTTTACTTAACCAGCAAGATTTTATCATGCTGTCAGCATGTGAGGGATGGAAAACTAGTTGTTGTACATTACTCTCAGGGAGCCGAGGTCGCGTTAGTAACCAAGTGCGTTCCCTATCGAGAACGTTCACTTCGTATTGCGTAGCTATACGCAGTGTGAACCCATTTTAAAATGCTGTGCTATTGGCTGGCGACTTCGCCCTGAACCATTACCTGGGGCTAAGTGGCCCGAGGTCAACAGTAGAGTTTGAAAGTCACAATTCCCCCCGGGCCGGACAAAGGTCGGGCCCCTTATTAAGGTATAATGTCTCAGAGGCTCGGAGCCCTAGGGGCCGGGGCCTTTAGATAGAAAGTACCCGTGCCTGCAGAGCAGGGACCTCTAGTTTGTAAAATCTCACAAATGTGGACGGTGAGGATCAGCCTGCCGCCGTACAGATGTCTTCGATTGGTACACCACTAGACCAAGCCCATGAGGAGGCCGTGCCTCTAGTGGAATGAGTTCTAACTCCTATGGGGCATTGAAGGCCCATGGAGGTGTAGGCTAGAGAGATAGCATCTACTATCCATCTAGATAGTCTCTGTTTTGTGACCGGCAGACCTTTAGTGCAGCCATCGAAACACACAACGAGCTGTTCAGCTGTCTGAATGTGGCGGAGGCCTCCAGATAGATTCTGACGGGGAAGACCAGATTCAAGTTATAATCATCTTCCGACGGGGGAAGAGCTGATAATGATATCACCTGGGCTCTGAACGGGGTTGAGAGCACCTTAGGAACATAGCCGTGCCTCGATCTGAGCACGACTCTGGAGTCGCCAGGCCCAAACTCAAGGCATGCAGTGCTTATGGAAAGTGCTTGCCGGTCACTTACTCTTTTGACCAACGCCAGCGCTAGCAGGAGTGTGGTTTTGAGTGAAAGCGGTTTAAGGTCAGCCGTCTGGAGCGGCTCAAACGGGGGTCCCTTAAAGGCCTTGAAGACTGTAGATAGGTCCCAGGCAGGGACAGAGGGTGGCAGAGGCGGGTTGAGCCTCCTTGGCCCCTTGAGGAAACGAATGACCAGGTTGCTTTTCCCCAGGGAATGGCCGGCCACAGGGGTGTGAAAAGCCGATATGGCCGCCACATATACTTTGAGCGTGGAGGGGGTCCTGCAGCAGCTCCTGAAGAAAGAAAAGTACTAGAGGTACTTCAACCGGCAGAAACCACCCGTCGAGACGGCTTCTGGTGGACTCCTGAGGCAGGGACCACTCGATGTCGAGACCTTTAGCTTTAGCTTTAGTGAGGACGCGGATAAGTTCAGCATTCCCGCTCGCTCTAGCACCGTCTCCGCTGGCTTGGGATTGAGGGGCGGGGTCAGCTGTCGAGTCCCGCCAGTCTTCTCCCTCAGATGCAGCCAGGGACAGGCTGTTATCCCCTTCTTCCTCATATGCACCAAACGAGACAAGTCCTGCTGGGGGAGCGCGAGGGGCGGGGTCGCCGTCCAAAAGGAGAGCTAGCCACAAGCGCAGGATGGAGATAGGCAAGCTCTCGCAGTGTGGGCAGCCGCCCTTGTTGAGTGCAGTCTCTGCGTGGGCGAGTCCCAGGCATGTGGCGCACTAGCTGTGTCTGTCAGCTTCATGCAGAGGAGTTCTGCATGAAGTACATCCGGAGCGCGGCATTTGCAACAATGCCATGGTAGAAATTTGCTCTTTCTTTTAGCTTCTATAGTGTCATGACGGCGAACACAGAAGTAAGCAAAAAGGATATATGGCTTCTTTTGCTGGATAGCCGGTTAACGGCGATTCAGGGGAAGGCGGTGCCGATTTGAAGGTGCCGCGTCCGCTGATCAGGTTGCTCGTTCCGCTGCAGAAACTTGTTGACGGCGAAGGCTCGAAGGTCAGCGAAAGAAGGTGTTCGCTGAAGGAGATTAAATCTGATTCTATGGCGAAATGATCAGCTTATATAGGCATAAGCCAAGCCCATTCTGGCGGGTTCTGATGGGCCCTGGGCTCGAAGCGACCCGACTGGTTCGCCAGTTCGCCAGAGACTCAGCCGCCTCACCATAGGTTTGTGCAGTTGACGCAGCACAGCCAATGAGCGAGCTCTACGCGCCCTGCTCTGTGCTCGTTGTGCACCTGCACTGCATTTTAAAATAATGGCTTCGATATTCTTGAGGAGTTTTCTCACTGCAATACGAAGTGAACATTCTCGAAAGGGAACCAAAAATGTTTCTTCATTGACAGAATTTTTTTTGCAGTGACGGAAAAAATTTAAAACCCTCTGTCTGTTTTCACAGATTACACTGAGGCTGATGTATTGTAATTTTTAACTGTAATTCTCACCCCTGTCCATTTGGTGGCGAGTGCGCTCTTCCTGACAACTCAAGTTAATGGTCAACGAAGGGCTTTTCTGAGTTAGTTTACATTGTTTACAGGCTGTTTTATTGACGTCTTTCTGTGATTGAAACACTGATTGAGCGATTACACGAGAGACATGATACGGATTACGGTAAATTGGACTGTATCAACATATTTCCTAATGTTCATTCATGTTTATTTCGTTCTGTAACGTAGGCTAGTAAAGAGGAAGGAATTAATCGCGTTCACTACTCGCGATCCGCTTCACTTGAACTGAGGCGCTACTGTGATCTCTCGCGCCACATTAAAGAGCGCCAAAACGGTATATTGTTTGATTTTTATGATAAAATGGACATAATTTGAAAGCTAAGACTTTGTTTCAAATCGAAAATAACAAAGCACAAAGCTTATTGCGATTTATTGGACAAACATGCATGATGAAACCTGAAAAGTGATCCAAAGTCTCTGTTCAACTTTCTCTTCATAAATAAATAAATGCATAATCTAGCCTAGGCAATATGCTTGTCCTGTAAGTTCGTGAATAAAAATGAAAATGTGAACAAAATACAGAGCCTATTAAATGGCTTATTATTATCATTCAAATATGAAAATTAAAATGACATGGTAATAATAGATTATTTATGACGGAATTTTAGAATTGCTAACCAATTCTAAAAGCCTTCAAATAATAGACCTCTGGTCGCGACCTAGCTATAGCCTTTACTCTGTAGCTTGATTTAGGCCTATATTTTCAACCCTGTTACCAAATCTGAAATATTTTAATGGTCTATTTGATATTGATTTTCATTTAAAGTCCCAAATTTTGGTAACAGGATTTGAGAAAAATTGCAAACCACAAGGACACTAAAACAGCTCATAATATTTAGACTGATCTCCCAAAGTGGATAATCAACATTTTCTGTAAGGTTAAGCACCTCATTTTAGGCCCTGTTTGGTAGCCTAATCTATTCATTAAATGTGCCTTATTCTCTTTTATGTGTCTTACGGAATGATACAAATACTTACGAATACCTTGAAAAATTTGCTCTTTTAATAGAACACTTGGTTTTGTTTTTCATGTCAGACCTCTAGAAATAATGGCAAACACTGACTGACATCCAAGAGAGTTGAATCATAGATGCTCACCGACCTTGAAACCCAGCAAATGAAAGACTAGCCAGGCCTGTTTCATCATGTGATCACCGCTGCAGACTCATAAAGAGTAAGTATTTAAGTATATTGGGCCAAAAATGCTTTTTGCAGTGCCACTGGAGAATAGGACATCTAACTAGACATGACAAATTCTATCTAAATTGAGTTGAGATTAAGTTATATCCACTCTCAGGCAATGACCATTTAAAAATACACTTTGGCTTCAGTCACTGATGTGGTTTAAAGAAAACACTATGAGCCAAAAGTAAACTAGTGAAAAGAATACTAATGATTTAGCACAGTGCTAATTTAGAGCACTTGGTTAAACCGGGCTGTGAGTGGTTGGTAAATAAGATTCATTTTCAATCAGAAATACTTTGTGCACATGTCTTATTAGCATGTTTGGTGCTTTTTAGTTTGTAGAATATGGAATATTTAGATGATAGAAATGGAGCATAGATCTGTGCAGGGCAGCACTCCTTGCCAAATACTGCCACCCTACCGGTTCTGCTATACTATTTAATATAACAAACTTTGATTTAGACTTTATGTAGTAATCAAAAGTCATGGCACAAGAAGTGGACAGAGTTCACTGTTCATTAGACAGTGCCCTCTGGTGGCTGGGAGTGATTTCAATAGACAGACATGTGACAAGTATTTTTTAAACAAATGGTATGGGAAAATTCAGCATGAAATAACAGTAGAGATCAGAAAAACTACAAATCAGAAATCATATTTCATATGGTGAGACTTTGAATTATGTTATTTTCCCATATTAACAGATTAAAGCAATAATTTTCTTAACACTATAATTTTTAATATGATGTCTTGTGACATTGTTTTAATCTCTGGTTTGTTTTAAATATATATATATATATATATATATATATATATAAATAAATATAGGTAGGGGTGGGAATCTCTAGGCACCTCACTATTCGATTCGATTACGATTCAGAGGGCTGCGATATGCGATGATAAAACGATTATCGATGCATTTTTTTTCTATACAGATTTTCTTTTCTCTCACTGTTTGACCACTTGGTACTTTTAAAGCAAAGTATTTGTAATGATCCATAATGAATTTACTTCCAATATATTTTATTAATTGAACAAATGGAAGTTATTTGGCAATAAATGTTGCGATAGAGTTTGTAATTCGCTTTGCCTTTTCTGAGTTGGGTGGAAGCTTTTAGGGTTGTCCTGGTTTCCACGTCAGTGCTGTCTGATCTGACGTGGGGTTTATAACAGAATTCAGCGCAGAGTTTGAATGTTTCCAATTAGATCTCGCCACGATGTTATTAGTTCTGCGGTGAATTCAAATGCTTTCTCACTGGATCTCCCAGCGCTGTAATAGCAGTGTGTCACGAACACACACAGGAGAGAGAGAGATCCAATTGCAGTAGTTTTTATTTAAAGGGCAATCCAAACTCGTAGTCATCAAGGCAGGGCTCAAAATCCAATAAGGCAATCCAACACAAGAACCGAAACAAGAAACAGGTAAGAACAGGCATCCGAAGTGTGGTGACATTAAACAAGGACTCCGTGACACACACTGAAACAGACAGGGTTATATACACATATTTAACAAGACTAACACAGAACAGCTGGGAACAATGAACTGATGAGTGACAGACAGAATGCTGGGAATTGAAGTCAAATGTGAAGGACACCGTGAGAACGAGGACCTCTAGTGAATGACAATGGAAACACAACCAGACACTGTGACACAGTGTCGCGTGATTGAGATCGGTCCACGAGTAAACCTGTTCTGAGCAGCGCAGCTTAAACGAATAGCTCGGTTTCGTTTTATTTGCAGTTTGATGTTTCTCGTATGTAACAGAAGTTGCAGCTCTTATCAATTGGACAAAGTGGTGGTCTCACAATTGGGAGATCCAGTGATCCAGAGATCCAGTGAGAAAGCGTTTGAACATTCAAACTCTTCTCGCCCATTTGGTCGCAGTCTGGAGCCCTACTTGCATATAGTGTGGCTCTTGTCTATTGTCTAAGGGTGGGAGAAAAAAAATGATTTTTAGATGCATCACGATGCGGACGTGGACGATTCTGAATCGAATCACAAATGTCAAAAATCTATTTTTTAAATGTTAATTGATAATGTAATGTTGACGGAACGCAACGCACGCTGTGGCGTGCAGCTGTGCAGAGACGCATAATGGTTGAGCGAGATATCCGACCGGCACCCTCTGCATTCAAATCTAGCGTAACTTTGACTTCTTTGAAGTTGAAGGGAAAAAGGACCATGATAGGGCTGGGACGATACACCTATCTCCCGATTTGATACTATCACGATACTTGGGTACCGATACGATATGTATTGCGATTTTTTTAAGAATTGCGATTCTACAAGTATTGCGATTCGATATTGCAATATATTGCATTTTTTTAACACTAGACCATCGGGAAAAATGTATAAGATGAGTCATATTTACTAAAACAAATCATCACATCTTTCTGACTTTTATTTCAGAAGCATCATACAATACTACATTCTCTTGAATAAATGATTCAATTACAAATACATTTTTTAACAGTCACTTGTGGCCACCTAGTGGCGAAACAATGTAATCGATAAATGCCTTATTTTCAGCACCAAGTTTCTATCAAAAGTTGATTTTGATCGCTATCGTAGACATCAGTGTTCATATTTGAACTTTAAACTTTTATCCATTTACTTCTATGATCATTTTAACTATTGCATCACAGAAATAATGATACTATGAGGTTGAAAAGACTGTTTTTGAAGCTGTTTCATGACAACTCTCTCCGGGTCAGCGGCAGCGCCAACACAGCTTTGACTGTTGCGATATGATTTTGTCAAGGTTTAATAGACAGACGAATTAAAAATAACGTGGGTGTTCTCAAATCCTCCTCCTCACCCAAGTTAATCCCTCCCTCAAGAATTATACACGCAAGTTTTCAAATTTAGCTTACGTAGTACAAGGTTCCTCCTCCACTGGTCCCATCCAGGGCCCTGGCTCTTCTTTCTCCACCAATGCCGCCAGAGTCTTTATTGACATTGGTGGTAAAGACTTAGTCTTCTCCTCATCCTTGTGCTCCACCGGCGTGACTCCTGGCCACAGGGCCGGCCCGTGGCATAGGCAGTATAGGCAAATGCTAAGGGCGCCGGCGCCTTATACCCTAGGAGGGGCGCCAGAGCCGCGTAAGGAACTTTCCGCTTTTATTGTAGGCTACTTCATTAACACTGCAACGACTGGAGCAATTACATAAGCCTGCCAGTGGCGCAAAAAGTGGGTATACCGGTATGTGTAGCGGAGTAGGCACCCTCATAAGATTTCATCATAGAATTTTGACAGGGGACCCCCCTGCAATAATATCGCGAGCGGGCGCGGGCGCCGTGAGCGCTGAGCGAACAGGCACGAGTAGTGAGTTGTCGTCGAAAAAGATGGATAAGGCAAAAAAGCGGCCGGGGGCTAAAATAGAAATAGTCCAATCGTTTTGTTTTGTTTTGTTTTGCTTAATCGGCGGCGCTGGGTTAGTGCTGGTGTAATGCATTGGTCAAAAAAAAAGTCAGCGTTAGCTTTTTTTCTGACACCGCATGAAACGCGTAGATCAGCGGCCCATTGGTTGTTTCCTTGATTGACACTGGGCTGGCCCAATCACATCTTTAATGTGAAGTATAGGAAAATACTCTTTCTATTAGTATAGAAATTAGCAAAAATCAATCTCGCCTAGGGCAACCAAAGGGCTAGAGCCGGCCCTGCCTGGCCAGCCCACTCTATCATGGTCTTTGAATTTGTGACTTCTGCCAGAAACTTCTGACCGCTCCACCTCGGCTCTCTGAGCACATGACTCTGCCTTGGCCCTCCGATTCTGCGGCTCTGATGTTGCTCGTCAATCCCTCAGCTCCACCTTGGTCCTCCCTCCCACCGGCTCCTCCTCTTCCCTTAGAACCTCCATGTTGCCGTGATCCTCCATTCCTCTTGTTCTTCTGATCCACTGGCACTGACATGATCAGCATGGGTTTCCATCCCTCCAGCTCATGGTCATCCACTCTGCTGGTTCCACTTTGGTCTTTTCCTTTCCCGGCTCTTCCATTGGGAAGATTATGCTCTTCAACTAAGCCTTGGTCCCTTTCTCCATTGGCTCTGCTGTGGTCTTCTCTGCTGGCTCGATCAGGGTGTTTTCCTTCACTGGTCACTTGCTCTTCTTCTTACCTGGTCACTGGACACTCCCCAATTTGGACTTTTTATATTGTTTTGTCTTTTATTGTCTTATATTGAAGTGTTTAGCGGCTGGATAGCTGGATCAATTGAAACAGTGATGATAATAGGATAATCCAAGAAACCAAGTAGGAGATCAAAAAAGCATGAACACGGGAAACCAGGATAGTGCTCAGAATTGCAGTGTGACAGCAAACAAGACTTTGCAAAGTAAGAGTGAAAATACAGGGCTTATATAGGCAAAGTTCAGATAATGAGACACATGTGGAAATGATAAAACAATAATGAGTCCAGGCAATGTGTTATGGGAAATGTAGTTCATGAAATGGTAGGAATAGACTAGGGAGCTGATGGATGTGACAGAGACAAAGCTCCTTGTAACAGAGGAACAATAATGCTTCAGCGCTATGATGAATTCTCAGATATCTCAAATATCTTTTCATCTTACTGGTAGATAAAATAATCATATTTACATCAATATCTTAAAGCTGCAGTCCGTATATTTTTCCTCTTTGTTGCCATCTCTGTTTGAAATCTGCAATTGCAGTTATTCACGGAATTATCAACTTTACGTGGGTTGTGCCACGGCACAGCGTGGATGAATCCAATGTTTTGAGGAGAATGTGCGGCTGTCAGGCACCGCGCCGGTGTGGATACTGTGGATACTATCATTCGGAATCACAGATTCTACTTTTTGGAAGTATGACCAACATAAGAATGTTCACCGGAAAATGTCATCTGAACAAGTAACATTCACTTTTGTTCTGACCATCTAAGGGGAAAAAAGCATTGCAGTAAATCGCGCTGATTAAAGATAGCTTATCATATCACGTCAAACCGTGCAAATTATACTTTGTTCTCAAATTGTTCATGTTAACAACATCAGCATTGTGTGACTAAATTTAATGCCCTTCCGATATGTATCCTTGTTTTTGCACAGGCCCGGTTGCAGTCTCTTTTTTTCTGTAGCCACTCCGAAGTCTGCAGTCTTTTGCATTTTACAACGGGTGAATCTCCAGTTGTCATTGGTGATTGTCATTTGAACCTTTCTGGATCCGCCATCAAATTGATAAGTTTATATCAAGTGCAGTGAGAAAAGTCTACAAATCTCCACCTCCAACATCCTTACACGCAACATAGCCTACTAGCTGAGACTCCTCCTTTATGTGTACAGATGTAACGTAATGACGCAAAGACATCCTCGAATTTCCTGTGGAAATCCACCAGTGCCACTGGAATTAAAAACATTACCGTTTTAATCGAACTAAGGCAAGCAGATTTTGAACACTGGCTGGTTATGTACCTACTCAAAAATTTATTTTGGATAATTTTTAACCCAAAAAAGTTACGGACTGCAGCTTTAAGCAAGTGTATTTAAGTGTACAGTGTGTGTGTGTGTGTGTGTGTGTGTGTGTGTGTGTGTGTGTGTGTGTGTGTGTGTGTGTGTGTGTGTGTGTGTGTGTGTGTGTGTGTGTGTGTGTGTGTGTGTGTGTGTGAATATGAATGAATAATATTTAAGATAAAAGCTTCTTCCCTGTCCTCGGACATTCATCGATTTGCGAATCTAATATCCATCTGTATGACAAGCTCAGATTCTACAAGCTCAGAGTCTATAGCCAACAAAGTAAAATAGATGAGTCAATGCTGCCCCATTGTGGTCATGAGTTCACAGACATCTGTCAAAAGACCTCGGAGAAACAAAGACATTTTGAAATATTGATTGGAGGCTGTCTCTGAGTTCTGATCTCCAGCAAGCAAGAGCTTAGAAGAGCCTCGTGATCATTCATTTATTTTTATAAAGAATATAAATTAGCCAAAATCAAAGTCATTGCATCTCACTTCAGTCAGGCAGTTTTGTTTACAATGTGGTCAGCTGTCACCTGCTAAAAAAGAATATTTTTGTTCAGCAAGGAGAAATTAAATTGACCAAAAATGACCATAAGGACATTTATAATGTTGCAAATAATTTCTATTTCAAATAAATGTTGTTCTTTTGAACTTCATCAAAGAATCCTGGAAAATATGATCATGTTTCCACAAAAATATTAAACAGCACAGCTTTTTTTAACATTGATAATAATAAGACATTTTCAACATTTTACCAAATCAACATTTTAGAATGATCATGGGTAACACTTTAGTTTAGGGACCACTGGAGTAGCCACGGTGGTGTGCCAGGGTGTGCCGGTGCCACCCACAGTGGTAGCTGGCACACCTAAAATAGATGCAGAATTATTTTTTAAAGTTTTAATAAAAACGTTTCCTAAACTTGCACTATTGTTGTTTACTTAAAAATTATCGTTAACAAAATATCTGCCGACATTCGGACTGCCAACCAATCCGCAAACAGCCGCTGACTGGTAATACGGTTGAGGCTCGCGCAGCCTCATGAGGAGAAATGGAAACAAATGAGCGCAGATCACACAAAGAAACTTAATGAACATAGAGCGGTTAAAAAATGAATGTGGAGTTTTTATATGTATAACATAGCCTATGATACAGTTAAGCAACATCACAGTGACCGCGAATGCTGACTCCATCACGACTGAAAACATGACACTGATTTCATATGACAGTTCAATAAACAAGTCATTAATATCAAGTCACTTACATTTTAGACACAATATTCACTGTTTTTGTTATATTTGAGCAGCGAAAATAGTTCCAAACAAACATCCCAAGAACCACAGCGCAGCTCACCTGAACACATAACTGCATTAATGAATGATTCAGCGCTTTGAATTAATCGATTGAGTCAAAGATTCAATGACCCATTAAACAACTGCCTCATTCCTTAACGATTCAGCCGTTTGAACGAATCATTTGAATAAATGACTCAATAACTCACTCATTAAGACGGTCACCTGCCGCCCCTACTGGTAGTTTAGTTTCGTGTTTAAAAGTAGGCTATAATTCTTTCCAATATGTCATATTTGTATCTTCAAAAAATATTTAAAACAATCTCATAACATTATTTAATGCAGTTGTAATTTTTCAGTGTAAATTAATTAATTGTATTGGTAACAGCATAGTGTCTTATTATTTCAATTGAATTTATTGATCAAATCTAAGAATTTAAAATGAAAGATGAAGCATACATTTAAACCGATTTCTGGATTTTTACTTGGACAAGAGAATGGCCGATTTACTTGTTCGAAGGACAAGCACATGTAAAGCCTTAATGTTGAGCCCTGAGTTATATTTTATATACTGTAGGCCTAGTATTATGTTTATGTGGCAAGCCAGTTTTACACATCAGCCCAGTCTATTCTGTAAAGTTAGTGATACGCCGGGTCAAGGTTGTTTTGCACATTAAGTTGACAATAAATGTGGCACACCCAATTTTTCTTATGTACACCCAGAAACGCTTTTCTGGCTACGCTACTGTTAGGGACCAATTCTCCCTAATAACTAGTTGCTTATTAGCATGCATATTACTAGGATATTTGTTGTTTATTAGTACTTATAAAGCACATATCAATGCCTTATTATGCATGACCATATTCTACATCACTTAATCCTACCCAATACCTAAACTTAATAACTACCTTACTGACTATTAATAAGTAGTAATTAGGAGTTTATTGAGGCAAAAGTCATAGTTAATAGTTAGTTAATAGTGAGAATTGGACCTAACCTAAAGTGTGATCAGATCATGTGGCACAAAAGACTGGAGTAATGGCTGCTGGAAATTCAGCATTGCTGTTGTATATGAATAAATGACATCTTACAATATATTAACACAGAATACTGCAATAATATTTTGCAATAATAATCAGATTTGTGTTATTTTAAAAATGATTTTTTATGGATATTTTTTCAGTGCTGAACAGAATTTATAGTCAGTAATTTGCCTCACATCATTCTCACCTTGATTTTTTTTTTTTTTTTTTCACTTAGCCTTTCTATCTAAGCATTATGAAAAAACAAATGGAAAACAAAACCTCGGATGTATATTTGCATCACAAATCATATGTGCCATTTTAGGCAGCTCACAAGTACTGGAACAAAGCTTCTTTCACATCATACCTTCCCTTTTCTCAACAATTACTAAAGCCACACCTGTCTAGCTTCACCATATCCATTTTATGCATGACATACAAACCTCCACTCCAAAGATGTTTTACTGTTTAGTTTCCTGTGTAAGATGCAGTGGCGGCTGGTGATAATTTTTTTTTTTTTTTTTGGGGGGGGATAAATACAAATACATTTCAGATAGATGTTTGAGGTATCTTACCCCCGTTGTTGTGCACAAAACTTCAGTGCCGACACTTTGAAATAAAAGACAGGGAAAGCTAAAAAGGGCATTTCTAACATCACATCCAGCCAGCCCGCCACCTTCGTTTCTCATAACAAGCGCGGGTGAAGCTCCGAGTGTAGCTTCGTCCTCTGTCACTGGCCTGCTGCTGGATTTGTAAATCAGGTTGGTCAGGTACGAGATCCTTTATCTTTTTTTTTTCTTCCAGCGAACACCTTGTGAAAGGGTTTTTTTTTGTAAATCAATAACAGAATTTGGTTTAAGTGCTGCCATTATCTCTACGAAAGTGATCAGCCTAGCAAGGTTTTGGCGGAGTCGCCTGCGCACTTGCAGTAGTGGCCAAGAGCGTAAAGTTGAATAGCAGGTGACGAGAACCAATCAGATTGGATAAAATAACATGTATCCAATTCGAATCCACCAGGGACGCAGCGACCTGCGTCCGGAGGAGAATCTTTAAGAAACCAATTAGAGACCAGCTTCAGGTCACATGCTGCCCGAAAATTTAAGGACTCAGATAGACATCCATTTGTCCGGCGTCCCTCGCCCATGAAACCGCATGAAACATATTGAAAAACATAGAAAATAGTTAACCGATTAAAGCCAGTTTTTATTAAATGTTGAGGCTCTTTCTACCAAACAAAACCTTGCCTGCACATCGTATGAGTAAACTATTTTTTTTATTTTTTTTATTTCATTTTTATATCATTTTTGTATACATGTATATTTCTGGAATTTTGATGGGGGCAGCGCCCCAGCGCCCTCTATTGACCTCTATTTAAAAAAAAATACGATATGTGAAAAAATAGATAATTCACATTTATTAGCCACCAATTCAACAAAACAAAACAGATGCCATGAGATTGTGTTGTCTTTTTACCTTTGACGCTTAAGTACCGTACCTACGAATACAAATAAGATCACTCTGTCGTCATACAGTACCAATCAAATCTCTTTTCCCAGCATTTCATCATACAATCTCAGACTCTGTGTTACTGGCTTGATTAGCAACACAGAGTCCTAAGAAAGCCTGGTACGTGGGTGATGACACACAAATGCATTTGTATTTGAAGTGTGGCGGCTGCCTGGAGATGCAAGGGAAGTACTAAGCACCCAAAAGAAATGACTCCCCCAATCCCATAATCAAGGCTCAGCAGCTTCCTGTGAATCTGTCTTAATGAGAACCTCAACCCACACACACACAAGCATTCCCCTACCACCTCTAATGCTGCTTCACTTCAAAGCTCATTCAGACGCAACCTCGTCCTCACCATAACATCACAGAAGCTTCTGAATGAACAACCATCTTACCTAACCCTCCTCTCCGACATGAGGCGCTGGGACAAGGCGGATATACGGTTACACGTCATTTTTTTGATCTTGAGCTCTTTTTTTTTTCAGTGAATTGCAACACTCTTACCTTCGGTTTCTGAGTGAATAACATTAGGCTGTTATAGAAAAAAAAATGGCTTTCATTAAGATATTTTGCTCCATTCTGAACTGAATGAGAATGCCTTTCACATTCAAATTCAATTCCTGAATTCTAAGTACATTTGAATTGAGGTATAGAATGAATTAGCCTACAATACGAATGCACTGATTATTATTAGATGTAGTTGTAGGAGCAGCAGTAGAATTTGTCACAGAAGAAGATGAAGAGAGTAGCTGTAGTTTAAAATAGAGAAGTATTTTAATAATACAACAGATGAATCAAAGTAACAGTGTGCAAAAAAACAGACAATGAGGAATTGAAACAGAGGGCTTAGGCTATGTTCAAAATCAGTCCAGTCCTAATCAGATTTTTGTGCATATCCGATTAAAATCCTATCAGATTTAAAATGTTCGAAAGCCAAAAATTCACATAAAAAGCGATTTTTACAAATTGGCTTCGAGCTACATTTATATGTGGTTTCTGGAAATCAGTTTCAGTCTGACCGCTCTGATCGGATTTCGAGTGGTTTGTGTGACTTTCTTACTGGACTATGGTTTAAGTGATTAATGTGTTTATGTGACTTTCTTAAACGTAAACGTCAGACGTTGTTATAGGAAACATGTTAAAAGTCGCTGAAGAAACAAGATTGTGTTGTCCCGCACTTTGCAATGAGCAGAAAATAGAAACCAATGCAGATATTCTGGAAAACGAAAGAGCGACACAGGACACACAAATCGGATCTGAACAGATGCGATACACAATGTGGACAGTCAATAATTTTAGATCAGATTCCAATGACCTAAATACAAACACGTGGGATCTAATTAATGAGTAACCAAGGAGAAAAACTAGTGTGGGAAACAAAGGAAAACTAACTAAATAACAAAGGCAGTCACAACAGGAACTGAATACAATGAAAATTATGCCAAAACGTCTCGGTTACGTATGTAACCCTCGTTCCCTGAGTACAGGGAACGGAGACGTGTCGTCGGGGGAGTTCCCTGACGAATTGGGATCACGCTAGGGAGCCAATTGTCTTCGTGAGAATTAAAAACGAGTCAATAGACATTGGCATGCAAGATTTGCATTCCGCGACCCGCCCGCCAGCGCGGGTATAAAAGGCGGAAGTAAACATTGCGCAATGCTTTTCGCTGAGGAGCCGAACAGTGTCCAGTCCTCCGCGAAGGTACAGCAACATGGCGAAGGGACGACACGTCTCCGTTCCCTGTACTCAGGGAACGAGGGTTACATACGTAACCGAGACGTTCCCTTTCGTCCTGGGAACTCCCACGTGTCGTCGGGGGAGTTCCCTGACGAATTGGGATCCCTAATAAAGCGCCATGGTGCTGGCCCCTTCCAGCGCCCGGCTAAGCTACCCTGCAGCAGTTTCTTGAAATAAGTTGTGGGAGCTAGCACGGGAATCACACTGCTGTTCCGCAAGACCCGCACAGTGGATATTGGATAACACTGGGAAAGCGTTAGCCCAAGAGAGGGGGAACGCTGCGGAAGCCCCAGCCTGACTGAGGAAGGCCAGGAATACACATATGTACTATCCCGAAGGAATAGTGAAACATATGGCAGTCCCTGAGGTAGTCCCAATCCAAGGGAAGTGGGAGCGTACTCAACAGGGACGACGAACGAGTCCGTCAAGGGGAAGACACGGCTGAGCTGCACGTGGCATCATGGGTCACAATAGAAACCACTGGAGCACCCAGTCTACTAGCAACTCCTTACTAGAGGTAGCAGACCTGGTGCCGGGCGGTCCGCCACGCCCAGCACCGGAAGGGAGAAGGAGGAACTCACGAGGCTCACCGACGTAGGGCGCCATACGGAGCAAGAACGCACGTATCCGCTACGAGGCGGAGTGGCGTAGCAAGCCGACACAACCTATTCCCTCGACCCACTGGCCGAAGCCAGAACTCGGGAGGAAACAGGTTCCACACGAAGGCTATAGAACCTAGCGAACGTGTTCGGTGTCGCCCAGCCCGCAGCTCTACAGTTGTCTGTCAGCGAGGCGCCTTGAGCCAAAGCCCAGGAAGCGGCAACACCTCTAGTAGAGTGAGCACGCAACCTGGGAGGACAGGGCTCACCCAGAGATTCATACGCTCGGGTGATAGCATCCACTAGCCAGTGGGCTAACCTCTGCTTGGAGACGGCATTCCCCTTCTGCTGGCCTCCGTAACAGACAAAGAGCTGATCTGAGGTTCTGAAGCTTTGCGTTCTGTCAATATAAACCCGCAGAGCGCGGACGGGACAGAGAAAAGCTAGGGCTGGGTCTGCCTCCTCCTGGGGCAGCGCTTGCAGGTTCACTACCTGGTCCACGAAGGGAGTGGTAGGAACCTTGGGCACATATCCGAGCCGGGGTCTCAATACAACGTGAGAAAGGCCCGGCCCGAACTCTAGGCACGATTCGTCGACCGAAAAAGCCTGCAGATCCCCGACCCTCTTGAAAGAGGCCAAAGCTAACAAGAGCGCTGTCTTGATGGACAGGAAATTGAGCTCTACGGTCAGCAAAGGCTCAAAGGGGGGGCCCTGAAGAGCTCTAAGTACTAGAGCTAGGTCCCAAGAGGGTACAGAGTGCAACACCCGAGGTCTTAACCTCCTAGCACCCTTAAGGAATCTGATGACCAGGTCGTGCTTCCCCAAGGACTTACCTTCTATTGCATCGTGATGCACGGCTATTGCGGCGACATACACTTTGAGGGTGGAGGGGGACAGCCTCCGCTCCAACCCATCTTGCAGGAAGGAAAGCACGACTCCGATCGGGCAAGTTCGGGGGTCCTCCTGACGGGAGGAACACCAATCGACGAACAGGTTCCACTTCAACGCATAGAGGCGCCTCGTAGAGGGGGCTCTAGCGGAGGTGATGGTGTCTACCACTGCCTGTGGTAGACCACCTAGAACCTCCGCGTCCCGTCCAGGGACCAGACATGGAGTTTCCAGAGGTCTGGACGCGGGTGCCATAGAGTGCCCCGTCTCTGAGAAAGAAGGTCCTTCCTCAGAGGAATCGGCCAAGGAGGGGCTGTCGCGAGGAGCATGAGTTCCGTGAACCAAGTCCTGGTGGGCCAATACGGCGCCACTAGAAGGACCTGCTCCTCGTCCTCCCTGACCTTGCACAGTGTCTGTGCAAGAAGGCTCACTGGGGGAAACGCATACTTGCGTAGGTCCCGGGGCCAGCTGTGAGCCAGGGCGTCCGTGCCGAGGGTACCCTCGGTCAGGGAGAAAAACCACTGGCAATGGGTCGTGTCTGGAGACGCAAACAGATCTACCTGTGCGGCTCCAAAGACACTCCAAATCAGCTGGACCGCCTGGGGATGGAGTCGCCATTCTCCTGGCAGGGGAGGCAACCGTGAGAGCTCGTCTGCCACGCGGTTGAGCTCCCCTGGAATGTGAACAGCACGAAGCGACCTCAGATGCTTCTGACTCCATAGGAGGAGGTGGGAGGCGAGTCGCGACATGCGACGGGAGCGTAGACCACCTTGATGGTTGATGTACGCAACGGTCGCAGTGCTGTCCGTACGGACCAGTACGTGCCTGTGTCTGAGAAACCCCTTGAGGCGACGCAGGGCTAGACGTACTGCTTGCAACTCTAGGCAGTTGATGTGCCAATGCAGTTGAGGCCCCGTCCACAGACCTGAAACTGCATGCCCTTTGTACGTGGCCCCCCACCCGGTGGCAGAGGCATCTGTGAAAACCACAGCATGCCTGGAAACCTGGACTAGGGGCACTCCGGCCCGTAGAAACGCAGGATCCGACCACGGGGAGAAGGTTTGGCGACAGTGCGGGGTCACTTTGACCCGGAACGTGCCGCTGTGCCACGCCCACCTCGGGACTCGATCGTGAAGCCAGCGCTGAAGCGGTCTCATATGTAACAGGCCGAGCGGCGTTACTGCGGCTGCGGCTGCCATATGCCCCAGGAGCCTCTGAAATTGTTTCAGTGGAACCGCTGTCCTGCCTCGAAAAGACCTGAGGCAGGTGAGCACTGACTGGACGCGTTCCTCCGTGAGGCACGCAGTCTGAGCGACCGAGTCCAGCTCCATACCGAGATAAGAGATCCTCTGCACGGGGCAGAGTTTGCTCTTGTCCCAGTTGACCTGAAGACCCAACCGGCTGAGGTGCCGAAGCACCATGTCCCTGTGATCACACAACACCTCTCGCGAGTGCGCTAGAATGAGCCAGTCGTCGAGATAGTTGAGAATGCGAACGCCTTGTTCTCTCATGGGAACAATGGCCGCCTCCGCGACTTTCGTGAAGACACGAGGCGACAGGGCCAGCCCGAAGGGTAGGACCTTGTACTGATACGCTCGCCCCTCGAAAGCAAACCGAAGAAACGGTCTGTGTCGAGGGAGAATCGAGACGTGAAAGTACGCGTCCTTCAGGTCGTTCGCTGCAAACCAATCCTGGGGACGGATGCATTCGAAAATGCGCTTCTGCGTAAGCATTTTGAACTGGAGTTTGTGCAGGGCCCGATTCAAAACACGCAGGTCCAGGATTGGCCGTAACCCACCGCCTTTCTTGGGTACAATGAAGTAGGGGCTGTAAAACCCAGACCTCATCTCGGCAGGAGGGACCGGCTCGATCGCGTCCTTCGCCAGCAGGACATCGATCTCTTTCCTCAAGACAGGGGCGTCCACCGGCCGCACACGGGTGAAGTGGAGGCCCCTGAACTTGGGAGGCCGGCGTGCAAACTGAATTGCATAGCCGAACCGGATGGTGCGGATGAGCCACCGGGACGGACCCGGAAGCGTTAGCCAAGCTTCCAGATACCGTCCCAATGAGCCCACCCGAACTACCGGCGTACCCGCGGAGGGGCAGCGAGGTGGAAGACAGGGACCCGGTTCTGGTGGCGTCGTAGCGACCAAGAGCGGGGTCTGGGTGCGTCTGACACCAACCTGCTTCCGCCGGGGGGCAGACGGCAGAGAAGGCTCGTGGGCGTTCTGCTGCGGGCTGCCCGGTGGCGAGGGGAGGGGGAGAGACGAGGAACGTGGCCCTGACTCCACGTGCGCTGGTCTCTGCGCCTCCGGGCCCAGCCGCAGCCCGGAGCGACGCAGCTGAGGCTGCGTCACTGCTATCCGCAAGCTGGGAAGAGGGGGACGGGGGGGTGACCGCTCGGGGGCGGCACAAGCTGCCGTCCTGACCCTCTTGGATGGGGGAGACTGTGTGCCCAACAGTCTCGGCCGTGGATGACCTGGAGGAGGAGGGAGAAACTGCTCTTTTTTTGAAAATGTGGGTACCGCTGACCGAGTGGCCAGCGGCGGAACAGAAACAAAACTGAAAGAAAGATTTTCCGCCCGGCCCTCCCCCGGGGAAAGGAGGCGTGCAGGGGCACCCTCCCAAGGTGCAGTCTCCGGAACCACCACCAGGTCGCCCGTCTCAGGGACGCTTCCCGCCCTTCTTCTTACTGGAAGGAGCAGGAGGCGTTTGAGCGGGTTTGGCCGCCCTCTTACGACCCGACCTCCGTCCTCCAGGGTTAGACTGCTGCCCTGAAGGAGGAGCGGCCGCCGGAGGGCGACCTCGGCGACAAGCAGCCGGAGGCTCTACGGCCACAGAGGACGGACCAGCAGCAGCCCGCCTCCTGTGCAGGACGTGCCGTATCGCCTCCGACTGCTTCTGGGCGGTGGAGAACTCTTGGGCGAAGCTCTCCACCGCGTCGCCGAAGAGGCCCCCTTGGGATATGGGGAAGTTGAGAAGTTTGTTCTTCTCCGCTTCCCGCATATCCGCAAGGGTGAGCCACAGATGGCGCTCCTGGACCACCAAGGTGGACATCGCTCGACCCAGGGAACGTGCAGCGACTTTCGTCGCCCGGAGGGCGAGGTCCGTCGCCGCACGCAGCTCCTGCGGCAGACCTGGGTCGAGACCACCCCCCTGCATGTCATGGAGTGCCTTGGCCTGGTGGACCTGCAGCAGCGCCATGGCATGCAGGGCGGAAGCGGCGTCTCCACACGCCATGTAGGCATCCCTGGTCAGACCAGAGGAAAACCTACAGGCGCGGGAGGGGAGTGAAGGGGCACCCCGCCAGGAGGAAGCGGTCTTAGGACACAACTGCATCGCTACCGACCGCTCCACTGGGGGGATTCCCTCGTACCCGTGCGCCGCTCCGCCGTCAAGGGTGGTGAGGAAGGAGGAGCGAGGTTGTCTACGTCTGGTCGCAAGGGGGGCCAGCCAAGACTTCCTCAGCTCCTCATGCACTTCAGGGAAGAACGGTACTGGAGCAGGCCGCGGGGCAACAGCACGGCCCGCTCCGAGACACCAATCATCCAGCCGCGAAGGTTCGGGGGTCGGTGGAGGGTTCCAGACGAGCCCGACATTCGCGGCTGCCCTTTCGAGCATAGCAGCCATTTACGGATCCGGCTCAGCCACAGCCAGCACACCCGAAGGGGGTAGACCCGCTGAGTCGTCACCAGAAGACGACCGCTCCTCCTCCGATGCCGTGATCGACATCTGATCCTCAGGCGGTGCCCCAAAGGAGACAAACGGGACCGCACGAGGCGGTGCCGGAAGCTCCACGGGGACACCTGATGGCAACGAGCTACTAGAGGCGTGAGAAGCCCGTGAGGATCTTTCACCTGACGGGACGTTCTGCACGGTAACCCTCATCCGCTCACCAACAGGAATCACCGAAGTAGCCGTCTGCCGAACTGAACCGGCAGACACACTAGATCGGGGATTCTCTGAAGGGACTCCCCCCTGTTTCAGGGATCTCAGTCTCGAACGCAGCATCGCCAGAGTCATGTTCCCGCAATGAGAACATAACTCGTTCACAAACGCTGCCTCAGCGTGCCCTAAGCCCAAACACGAGAGGCAGTGTTTGTGACCATCTTCCTGAGGGAGAAGTCGACCGCATCCAGAAACGCACGGGTGAAACGACATCCTGAAAAGGACGCGAAACACCCGTGGTGCTCTTTTAGAAAGGAAAAAAAGTACTCTTTTTTACGTGCCGAGGCACAAAGGGACCACCGCGGCAGACACGACGGGGAAACTGCAAGCCCGCGTGCTGCACTCAATACTGCTACCAGCCGTAAAAACGGCTCTTTTTTTTATAGAGAGAGAGACGGCCAGTCGCGGGAAGCAATGGTCACTTGAAGCGCCGTAACACCAGCAGCAAAGAGACTTCACCTTCCAAAGAGGACTCGTTTTCTTTATAGATTCCTCGGAAAACACAGCAGCTCAAGAGAGACACTGGATGGCTCCGAAGCAAAAAGCATTGCACAATGTTTACTTCCGCCTTTTATACCCGCGCTGGCGGGCGGGTCGCGGAATGCAAATCTTGCATGCCAATGTCTATTGGCTCGTTTTTAATTCTCACGAAGACAATTGGCTCCCTAGCGTGATCCCAATTCGTCAGGGAACTCCCCCGACGACACGTCGGAGTTCCCAGGACGAAAGGGAACTATGCATAACTGTGACAGTATTGTTATTGTATTATTATTTTTTTTATTTTTTAAGAAGTAATAAAACCTATTTTAGGGCCATTTTTATATAATAAGCATATATTTATTTTAATTTCTCTCTTAATTTCTCTGTTATACTCTTATTTTATTCTAAGAGCCCAGTTTCTCACTGTCATTCTGTGACAGTCTTTATTGAATGACAGTCTCACTACATGCCCAAACCCAGGCACACACAAAAGAACGATAATGTGGCTGTCATCCTGCTGTGTAAACCTCTCGTTTTTCATTACATGCTGGTGACTCCAAGGATGAAATGAACGGAGATGCTGGTAATTGTTTACTGTCAGGCCACTCTTCCTCCAAGGATGCTCTGAAGCGGGCTTTCCCAAACTATCTCTCTTGTTTCCATGGAGATAGCTTGGCGAATGGTAACATCCTTTTGTGTAGCAGTGTGATTGGAGGAAAGAGAAAACAATGATTAGATAGAAATGATGACAAGTGTTGAATAAGATCTGTGAGCTGGTAATACCTCTATATGCTCAACACAAAAACACAAAAAAGTGTTTTTCTTGTCTTAAGAGATTAAATTAGCTATTCAAACAACTCAGAAAAAAGAATTTATCTGATAAACAAACAACAATGCTGTGAAAATAAAAAGGATACTGTTCATGAAATAAGCAGGTTCATCTTGCTTCTGTAGTAAACTGTATAAGGTTTTTTGGCCCCTAGATAGGTCCAGTGGGAAATCTAACTAGCATCTACAGTTCATGGGTTTGTATAAATGAAGTAGTCTTGTATATCTTATCAAAACACAATATGATAATCTCCTTGCCAGAGACCCCTTTTCTAAAATATACAGGCAACTACATTTTCATGTATAAAGACAGATTTATGCTGTAAAAAAATAAAATAATGCTAATAATAAAATCAATTAAAATTATTAGCATGATTTCTGACCTTTAGAAAAATTTAACTGTGACAAAACTTTTTTAAATAAGTTACGTATTTTACTACTTTAATATTTTAATGTATGTACTTTTTTATCTGTTATCTGAACTTTTTCTAAACAATTCAGAATTTCAGAATTGAACTCTGTTGAGTTGGTCAGGACGTAGAACGGGAATGACGGGAAGATGAATTTACTGAATTCCCATTTAAATTACTAAGGGATTGTTATCTTGCTTGTTGTGACCTAGATCCCTGGGCCTACAAAGAAACTTTGTGACCACTTCTCTCATATAGTATGACAACACTGTCCCCGTTTTTGACAAAAGGTGATCGAGTTCATTGAACTGTATCTTGTTTCCTGGCCAATAATGGTGGAAGTGTCCTAAGACTTTAGGTGTGTCTATACTGAAATAGAAAATTGGGAATTCAATTGCTTATAATTAACACCATGAACTATTCTATACTAAATCTGATACTGGGTCATACATGTGAAAGATCTGCATGGTTTTTAAACTAAACAACTATTTTGAGTCCCTCAGCTCTCCAGAAGTCATAGTTTGGTAGTTCTGGTCATAGTTTGGTTTTCTTTTAAATGAAGAACAATAAATGTACTATGGACAAACTATTCCCATTTTGTGATGATATAGACAATCAAGCAGTTGAGATTTGTTATAGTATCGCTTTACGTATTATATGTATTTCCCTCAAAAATATGGTCAGATTGACTGTGATTGTCAATAAAAAGTTTACAGCTATTGAAATATATTTTTTAAACTACAATAACAGCTTTAAAATGGCAATTTTTAAAGGTGCATTGTGAAATATTTAGGAGGATCTGTTGACAGAAATGCAATATCACATAACTGTTTTCAGTGGTGTATAAAGACCTTACTTAATGAACCATTGCTTTTATTACCTTAGAATGAGCCATTTTTATCTACATACACCATGGGTCCCCTTACATTGAAATGCGCCGACATGTTTCTACAGTATCCCTAAATGGACAAATGGACAAATTTGTTTTTTTTTTGTTATTGTTATTGAAGTACACATACCATGTACTTGAGTTAAAGTAAAGATACTCAAGGTAAAATATTACTCAAGTAAAAGTAGAAGTGCTGCCTTAAAACATTCACTTGAGTAAAAGTACAAAAGTATTTGCCTTCAAAAGTACTTAAGTATCCAAGTACTATGGTTTTTTTATGGCTATAATGTCCTATTATAATTTGTCACAAGACTCTTGCTTAACTCAGTCTACGTGAAGACTAATGTCACTCTTGGCACACCAATCTATTAACAAAATGACATTAATTAGTCATATATATATATATATATATATATATATATATATATATATATATATATATATATATATAAATTGAATAAATTTTTTGCGTGTTTAATTTTGGAGGGAAGGTGACTGTTCCCATAAGGTATAATACATTTATAGTATTTACTGTATATATTTTTCTTGAGCGTCTATGGTCATAATTATTAACATCCTAACATTATGATACATTCACATAAACCTGCACAACGCCATTAAAAAAAAATATATATATATATACACACACACACACACACACACACACACATACATGCTGCTCTCTGCCCTGCTTAAAATCATTGGCAACGCGGTTTGTTTGGAACTATTGAGAGCTACACGAATCACATGACCGCGCGGCGGCGAGATCACTATGATTGTTATTGTTGTTAATATTATTTTATAAAGTATGTAACGTAAGATAAAATGAGTTTTATCAGTACGTGTGACGAAGCATTTTCTGCGACAAGCTCCAGCTCTCCGACGCACAGTGTAAACGTCAGCGTCCAAATTCACTCACCTCATTTTGTTCACTCCTTGCAGATATAGTGCACTCAAATGCCATACACTATATAGGGATTAGTGAATGAGTGAACGAGTGAGCCGTTTGGGACACAGCTACTGTGTCGCAACCGTCTATGTTCGCAACTCTCATAACGGCTCTGGTTCGCACTTAGTAGATACCACCAATTCAAGTTCAAAACAAAGCACGAGCGCTGTACTGTGATTGGTGGCTCGTTTGACCAGTTAGGTTTTTATCCACTCATAAATTAAAAGGAACGACTGATTTTGAAAATGTAGTAGAGTAAAAAGTAAGATATTTGACTTTGAAATGTAGTGGAGTTAAAGTAAAAGTCTTTAAAAAATGTAAATACTTCAGCAAAGTACAGATACGCAAAAAAGCTACTTAAGTACAGTAACGAATTACATTTACTTCGTTACTGTCCACCTCTGGTGTTGGTGTAACGGCGCGTTCTAGCGAGATCACACTGCTTGCTGCTGGTCTGTGCAGTGATCTGCCATCAGTGTGTGTGCTTCTCCCTGGGCGCTCTGCTGAGCTTTTTCCTCTCACAAAAAGAGCTTGCGCGTGCTGTGCTGCCGTCTTTTTAAAGATGTCTCGCCCGTGCACTTCTGGGTGCAGTCGATTTGTTTTGTCATCTGATGGGCACAATCGCTGCCTTGCGTGTTTGGGCTTAGATCACGCTAAGGCAGCGTTTGTGGATGACTCATGTTCTCATTGCGGGAACATGACCATCGTGGTGCTTCGGTCAAGACTCAATGACATCTGTGGACGTAGAGTCCCCTCTGCCACACCCCATTCTATCCCCTCCGAGAGAGGCGATACTTTGGCTGGTGGCCAGGGTGACCTTAGGATTATGGTGTGGAACAGAACCCCGTCAAATTCCTCCGCGGGCCACACCCCCCTCTTGGACACTGCAACCCGCAAGTGTGCAGGATGAGATTGCCGGCCGGTTTTCGGACCCACCCCGCGTCTCGTTCGGCACTCCAGATGATGAGACGATGTCGATCGCCGCATCATAAGGTGGGCTGGAGTCTTCTGGAGATGAAGACTCGGCTGTGCTGCCGCCTTCGGGTGTGCCAGCATTGCCCGAGTCTGATCCGGAATTGAAAGCCATGCTTTTCTGGGCAGCTGCGAGCATCAGGCTGGAATAGAATCCTCCACCCTGTCCCGAGCGCTCATGGCTGGATGATTAGTTTTTGGGGCCAGTAACAATACCCCAATACCTTTACCTAGTTGATATGTGCAAGGCTGAGCGAACCTGCTTCCTCAACTTCCCCATATCCCAGGCTGGCCTCTTCGGCGGCGCGGTCGAGGACGCCCAGCAGTTCTCGGCAACCCAGAAGCAGACTGAGGTGATCAAACATGTTCTGACCCCGCGGCCAGCTGCTGCCACCCAGCCTCTGGCTCAGATGCCTTAGTCGGCTCGCCGCAGAGAGCCCCTCCCGCCTGGCCCCAGCAGCAGCCTTCACCCGGGCCACATTGTGGAGGTAGTCGCAGGAAGGCGCCCCAGCCCGTACCAGCCCCGCAGCCTACCGAACATTAGGTGATGCAGCTCTCCCGTTAAGGGCAGCTCAAAGATGGGTTTCAGTTCTTTCCAGGAAGTGGTTGCAGGGCCACTCCTTCCCCCGGTGGAGGGCCAAGGGAAAACTTCTTCTTCCAAAAAACTGACATTCCAATTTCTGAGCCCTCAGAGGCCGCGGATGGCAGTGTGCGCCGCTTACGAGCCTCGCCACTCTCAACCTCCTCTGTCGCACAGAACCCTGTCAGAGCAGGCCCCAGTGGAACGCACGTCCTTCCCTGGTCTCCTCTGTCAGGACGCGGCTTATGACCATGCCCCCACACTGGGACATGTAGGGGAGAGCCGGGACGACTGAAACCCAGGACGGATGAACCATTGAGATTTCCTTGAGAACCACTCACGTCATGTACGTCAAATTTCGTCAGCACGTACAACACGCAATGCTGACCAGACCCACGAAAACCTTTCTTATTTACGTCATGCCGTTTTGGAGTTAAAGCCGGAAAGCTGTTTTTGAGTGCGGTAAGTGAATTCTTTTGTGCGGTACTTTTTTTTGACTGACAAGTAGGGCTGGGCGATAAAACGATAACGATAATTATCGCGATATAATTTTTCTCGATAAAACGATATCAAGAGTTCGATAAATGTTCGATAATGTTTATGCGCCAAAAGTGGAACGAAACTAATTTTAACCACGCGCCACACGGACCATTTATCAGCTCGGCCAGGGGCGGATTGGCCATCGGAAATACCGGGAAAAATCCCGAACGGCCAGTCTATTTCAGGCTGAAGAACCGGCCGGTGGACAAAGAGTTTTTATTTTTTTTATGATACGCGACCTGCCTGGCCAGCCGTTCAGCTGCAGCAGAACACACAGCTCAACTGTGTGTGTGTTTCAGACTGGGCCAAACCAATACTTTCAATCTGAGGGGGGGATACGAGCAGCCCCTCCCAACTTGGACTGATCCTCATTTTTCCTGACATCCGATTGGCTCAAAGCAGAGCCATTGAAAAACATATTTAACGGCTCTGGCTCAAACTAGGCGCAGATCAAAGGAGTTTACTTTTGGTCAGGTTTGGCGGGTTTGTGTGAATGCAACAGAGACGGGGGTAAAAATGCAAGAAGGAAAGAAGAGAAAGAAATGGGTGGGGCCGAAAAAATAAGAATTAAAAAGGAAAATAAATGTTGGCACAAGAGGCAGATAAATGCGCCAAATGAACAGACCTTTTTCCGTAGTGAAAAGGGTGCTGTGGCAGGAGGTGCAGATGATTAAGGACCCAGGCAAGTCTATTTTGACTATATATCTCAAAACTCCTCCGGTAGCCCCTTAAATAAAAAACAAACAGTACCTTAGGCCATTTAACTAACCCTCGTCATACAACATCACAATCTTGTCAAGCCGGTTTTTTGTGTGTGACTGAAAGTTTAAATACATGCTGTGAATCATACTAGGCTCAGTGTCTAGCAAAATGTATGTTGTGAGAGCTTTTAACCACCGCAGGACTATGCTATATTCACTTTATCTACTCATTATTTGTATTGTATTTTATGTTTTCATATCCTTGGGAACAAATCATGTGGATGCAAGACAATTTTTGTTTTTGAAAAAAAAATTGCCTGCTGGTGAGTCACCTTTATTTTATTATTTAGGCTGGATTCATTTAATTTTTTGGCTGATTTTTTTATGCTTTTTAGTTTTTCTTAAAGCAAGAAACTAGGAGGAATATAATTGATTTGTTCAAACAGCCAATCATAAAATATCAGATCCATACATGAATTACTGTACGAGGCTATGTAATTAAGATGTAATGTTTTATTAGGTTTGCCATGTTCAGCTACTCCACTCTTTATTTATCTATAAAGCCTATAGTTGTCTTTCCGGTTTCAGAGATCCCATGTTAAAAATCATGACTTGACTTTGACTTGAAACAAATATTAGAGGGAAGGTTGCAGGTCATCATTTAATCAGTTTCAGAACATATGGAATATAGTGCATAAGTAGCCTATGGAAAAGAACAGACCTTTTACTTTAGTGTCAATAATTCTTATTCTAATATTTTGATGATGTTCCTTTTGCTCTGGTAGAGAGTAGCACTCCCTGATCTCACATGTATAAAATATCAAGGAGGAATACACAAACTGATGGACTGTACTTTCAGTGCATCAGAAAATTGCTTGGTCTCCTCTGAGGGGGCGTTTACACCATTTTTAACTAAAAATGGAAAACTTTATGCGATTTGGGTGTTTATTTACAGGACAACTGTGTTTTGGGGGCGTGAAAACCATGTGAGCCGCTGACATCGCCAACTACTATAGCCTGGCAGCATAAAACAGCGTTTTTATTCATTTTGGTGGATCTGTGTGTGGGCCTACAGGGATTGTTTTGATAACATTATTGTCTGTATCATCTTTTCAGTTTTTAGTAGTCTACATCAGTGTCATGTAAACAAACTCTAAATTTTCTTTTTTTTTAATTAAACTGTAAAATAAAATTCAGAAAAGATTAAGGTTAGAGTTTTGGTGAGGAAAATTTATTACCCTTGGTTGAGTTAAAGGGAAATCAATTATTTTTATTATTATTAAATATTAGAAATATTAATCATTAATTAGTATAATAATAGTCATGAATTAAATAGTATAAATAAATATTTAATTATTTTATTAATTGAAAATGTTTAATCTTAAGCGTAGCATTAGTTCTTGCAGGTTACGTTAGTCAACTGACTCAACTGACTCTCAGCTGATCCACGTCTACCTATAGGAATATGACGCCTATCACTGTATACATACAGTATATAAGCTCATTCAGTATTATGAGCAGCTATCGCGTTTCTCAGGAGCTAATTAAATGGCAAAATTTGGCAGGCAAACGGTGTCATCTCACAAGGATTCATGCAATCAGGAATTTAGCGAGAGGAATTCGTTCCCCACAAGGATTTCACCTCAGATTAATTCAAGTTCGTGTTGTTTTTTTGAAACATGCTTGTACACGTAGGGTACAAGTGCTACACACAGCCTACGACGTAGCTACGGCGTGAGTTCGACGCAGAAGTATAAATTGGACTATAAATAAAGGCTATTTGGTAGTTAAAAATGCTTGTTTTATCTAGTTGCTATTGAAAACTGTTTGCTCTAAAAGTTGTTAGTTGTTATTGGAAACATGGTTGTTTTAAGGTTATTTAGCCCAGTCGTTATTTGGAACATGGCTGTATTAGGTTTATATCTGGTGTCATTGTCACATGCTGTGCTAAGCTTATCAGGTATCAGCAATATCCTGTCGTTTCAGCAACTTGCTATCAGTACTGTACTGGTGGTTGCTAGTGCAAATGTTATCGAATATATGCTTGTTACTTTGGCTTCTAGTATTATTGCGCATACTGTCCTAAGCAACGTGCTGTAGTAATCAAACATTGTTTTAGGCTTATCTAGTTGCATTTAGAAAATGCTTGTTCTTTATTCTCTCCGATTATCGCAACGTGCTGTGTTAAAGTTATCACATGCTTGTGGCTAAAGCTTATCTAGATTATCGGTAACATACTTTTGCAAAATACACAGTAGGTACGTTCACCACAGAGGTCTGTTATTCAACACTAATAGCATTGTAGCTTGTTGGTCCTGTGAAGGAGTGTGGATTCAAGGGAGTCGTCATCTTCACCTCCACAACCAATGGAATTCAGTACGATGGGAGCAGAAATCATTTTCATGAATGAGGAAGCACACTGTACTTAATTGCTTAGCTGCGCACTGCATCTGATGCAGAGCTACAGGGTGCATGCTTCCCCGACCGGACTTCACTAGTTTTAATACTAGTCCTATAGTTATATAACATGCTTGTTGTATCAGATTTTGGTGCCACTAGTTGGAGCCATTGCTGTAGGGTGTATGCTTCCCCTGCCAAACTACACTAGTTTTAGCAATAGTTCTGATATTTATACAACATGCTTGTTGTATTAGTTGTTGCTGCTAGTCGGAGCTATTACTGTAGGGTGTATGCTTCCACTGCCAAACTACAATAGTTTTAGCAATAGTTCTGTGATTTAGAATAGTTCAGATTTTGCTGCCGCTAGGGGTGTAAGCTTCCCCCAATAGATCCCATACACTGTTAAATTGGCTACAGCAACACGCTTTCTGCAACGTGTCCTTGCTTGCTCCAGCTTGGGTTGATGCTTCCCCCATTAGATTGGATCTATAGTGCTCAACATATGCCACTTACATCAGGATGTTAACCATTCTATCAGCATCAGTCGCGTTGGGGGTAGTGTGTAAAAAAAAAAAAAAACCTCCTTCAGATTTTCGCTGTCAGTTTGTGTTGGAGGATATTGGCATATGGTTTTGTTTTGGTTGGTTATTGCTGCTGGTTATAGCATGATTAAGAGCAGGCAGTTCTTGCCCAGAACAGAACCATACCACCAATCCTAACTGTATGCTAATTGTCATTTGTATATGACGATATTGGTCCTGACAGAATTGAGAGGTATTTTTTTTTTTTTATCCTTATTTAAAGCAACACTATGTCGTTTTTGCGGTTTTTGCTCTCGGGGTCCCCCTACAGTTGGGAAACAGTATTGTCTTCTTCTACTGTCGTAAAATCTGTCATGGTTACACCAGGCGATACACGGGTGCATTTGTTGACAAGCCGATACTAGCTGTGTCCCAATGTGAAGGCTGCATCCTCCGAAGGCCGCGGACAGCCTATTCTACACACAACAAGGTGTTCCCGATTACCGCTCCTGGCGCCAAGCAACGGTGCGAGAGTACTGCTGTCATCCTGATAATTCATTTTATATAATTGAATAAACAGCTAGAGAATTGGCTATTGTCATTTTTCTGTTTTATATTTTACTGGAGGACATGGTGAGGATGTTTCAGTCATGTATTTTCGGCTTTAATAGCCAAGATCATGGCCAGAGCTGGTTTGCTGCGTCCTAATTCAGAAGCTGCTTCCTGAATTGTCAGATTACACTTTAAATTGTTCAAGTATTGGGTGTTAATTTACGTAAATAGTGTAATGAAAAGAAAAGAAAACATACATAAGCATATAAAGGTTCAAATGTTCACTTAGCCTATATCTTACCTTGATGCGATTTTGTAGGCTAGTTATTGTGTAGCATAAATGGACAATATAAATGATGAATATGAATATGGTAAATATATATTTCAACCCTGTATTATGGAGGGAAAAAAACCCTCCATCTGTGGGAAAAAAAAAAAAACAATCCGTGGCGACGATTGTGGAATCCGTCCCTTCAGTTTATAAACTGTACTCACAATATTTTTTGTGTAAACATAAATGTATAAAAGTACACAATTTTATTTGTATAAACTCACAATAACAAGAAAACTTTGTGCTTTTGTAAAATAAAATAAAACAATCAGGCGTGCTTTCATGATCTCCGTGAACTGGAACGCGTCTCAAAAATGAACTGAAACAAAATAGCCTCTATATAAGCTTGAAATGTCCACTTTTAAACGAACAAATTCGAATATAATTTCCAGGTTCTAATTTGGCCTTAGAAAACCAGTAAGATCGAAATTTTTTCCATATTAATTTGTGAATATTTCAAATATTTAATAAAGGGGAAAACCGTAATAAACAAAAATCTGAAAATACGTCAATAGGCGGTCCGTGCACTTTTTCGTTCATTCATTATTCTATTTCGGATTGAAAGATGAAATTTAAAAAAGGATGCAGCTTGGTTTTTTGTTTAAAAGAAAAAAAGAAAAAATGGCTGTATTTTGTTTTCTAAATGTATTGTTGTCATCAAATAATAGTATTAGCAAATTGGACGGTCCGTGTACATTGCGTTCATTCGTTTTTCGATTTAATATTGAAAGTAGAAAAATGAGAAAACGGCTCATTTATTCATTTTTCTTTTTTAAAAAAAAATTTAAAAACGAGAATTCGGCTTGATTTTATATTTTTATGTTCATGGATAGTAAATGGATAAATGGCTTGAATATTCGATTTCCACGTGTGGGCGGGCATGAAACTCCCCTTTCCGCTGATTGGTCAACCAAAAATCAACCCGTGCCGCTTTCAGTTCTTTCACATTTCCGTGCAGAATAACAGTCCTCCGCTGCTGGACGGATTCTTTGACACAAATCGCGCTGGGCAGGGACTAGAAAGGGGTTTCTTCTCTACGTGCCAGAGAAATAACTGATTATTTCAGAAATATTAATGTAGGCTATACCTCGCATCTGCACCCACATTACCCATCATCAGTCTACTTCTTTGGCACACTACTGGTTTTATTTAGTACATTGTAGCGGAGCGCATCAGTATCGAGTGTAGCCTAAATGTAAATATGCAGCAGTCATAAGTTTTATTTTAGACAGCACGCTGAGTTTTGAAAAAGGGATGAAGCCGAAATCAAATTAATTAATGCTATTGCACGGCTTACTGGACAGTGCTGTTCATTAATGAATCTGATTCTTTGAACGAATCGCTTGAGTGAATGATTCAATGTCCCATATACAGCCAATTGGTTAATTCCTGAATGAATCAGCGTTTTGAACGAATCGGTTGAATGAATGACTCAGTGACTGACTATTATGACAGTTACGTGCTGCCACCTACTGGGAGTCTTACTCTCATAATCTAAGTATTGTTTCATTTTGTCATTAGTTTCATAGCCTATTTCGAAAGGCTATTCAAACTATTATATTTAGCTTATTGTCTTATTATTCTAATTGAATTTGTCGATTAAATTTACAAATTTTTCATAAAAGATGACAAATATATTTAAAAAGCATTAGAATAATTGCCCTTATAAAGGTAAAAAAATATTAGCCTATAGGCTATGCGCTATGAAAGCTATACAATCAAACAACAACAAAAAAACTAATAGAATAACAACCAAAATAGATGCTCTGTGATAGTCACCTGACATTGATACTAAATAATGTAATTTATATATTTTCATATATATAATATTTCAGCTTCATCCCTTGTCCAAAACTCAGTGCGCAGTCTAAAATAATAGTTATGACTGCTGCATATTTACACTTGGATATTGGTCTGCGCTTCGCTAAAATGTAACTGCATGTGTGCGCTGTCCAGTGGGTCACCCAGCTTTGAAGTAGGCTAATGATGGGTCATGTGGGTGCAGATGCGAGATAATCTACATAATTAGCTAAAATAATCAGCTAATATTTCTCTAGTGTAGGTTGTCGAATCCATGCCTATAGAGAAGAAAACCCTTTCTGGGCCCTGCCCAGCACGATTTGTGTCAAAGCATTAGTCCGGTTGTTGGATGAGAGAGAGTTTATTGTAATAAACACTTTAAGAATCCGTCCAGCAGCGGAGGACTGTTATTCTGCACGGAAATGTGGAAGAACTGAAAGCGGCACGGGTTGATCTTTGGTTGACACATCAGTGGAAAGGGGAGTTTCATGCCCGCCCACACGTGGAAATCGAATATTCAAGCCATTTATCCATTTACTATCCATGAACATCAAAATATAAAATCAAGCCGAATTCTCGTTTTTTAAAAAAAATGTAAAAAGAAAAATGAATAAATGAGCCGTTTTCTCATTTTTCTACTTTCAATATTAAATCGAAAAACGAATGAACTCAAGGGTCACCCGTCCAATTTGCTAATACTATTATTTGATGACAACAATACAGTTAGAAAACAAAATACAGCCATTTCTGCTTTTTTTTCTTTTAAACAAAAAACCAAGCTGCATCCTTTTTTAAATTTCATTTTTCATTCCGAAATAGAATAATGAATGAACGAAAAAGTACACGGACCAATAGGCCTATATATATTATTTTTTTTTGCGCAGCATTTGGTGTGTAGGCTACATTTCAAATTCAAAATTTGGTGCTCAACTTTGCATTTTAAATAGGCTACAACAACCGTTCATTTTTCGTTTTTCAATTACGGGTTAAAAAAAGAAAAACGAGTGGACGCAAAAGTACACGGACCTCATATTATTAAATATTTCAAATAATGTATTTGTAGAAAAAGTTTGATAGTCTTGGGTCCGTGTACTTTTGCGTCCATTCGTTTTTGCACAAATAAAAGTAGTTGCGAATGATGTATTATTATATTCTGTATGACCAGAAATTATAGAGTATTTTAAGTTGTTTCCACTGTTGATAGAAAAATGCAAGTGTCCGCGCCCGCGCCTCCGTACCATGCAGTGCACGCTCCACACTCCGCACAAACACTTGGATATGCGTCAAAATCTTGTGTTTATTTATGATAATCTTAGCCCTGTATTATTATTGTCTAACCTGTATTATGACTGACATTTGACGAATTGCTTTGTTCCTTTTTTTGATAAAAGCGGCTTCTAAATATGTAACCTAAATGTACTAATAATAATAATTAGTGTTATTTGTGTTTATAATTATAACTATAAACGAGTTCACTGAAGACAGTAATATGTTAATCATAAAATAATTGATGAATGTTTTATTTTTATATAATAAAACCTAACCTTAAGGTTAAAATAAAACACACAAATTGTGTTTGTGTTAGGCTATATTTCTTTTTTATATGTGAAGTCTTCTTTGCTTATTCTAAATACTGAGCTTTTTCCTTCCCAAAAATGGACTTTAAAGGTACAAGCCTAAATGTCGTTTTTTAGAAAATTCAAGAAATTATCCATTTTAAAAAATGAAGTTTAAACACAATGCAAAGCGGCCTGGTTGAATAATCGTGGGCACGATTTGTTAAACCGAGGGAACAGTTTAAGAATTCGTGAGTACAGTTTATAAACTGAGGGGACGGAGTGCAAAACTGTCGCCAAGGATTGTTTTTTTCCCCCGCAGGAGACTTTCCGGGCTCCGTACTACGAGAATATAAAACCCAGTTGAATATAAAAAAGTGCAGTTCAAATGTTACTCCCGCTCGTCATCGGTAGCTGTCACAGTTGCTAGGCGACAAGAACAATCATCCGTCATTTTTTTAAATAAAAATGCTGTCATCACCGGCGCGCAATGACTTATGGGGTAGGATAGGCCGCTAAGGATCCATTTATGTATCCTTCCTTTGACGAGAGGCATCCAACTGCAGCCCCGCAGACTCACTTCTTGCTAGACACCAGTGGCTGGACACCAGTGGATGGACAGCAGACGTCTATTGGCCTTTCACGGGGAAATGAAGGGTGCATTTGGCGTCGCTTTTGAATCAGGGTAGCCTTCGTCGCGCCGCGATGACGCAACCGGCCTTCGAAGGATGCGAAATTGAATTGGGACAGCCTTCGTCGCGCCGCTGTGACGCAATCGGCCTTCAAATACGGCCTTCGAAGATGCAGCCTTCACATTGGGACACAGCTACTGTCTTGAGTTCTCGCGGGCAGACTGCCAGCGTTGCGTGTGAAATGTCTTCATCCCAGGTACATTGGCATATATTTCAGCATGTCATATGAATATAATTTCATGGGTTTTATTTTTTTCAAACGTCAAAAGATCGCGTAGCTCACGTTTACAATCCAGCGTCATTATAGTAGCCTATTGTCTACTGTTTTACATAACGGATATGCTAATTCAATTCAATGTTTGTGTGGTAGGTAATAGCCATATATCGTCAATATTATAATATCAAGCTACCATAGATGAATCTGCAAATTTGAAAATCGATTTGCATTATAGCCTGAGGCAAGACACTTTCACCGGAAAAATAAATAAACAAACATGATTATCAGCCTGCAGACATTAGGATAGTTATGCTGAAAGATTATTTATTATAACCATCGTAAACTAGCATGTAAGTGTAGCTACCAGATTGATAATTCGCTACTCTACTAGCATTACTTGATTCATGAAGATAAATGGAGGACCAGATAGATTCCATAACATGGCCAGGCCATGTTATTCAGCCTTTTACATTTCGCGCGATAGTCAGCTCCCTGACTTCCTGATTTATTTATAAATTTATAAACACTTTATAGATGACTGACTGCTGCGCTTGTGACAGGGTGCATGTTACTGAAAGAACGAGCATAGAGAGAGAGAGAGCCGGTTGCGTGCGCACACTCTCTCACCGTCTTCAAACTGTCTTGCTCTCCCTCCAATAGTGATCCTCGTCCGGTCTTTTAATTTGTCACTCTCCCTTTTTCTTCTTTTAGTCTCCTCTGACAAAACCTTTGCCTTCTTCCTTTTAGTTGTTGCTTCGGTCATGACAACAACATACAGACGGGTATCAAACGCTAGTTGGGCTCTCACGTCAGAATTTGAGGAAGTTGGGGGTGGTGGGGGAAGTGACGTATGCCGTACAGCAGTCGAATTTTGTAGTTTTTTTTGTGCTCGGGTTACTACCCGAAACCCGAAGTTACATAGTGCCAGTAAAAGCGATACAGACACTGTCAGGCTACGGCAGACGTGTCATTCAACCTATTGTAAGTCGATGTACCATCTCAAGGGTCTTGGAAATATATAATGAAGGTTGAAAAACGACATAGTGTTGCTTTATTTAAGCATCTTCTGTATTGAATAAAATAAAACTTATGGTGCCACACAGGGGAAATTTCAACTTCAAAATGTAGTGGTTTATAGCAGGTTATAGAGATTCCCCGTTAAGTACAGTAAGTGTTTATTGCTGAATTCATAAAACATATTTAAAGATGGTTTTAGCATGTACTGGATGATAATGCACCATCCATAATATTAATCCATTAATAAAAAAGGATTTACATTTTAAATTTTGTTAGCTAATGGATGTATTCCGGCTGAAAAACCAGCATGTAGAACAGGGCAGGACTGAGACAACATTTCAGGCCGGGAAATCTCACAATCATCCAGGCCATCCCATACACCAACAACAAATTCTGAAAACCAGACAACCCAATTTTTGTATGGCCATCACATAGAGGTTTAAATCCAGAAGTTCAGATTTTTCAACTCGGGCGGCAGACGCGAATCCGCGTCAAACGCGTGAATGCACAAATAGCACTAACTAAATAATTCGCGCTTAACGCGCCATACACTCAATTCGCGCCATTCGCGCGAACTTACCGCGCGAATGGCGCGAATTGAGTGTATGGCGCGTTAAGCGCGAATGATTTAGTTAGTGCTATTTGTGCATTCACGCGTTTGACGCGAATTCACGTCTATCGCGCCGCGCTCTACGCCTCATTCGCGCCGCAGGAATTTTTTACGCGCGTAACGCGTCTTTGCATTGACTTAACATTGAAATCACTCGCGCCTGACGCGCTATTCGCGTCCGGTGTGAACGCACCATTAGGCTTAGGCCGTGCAAAATAATTTTAATTTCTCTCTTGAACTGCACCTTCATAAATGTTGTGTGCCACTGTCAATTATGTAAATCCACTATGCAAAAAAATCCACATGTTGATGCATTTGTATACTTTTGCTTTGTATATTTTTGCATCCTCAAGAGCCTGTAAAAACAAATGTGAGCCACGATATCTACAAAAGGAAATCAGCTCTAGAAAATGAACCTCCTGTGGCACAGAGGATGCAGGTAAGATTGTTGACATTGTCATAAGCATGTTGAGGTATGTCATCACAATTTATGTACAATATCTGAACAAGAGTCAACAATCTTTGTCTTATTTCCCTGATTTAAAATAAATATTTTCTTTTTTCTATGACTTTCCTAAAAAAAAAAGATTGCTGATGACCAACAGCCAATCAAAACACATCAGGTGTGTATACGATTACTTTTATTAGGTTAATTGTTATTTAAATTTGAAAAACAGAATTCTAAATTATGTTTTTTAATATTCTGTAAGAATTTGTTTTGTTTTTTTGTAAGACTTGATTTTCCGGCTAAATCTGAGATAAAACTCACCCTGCAATAAAGCAATAAAACGCACCCTGGACAGAAGATCTCTAAAGAAGAGCACGGGACATTGTCTTGTCCAAACTTTTCTCCTTCCTTCTCTGCATTCCCCTCTCCCTCCTCTGTTCCTTTCCCCCTGATTCAAGGGAGAATCCTGTTGTCCTCTGTGCTTGGTGACTCTTCAAGATATCTGATAATTCTCTCCTCTCCCCCGAAACCAGGTGTTAACCCCCTGGGGTACATGAATTGACCCAAAACAACTCAAAACAAAAAATATTTGTACAAGCCTTTTGTTCTTGTCTGGGTATATAAGGGTAAGTGGCAGAGTAGTCTTTGGGGGAATCAGTGGCGTCGGACTGGGGGTAAAACCAGTACTGATTACCAGGGCCCCAAGGGGAGAGAGGGCCCTTGAAAAGTCTGGAATATATTTTATTTGGAACATGGGGGCCCATCAGGACTGCCTATACATAGGGCCCGGGATCTTGTGCTACGCCCCTGGGGGGAATCTGTAACCAGAAAATCCCCATGCAGTGCTGTGTCAGTGTGTCTATGTCAAGAATGCATTTCTTACTCTCAGAGTCATCTTTGAGCAATTGATGTTATGTATTTATTATTTCTGAATTGGCTTTTAATCATTTATTTGTGTAATTGGCATGATACATTTTTACCTGACAAATAAAATGTTAAATTTGATTTATTCTGCATTATTCTAAAGTCACATTCGCGACGTGACGTCTCAAAGCAATACCGGGTCCCTTAATGAACGAATAATTGAAAGTAGCCTATGGGATACCCAGAATAATCAAAGATCTAAATTAAATCATAAATCAATATTTATGATTATTTTCTAATAAGAAACACGTTCTAAATTTGACTATCATTTGAAATTGGAGTCAGATTAAGCGTAGAGCTAAAGTAATATTGAAACTAAATTCTAATAAATAAGGTGAACTTCACTGGAGCGAAAAGACATACATGCATTATACCTTCACCCACACCGTTGGATTCCGTTATTCCGTTGGCCCATGGGTGACCTTTACAGTTTTGAAAAACATTCTCTTGACAAAGTAAGCAACCACAAGATGTTTTTTTTAAAAACAAAACTTTGTATAAAACCCCCAATATCATTTTGAACAAAGCCATCAGTTGTTTTATCTGAATCCAACATTAATTGCATATAACGCCATCCTTTAGGAGTAAAAATATCATACATTTCACTATTATTTTCCCGCCCGGGACGGGCGGGACTAATCGGAGGGACTGAAGGGATAGACCAGGGCGTGACAGGAACATCGGGCGGCCAGGGCAAAACAGAGAGTCCATAGGGCGGTGAGGGAGAAACACAGAGTCCATAGGGCGGTGAGGGAGAAACACAGAGTCCATCGGGCGGCCAGGGCGGCGAAGACTCCTCGGGTGGCCAGGGCGGTGAAGACCCCTCGGGTGGCCAGGGCGGAGCAGACCCCTCGGGTGGCCAGGGCGGAGCAGACCCCTCAGGTGGCCAGGGCGGAGCAGGTCTTTCAGGTGGCCAGGACGGTGAAGACTCCTTGGGTGGCCAGGGCGGTGAAGACCCCTCGGGCGGCCAGGGCGGAGCAGACCCCTCGGTGGCCAGGGCGGAGCAGACCCCTCGGGTGGCCAGGGCGGTGAAGACCTTTCAGGTGGCCAGGGCGGTGAAGACCTTTCAGGTGGCCAGGGCGGTGAAGACCCTTCGGGTGGCCAGGGCGGTGAAGACCCTTCGGGTGGCCAGGGCGGAGCAGACCCCTCGGGCGGCCAGGGCGGATCAGGCCCTTCAGGTGGCCAGGGCGGTGCAGACCCCTCGGGCGGCCAGGGCGGTGCAGATCTTTCGGGAACAGACACCAGCTCGGGAACAGACACCGGCTCGGGAACAGACACCGGCTCGGGAACAGACACCGGCTCGGGAACAGACACCGGCTCGGGAACAGACACAAGGACAGACACAAACACAGACACAAACACTGGGTCCGGAACCAACATGAGCTCCAGCTCTGGAACAGGTACTGGCTCTGCCTCCGGCTCAGGAACAGGCACTGGCTCTGCCTCCGGCTCAGGAACAGGCAACGGCTCTGCCTCCGGCTCAGGAACAGGCAACGGCTCTGCCTCCGGCTCAGGAACAGGCAACGGCTCTGCCTCCGGCTCAGGAACAGGCACCGGCTCGGGAACAGACACCGGCTCGGGAACAGACACCGGCTCGGGAACAGACACCGGCTCGGGAACAGACACCGGCTCGGGAACAGACACCGGCTCGGGAACAGACACCGGCTCGGGAACAGACACCGGCTCGGGAACAGACACCGGCTCGGGAACAGACACCGGCTCGGGAACAGACACCGGCTCGGGAACAGACACTGGCTCGGGAACAGACACCGGCTCAGGGACAGACACTACAACAGAAACAGTCACAAGGACAGACACAAACACTGGCTCTGGCTCTGGAACAGGCACTGGCTCTGGAACAGGCTCTGGAACAGGCATTGGCTCTGCCTCCGGCTCTGGAGCAGACATTGGCTCTGCCTCCGGCTCTCGAACAGGCATTGGCTCTGCCTCCGGCTCTGGAACTGCAGACACTAGCTCCGGCTCTGGAACAGCAGACATGGGCCTGTCCAGGATCCGAACTAGACGCTCCAGATATTCCAGATCCAGGAAGGCAGACGGCACTGGCTCTGCCTCCGGCTCTGGAACAGGCATTGGCTCTGCCTTCGGCTCTGGAGCCGGCAATGGCTCTGCCTCCAGCTCTGGAACCGGCAATGGTTCTGCCTCCAGCTCTGGAACCGGCAATGGTTCTGCCTCCGGCTCTGGAACGGGCACTGGCTCTGCCTCCGGCTCTGGAACGGGCACTGGCTCTGCCTCCGGCTCAGGAACAGGCACTGGCTCTGCCTCCGGCTCAGGAACAGGCACTGGCTCTGCCTCCGGCTCAGGAACAGGCACTGGCTCTGCCTCCGGCTCAGGAACAGGCACTGGCTCTGCCTCCGGCTCAGGAACAGGCACTGGCTCTGCCTCCGGCTCAGGAACAGGCACTGGCTCTGCCTCCGGCTCAGGAACAGGCACTGGCTCTGCCTCCGGCTCAGGAACAGGCACTGGCTCTGCCTCCGGCTCAGGAACAGGCACTGGCTCTGCCTCCGGCTCAGGAACAGGCACTGGCTCTGCCTCCGGCTCAGGAACAGGCACTGGCTCTGCCTCCGGCTCAGGAACAGGCACTGGCTCTGCCTCCGGCTCAGGAACAGGCACTGGCTCTGCCTCCGGCTCAGGAACAGGCACTAGGTTCAGCTCCGAAACGCCGGATACCGGCTTCTCCAATATCCGAGCCAGCCGCTCTAGATAGCCCTGGCTCAGGAAGGCAGACAGGACGTGGACAGTCTCTCGCTGGGCAGACGGGACGTGGACAGTCTCTCGCTGGGCAGACGGGACGTGGACAGTCTCTCGCTGGGCAGACGGGACGTGGACAGTCTCTCGCTGGGCAGACGGGACGTGGACAGTCTCTCGCTGGGCAGACGGGACGTGAACAGTCTCTCGCTGGGCAGACGGGACGTGAACAGTCTCTGACTGGGCAGACGGGACGTGAACAGTCTCTCGCTGGGCAGACGGGACGTGAACAGTCTCTCGCTGGGCAGACGGAACGTGAACAGTCTCTGACTGGGCAGACGGGACGTGAACAGTCTCTCGCTGGGCAGACGTGACGTGAACAGTCTCTCGCTGGGCAGACGTGACGTGAACAGTCTCTCGCTGGGCAGACGGGACGTGAACAGTCTCTGACTGGGCAGACGGGACGTGAACAGTCTCTGGATTGGTCTCCAGGAGAATGGCGGGCTGCTGAGGACCGGCTTCCGGGCACTCAGGGAGGTTGGAGATCTTTCCCCTACTCCGCCGTCTCTGATGGCGACGTGCCGATTTGGTGCTGGATGAGATCGTCGGTGGATGATCGAGGAATGACCGAAGCGGAGAGTGGTTCTGGAGCTCATCTCTGGCACCTTCCCTCCTGCGACCTCCACGGTTCCCCGAAACCTTGGCCAAACGCTCCGACTCCTCCCTTTGACTGGCCATAAAAGCGAGAGCCTGAAAAATGTTCATTCTACCGGGTTCGTTGGAGGCCGGAGTCATTCCGTCATGCCCGATCCTGGAAAATTGAGTAGATCCAAAAGTTGCGATGGTATAGTCCGGGCAGTCCAAAAGATCGTCATCCATCCAATCGTCGACCTCCATCTCTGTCCCAGTGTGATACCCATACTGCTGAGTCCTCCAAAGTGGTCGTGTCATTCTGTCACGTTACAAAAGGGGAGAGAGAACTCAAATGCAGTATAAGGATTTATTTTACAAAAGAAAACAAAACACAAAGCAAAAACCCACAAGGGGGAAAACATAGTAAATGAACATGAAACAAACACAGGGTCAAGAATACAGGGAACACGCAGACCAAACCAGGAAACATCTGACAATGACACGACAAAGACTGCAAACAAGAGGAGACTTAAAAAGGGAACAAATCAAGAGGGGACAGGTGGAACAACTCAAACACTAATCAGATAACGAGGGGGAGGGATCAACAATCAAAACAGCACATGGCACAACACAACAAACACCCATGTGCAACACAAGACAGGACAGGCATGTGACAATTCTTTGAACCAGTTCAATAAAAAGATTCATTTAAATTGGTTCACTGACCCACTAATAGGTACTAGACTCTGGAGAAAATGTTTAAGCTTTACACAATATACAAAAAGTTCCCCCCAAATTAAAATAAGATTCATATATCAGTATTATTAATTTAATTATTATTATTATTATTATTAATAATAATATATTAAAATAATACAGCTTTCTTGAAATGCTAAAAAAACAATCAACATGTAAATATGTCAACACTCCTAATTTCTGTAATAAACAATTTTGGAAAACAAGCATCTTTGTCATAATTACAGCAGAAATGCTGGAGGAAACATATCTTAGATTGTGTTGGACTGTGGGGATAACCGAGTTAACTATTGGAACTATTGCATTTTATCGGTGCCTATTCACAACAACAATTTGATTGCTTTTTTTTTATGGTGCATTTTTGTCTTCCCCTCAGGGTCGAGTGAATATGCACGTTTTTGAAGACTGTTGCGGCGGATCCCTTGACCAACTTAGAAATAACTTGCTCTATCCCCTATTTCCCAATGTTAGTTCTACACACATTTAGTTGTATACTATTAACAATGATAGTCTCAGTGTATAATATAATATCACTGTGTTTTGTAAAGGTGCGTACTACGGTAAGCAGACTTGCTGTGTACCCTCAATGGAGCAATTATGGTCTGAGAATCTTTGGCTACCTTCATCCTTCAGAAACTGGTAGGACCAGCATGAAAATAAAAGTTTTTTTTGTATATTGAATGTAATTATACACATATAGAGGAAATAAACAAATACACTGATGTTTTTTATGTTTAGAAGAATATATTTTTGCTGTTGCCTCTGATGATAACTCGGAGTTCTGGCTCAGTTTAAACGAAAGTCCAGAAAACCTTCAACTTCTCGCTTATGTTGGAGAGGTAATTTCTGGTGTGAATGATTCAAGTGGGTGAGAGATTCATATGGTTGAGTGGGTGAGGTTTACAATGGAACTGAATATAAAATTATGCAATGTATCACACTAGTGGGAGAAGATTCAGTCTTTACTCACCCTGATGTCATTCCAAACCCATGGAACAGAATATGAGACTTTTTGATATTCACACAGCTGTTTTCCATAAAGTAACTGTTTGTAGTGACCATGTGTTGTCAAGTTCCAAACAGAACGAAAAGCACAACAATTACATATGTAACCCAGTTCCTTGATAGGGAAAGAGATGCTGCATCAAGACGTTTACACTATGGGAGCCGTCTACTCTGGTAGCCAGTGTCTGAAGCACGTGTGAAAAACTTGATTGGCCAACAGCGTAGTTAGGTGACGTAATGTCAGCATGCTGAACTCAACACTCTGTCATGACATTGGCGCTATGGGAACGTTAATACCCATGTCGCCATACTAAAAAACTGCCCAACCAACAAGGTTTTGAAGTATGCACTTGTACAAACCTATTGGTCTAAGGTACGGATTAAACCAAATGAGTCAAGGCCAGATGTCAGTCCAATTAAAAAAAATCCATGAATGCATGTGGAAAGCACCAGCCTGCCACAACACAAACATATAAAAGCATATTAATTAGAAAAAGCCAAGAGACATACACTCCAAATGGAGCGTCTCACAGGTAACTGAAATTGTTTAGACTGAATGGGCACAATCTTAGAATACTTCTCCATGAAGGTACATGGGGTGAAACGACAACAGTTTGATTGCTTTTTATAGTGCATTTTTATCTTCCCCTCAGGGTCGAGTGAAAATGTAGGTTTTTGAAGACTGTTGCGACGGATCCCTTGATCAACTTAGGAATAACCTGCTCTATCTTCCTATTTCCCAATGTTAGTTCTATACACACCAGTGCGTGTGCCTCATAAGCGAAGAGAAATAACAAGCCAATAAAGTTATGTCTTCCATTTTATAAACCCAAAAATACCTGAATCCTGGGGTATAAACCATCCACCTGAGGAATTATATGAATGTGTGTGGAAGGAATAATCCACCACAACACAACATCCCAAAAGGGCGTACAGTTCGAGTACAGTATTAACGCCTACAGGCAAAGTATGGCGTGCACCTCATAAGCAAGTGAGAAATAATCAAAACTTATGACCTGAGGTCCTGGGGTTGAATTTTTATCCAAACAACACCATAACCTTGTGAATGTGTGCCGACAGGAACAGCCTGCCACAGCACAAACATCTTGTAATGGTGCACCCTTAGTTAGAACCAGTGTTGTGCAAGTTACTTCCAAACTCTAATACATTATAGATTACTTGTTACTGTTATTTAAAAGTAATTCTTTACCTTACAATATTACGGTCTCAGAATTGTAATGTTACATTACTCCTATATTACTTTTGAGTTACTTTCACCAAAATAACTACAGAAGTAGAACTTAACATTCTAAAATGACAAAATGTACTACAGAGCATTTTACATCCAGTAGAAGGCGATATGATGTAGCATAATAACTGTGGGCTATCCAGGCTACTAACAATATAGCATATAATTGGCAAAGTGATGGCTCAAGACAATGCAAGAAAGGATGACCGACAGAATCACAAACGATCCAAGTCTGTTAAAAGTATGGTAGAGGTAAAGTGATTATCTGGCAAAATCTGGAAATAGCTTGTAGGGATGGACATTTCAAGCAAAAATAATATTCAAAGATCGCTGGGTATTATTCGATTATTATTCAAAAATCGCATCCCTTACACCACATGCACACACACATGCATGTATAGGCTACACATCAGAGCATGTGAACAAAGCGGAGCAGTGTGACGCTTAAATGATGTTTTATTAACAAAGTTCGGGAGGAGCACGTTCAGATAATTAAAGCTAATTAAACACACGTGAAACACACTCAGATAATCAAACCTAATTAGACACGAGTGGAGCACACTCTGCTCATCAACTCAATCAACAAGTCAAGAGGTGTATATATACACAGTAAACTTACCTCTGTTCTGTGACAGTTTAACAGCATCCCTCCACCACCCCATCTCCTCACTTCTAGTCCTAAATACACTTACAACGGGGGGAGGACTCTGGGTTCGGGCCAAACTCCGAGCTCGGAGCCCTCCCCCCAGACAGCACGCCAAATACGCATTAAACCTTATACACTCTAATTGTATGTAAGTGTGAACTCGTGAAATATAAGTAAAAAAAACTTAAACATACGTTTCATATTTGTTCAAATAATATAATGTTATTTTTTTTTATTTTATCAATGTTGATTATATGAAAAGGGAACCGCATGAGATGAGTAAGATAGGATCATAAGATGCCCAATGTATCGGAAAACATTTGGAATGGGTGAGACATGATTTTGACCACTTATCAAGTTTTGTTCTGTAGAAAGCCTTTCTTTAAAGTGAATTTCGTTTTGTATAAATTGTATCTTCAATCAATGTTTCATCAACAAATTGCCTGGATTAATAAATAAGAAGCAAATATAGTAGACAATATAATCAGGACACGGAGGCGCCGGCGCGTGAACTGGAAACTCAGTGTATAAGCTACTTGCCTCACAGACCTGAGAAGTATATCTATAGAAAGCTTGAAATGTCTACTTTTAAACAAAACAATTAAAAACGAAAAGAAATTGGCTACTCTCTGCTTATGTAGGCTAATTCATATGAAGTGTGCATTTCTCTCTATAGGCGCGTTCACTACTGCGAAGATGGCGAGTCAGAATCTTAACCTTTATCTTTGCAACTGACACAGAAAACACTAGTTTATTAATTAACAATTCAAATGTTTCATGCATAATCATTACTTTTGCCGGTTCTTTGTGGCAAGCTTTATTCATGCGTTGAGATGCGGAATAGGCAAAATATTATGAAAACGCTCATTATGGTTTAGCATTCCCTCCCATAAATATTTAAGTAATTAAATCAATATAAATATGTGATTAGACTAATGGCTTAAATGAACTACTACTTGTCGACTAGAAAAAAAACTTTAGTCGTGTACGGGCAGCCCTACTTATTTCACATATTTTCTAACCAGCGCATCACTGTGGGCGTTCTGAGCGAGCGGCGAGTAATATTCAGAAATACCCTCTCAGCTCCGGAGGAAATATTACCACTCCACTCACATGCTCTGGTGTGAGACAATGTGTATCTTCTTTTGTTGTCTGAGAGTTGATTGACAGCTTTTAGATGCATTATTGGCATCGCCACCCTCTGGTTACATGAACGTGTCACCGCATCAGAACCGAAAACATGGGGATTTTTTTAAAGACAATAATAGCACAACCTTTTGATATTCTATAATAAAATCAACTAATCGAATATTCGAAAATCGTGACTCATCCCTAAGCTTGGGTCTATTCATATTAGACACAACAGAACTGTATGTAAACTCTAATGCCATGACAAGATGCACATTTTTTTATTTTCTTATTGTTGCCATTATTTTATTCTCTTTGAATTCAAGAGGTTCACAACACAAAACTGTCATGCACAAAGTGCGCCTGATGAACATAGTTTATGCTTTCTCTGGAAGTATAAAGTGCAATTGGAGGACCAACCCTCAGCCTCAGTCATTTTAGTCCATAGGCTAAACATGGCCTAACTGCTTAGAAAGAAAACACAGAACAAATAGAGACCTTAGGCCAAACTTGAAGTAATGCGCTTACGTCCATCTCGCGTATGTACAGTCTTCTTCTGCCATCTTCACCCATTAGCCGCTTTTCCACTGGCCAGCGCAAGCACAGAGGCTGAAATCATGTCTCGCGGCACTCCTGTAAAACCCGCCCTAAACACGCCTTCACTGTCACACAATACAAAGGTACACCAGCAAGAGGGAGATGAATGAAATGAATCGCTATGCAAATATATCAGAAGCTGTCATTTAGTCTTTATTTACAAACTTGGGCATCACATTGAATGGCCACGAACAAGTAATAACTTACTTGTATTTTTCACTTGTTAATGTCTCACGGTCTTGATGGTTTTGTTTCTTTTTTCTTTTCTTTTTTTGAACAATTCAATTTTGGGCTAAAAGTGTGTCATAACGCAAGCGTTACTGAACATGTACCGAGTAAAATATTACTGAAAATTGATTAGTAATGCCTTACACTACTGCGTTGCAGCAAAACGTAATATGTTACTGTAATGCATTACTTTTGTAACGCGTTACTCCCAACACTGGTTAGAACCTTAGAAGAAGCCACGCTCTTAGTGGAGTGAGCCCTGATGCCTCGTAGACAAAGAAATTGCATAAAAAAATCTAATGGGATAGAAGCTGCTTGGAGACAGGGGAACCTCTGCCACAACCTCCAAAGCAGAATGATGGCTAAGTAAACTTTAAGGGTACCAGGTGATAGTCCTGCCAGAAGACGCTCCTGCAAGAACTCCAGCACTGAACCAACTGGGTCAATGTAGTGCTGAGTACACCATGAAGCAAGAGATGCCACCTCAGGGCATAACGTTTCCTCATGGATGGAGCTCTAGCATTTAGGTTGGTCTCAACAACCTCAGTTGATAGACTGGAACCTATGAGCTGGCATCTCTCAGGGACCAGACCCACAGTTCCCAAATCTCGTGGTGGGGTGGAGAATCAACCCCCGTGACTGGGACACCAATCAAAGAATCAAACCCTGCATTTCCTCCTGGTCGGAGATCTCCAAAGGTGAGCTTTCGAGGAGACAAAGCCTCACAGGGTCTCCATGGAGCATAGCAATTGGTCATAGCACACAAGACTTTCCACACACGCGCAAAGAAAGGGATTCCTGAAGACAAAGAAGCTGGTTTCGTTCATTGATATTTATGGCCTCGGTGACGTGCTGATGTTACATCACCTGACCACGCTGTTGGCCAATCAAGATTGACATTTTCCACACGTGCTTCAGACACCGGCTCACAAAAACCGTGAAGCAGCATCAAGTTCCTCTTAAAATGGAATTATAATAAGCCACCATATTTATGGCTTTAAAAAATAACTATTTATAGTTCTCATTGCATTAAAGAAATTATGGTGAATGCTGAACTCACGTCAAGCAAATTGCGGAAAAAAAGTGTGTAAAAAGACGGCCTTTGAGGTGTTTTTTCATTATTTTACCCCTTTAAAATAATTTAAGCAATTTAAACTTCATTTTTTAAGTTATACAATATTCATCTTGGCAAGATTTTAAAAAGTTAGTTGAAATAACTACAGACAATTTGATTATCCTTTTTTTTTTTTTTTAAAGGCAGTAACTGAATTAGATTTTTACAGTCGTCTTCTTACTAACATTTCTCACCAACATTTAACTGATCATTTAAATAAAATGACCTTGACTAGGAATATAGCGCAAAAGTCACATGGATTATTTTTATGGTATATTGTGGTTCTTCTTTTTCCTTTTGGTCACTATGAATTTGCACTGCATGGAAATGATCTATGTGAAGATTCTTTAAGAGTCCTTTTTTGTGTGTTCCATGCAAAACATTACAGCATACGGGTTTGGAGTGACATGAGCTATTTGATGACCAACAAGGATACCAGAAAGGAGCAAATATTTACTGCACATCTTCACTGCTCAAATAATAAATATTTTTATTGAATAATTCATAAATATGAAGTCATATGACCTGGTCGTTCTGTCCTGTGTTTCCTAATCTCCTGAGCATTTCTGTAAGTTTATGATTAATAAAGACTGCTGCATAGAGATCCTGTTTCCTCATTGCTGCAACCAGACACCTAACACAAGTACACTTGCCCCATAGATTTCCATAGTCTTGTTTGTTTTTTATGAACTGATGAATGATGGATTAGTTTCTGTGTTATGTTGTATATAACAGGGAATATTCCTTATTAATTTAAAATGGGAATTAATGACTGTCAAAAATCCTTTAAAACAAAAATATTTCTGGAAGTCACAAAGAAGAAAGTCAGAACCAGGTAGTCAACACTCAAGAGTGCAAACAAGACTTGACAAAGGACTGAATTTACTAAAGAAATTAAATACACTACTGATTACTAAGAATGAGGTACAGTTGTGGAAGACATCATCTCATTGTACTCCTAGTGTAGTAGCAGGTGCGTCCAGATTTGCTTTCTGTCTGATTAGGTATTTGATTAGGAACTATCTTTGTGACCATTAAAAAACTATGTTCAATATAGTATAAATGTTTGTAGTATGAATGAAATCTGGAAGTACTACATCTGCCATGTTGGCTTTGTCATTTGGCCTTCGTTGTCAGTTCTATTAATAATACTGTTATATAAACATACTTAAACATGCTATATATCATAAAATATATAGAAAAAAAGTTATTGCATAATGTATTTGCAGATGCAAATTGGTTTAAAATTTTGGTATATACTATTATATACGGATATAAAATGTGACTTGAGTGTCTAATTCTGATTGTGGCATGTTTCTGTTCACGAATCAGACAGGAAATGAATGGACTGCTCCAGGCGAGTATTGGAAATTTGCATCCCAGATATCCAAACCTATCTTGTATGGGATATTTATTTTTGGATTTTTGGATATTTCAAAAAAATAATCAAAAAAGACTGTGTAGAACCCAACTGATGCCAGTCTCTCTTTCTTCCCTAGGTTAGTGAAAGGCATGAAATATTTTTTTGAAGCTGTTTTAAAACAGAATTCCGGAATTGATCATCTGGAAATAGCGGTATGTACTGTTTGTGTGTGTTACAAAAAAAGTTTAGCTTGTACAATCAACTTAACATGGTACATTTTGTTGATCTCAGATTCTGTTTTTCTTCTGTAGTGGAGTTTAAACCATGACAATGGCACTTTTTCTGTGATAGCCTCTGAGTTTTTATCATTATATGAAGGTATGTTTGTCGCAAAATTACAAAATTATGAGCCTGATGAGAGAAATGGTCAAAGTTTTTAAAAATTTTGTTGATGTGATGTTATGTGATTCGGAACACATCCGAAAACCAACTACCATTAAGTGGTAGTTGCGTAGCTGTCAATGGAGGGACAGAAAGCACTTAAATTTCATTAAATAATTTTATTTGTGTTCCGAAGATAAATTAAAGTATAATGGGTTTGTAATGACATGAGAGTGATTAATTAATAACAGAATTTTCATTTTTGGGTGAACTAATCTTTCATGTATTTTTTCCTTATGAAAATCGTGAAAACATGTACACTCATTTCTTTGTCAGATGAATCTTCCCGACAAATGGGAGATATTGAGCACATACCTCAAACAAAAGCAAGTTATGATAGACTCCTTGAGCCGATTCCTTTGTCACATCATCCTGTAGGAGAAAATATCAGAGAAGACCCACGGGATCACATCTTTAAACGTCAGCATTATCTCCAATTTACATGGAAATTTGAAGATTAAAATTGCCTGAATGACATTTTAACTGTTCTATTTCCGTTAACCAGACAAAATGCTAGATGAATCCTACCTGAAAGACTTGTTTCCCGAATGCCATTACAAACCAAGTTATATACTCTCTGAACCGATTGGACGATATCAAGGCGTAAATTTGGTGAGTTAAACACTTTTAGTCTCTGCATAAACTAAGCTCTGGTTCTAACAAAAACTTCTGTTTCTTTTATAACCACTGATTTTTGCTGATTATTTGGCCGCGATAACAACTGTATCAGACATCTAAAATTTAACGCCAAGTTTTTTGTTTTGTTATTTATCTGTGGGTGATGTCAGAGGGTTCTAGAGTACAACCACTGCCTCTATATGTAAAATATTTACATATGCTAACCTTAGCATTCTAACATTATAGCTAATGTTATATATAGCACAGAGACGCAGTGTCTCGTCCCCCTCTCAGGGAACCATGGTTACATACATAACCTGAGACATTCCTCTTCAAATGGTAACCCGCTATGGACGCAATGGGTAACGAAATACCCACGCCACCATGCTGAAGGGATGGATGCCTTATTGGCTGACCTAAGTCAAGGACTCAAAGGAGTCCTCATCCCTAAGATACACACCAGCAACACGATTATATCCCTACGGTCAGAGCCTGAGCTAAAAGGCCTCTTACAGCCAAGCTCAAGAGTTTGGTATCTTAAAGGGAATATCGTCATAGACCGGAGCTTCTCAAGAGAGGAAGCCTAACTACATTCATATTTAGGCCAGCGTCTAAAGAGGCTCACAGAGAGCCTAACACTCAGAACTTCTGTTCAGATATCCCTGAAGACTGGAGCCCTCAACAAAAGGCCGAGCAATGCCCTAACCCAAGGGCAGTACAGAGAAAGCTCAGAAAGGGTTATAAACTCAGTCTAACTTGCCCGCAAAGCTCTGCAGAGTGGAGGCCTCAATACAATGACTCTCATAATGAGAGGAAGACCTAGCAACACCACACTAATGTCAGTAGCCAAGGAAGCTCCCAGAGAGCCTATACTGGCTTCGTACCCAGCAAGCTAAACACATCCACTCAATAAACAGTCTTAGCACCGGAGTTGTCGTTCAGATTTACAGAATAAATGTGTAAAACAATATAGAACAAAAATAATACATAAATAAACTGTCACATGGTAAATGTCGAGTCCAACAATGTACAACAGGAGAAAATAATACAAAATGTTCACACAATATAACGCAGAACTATGAAAACAATTACTTTTATATTCACTCCCTCATAAACATACAAATGCCATAATCAATCATTGCCACAAACAATGGTTTAAAAGTACTCCCAACCCAGATGCACCAGAGGCGGATCTGGAAAAGAACCTACAACTCAGTGCTACTGCCCAATTCTAGCTCAGAGAATGGAGGCCTCAATATGTTGACTCTCTAAGATGAGAAGAGGCTTAACAATGTTCTGTATTCAAGGCAGTTCCAAAGAGGCTCAAAAAAGCCTTCAACTCGGAATTGCATAAAAGGGCAGAGCTCCGGGGGAGCAGAGGCCTAAATGTGCAATTCACTTAGAAAAGAGAAGGCCTTTATCAAAAGAGCTTAACAATGTAGTGCACCTAACAACTCAATGCTGCCACTGAGGAGCATTTTCGCTAAAACCAGCAGCCAAGCAGGTTTAAGGGAGCCAAACGACTTAACAATGCTGCCTACTAAAAAGCAGGGGCCTCATAACAAGAAGAAGCTTAACCCTTTAAGTGTCCCCTCCCCCCCTTTTTTTTGAATAGTCATGAAAATGCACATTCTGAACTTAAATGGTTATAATTTAAGAATGCATTGGAATATAGATGTAAGATTGATCTTGTTTTAAAGAAGAAATTTTTGTGGAAGTGAAATAAATTAAGAAACTGAAACAGAAAAAAAGTTATAGAAGTTTGAGTTTATGAAAATGTACATTTACATTTTACATTTATTCATTTAGCAGACGCTTTTATCCAAAGCGACTTACAAATGAGAACAATAGAAGCAGTTAAACTAACAGTGGGACAACAATACGTAAGTGCTATAACCCCTCTCAGTTTAACTTAAGTGCAGTGTTTTTTTTTTTTTGTTTTGTTTTTTAAGAATAGAAGAGAAGAGAAAGTGTTAATACTACTGAATCAAGTGCTGCCGAAAAAGATACGTCTTCAGCAGTTTCTTGAAAGTGGCTACTGACTCAGAAGCTCTGGTTGAGTTAGGCAGATCATTCCACCAACAGGGAACAGTCATGGTAAAGGTCCGAGAAAGAGATTTGTGCCTCTTTGAGATGGTACCACAAGACGACATTCGCTAGCAGAGCGCAAGTTTCTGGATGGCACATAAGTTTGAAGTAATGAGTTTAGGTAAGAGGGAGCAGTGCCAGTGGTTGTTCTGTAGGCAAACGTCAGTGCCTTGAATTTTATGCGAGCGGCAACTGGCAACCAGTGCAATTTTGTGAGGAGAGGAGTGACGTGTGCTCTCTTTGGCTCATTAAAGACTACTCTGGCTGCAGCATTCTGGATCAATTGTAGAGGTTTGACAGAGCAAGCTGGAAGACCAGCCAGGAGAGCATTACAATAGTCCAGTCTGGATAAAACAAGTGCTTGGAAAAGGAGTTGTGTAGCATGCTCTGTAAGGAAGGGCCTGATCCTCCTAATGTTGTGCAAGGCAAATCTGCAGGACCGGGCAGTTCTAGCAATGTGGTCTGTGAATTTCAACTGATCATCAATTACAACCCCAAGGTTCCTAGCTGACCTTGATGGAGTTATGGATGACGAGCCTAGCTGAATGGAGAAGTTGTGATGAAGTGTTGGGTTGGCCGGGACCACAAGTAGCTCTGTCTTCGCAAGGTTTAGTTGAAGGTGGTGGTCCTTCATCCAGCCAGAAATGTCTGTCAGGCAGGCTGAGATACGAGCAGCTACCGTCTGATCGTCAGGCTGGAATGAGAGGTAGAGTTGCGTGTCATCAGCGTAGCAATGATAGGAAAAGCCATGTTTCTGAATCACAGATCCTAGTGATGTCATGTATATGGAGAAGAGGAGTGGTCCAAGCACTGAGCCCTGAGGCACCCTAGTAGCTAGATGATGTACAATGTAAAAATTTAATTATTCATATTTTATATAAAATATATCTTTTTTTTAAACCTGGTGGACTCTAAAACTGCTAAAAAATCAAATTTAAAAATCTTGAAACAAGATTTTTACTCATCTCAGTAGGCTATAGCAATATAGTTTGAATGTGTTCATGTAAAAATAACGTTTACTAATGCAGGTGCGAGAGCGAATGAATGGCACAGATGCGCTCTGTACAGCTGTAGTTAACAACAGCGTGCCTGTGCCGTTCATTCATTCATTCACACACAGACAAGCAAATCATATTTAAACAGTCTTTTTGCGGTTTACAGACACTATTTAATATCGCGATTAGAACAAAGCACTTAAGAATAAATAACATACTACATCAACTGGATCCGTTGCTCCTCGAAATGTACAGCACTTCTGGTACATTTTCCAGGATTATTAGATAGTATTATTCCTCACAGCGTAGCAAGAAGAGGTAAAGTCCAAGATTCTTATTAAACTTGATGTGGTTTATCCAGCTGATGTGGGCTTTGGCATGTTTGCATGGCTTGCTTCAGGACATTTGCGTTTGAATAGCGCGCGCTCTCTGTGGGCATGGTCACATTAACACTTAATGAGCTGAAAAGAAAAAGACTTACATCTCTCTCTTTTCATACAGATTACATAAACTGAGAATATTTGTTTTTTATATAAATTACTTCATTTAAAAGAAGAGAATTCAAGCTTCATAAAGAAAAATCTCTCGTGCCAGTGTGACAAGTATTCGCTGAGTTACAGGTTATTTTCGGAAGCGTTTCAGAATGGACTTCACTGACAGAGAGAAGGCAAAACTCACATCATGTTAATTTTTCTTTATTTGACAAAAATCAAAACACTTTGTTTTTATTGTGAGTATACACAAAAAAATAGACACTTAACACTTATATGTAAGATCAAAATCAACAGAGTATTTTGAGTCTCTTTTGCATTGATAAGAAAAAAAGCGAGCTGGTCACGCCGGCGTGACCGCCGACCCCAGGGGGTTAACAAAGTACCATATATTTAAAAATGAACTTTGACCTAGATTGATAAGCAATAAAATAATTGAACTGTAAAGTGTTACCGAAAGACCAAATTACTCTTTTGGCTAAATGTTGTAATTAAATTGATAAATTGTATACATTATGACAACTTGCCACTCTAAAGAGACAGATCATTTAAACAGTCAGGATAATTAATACATTTGGCCCTGTTTCTTGTTCTTATAGATTACTTTTTCTTCAGTGTACCCAAATGACTACACAAGGCAAACTCATGATCTCAACGATGATATGTGCTTTTACACGCAAGATCCATCATTTCAGGCAGAGTATGAAGCATACAGTATTGCTTGATAGTGTCTTGTTCTGTATTCTTCACATTAGTTCACCAATTTTATCTGCATTTTTTGTTTGTAACTAACTGTATGCTACATTTATTGTACATGCTTCATTGTTTTAGTAAAGGACTTGCTGCTTACCTGACTGAGGTTGAAGACCCTGTTATACAAAAGATAGATACAGGTAAAACTCTTATTCTGATATTAGTCCTGAAAATTAAGGTTCCAGAAAAACTAATTTTACACCTTAAAGTCATAGTAAAAATGAAATCGCTGTCTTATTGTGAAGGATTCTGCTCATGAAATTTCATGAGCAGTTCATGTTAAAAGCCAAACTGCTATTTGGCCATTGTGTTAGGCTACTGTTGTAGGTGATGCAGCTTTATCAAATCTGCTCACAGTAATATTAATAAATAACGATGGATTTTAATTAATGCAATATGATTTTTTTAATCATACAATCAATTTCCAATTAATAAAATAAAGTTGAAACCCAGTATATATATGGTAATGAGAAGAACTTATGATGTAACTTCAAAAAACATTTTTAGAATCTAAATAACCTAGTCAATTTTTTTGTGACTTGTCTTTTTTCTATATGCTGACAGCATCAAGAATTTTTCTGCACACAAGCTGTATCCCAGTATAATTACACAAAAATTAAAAGAGAGAGGAAACACATTTAAACTGTTTTGTATTCATAAAACACGTTATAAACACACCTGACATTTGAAACATTCGGTTTGAGTCCATATCATTTATGCTACCATACAGTACAGCGAAAGAATTTTCTTATTATGAAGACAGTTCTTTGTGAACTAGGCAGTACTTATTCTCTGAACCTAGAGTGATTCAAAGAAAACTTGAAGAACTATTATTTTTTACAATTGTTGGCTCCAATTACTTAATACAGTGCAAATGCAATAATTGCTGATTTCAGTACTCTAAAACATTTTACAAAACTCAGGTGAAGGTCCTTTTTGGCAGCGTGTCTATGACGTGAAACCCCTCAATCCTGCTTCAAAGCAAACTACCGTTGTGGTAAATTCCTGCAGAACAGCTGGAAACATTGTGATGTCCCAAAATCATGCCATGCACATCGTTAGAGCCTTTTTGGAAGCACTGCATTCAAGAGAAGAGACACGGTAATTTTGTCCAGTTTTTACCTCTTTCAACCTTTCCTCACTCAAGAAAAGCCTAAAAGGGGGTGGAGGTGGGGGAGGTATATTTCAATTTTCTATCAAGACTTTAACTTTTCTTTATTTAGAACATTCATTTACAACATTTACGTGTTAATGTTTTGAATATCAACATTTGAAATGTAAATCACACCTGGAGTCTCTACTAATGAGCTGATGACCTGAATCAGGTGTGTTTGCTTAAGGAGACATACAAAACATGTAGTGTAGTGTTGGGGCAGGACAGGGCGTGGAGGGGTGGCTGGGGATTCTTTCTAGTCCCTGACAACTAAAGCATAATTTATGTGAGAGTTTAAGCCCTGTGAGAGTCTTTTACCCCTGGTAAAAGAATGTACATGACTTCCTAATTAGCACGCCTTTTCAGCCACATCAAGATTGAGGCACTTTTTGTTGTTCAAACATGACCACACACAAAGTAGGTGTGTCCAGTCCACATAGTTATGCTATTTTTTATGTCTTTATATCTTCACAGTGATTTCTCCCTGTTGCGTGTGGTGAATGTTGTAAGGCGTGAAGATAAGGGCGTGGGCAGTCGTTATCTGGTGGAACTGGAACTTGTGGGGCCACTTGGTCAGAAAGTTCTTGTTTCACGTTATGTTTATGCACTAGATGAGGATTCATCGAAACAAATGTTTCTCTGCAGTCCAAAAGCATTCAACTGGAACCCATTTGCTACTGTTCATATAATTGTGGCAGGTGAAAATAATCAAATGTATCAATATTTGTCTATTAACTGTATTGCAAGTCTTGTTGGAATTACTGTACTTACAAAAATACAAAATTCGATATTAAACTAGGAGCAATTCATGTCTTTAGACTCCAAATGCTCAACACACTAAAATATATCCTCTTAAAAGCCAAATACATGATTATAATAATGCATTAAGATTAAGCTATATCAAGCAGTAAAATAAGTGGAAATTCAATAACTGAATGAAAAACAATAAAAAAAAATGTAATTACTGTATACCTTATCTACCCTCGAAGGGTGCATATTACTTAAGATAGTAATATGTTTCCTTAAAGGCAAGGTAGGTAGAAATCCCCAAAAATACTTTTTTCCAAATTTGTTTAAACTGTCTTTATATATCAATGCATAATTAAAATGTAAGTACTCTGGAAAAGAAATTATAAAAATCGAGTGTCTGTAGTCCTCTCAGGACTGCAATAAACACAGCTCATTATTCCATTAACTCCCACCCCCTCCCTTCTCGGCTTCTTCCAAAGCCACGCCCCCAAAACACATGAACGTGCCATCCCGGCCGTTTGCTCAGCTGGAAGAGTCGGACGCGTTTACCAGCGCCGAGCAGAGAGGAGCGCAGTGCATGTAGTGACATCATGTCAGAATCACAAGTAATAAAATAACTAACTTTATCAGTATGAATGTAAACAATTAACATGGCTGTTAGTACTCACTATCAAGCTCGCATATCCATACGGGTAAAGTTTAAAATATTTTACTAGCTCGTAACGGAATCAAACTCAATATAAGGCGAAGCTATAAATAGCTTAATTGATACACGTTTGCCGTTACTATCAGTTACACTGTGATGAAGGTGAATTTGTAAGATTCATAACATAAGATTGTTTACAGATAAACTGAGTAACATACACTCAAACACCTTCTCACAACTGCATTGCAGACACAAGATAATATAACACACACACACAACATATATTGTATAACACATACAGATACAACATAAAGACATAGGTAAACATGTAGAGCATATAACAACAAACCAAACGTGAAAAAATGGAGCAGGTAGAGTTCACGGTGAACATAGGAACAAAGTTTAGGCAGAGGGTAAAGCTAGGTATAAAAATAGATCCCCTAAAGTTTTTAACCTAAAGTTAGATTTGGCGAAATTAAACAAAACAGCTTTCAACTGCAGATAGGCCTATTGCTTATTTATCGTCTCAACCCTGGCTCACTAACAGTAATGTTATACCAGTCGACACCAAAGTTACACTGTCATAGCTAAGCCAGTGTAGTTATGCTACGTAACATTAGGTAGCTATATTAGGTAGCTACGTGTGCTAGTGATACATGCTTCATGAAAAAATAAATGCCATCAAAATGAAAACAGCAAGATTACCTGTCCAGCAGAAATAAAGCCATCATGGAGTCAATTTTCAGCACCTTGAGATCCCTCAGTTGTCGCCACCGCTGGAAAGCCACGCCGATATTGACTCTCCTATGGTTTATCCAAAGACTTTTTGTTCATAGCCTTTTCAAATACTGTCTTCCTTTTTTTAACTTGTTTGACTTCGCTGCCTCTATATGCAGGTAACGTTACTGAGAATTTTGACTGTTCTTTCTCTGCCATAATTGTTATTACTAGCTTCTGTGCCTCTTCAAACGGGTGCGCGCATTTTGGCTGCTCCTGTATCAGCAGAGGTGGTATCCATGGTAGCGAGGGAGAGTGACAGTCGCCCCAGCCAATCATTTCTTTCGTCCCGAATGGAATAATGAGCTGTGTTTATTACAGTCCTGAGAGGACTACAGACACTTGATTTTTATCATTTCTTTTCCAGAGTACTTACATTTTAATTATGCATTGATATATAAAGACAGTTTAAACAAATTTGGAAAAAAGTATTTTTGGGGATTTCTACCTACCCTGCCTTTAAGGTACTTATAAACAGGAGTAAATTCTGTTTATTCTATGTGAAATTTCGTTTCCAAAAACAACTCTCTGAATTTAGTCATGTAATGAACTTACTATGTAAGTACCCTGTATCTACAAGAATGACAACAATGTGAAAGTTTCTTCCTAGTCAAAAATTCTTGTTACTTTTTTTTCCCGATGGTCCACCTTAGACATTCTACTTACCTTTGACCCTACCTTACCTTCTACCTTTGCAACTACATGTCAACTAACTCTCAGAGGATGAGTAGATTGTTAGTTGACTTTTATATGTTCTAACAAGGTTAGAGTTAGTTATATGTTCTAACAAGGTTAGGGTTAACCTAACAAGGTTAGGGTCAGGTGTATAGAGTTAATATTGTGCCAGAATTAAACAAACATTTCCAGCATTTTGTAAACAAACTCAATCTGCTTTGCAAAGGAAAACGTACTCGGTTACATACGTAACCTCGGTTCTCTCTAGAAGAGGGAACGAGTATTGCGTAAGTTGCTTACGCTACGGGTAAAGTCATCTTTTCTCGAGATATTGAAGCCAAAAATTATTCTTAATTTTGCATTTATTGTCAATGCAGTGCAGTAGCCAGCAGATCTAGGCTATCTTGCGTGCTCATTGGCTGCCCTGCGGCAACTGCTGCAGCGTACCACTGAGCCTCGCGCGTGACATCACGCCCTCTACGCGTCACAGCCCGTCAAAATGGGGGTGGCTTAGCGTATAAAAGTCAGGCTCGGAGGCTGCGTCACTGGTTTCATCATCTGAAGCGAAAATCGCTCGTGGCGCCTGCACGGTCGGGTTACGCAATACTCGTTCCCTCTTCTAGAGAGAACCGAGGTTACGTATGTAACCAAGTACATTCTCTTACGAGAGGTTCTTTCGTATTGCGTAAGTTGCTTACGCTACGGGAACCCATTCTCAACGCCATGCGTGCCCAGCATCCACTTCATGAGTCCCAGGGATTCCCGGGGAACATAGATAAGTGGGAAACAGGTGGCCAGCAATGCGGACCAGCACATGTTATAAGCACATATAGGGTATACAGAGCGGCGTTGCCGGTCTATATAAATATTCACCATAAAGTGCAGCTCAACCAGGTCTGCAATCTGGGCAGGACATACACACCGCTCATACTGACAGAAGTCTAGCCTGCAGGGCGGGAACTTCCAGGTTATAAAACCTAACAAATGAGGATGGGGAGGCCCAGCCTGCCGCCTCACAAATGTCCTGAATGGAAATCCCGCTGGACCAAGCCCACGACGAGGCCACGCCTCTGGTGGAATGAGCCCTGATGCCCAACGGGCATTGCAGACCCTTAGACACATAAGCGGATGCAATAGCATCCACTATCCATCTGGACAGGCTCTTTTTCGAGGCGGCGAGACCTTTGGAGCGCCCACCAAACGAAACAAAGAGCTGCTCCGTGCGCCTGAAAGGGGCGGAGCGCGTAATGTAAGCCCTCAAAGCCCTGACACCTGCACTCTGAAGGGAGTGCCTATCACCTCAGGGACGTAGCCATGCCTTGGTTTAAGAATGACTTTAGAGTCATTTGGTCCAAACTCAAGACACGCAGTGCTAACAGACAGCACGTGTAAATCCCCCACACGTTTAACTGATGACAGAGCTGTCAGAAAATCGGTTTTGAGCGAGAGGTACTTTAGGTCCACAGAGTCTATCGGTTCAAAGGGGAAAGCTTTCAGGGCCTCTAGGACCAAGGAAAGATCCCACATGGGAACCGACGGGGGTCGCGGGGGATTCATCCTCCTGGCTCCCCTAAGGAAGCGGATGACCAGCTCGTTCCTTCCTATTGACTTGCCGTGCGTTGATTCAGCGAATGCTGCAATGGCCGCCACATAAACTTTAAGTGTGGAGGGGGACCTGCCCCTGTCCAACAGCTCTTGAAGGAAACTAAGCAACCACGATACCCCACATTTCCGTGGGTCCAAATTTCTATCGGCACACCATTTGGAGAACACAGACCATCGTGTTCATCACTCCTTCTGGCAAGACAACGGGTATCCGTTGATTAACCATACATGCAGAGACCAGCGCTCTGGATGGGGATGCCAGATCGAGCCGCGGGCTTGAGAGAGGAGATCTCTCCTCACCGGAATCGGCCAAGGGGCTGTGTGTGACAGCCGCGTCAGCTCCGGGAACCAGAATTGGTTCGCCCATCGCGGGGCTATAAGGAGCACCGAGTGGCGCGTTTCCCTGATCCTCTTGATTACCTGTGGTAACGGAGAGACCGGAGGGAAAGTATGGAGTGGGAGGCTGAGCCAGATTTGGGCCAGTGCATCCTCGTTCTTTGAAAAGAACATCGGGCAAACAGGTCAACTTCCACTTTGCCAAAAAGGCGCCACAGTAACTGGACTGTTTGAGGGTGCAGGGACCATTCCCCTGGGGGAACGCTGTTCCTGGACAGTTTGTCTGGGCCGTCGTTCAGATAGCCTGGCACATGTGCGGCTCTCAGCGAGCACAATCGGCGCTCGAATACGGCGGCTCGCTGACAGCGGTAGCTGGCTGTTTCATATGTGACGTCCCGATTGCTTTGAATGGGGAACGTTTTATGATACGCGAGCGGCGCCCGGGGCAAAAAGTTTGTTAGTAAGCGTGAGCACTTGTGAGCGGGCACGTAACTTACATTCATATGTGACGTCCCGATGGCTTTGAATGGGGAACGTTTTGTGATCACTTTGTGATGCGCGAGCGGCGCCTGGGGCGAGGTGTTTTTTAGTAAGCGTGAGCGCTCGTGAGCGGGCACATAACTTACATTCATAACCTGACCGATATGAGGCTGCTTTGGCCGTGCAACAGAGCGGGCAGATAGTTGGTGTGGGCACGTTTCCTACATCTAACACTCGAGCAGCATTCGCCAGCTTTAGGAAAGTGGGCTCTGTGAGAGCGAGAGACACGAGTATAGTGCTTGTGTGTAGGGGTGAACACTGAGATGTGGGCACCTTTTCTACACTTATGACACCATCGGCCTGAGCCGGATGATCAGACATTATAGCCTTCTTTGTGATGCGCGAGCAGCGCCAGGCGTTTATTAGTAAGCGTGAGCGCTCGTAAGCGGGCACGTAACTTACATTCATAGCCACGGGCAGAATAGCCTCCGGGTTCCGATCGCCACGCTTCGTGGGTTCGGAAAACTGAACCAGAGGTATGGGCGTGGTGCGCACGTCCTCGGTGCATGAATACTGCGGCTCGCTGACAGCTATGGCTGGCTGTTTCACATGTGACGTCCCGATTGCTTTGAAAGGGAAACGTTTGAGATAACTTTGTGATGCACGAGCAGCGCCGGGCGTTTATTAGTAAGCGTGAGCGCTCGTAAGCGGGCACGTAACTTACATTCATAGCCATGGGCAGAATAGCCTCCGGGTTCCGATCGCCACGCTTCGTGGGCTCGGAAAACTGAACCGGAGGTATGGGCGCGGTGCGCGCGTCCTCGGTGCATGAATACGGCGGCTCGCTGACAGCGAAGGCTGGCTGTTTCACGTGACGTCCCGGTTGCTTTGAACGGGGAACGTTTTGAGATAACTTTGTTATTGCAGCACCGGGCGTTTACTAGTAAGCGTGAGCGCTCGTAAGCGGGCACGTAACCTACATTCGTAACCTGACCGATATGAGGCTGTTTTGGCCGTGTGACAGAGCCGGCAGAGAGTAGGCGTGAGCACAGAGTTGTGGGCACATTTCCTAGATCTAGCACTCGAGTGGCATTTGCCAGCTTTATGAGAGTGGGCTCTGTGAGTGTGAGAGACACGGGGGTATCGTGCTTGCGTGTAGGGGTGAACACTGAGATGTGGGCACATTTTCTACACTGCACCACGGCATGAGCCGGATAGCCAGACGTTATACTCTTGAGATTTGCAGGCGAGCGGGTTGCATTACCGGCTCTTTGGCTGCCGAATACATCGCTGCAGTAGCCTTTCTAAGGGGACTGACAGGGCAAGATGTTTCAATGATGGTCCGGGACTCAACCATCTTTTGAGAGATTTGTCTGGGTCGCCGTAGCAACGGCGGTTGTGTGTAGGCGAGCGGGTTGCATTACCGGCTCGTTGGCTGCCGAATACACCGCTGCAGTAGCCTTTGTAGCCTTCCCGGATCGAGGAGGAGGCGGAGTGATGAGAACTCGTCCACTCCTCCCTGTCCGATGCCAGGATGGAACAGCTGTCACCTGGGTCCATTCCTTCAGCTTCGTTCCTGAGGTGGCGTTTAGTGAGGGCCGAAGCCGGCAGCCGAACACTCACAGAAAGCAATAGCACTAAAAGGATACTCGTCGCCGGATGGCGTAGCAGGTCTAGGTCTGCTGGCTGCTGCACTGCGTTGACAATAAATGCAAAATTAAGAATAATTGTTGGCTTCAATATCTCGAGAAAAGATGACTTTACCCGTAGCGTAAGCAACTTATGCAATACGAGAGAACCTCTCGTATGATAACCCGACTCGCAAACAAACTCGATCTGCTTTGCAAAGGAAAACCCGACTCGCAAACAATCTCGATCTGCTTTGCAAAGGAAAACTCAACTCCCAAACAAACAGAAAGCAATGTGCAAGTACAAAAGTCAATTTGAGCGAAAATGCAGTGGAGTAACAAATATGCATTGTGTTTTGCAAATATAATTAAATGAGCCTAGAAAATATTTCACAAATGAATACAAACCATCCTACAAATTGCATGTAATCTTTGAACAAATACCAAATCTACTTCATACAAATGCATATCTGTCTGTTATGATTGTGAGACACTTGGCTTTTTATGAGATCTCTCAGCTCGATTTTCTCACAAATGTGTCCAGGCAGATTTTCTCACAGATATGTTCCAGGCAGATTTTCTCACAAATGCGTCCAGGCAGATTTTCTCACAGATATGTTCCAGGCAGATTTTCTCACAAATGCGTCCAGGCAGATTTTCTCACAAATGCAGTTGAGCAACTTCCTCTTCTAAAACAGTAGATGGCGTAGAATAGATTCCTCTATCCTAGAAAGAGCGGAGTGCTACTAAGTGCTAATGTGGATTTCTGTCTAGATATGTAATATACATTTTGCAAAAGAAAACCTCAAAAAGGTAAATTATAGATACAGTAAGATGTAATCGCCTGTTCACCGCTCATTTTCCTCAGCTATAAGCAAAGGCAAGCACGCGTTTCAAATCAGTGCTTCTCCCGGGAGACTAGCGCTAAATGAATCCCCTATCTTAGCGCCATCTACTGTTTTAGAAGAGGAAATTGCTCAACTGCATTTGTGAGAAAATCTGCCTGGAAGCATTTGTGAGAAAATCTGCCTGGACTCATTTGTGAGAAAATCGAGCCGAGAGATCTCATAAAAAGCCAAGTGTCTCACAATCATAACAGACAGATATGCATTTGTATGCACTAGATTTGATATTTGTTCAAAGGTTGCATGCAATTTGTAGGATGGTTTGTATTTATTTGTGAAATATTATCTAGGCTCATTTATTTATATTTGTAAAACACAATACATATTTGTTACTCCACTGCATTTTTGCTCAAATTGACCTTTGTATTTGCACATTGCTTTCTGTTTGTTTGCGAGTCGAATTTTCCTTTACAAAGCAGATCGAGTTTGTTTGCAAAATGCTGGATTTATTTGTTTAATTACGGCACAATATTAACTCCATACAGGTGTTAGGGTTTGGATTAGTAGGATAAGTTGACATGTAGTTAAAAAAGTGCTTATAGTCAGTAGAATGTCTGTTAGGAGAGCATCAAAATAAAGTGTTAGGTCTACAGGTGTTAGTGACAGTCTACTAATACTCTAATGACTGTTGGTTGACATGTAGTTACTTATACTTATAAAGTTACTTTATAGTTAGTAGAATGTCTAAAGTGGACTATCGAAATAAACTGAATACAATAATACTTTGATTTGCATCATCAGATATTGTCCATGTATGTGTTCAAATATTGTTTTAAAGCTTCATTTGTCTCCAAACAGTGAAGAATCAGGCCAGATGGATCATACAGTTTATCAGGGAAATGGAAAAAGTGTACAGAGCAACTGGGGACAAAAACTTTAATGTAATAATTATAGACTACAATAGCTCTGACATAGATATTGAGAAAAGACTCAAAAAGGCAAAATTACCTAGGTAAAACACTTTGTTTTAAACTTTTTTTGTACATATGAGTGTGTTTTTAAGTGCGCAATATCAATGGCTAATTGTGTCAACATTCATACTTCAAATATACAGTTACAAGTTTAAGAGGATGGAGGGTAATTTTCAAAGAACAGGTGGCCTTCAAGCTGGAATAGATCTTGTTGAAGTAGGTAACCTCATTTTAACAATAAAAGCTCTTCATGTTTCTGATTTCTTTCTCCTGTCAAGCTACTTTTTTGAATGAATGAATGGAAAGTTTTAATTTTGGTCCTTCCTCCTCAGGATGAGCACAGTATTTTGTTCCTGTGTGACCTGCACCTCTACTATCCTGTGAATATAATAAACAGTATACGAAAACACTGTATTGAGGGAAAGATGGTTTATGCTCCAGTGGTGATGAGGTTGAATTGTGGTGCTTCGCCAAGAGCCCCAAATGGTACTGGTACTCTTTAAAGTGGCTCTTATGCCAAACCAAAACTATTATTAAAGATTATCTAAAACATTAACACTATGCTTTTCCTGCTTTGCAGGTAGATCTTCCTTAAGGATATGCAAATCTAGTTTATGCTATCAATGCTAATGTACTCTTTATTTGTTTTTCCAAGACGGCATTGTTTAAGTAAGCTCAAATATCTTTGCTCTTCCATAGGTTTTTGGGAGATTGCTGGTTATGGTTTGATGGGAATCTACAAGTCAGACATGGACCGTATTGGTGGCATGAACACCAGAGAATTCAAAGACCAATGGGGGGGTGAAGACTGGGAGTTACTAGACAGGTAATGAAAGCCTATTGTCGTTGAAATTAACAAAAAATTCCTATTGTTTCGTTGATTACACCTGTGCACTCAGTAATTTTTTGCTAATTGAATGAGTTTGTCAGTTGAAGAAATTATAGAATTTTTGAGATATATTATTTCAATGATGTACAACCACATGAGATGAATAAAAAGCTGTTTTATTCTACAAGGAGTTGGCACCACCAATTTGAAATCACATGACTAACCATGTCATACAATTGCTTGTTACTAGTACTACTACTACTACTGCTGCTAATATAATAATAATAATAATATTTACTTTATATATACAGATTTAAACAGTGCTCAAGGCACTTTACAAAGCACAAACAAAAGTACTGAAACAAGCAAACAAGTGTATAACAAAAAAAAACAATACAAATACTAAATACACAAGTGTTAATAACATGCAAAAACTTCTTGAATATCGTAGTATACGACTGTAAGACTGTGTGTACTGAAAAACAAGAAACAACAAAAACAACAGCAAACAGCTTCACTGTGAAGTGGCTAATATACTAAACAGGCAGTAAACATTCATCCATGCCATAGGTGTTATTGCGACAAAAACATTTTTTATTTTAAATTACTGAGTGCATCTTAATAAAAAATAAAAAATAATAATTATATTATCCTAAAATATATCTTTAAACCTCTTATTTTTCTCTTTTAGAATCTTAGGCAACGGGTTAGAGGTTGAACGACTCCACCTGAGACATTTTTTCCACCATTTCCACTCCAGACGTGGAATGTGGGTAAACAATAATTCAGGCTAAATACAAATTTTTTTTTTTTTTTTCGCGCAAACCTCGCCCCACAGCTGGTATCATTTGTCAACTCAATCATGCAGTCACCTTTCAAGAAATGCTCAGGCTTCATGGATTCAACTCAGAGCTCAGAAAAATCATGGATTAATTGATCAAGACAAAAAGTATAATGCTATATCAGGATGTGCTAACAATGCTATACTAGAAGTGTAGATTAGAGGTTAGTATTTGTTTCAGCGTTATGTAGGCAGTGAGCAATGTGATTGACATGACAATGAAATCTTTAGAACTGGTTTTGGGTGGGATTTGTGCTGATTTTGGGGGGGAAATGCACACATACCTACAGTAGCTCGGATGGTATGCATTACAAGCAGAATGGGCCTTTTAAAAGTTGTAAGATTACTGTACTTTGATTGAGTTCGAATGAATGACAGTGTTCAAGTTAAAATAACTTCAACTTAAAAAAGAAAAAAAAACTCTCCCTAGACCTCGCTTTTTTTCATTCCACTAACCTGTTTATCGTGTTTCTAACCTCAAAAACAGGTTCTGTGTGAACCAGCCCTAACTTTCTGTAAAACAAACACTTCACACTTTCACTATCTCACACAAAGTCAAATAAAATAAAGTACTACTCATACTCAGCGGGAAATCATATACAAACATCGGGGGGCTAGTCATTTTCTTTTGTTATCATCTATTATTTATTCAGCTTGGTCTGCACACTTTTTTGTATGTTTAGCTACTGGACAAGTTTTTAAAGGAAGTCTTCTGCTCACCATGGCTGCATTTATTTGATTAAAAATACAATAAAAACAGCAATATTGTGAAATATTATTACAACTTAAAATAACTGCTTTGTATTTTAATATTTTTCAAAATGTCATTTATTCCTGTGATGCCAATGCTGAATTTTCAGTCTTCAGTGTCACTTGATTCTTCAATAAATATGCAATAACATGCTGATTTGGTGCTCAAGAAACATTTCTTATTATTATTAATGCATTATTCATTATTTTCAGGATTCTTTAATGAATAGAAAGTTGGAAATAACAGTTTTTATTTGAAATAGAAATCTTTATAAATGTCTTTACTGTCACTTGATCAATTTAATGCATCCTTACTGAAATCTACTGACCCCAAATTGTTGAATAGTAGTTTATATTTAATGTATGAAGACCCACAGTCTTTGTCTCTTGTGCCTTTGAGTTCACAGTGTGCTTTAATGTTCTTCAAGGTTAAGTGAGATTAGTTGCAATGAACAAATAGTCTAAAAATATACTGTGAACCACTTTAGATGATGCCAACTTTAGTCGCTACCCTCTTAACTTACTACCGAATAATTTTAGTATCCAGTTGCAATTTAGCTACTTTAGCTCTAGCATTTAGTTACTTTAGCTCTAGCATTAGTCAGTCAACCAATAACCAGTACTTTATTTCCTTGTGTTATGCAAAAGACAAACTGCATTACGTTCTTATCTAAGTGGGAATGTGTAACATGCAAACATGGACAAACCACACATGTAACGAAAAACATATAAGCCAAGTCACATTTATTGCTTTATACAACACAGATAGTTTCAAAGCAGCTTTACAGTGATAAACAGGACGATAATGATCAATGATGCAAACAGAATTCCAGACCTTCCAACCTGTACGCATTTTGCGTAGCGGATACGCATTTTGACCTCAAAGTACGCTGGTACGATTTTTCACTCTAAACTACGCAAAAAACCTGGTGACGCTTCTGTTCACGCGCAGTCCTCAAGTCAAGCAACAGCAAAAGAAGCGGAGTTCGACCAATCATAGCGCTGGGTTCATTCCCCAAATAGCAAGCGGGGATGATTGACAGATGCGTAAGGCCTATCAATAAAGAATCCCGCTCGATCCTCTTCCACTCCCGCGGCCCGCAGTCTGACTGAGTTCATAAGCGAGGACAGTAGTAGTCACAGTAGGCTACTTCTCACTCCTGAAGGTAAACGGGCTGGGGTGGATGTGTAAAGTTGAAATATTGTTTTTAGTTAACTTAATCTGGATTCGATGATCATACGGGAGTGATCGCATGGATTATCTTAAAATACTCCGTCATTCGTGGTCACTCAGATAAGAGGAAAACATCATTCAGCCATGCAAATTATAAAATGCTTAAGTATTGATGAACAATAAATCTAAATAAAATTAAAATCGCTATGGTTTAGTGATTATGAAAGTTCTGTAATTTGTGGATTACTGATAAGCACGAGTCTGGAGAAACAGGCGTTTATTTATTCATTCTCAGTGTTGAGAAACGTAGTCTGCATATGTTACGTTATTGAGTTAATATTAACTAAAGTACCTAAGTATGTTACATAATTATTTTGTATGAAAACTAGCGCATTAGTTACTTGGATTAAAAAGTACCGTTCTATCAGTGCCGCGCGAGCTCTCTCTCACAAACACAGACCGCGCGCACACAGAGAGAGAAGATAATTGTAAATTGACGGGCTAAGTTTAAATTTTGTTTTTGGTTGTTTTTTTCTGTCAAAATGTCAGAAAGCATTTTGTATTATCCATCCGTGTTTTTAAAATTCGTTAAAAGACAGACGTTTTACTGTTAACACAGCCCCATATTTCGGATTCATCTAAACTTATACTTGATATTCTTTTTAGAATAAGTGATTCGTTTTGCTATTATTGGACTCCTGTCTATTCATTGTCAACTATTTTCTATATGTTTGCATTGGCTAACGTTTATTCAGCTAATGCGTGTCCTGTGTGTCTTGCATTGTCTCAAAAAAATGACAACCCTCCCCTGCGGATCCTACGCAAAAAAAATTTAGAAGGTTGGCAGGTCTGCAATTCTGCTGCAATGCAGCTCTAAAAAGACAATACTGGCATTGTGTCAATACCATTTAAAACCCAAAAACAGCACACAAAAAAATGACAGGATTATTGAAGTCTAATGCAAAAATGTAAAAAAAATTAATAAAAAAAAATTAAAGGGATAGTTGACCCAAAAATTAAAATTCCGAAGATGAATGAAAGTCTTACGGGTTTGGAGCAACACAAGGGTGAGTAATTAATGACAGAATGTTTGGGTGAACTAACCGTTTAAACTGAATCTTTCATTGATCCAGTTTGTCAGCGAACATACTTCGCTATTTGATACATGGGTTGGGTTAAAGATCCAATAAGTGTCTGTTGTCAACTTTTAAACTATTTTGGAATGTTCAACAAGTGGAAATATGCAAATATGACTGACTGTATATTACCCTGCTTATCACAAGGCTACAGAGATAAATATCGACTGAAGTTAGAAATAATTTAATTATGTGAAAACTATAATTTGTTACTATGATAAGAAAAATAAAGGATTGAGTGGCAATACTTTTTCAGTTGATATTTGCAAGAATGTGGAATTAAAATCAGCAAATGGAGTCCAAACAGAATTTGGTTTCACTTTATTTTGATGGTCCCTTTAAAACATTCTGTTGACAATAAGTAACGTTGCACCTACATGTCTACTAACTGTCATTACAGTGTTAGTAGAGTATTAGTAGACAGGTAGGGTTGGGGGTTAGAATAAGTTGACATGTTACTTATAGTTAGATGAATGTCTGTTCGGGGACTATCACAAAAAAGAGTTCCCTCAAGTTGTTTCAAACCTGTATGAATTTCTTTCTTCTGCTGAACACAAAAGAAGATATTTTGAAGAATGTCGGTTACCGGACAGTTAATGTACCCCATTGAGTTATACAGTATATAAGAAAAAATATACAATGGAAGTCAATGGGGTACATCAACTGTCCGGTAACCGACATTCTTCAAAATATCTTCTTTTTTGTTCAGCAGAAGAAAGAAACTCATACAGGTTTGGAACAACTTGAGGGTAAATGATGACAGAATTTTCATTTTTAAGTGAACTATTCCTATAAGCAGACAGTCTACTAATACTCTAATGAGAGTTAGTTGACGTGTAGTTGCAGAGTTACTTAAAGTGAGAATCATGTTCAAAAGGGACATTCAAAATAAAGTGTGATCAAGAATATTTTTTTTGTCATTGTTTGCTTTTAGCATAAACCTCACTGTTTATGCTGGCAACCACATCTGAAATTCCTATGGCGTGAACAACCCATGTAGGTGACAAAAGGAAAGCTTTCTTGTCCTGCATGCTTTAGGTTCCCAATGACGTGTGGACTTTCTAATGTTCATCTCTTCAAGGTTGAGTCAGATTAGATATGGGGTACAACAGAACTAAAAATACAGCATGAACTGTGCTGTACTGAAACAATGGCCAGCTTGACCTCATTATTCACTGCTGTCACCATGGAAGATGGCCCATCGCCTATAACCTGCTAGCTTAGCTGGTCTTATCAGCTTCCCCATAGTGAAATATCATCTTTAAGTCAGAAAGTAAGAATGGATCATGAATCAGATCATATTGTAACTGACTGAACAAAACAAATAATCATTTGTCATCTTTAAGCACCAGTTGTGTATCATTAATCATGGAGAAATACATTGAGGAGTACATCTAAAAAGTGTAAAGAAAGATGTTTTACTGTTCAAATATTAGTTACATTACATATTCCATTGTGTCTGCATTTTCATATATTTTAATGCTATTAAAAAATGTTGAACCTTTACCAAATTAGTTGAATACTGTGAATACTAAAATAATTGGGGGGAAACGAGTTTAAGCCAATTCTGTAACTTTTAATGCCAATTTAAGACTTCAATGTAGCACACAAAAACACACATATATCCCAGTGTAATTTATACTGAGTTGGGTTTTTTAATATATTTATATTCATCATACATAGATTCATAATGAATGAAATTATGGCAGACTATATAGAATATGTTTGATATTCCATCATGTAAGCAAAGTCAACAGTGATTACAAGGTGTGTTGTTTCATTTCTTTGACATGTTTAATGCGTAGCCTGTGCATCTATTCTTGGGCTATGGTTAGACCTCTATTACATTTTCACTGACATCCCAAATTTTGCCTTGTTTTAGCCTAGGATCTAGGGCTGTGTTTGGACAGCTTTTAAGCATCAAACATCTTCTTTCTTCCCTCCATGCCAGACATGGCTTCCACATTTTTACGCCAGTCACCTACTTCACTGGTCAAGACCTATTTGACAGAAAGAAGCATTGGATTGTAATGGTGAAATTTGAAATGGTTAAATTCGTGCCATTCAATATTTCCATCATGTGGAGATGAATTTAAGTATCTGTTACGACTGAGACTTATTATAACAACAAAAAAAAGATTCAAAAAACAACATGTAAACAACATGACGTTTGCTTCAAATCTAAAATTATTTGTATTAGCTAATTTCGGTATGTTTTATGCTTATTGCCTTACCTTTTCTTGCTTTATATCCTCCTTCTTGACCGACTTCAGATTTGCACGGAGGTCCATGGAGCCTTTGTGTTTGGAGCCCAGCAAAGCCCTCATCATCTCATCAGCAGACACACGCACCTTCCTCAGGGCGGGTTTCTTGAACTTCCCCCCTAGATCCTGAACTTTCAGTTTAAGTTCATTGATCTAATCAAGGGAATACAAAATTTCCATTACCAAGGAGGTGCATAATACCTAGAGAATGCTATCCCTTAGAAATCTGATTTATCTCAATGGCAGTTCGTTGGTTGGTACACCCTCAGAAGTATGCTACCCATTGTCTGGACTTGGGTTCATTTTTGTCCTGTTTGTTTTTGTTTTCTTGCTCTATGTGGTGATTGTACGGCATCAGCAATTGGTAGTCACAATATATCTGCTCTCACTCTGCGCTTCCTTGAATCTAAAGTGTTTATTGACCTTTGCTGTCAGTCTCGCTTCTGTCCTGTTGGTCTTGACAGTCCTGTCAATCCTGTTAGTCTTTCATACGGTGTCTCTGGTCAGTCTGGTTTGATCCTCTGCTTCAAGTGTGCGTTTCTCAAAAGCATTGTCAGACAATTACTGTAGCAAGTTCCGTTGTAAGCAACATATTTCAGACCGAGCGTTGTTAAATAGAATGGTCTAGCCGACAGAGGACTGCTCTTGTCTTGCCTCTGTGACATCTGGCATTGACAGGCAAGAGTAACGTTTATACTGGACTTTTTTAAAAGTTATATTCAACTGTCTGAAAGCAAAACTGGGTTCACAACCTGTCTAAATATGTTCCCCTTGGTCCATTTATGTACATAATAAAAAGTATAAACTTGTGATGAGGTTCAGCGTTTGGAAGGAAGAAGACAGGGAATTCTTTGAATTAGTTGAATTCACAGTATTCAACTAATTTGGTAAAGGTTCAACATTTTTTAATAGCATTAAAATATATGAAAATGCAGACACAGTGGATATGTAATGTAACTAATATTTGAACAGTAAAACATCTTTCTTTACACTTTTTAGATGTACTCTTCAATGTATTTCTCCATGATTAATGATACACAACTGGTGCTTAAAGATGACAAATGATTATTTGTTTTGTTCAGTCAGTTACAATATGATCTGATTCATGATCCATTCTTACTTTCTGACTTAAAGATGATATTTCACTATGGGGAAGCTGATAAGACCAGCTAAGCTAGCAGGTTATAGGCGATGGGCCATCTTCCATGGTGACAGCAGTGAATAATGAGGTCAAGCTGGCCATTGTTTCAGTACAGCACAGTTCATGCTGTATTTTTAGTGACTGGGTCCCCAGTGTGGAACAAATGTTAGATAAATATCAATTCGCTTATACAAAAAATCGTAGTACAAGTAATGCCCTATCAACAATAATGCACCTAACTCTGAAGCACCTTGAAAGTCCTGTTGCATATGCTAGACTGCTTTTTGTTGATTTTAGTTCTGCCTTTAACTCAATCCAGTCAGATATCATCCTTAGGAAATTAGTTCAGTTAAAACTCAATCCCTTCTTAATCAGGTGGTATTACTCCTTGTCAAACAGGCCACAGCAGGTGAAGTTTAACTCCTCCCTGTCTGATTCAGCAGTGCGTAGTACTGGCCCTTCAAGGGTGTGTCAGCTCACCTCTCCTGTTTTGTACGCCAATGATTGTATCAGCACTGAGCCAAACAAATATATAGTAAAAATTCTCAGATGAAATTGTCCTTCTCAGTTTGCTCACTAAGGAAAGCAACATAAGTATCCATCAAGTTGCTGTGGACAAGTTTGTCAACTGGTGTGATTCACACCGACTTCATATCAACACAAGCAAAACTGTGGAAATGCTGGTAGACCCCAGATCAGCTGGAGATCAGAGCCCTGTGGCCATCCATGGCCATGACATCAAGCAGGTGTCCTCCTTTAAATATCTGGGAGTTTATATTGACAACGACCTGAGTTGGTGCACACATGTAACAAATGTCTGTGCCAGAACTCATCATCGCCTCTATTTTTTAAGCAGACTTAGAGTGTTTGGGGTCTGTAAAAATAATATGTAAATTTTCTACAGAGCAACAATAGAGTCAATTCTTTGCTATGGTATTACCAGCTGGTTTGGAAATTTGACAGTCAAATCTAAAACTCATATTTTCAATCTGGTCAAGACATCAGGCAAAATTATGGGAACACCAGCATCCCTCAACCCGCAGGAGCTTTTCGATCAGGCAACAATCAAGCAGGCTGAGATCATACTGTCTGATAACTCTTTTGTTGTTTTCAGAGTTTGTGCTATTGAATTCAGGAAAGAGGTACAGGGTTCCTCTGTGCAAATACAACAGGTATAAGCACTCATTTGTCCCTCTCTCAGTTAAGCTCATAAATGAACAGTGATGAACGTGTGACCATGAATTTATGCACTGTGTATCTGTGATTGTAGGTATGGTTATGATATACAGTCATTTTACTTTGCACAAGTAGTCTATAGAAAAATGGTAATTTGCAATTTTGCACAGCTCCTTTGAGCAGCCCTAATGCTCTATGTACTTTTTTGTCTTTTTAACTGTCTTATTCTTGTGCTTTTGTGGTGTGTTTCTGTTGTAACTCTTGTAGCAATCTCTCTAGATCCAAAACAAATTTCTCCTTGGGGAGACAAACAAAGATACTTTGACTTTGACAGTCCTTCTCTCTCACGTCTCTCACTCAACAGCGGCTTATATCCGGTCTCTCCACACCAATTACTGCAACAAGACACAGGTATTCGTCATTTGCACTTGACCTACTTAAGCACCACTCGTCTCCTTTCTCTCTCTCCTGTTACAGACCTCGCATATCCACTCCCCCCTCGCCACATACCCCCACCGACTCAGCACGGGGAGCCATCCGGCTTGCAGCCCCCCCGGATCTGGCGCTTTCTTTTTAGTGAGATCAGTCAGCGGGCTGCTGAGGTCCGAATAATTAGGTTCAAACCTTCTATAATATACCGCCAGCCCCAGGAACTGCCTCACCTCCTTTTTGGTCTTGGGCCTCGGACAGGTTGTAACTGCTACCTGTCCGTGACCCAAGTGGAAGCCCAGATACCTGACCTCCACCCGCCCAACCGCACACTTTTTCGGGTTGGCCGTTAGTCCAGCCCTTCTCAGCGACCTCAGGACAGCCCGCAAATGCTGCATATGATGCTGCCAGTCGTTACTATAGATCCAGATAGGCAGCAGCATATGTAGCATTTTGTCTATGAGATGCTGAAAGGTGGCCGGAGCTCCGAACAATCCGAAAGGAAGTGTCACAAAGTGTCCAAATGGCGTTGTGAAAGCTGTTTTTTCTCTGGACATAGGGGATAAGGGGATCTGCCAATATCCTTTTGTTAAATTCAGTGTTGAATAAAATCGAGCAGTACCCAGCCGATCAAGCAATTTGTCAACCCGCGGCATTGGATATGCGTCGAATTTCGACACCGCGTTCACCTTGCGATAATCCACACAGAACCGAACCGAGCCGTCCGTTTTAGGCACCAAAATCGGGCTCACCCAATCACTGCTGGATTCCTCTATTACTTCCATATCTAGCATCACCTCTAATTCGCTCTGAACTAACTTTTAGGCAAGTGTTCAGGCAAGCGGTATGGCCGGCTGCACACTACCACGCCCGGCTCCGTCTCAACATGGTGCTGAATAAGCTCTGTTCGCCCAGGCAGGGACAAGAACACATCGGCAAACTCTGCCTGTAAATTGGCCACATCAGTGAGCTGGGAGGGTGAGAGGTGAGCTCCTCCTGGGGCCAGCGTGAGAGATTGCCTTTTTCTGTTCGCCTCTGGCCCAAGATCTTCCTCTCCGTTCACCACCGTCGCCAGCATCACTGATTCTGCCTCACTCCACTTTTTAAGGAGATTGAGATGATAAATCTGATGTGCCCCATTCCTGTCTGTTCGCGTTACCTCATAATTGAGATCCACAACTCGCCGTGTAACCTCAAAGGGTCCTTGCCACTTCGCGAGTAATTTAGAGCTAGAAGTTGGGAGCAAATACAAGCACTTTATTTCCCGGTGCAAATTCACAAAGTCTAGTTCCCCTGTTGTATAGCTGGCTTTGTTTGTCCTGAGCCTGTAACAAATTCTCCATAGAGAGCCGCCTCAACGTGTGGAGTTTTGTTCTCAGATCCAGTACATATTGAATTTCATTCTTACTGTTCGAAGGTTCCTCCTCCCAAGTCTCTCTAAGGACATCTAACACCCCGCGGGGTTGACGCCCATAGAGAAGATCAAAGGGGGAAAACCCAGTGGAGGCTTGAAGGACCTCGCGCACAGCGAACAAGAGGGGTTCTAGCCATTTGTTCCAATTTTTGTCGTCTTCCTGCACAACTTCCGAATCGTGGTTTTTAACGTGCAGTTAAATCGTTCCACCAGGCCATCCGTTTGTGGGTGATAGACGCTGGTGTGAATCGATTTAATGCCCAATAATTCGTAAAGTTTGCAAATAGTCGGTGACATAAACGCCTTGATCGGTGAGAATCTCCTTCGGGATTCCAACCCGGGAGATTAACTGAAACAGTGCTCCCGCTACGCTCTTTGCAGAAATACTGCGTATCGGCACTGCCTCTGGGTATCATGTTGCATAATCCACCAAAACTAATGCAAAGCGATGCCCTCGTGCAGATCATTCTAATGGCCCGATGAGGTCCATGGCAATTCGTTCGAAGGGGACTTGCATACGAGGAAGTGGGCACAATGATGCTTTTGGGGTGGCCGGTGGATTTACCAACTGACATTCCCGAGAAGACACGCACCACCTGCGTACGTTCTCGTGAATGCTCGGCCAGAAAAATCGGGTCATTAGACGATTAAGTGTTGCTGATTGTCCCAAATGCCCGGCCATTGGATTACAATGAGCCGCCTGTAAAAGCATTTCCCAACAGCTTTTTGGTTTCAACAACTGAGTCATATCTTGTTTTGACTGAGTGTCTTGGGTCACTCGATACAACTTTTCTTTTAAAATAGCGAAATAAGGATATGACAGTGGTCGATCTGGTTGGAGAAGCTTCCTGTCGATGGAACGGACCTGTTCAGAGGCATGTTTGTCCTGGGACTGTTCCAGGGGAAAATCATTGCGCTCTGAGAGAATTCTCCTTTCAAGAGCACTCCATTCCCCTGGCTCATCTCCCATTGGTCCCGGCTCAGCTTCTCCCACCTGAGCGCCCGGCCCTTTCCCCCCGCTCCCCTTCCTTCCAAGAGACATTTGCACATAAATATAATAAGATAAGATACTAAAGTCTGGCCAATTTGTCCCCAAAATTAGCGGATGACGGAGGTGCAGGCTAACCGCCACCTCTACTTAAGCTACTTTATGCCGACATTAAGGGATAACTCACCAGATCACTGTGCACACACCGAACTTTAACCATGCGGCTCTTATCCAATTCCTCCAGTTGAATCAGGCTTTGATGAATGGAGGTTTGGTTACATCCTGAATCCACCAAAGCCTGATACGTATCCCTCTTTGATACTCACAGGTATCTGATACAGGCCAGCTTGATCGGGGGCGGCCTGTGGAGTGTCCGGGACCCGGATCAGTGTCCCCACCTCCATCACTGGACACCGATCGATAAAATTACCCGGGTGCACACCACCATTTGGTCCTCCGCCAGTTGGATGGCCTGGTTCAGCGACGTTGGACGGTGGCACTTGACCCACTGCGTGGTCTTCTTCAGCAGCAGCGCCACGAACTGCTCCAGCACCACCTTGTCGATGACCTCCTCGACGCTTCCCCCGGCCATCAGCCATTTGCGGCAGGAGTCCCGGAGTTGTTGCGCCATCACAAAGGGTCGGCCAGTTTCCCCGAGGTCCAGCAATCTGAACCTCTGTCGATGCTGTTCAGGACTAAGGCCGACCCGCTGCAGGATGGCGCGCTTCAGGTCTTCATAGACCAGGAGGTTCTGGACTGGTAGTTGCTGTGCGGCCACCTGCACCTTTCCGGAGAGCAGGGGAATCAGCTGCACTGACCAGTCCATGGGCACCCAACCACTGGCCTCAGCTGACCTCTCAAAGAGGTAAAGGAAAGCCTCTGGATCATCCTGCGGCCCCATCTTGTTCAGAGGCACATGATTGTGCAGCGCTGGGGCACATGGTGTTGCCCGAACCTTCTGGTCAATCCAGCTCCGGCGGTGTCTCCCGACCATCTTCTTCCTTCCCGGGTTTCGGCACCAGTGTGATGAGGTTCAGCGTTTGGAAGGAAGAAGACAGGGTCGGCGTGACTGGGACTGGTACGTTTTATTACGTCTCCTTTCTCTCTCTCCCGTTACAGACCTCGCGGAACCATGCCCCCCTCACCACAACTATTTGTAATATTACATCTTAGTAAGGTATGCCAACATTTAAACCGCTTTAAAGTGTTTTTGCGATATTTGTATGGTTAGATATTGCAGTATGTTAAAACCCAATACTGAGTATAAGTATTTACTTACAGTACATTTTGAAGTGTAATATGGCATTTTTTCTCCAAATTTGGGTTTGGAAAGCAGTCATGTTAAGTTCTCCGATAATGCATCGTACAATGGACGTGAAGCAGTGAGTTGTAGATGAGAAATGCACCCCTAGTTCCTCATTCTGACTGTTTCCTGGTTATTGACCCCTGCCTGTCACTGACTTTGATCCTGATTCACCCTCAAATTCTCTATCTGCTGTTTGCTCCAGGACTCCACGGACTGCTGATTTTTTTTTTATGTTGATTAGCTTTCAATAAAGTTTCTATTCAACATCACTCAGCTCTTGGGTCCTTTCTCCATACTGAATCTGACATCCATCTTTGATCATGGACACTCAGTTCTGGTCATATGGTTTGTTGCACGTTGGACCATGCTAACCAGCTAAACCTAGATTCCTCAGAGTTGGACCTAAACTCTCCAGGAGCAGACCCACCCTAAGTTAAAACACCTGAACCAGGAGGTTCATCAATGAATACATAGATTAGCTGTTTCTAATTAGGGTTGGAGCTAAACTGTTGGAAAGTGGCCTTCCAGGAGCAGGATGGACACCCCTGTTCTAGATATAATGGACCAAGATGCTAAAATGAACGGAATACGCCTGAAAGGTGCACCAAGTAATCGTTAACTTCTTTCGATAGCAGATACAACTGTGGTTTTTGACTATATACTGACACCACTTGGTGTGGATGCAGAAACATGCAATCGAAAGTGATTTATCCATAAGGTGGGTTAGCTAAATAAATGATTATTATTCTACTAATCTAAAAATAGTAGCAATCATGAGGGGATGACCAGCCTTACATAAAATAAAAAAGTTTTTTCTAGGATACTGATATGTCTATACCAATTGTCTATAATCCATTTTTCCTGGAGGACCACAGCAGCTTTTAGCACCCACTTATAACACTCTAACACAGTGTTTCCCAACCCTGTTCCTGAGAATACCCCAAAAGTACACTTTTTTAATGTCTCCCTTATCTAACACATCCATTTTAGGATGTCTCTGCCAATGAACTGTTGAGTTGATTTAGGTGTGTTTGATTTAGAAGAGTTTGAAAATGTGTAAAGTAAATGTGCCTCCAGGAACAGAGTTGGGAAATACTGCTTTAATACACAATCCTGGAAATGTATAGCTCTCGAAGAATTTGATTAGCTGGTTCAGGTTTGTTTAAGATAAACTGTACTGGTCTGCGGACCTCATTGGAGACCTCTGGTCTATTGACAATAGTCAGGGGTGGGTAACTCGGGTCCACTATCTTCGTAAGGTCCCCTGATTTTAGTAATAAGCTGGTTGATAAGCTGGTTCTGGTGTGTTTGATCTGGGTAGGAGTCAAACTCAGCATTACAGAAGACCTTGAAGGCCAGAGTCCAGCCAACATCTCATGGTTGGGCCAATGTAGGCATGATATGGGCTTGAGGTATGGGCCTCAAACGTGTTCGTGATTCCGTGTTGGTCCTATCTGCATTTGCCCCAGTTAGATTCTACATGAGATTCATATGTACTTTTTCAGATAGGGCTGGCATGGAACCCATGGACAAACCCATTTGGGGCCAATACCTCAAACTAATATCGTGTCTACATTGGCCTCACCATGAAATGTAGACTGGGAGTTGCCCACCCCTGGTATTCTCTATGCCGAAAAATCTTATTTGTTGGTTTAGACTTACATCTTTGTTGTGCTTGATAACTTTATCCTCATAGCCATACCTCTCCTCATCTACTACATCGATTTTTGTGTAGAGCTGCTTACACAGATTCTGAAGATGAATATAAAACATTAGTGAATACAACTGGTTTAAAAAATATTGAATGAATCTAAACAGCATGTTTTGTCTTCAACTGACTCTGTCTGACTGAATGTATCACCTGTAACTCCTCCAGAGAGAGTCCAGAAAACTGCAAAGGAGGGTGTTTTTCTGTAAGGTAGCGATTTTTCTCTTCATCCCTGTCCTGTTTCTCGTTTTCCAAATCCTCCATTGCTCTGTTAAGAAGCATTATCTGATTGAAGATGGAAGAGGAGCTTTAATAATAACAATTTCACAAAAAAGTAGGAAATAAGTTATGAAAATAAATCTAACCTTTAGAGAAAGTTTCCTTGATGCTGAAATCTTTGACTTAGGCTGTTAAAAAAGGTAAGGGAAATGAGGTATTGGTAGAATAGTGATAAAATATTGATTGGCATGGCATGATTTTTTAAATAATCAAGACGTACTTTGATGTCCATTTTTGGATTTCCAGGCCTTCGTATCTGCTATATGACCATATAAATTAAGCAACATAGTTTACATTTGAAAGCAAGCATATTAATGTGATATTTATGTAAATACTAAAAGCAATATATAACATTTATGTAATATGGAAAACAGTATGGAAAACAAATGCTTACCTGACTGCCAGTATCGTTTGTTCAAAAACAAAAAAAGGGAAAGAATCATCAGTATGCATTTATTAAAGTCAAGTTAAGTCAAATATATTTATATAGCGCTTTTCACAATACAGATTGTATCAAAGCTGCTTCACAGTATCAATCAAAACAACTTAACAATGTTTGTTTATTACTGGAAAAAAGACATCCAAGTTTGGTAGAGCTGATCAATGGTATGATTGGTTAATTAATTTGAATATCCCCAACTGAGCAAGCCAAAGGCAACAGTGGCAAGGAACCGAAAAACTCCATCCAGTGACCTAATGGTGTCCTAACACCCCATCAGATGACCCAATGGAGAAAAAAAACCTTGGGAGAACCCAGGCTCAGTCGGGGGCCAGTTCTCCTCTGGCGTTTATGAACTAGAGGCCGAATTTACAGTAACTGTAAGATAAAAAATTTAAATGAATGCCTGGCTAAATAGATGCGTCTTCAGTCTAGTTTTAAACTGGGAGAGCGAGTCTGAGCTACGAACAATATCAGGAAGGCTATTCCAGAGCTTCGGAGCTAAATGTGAAAATGCTTTGCCTCCTTTGGTGGATCTGGATATCCTAGGAATGACCAGAAGCCTCAAATTTAGTGATCTTAAAGAGCGCGATGGATTGTAAGGTGATAGAAGATCCGTTAAATAGACTGGAGCTAAACCATTTAGAGCTTTATAAGTCAAAAGAAATACCTTGTATTTAATACGGAACTTTATAGGTAACCAATGAAGTGATGATAAAATCGGTGTTATATGATCATATTTTCTTGATCTAGTAAGAACTCTAGCGGCTGCATTTTGGACTAACTGTAGCTTGTTTATTGAAGATGCAGGACAACCAGCTAATAAAGCATTACAGTAATCTAGTCTCGAGGTCATGAATGCATGAACTAACTTTTCTGCATCAGAGACTGATAGCATATTACGTAGGTTAGCAATGTTTCTAAGGTGGAAAAAGGCAGTTTTTGTAACATATGAAATATGCTTTTCAAAAGACAGGTTGCAGTCTAAAGTAACACCCAGGTCTTTTACTGTAGCGGATAAAGTAATAGGGCATCCTACTATGTTAAAGTCGTGCTGTGAAAGGTTTTGTGGACGGTTTTTAGAACCGATAAGTATTACCTCTGTCTTGTCTGGATTTAATAAAAGAAAATTACGCGTCATCCAATCTTTTATATCTTTAACACAATCTGTCAATTTGGATAATTTAGCGTATTCATCTGGCCGTGATGAAATATATATTTGAGTGTCATCAGCATAACAATGGAAACTAATTCCATGTTCCCTTAGAATATTACCAAGTGGCAGCATATATATTGAGAATAATAAAGGGCCTAACACAGATCCCTGCGGCACTCCATAGTTTACCGAAGTTATAATCGATTTTTCTCCATTTAAGTAGACGAAATGGTAGCCGTCAGATAAGTATGACCTGAACCAGCTTAATGCTTGTCCTTGAACACCAGTGTAATTTTGTAGTCGATCTAAGAGTATTGTGTGATCTATAGTATCGAACGCAGCACTAAAGCATTTAGAGTAATCAAACTGTTTGACTGAAGTTATTCAAAACATTTATTGATCACTAAATAATGCACTTTAAGTGGCTTGTTCAATTCCATGCCAGAAATGTCATCTGCAGTCACATTCTGAAATTATAATGTCTTTGTTGTGGATTCTCAAGCACATGTGTACTGACAAATTAAACTTTTTTTTTATAATAAGTTTGTGTAAGGCTTGTGGTCATAAAATATCCATGTATATCTTTTTCCTGGTCAATATTGGAGGAGATATTTAATAGGAACTCTGAAATATTCACTAAAATTAACAATAAATGTGACTGATAGCACCAGTATCACATACTTTACATGGATGTAACAAAGAATGTAATTCTTTACGTTAACATGCTAAATAATGAATAACATTTGAAAAAAAGACTTGTACTTACTCGCCCATTGTGACGTCTTGCTGAACAACTAAAAAAGAAATTCAAGAGATTTCAGATGAAACTTTCAAAATAAGGAAACAATAAACTGAAAATGTTCTCAAGACAAAGTCAATTCTTTAAAGCATGGATGCCGTCCCTGGTATTTATTTGGTTGATGGCCACGGACAGGAGGCAGAACAACAGGGTGTTGAGACAAAGGGATTTTATAGCCCAGCCGCCACTGGCTGGCAGATATAGTTTCTGTCACCAGGAATACCTTGGCAGTGCTCTAGAAATGAAATATCACCAACTGCGAAGCTGTGACAATACAGCAATACATAAGAATAAACAATGACTTTTCTTTGAACTGGAGTTGAGTTCATAAACCCACACATAATCAAACACATATTGACTCCATTGATATTTATCATCCACACGCTGATATACCCTCTTAAAATAGTTCCTGATGGGTCGTGACCCAAAATGGATCGCCGGTCTGTTCTCTGTGGACAGCAGGGCAAAACAATGCGAAATGCGAATGATAAACTGTAACACTATATGTTTATTTTTGACTATAGTCAAATATAGTTTTCTATATAATTTGATGCCTTCCCATATAAAATGGCTTTTATAAAAAGACAGTGAGTTCAATCAAACTCAAATCCATCTGTCATTTGTTAATGTGCAAAATGTAGTAAATCAATAGTGCAGTATTTTTGGTAACAAAAACACTTATTTGCTTATTTACTGTCTTTTGTGTTGAAAATTGTTATTGCCTATGCATTTAAGTCAAGTCAAGTCAAATATATTTATATAGCGCTTTTCACAATACAGATTGTATCAAAGCTGCTTCACAGTATCAATCAAAACAACTTAACAATGTTTGTTTATTACTGGAAAAAAGACATCCAAGTTTGGTAGAGCTGATCAATGGTATGATTGGTTAATTAATTTGAATATCCCCAACTGAGCAAGCCAAAGGCAACAGTGGCAAGGAACCGAAAAACTCCATCCAGTGACCTAATGGTGTCCTAACACCCCATCAGATGACCCAATGGAGAAAAAAAAAACCTTGGGAGAACCCAGGCTCAGTCGGGGGCCAGTTCTCCTCTGGTGTTTATGAACTAGAGGCCGAATTTACAGTAACTAAGATAAAAAATTGATATGAATGCCTGGCTAAATAGATGCGTCTTCAGTCTAGTTTTAAACTGGGAGAGCGAGTCTGAGCTACGAACAATATCAGGAAGGCTATTCCAGAGCTTCGGAGCTAAATGTGAAAATGCTCTGCCTCCTTTTGTGGATCTGGATATTCTAGGAATGACCAGAAGCCTCAAATTTAGTGATCTTAAAGAGCGCGATGGATTGTAAGGCGATAGAAGATCCGTTAAATAGACTGGAGCTAAACCATTTAGAGCTTTATAAGTCAAAAGCAATACCTTGTATTTAATACGGAACTTTATAGGTAACCAATGAAGTGATGATAAAATCGGTGTTATATGATCATATTTTCTTGATCTAGTAAGAACTCTAGCGGCTGCATTTTGGACTAACTGTAGCTTGTTTATTGAAGATGCAGGACAACCAGCTAATAAAGCATTACAGTAATCTAGTCTCGAGGTCATGAATGCATGAACTAACTTGTCTGCATCAGAGACTGATAGCATATTACGTAGCTTAGCAATGTTTCTAAGGTGGAAAAAGGCAGTTTTTGTAACATATGAAATATGCTTTTCAAAAGACAGGTTGCAGTCTAATGTAACACCCAGGTCTTTTACTGTAGCGGATAAAGTAACAGGGCATCCTACTATGTTAAAGTCGTGCTGTGAAAGGTTTTGTGGACGGTTTTTAGAACCGATAAGTATTACCTCTGTCTTGTCTGGATTTAATAAAATAAAATTATGCGTCATCCAATCTTTTATATCTTTAACACAATCTGTCAATTTGGATAATTTAGCGTATTCATCTGGCCTTGATGAAATATATATTTGAGTGTCATCAGCATAACAATGGAAACTAATTCCATGTTTCCTTAGAATATTACCAAGTGGCAGCATATATATTGAGAATAATAAAGGGCCTAACACAGATCCCTGCGGCACTCCATAGTTTGCCGAAGTTATAATCGTTTTTTCTCCATTTAAGTAGACGAAATGGTAGCGGTCAGATAAGTATGACCTGAACCAGCTTAATGCTTGTCCTTGAACACCAGTGTAATTTTGTAGTCGATCTAAGAGTATTGTGTGATCTATAGTATCGAACGCAGCACTAAGATCAAGTAAAACTAGTACTGAGATACAGCCTTGGTCCGAAGCTAAAAGTAAATCATTTGTGATTCTAACAAGCGCAGTTTCAGTGCTATGATGTGGCCTGAATCCAGACTGAAACTTTTCATAGATGTCGTTTTCTTGCAAGAAAGAGCCGAGTTGAGCGGACACAACTTTTTCTAATATTTTTGACATAAATGGAAGATTCGAAATGGGTCTGTAATTTGCTAGGTTATTTGGATCTAATTGTGGTTTCTTAATAAGAGGTTTTATAACTGCCAGCTTGAACGTTCTTGGAACATGACCTAAAGATAAAGATGAGTTAATAATATTGAGAAGAGGCTCTTCCACTATAGGTAACACTTCTTTCAGTAGTTTAGTTGGTATAATAAACATGTTGTTGTTTTAGATGAAGTGATAAGTTTATTTAATTCTTTTTTTTCTATGGTTGTAAAGCATTGTAATTGTTCTTGCGGGGTGATAATTGCGGCCGAATTATAAGGCGCGAGCAAAGATCGAACGTTTACGATTTTGATTCTGGTGCTTTCAATTTTCTCGGTGAAGAAGTTCATGAAATCATTACTACTAAACTGTAACGAGGTATTTTGTTCAGACGACGTCTGTTTATTTGTTAGTCTAGCCACGGTATTAAATAAAAACCTTGGATTATTTCGGTTGTTTTCTATTAATTTGCTGAGGTGCTCAGCCCTGGCCGTTTTAAGTGCCTTTTTATAAATTGACATACTGTCTTTCCACGCGATTCTAAAGACCAGTAAATTAGTTTTTTTCCATTTACGCTCTAAATTACGGGTTTCTCTCTTTAAAACATACGTAGTATTATTGTAACATGGTGCTATACTTTTTTCTCTGACCTTTTTTAATCTAATGGGTGCAACAATATCCAATGTTCTAGAGAGAATGGTGCTCATAGTGCTAGTTAGTTCGTCTAATTCATCTGTTTGTTTGGGTTCTTGCAGCAGCTGAGACAGATCAGATAAGCTATTTGAGAAATGATCTATGGTGGATGGACGATTTGTTCTACCTGGTCGATAACGTGGCGCAGCATGACATATTACAGCAGTGCGTAATATGCAAGTTACCAAGTAGTGGTCAGTGACATTATCACTTTGTGGAATGATATCTATAAAGGTTGGATCGGTTCCATATGATATAATTAAATCGAGTGTATGATTACGACGATGAGTTGGTCCGGTGACGTTTTGCTTGACCCCGAAGGAGTTTAATAAATCTGTAAACGCACCCCCTAACGCATCATTTAAATTATCTACGTGTATGTTAAAATCTCCAACAATTAATGCTTTATCGACGTTGACCAAAAGATCTGATAGAAAGTCAGCAAACTCTTTTAGGAAATTGGCGTAAGGCCCTGGAGGTCTATATACGGTAGCCAATGCTAGAGATAATAGGGATTTTTTTCTTACATCTAAGAGCGTAACATTTAGCACAAGCACTTCAAACGAATTAAACCTATGACGAGTTTTTTGAGTAACATTAAGGATATCTCTGTAGATTGTTGCAACACCGCCGCCACGACCGATCAGACGGGGCTCATGCTTATAACAGTATCCTGGCGGAGTAGACTCATTTAGACCGAAATAATCATTTGGTTTAAGCCAGGTTTCAGTAAGGCACAGAACATCGAAATTATTATCTGTGACCATTTCATTTACAATAACCGCCTTAGGTGTGAGCGATCTAATGTTTAGAAGACCTAGCTTTAGAAATTGTTTTTGTTCACTAATAGCGAATTTTTTTGTGGTAATATTTTCCTTTTGTAAAATAATAGAGCAGTTTTGATACTGTGTGAATGTCTCATTCTAAGTTGGTTTTCTCTTATTTATCATCATGGTTTCGGTTTTGTCTTGTTCTAGTTTGATTATCATTGCTAATTGGTTCTGTTGGTCTGTTCCATTACCATGGTTACACATTGTTTGATTAATTAAGTTCAGGTGTTTATAGTTTAGTTTGGCTTGTTGTCTCACTCTATTTATACCTTGAGTTTCTGTCTGTTAGTTTGTCAGTTCACATCAATGACTGTGTGGTTGTTATAATTTCCCTGTGTGCTTTGGTGTATTTCGTTGTGGATTAATTAAAGATTTTGTATGTGCTACTGTTCTTCTTAGTGAGAATCTTCATTGCAACAACCACAATTCTGTGACCGTGATACTGGGACCTGAAGCAAAACCAGTAGAGAACAGGGTACTATGGATTGTTTGGTTCTTCGACGCTCATCCTGGACATCCTGTCATAGCAACAGGTGTGTAAGCTTAAACCTGCTCGCGAGCAGGCTTATTTCATGTTAACAGGATTAGATCCCGGCTATACTGTATAAGCGGAGGTCTTTTAGCGCTTTTAGCACAGGACGATAGTGTACTTTTTTGAGAGATATAATTTTTCTCATGACTTGTGAGGATGTTGTTTACATCATTAATTTGTTGGAAACGCATAAATGTTCGACTCATTGGAGTCGGGCTTTAATAACAACACAAACTGTGTGCACTGCCCTGAGATTCTTTGCGAGTGGCTCTTTCCTTTACACTATTGGAGATGTGGAGAACATTGGAGATGTGGTGATAAGTGCTGTCTGTCGTGCCATTTGCAAAGTTTACCTGGCACTCAAGCAGTTTTTAGGGGTTTTTTGTGGCATTTCCAAGCCACTTTAGACCCAAGGTTGTATAGCAGTTGTTGTTTTTTTGCCAACGCAGGTACATTATAATTTTTAATGAAGATCATGCAATCATGACCATGCCGATTAATATGACTTACAGTATATGTCCCTCAGGCTTCCTGAGGGACATATACTACACACTACACACGTTCCCATCAAGGTCTCAATGAAGGGGATTTTGTGAACCGAAACGGGGATCACAATGTAAATGTGCAGGCAAGTTACTATTACAATTCTTAATATTCCAGATTAGTATTATATCAAATTTAAAAAAAGGCAGTTGACAGACTAAAGTCTCTTAGATGGTGTGTGACTATGTTTCATATCACAAATGTGGAAGCAAAATGGCCAGGATCTGTGAATGACTCAAGAATTTTCAGAGATTCACATTTATGCATATTATTTGAATGTGGGAAGGAAAAATATAAATATCAAGCTCACTGTATTACATACACTTATGCTGATCCTAACAGAACTGCATTTTTACATTATACAGGTGATTACAACAGGATCCTGCTTGGAGACAGTTGTTTTATGATCCCATTCCCTGACCCAAACCCCAGACCAGTTACAATGCAGCTCTAGCCAAGACAAGGGCACACAATGAAATGAACTTTAGCCAACTAAAGGGAAGATTTCAGTGGCTGAAGGGTTGCACCTGTTAGGGCCTGTGACATTGCATGTGCCATATTACACAACATTGCCAATGTAACGGGTAAAATAAATTTGTAATGAATTATGCCAAAATGTTTGTTCATGTTGTAGAATATTCCTAAAATATTCATGAAATATAATGTATTAAGTGCATCTAAAAGAAAGGGATATGGGGACAGGGGGGGAATGGGCATTACAAAGTGTTGTACTTTCTTCCCTTTTGATGTAAAGTTAGAAAAAGTCCACTTACTGCACATGCTTCAGCCACCACTTGCTTGGGAACAGGTAAAAATGTTGGGTGTATTGTTTAAAACTGCACGAAAGAGGAAAACAATTTCATTACAATGAAGTACACTGGGGGAAATGTGATCAATAACTCATGGCAACATGTTTTTTTTTTTTACATTAACTACATGTCGTTTCACACATGTACACTTTCACAAGTCAAAGCAATTCATTACTACTCAAGGTTTAACAGTTTATATGACTGGACCAGTCATTTGGATTACAGGCCTACTTAATTTAATGCAGCAAAAAATTATTTTACAGTGTACTAAGATCATTTAAACCTCATTTACCAGCAGTGAAGTTGTTGCTGCTACTGGTCCTTGCTGTGGGTCTGAGGAAGAGCTGAACCCAGGGATGCCCTCCACAATGGGTAGGTTCACATTTAACCCAAGTGCCAGCTCTACTGCCTGGGTATAATGTGGGGGTGTCAGAGCTGAGAGAGAGAACCCAAAAGCGAAAGCAGGTAATAATGTCTTTAATAGAAATTAGGCAATTGGCCGCATAGGCTGGCAAACAGAAAGTCTCTCATTAATAAGTAACTAAAGCAGGAGATGACCCATAACCGGGAAATACAGGTCCGTAGATGAGAACAGCTTAGGCAAACAGCGGCGGCCGTAGACAGGTGTACTCACGGGACCGATCTCAGCGTTCAGTGGCAGGAGAGCTGGGCAGAGCACAAGATTAGCACAAACAAAGAATGAAGACAGGACAAGACTCGGTGATAGAGAGAACGATCAAGTTAATAATCTGGCAGAGGACAAAGGAGAGAAGGGAACTAGAAGTAGAGATGCTTATCAGAGAGAAAGAGGGGACAGGTGTGGAAATGAAGATGCTGATTGCATAAGGTGATGAGGAACAAGAAAGCACATGTAAGTGTGTGTGTGTGTGTGTGTGTGTGTGTGTGTGTGTGTGTGTGTGTGTGTGTGTGTGTGTCAGTGAGTGTGTGTGTGTGTGTGTGTGTCAGTGTCAGCGTCAGCAGGGGAAGAACGAGAGAGAGGAAAATACCAGGATCATGACAGGGGGTGCAGGACCACCACCTATTTGTTTTTCTTTTCTTTTTTCTCAGCCTTTTTCTTGGTTGCTTTTATAAACAGGCAAACATTTATTAACAGTGCCTTTTTAAAAGAGACTAGTATACGTAGTACAAATTACCATTATGTAGAATATTCTAGTACTTCACTTTTACTTGTTCCAATGTTCTAGTAGTGGGTGGTGACTCTGACATTACAATGAACAAAGTTATAAATTATTTAGAAATTATTCAAATACAAAAATATATACTGTAATAAGTGATAAAAACATCTAACATGGTCACTACAAACTTAATTTGCTACTTTTTGGCAGCCCTCTCTCCTGGCTTTTGCACATTTTGAGGTGTTCTCTGGCGTTTTAATTAAGCTTTCAAATTCAGCATAAACCTGAGCCCGCTCTTTGGCCATGATGAGCAGCCAATAGCAGAGTTGCTGATCAATGTTTCTACTATGAATACATATCCTCTTTTAAAGGCACACTATGCAGGAATTCCGTTTTTGTCAAACAGCGACCCCTAGAGTCGCTGTGGAGTACTTGTATTTAACGTTACTGTCGTAAATACCACTCACGCAGAGCGTCTCACTTTATAATAATAAAGTAGCCTACCGCGTTTGATGGCTTATAGCGTTTTTACATGATTGCAGCTAAATTACAAGTGTATAGCCTATAGCCTAGGCCTACTGTTTCATTTCATTTGTGTTTTTTGAGTGTAATGTAAACATTACAAAATGCCCGATGACATCAATAAAGTTACATGTACGTCGCATTATTTCGTAACAATGTCCGTTATGATGTCGTTAGACATTATAATTGCAATTTATCATAATAGTTTGCAAATTGCACTCATTCACACTATTTACAACGTGTAGGCTTATTTATGTCCTGATAATTATGTGAGATATTGACAACTGTTCTCATGATAATGATTCGCAGGAATCAACTTTAACAGTGAAAGCCTGACCGAGTGGGACTCTTGTCCGGTTCCTCATGCTTAGATTCTCGTTTCCTTTTCCTAGACTCTTCCGACCGCGCTTTCTTCGGTTTTTTCGCCATTCTGAAAACGCAGGCCCGATGTTTACTCGTGTCTGACTCCTCGCTCGGTCAGTCTGCCGTTTCCTCTTTCTCTGTTCCTCCGACAATGCTTTCCTAGCTTTCTGCTTCTTATATGCCGGCTTAGCCATGATAGCTAGCCGGATCCTGGATGGGAGCGTGTATGTGTGCAGTGCCGTAAAGCAATTCGTTACATCGCGAAAGCTGATATCATGTGATACTTCCTGACGCGATATGGGCCCGTCGGCCCAAATTTGCAAGTGTGGTTTTTCCCAAGGGGGTAATCCATCAGCCGGAAACTGAAGCCTCGCGGGGGCCGCCATTGTAGCAGAACTTCACCTGCTGTTAGCATTCCATTGACTCCCATTCATTTTGGCGTCACTTTGACAATGTATAAAAGGCTCCATTACTTTGTATCTTATCATTACTTTGTCCCGTAGAAACCGTTTTTGTAAAAATAGGCTAACGATTGCGTCATAACCACGCGACTCTCTGTCGCACTTTAGAGAAATTACCGTATAGACAGGAGGAGAAGCTCGCAGGCAATCTTTTACTGTCTATGAGGCAATCGGGGGGACATAGAGGCATAAAGTCAAGGGAGAAGCCCATAGATAGAGAGTCCATAAAAGCAACGGGACAAAATATTTCAACAACGTTTTTGAGGACTTAGGTGATTCAGATTTGTCTTGGCACAGCTACTTGAAGATTTACAACTGTCAGACTGTCGTCAAGCTCAGTTTGAGCCTGCGCAGTCGCTCAACCATCAGGAAGTGAGTGCTCTAATCGGGCTTCAGTTTTCTCCGTTGAAATCAAGAGGGTCGCTGTGTCCATTTCTTTTACTGTCTGTGGTTTTTCCACTCACAGGCACCAGGGGGGGTGGCGAGACGGCCACCATTCAACATGAAAAAAGTCATATAACCATTCCAATTACTCCAAAGCTGTTCAGTTAAGCTAAAAAAACTGCATAGTTCCCCTTTAAACCAGCGCATGAACGCGCAATTATCTCAGATAACTCAATCCAGCAATACTAATCAAAACCGGAAGGTGTGTTCGAAGAACCTAATTAGCCGGATCATGATAAGCACGATGATATTATCTTGGATGTCTCATTTGAACTCGGATGTTTTAAGCAACGTACGAAGAACGGGCCCCAGGACTAAGATGTACTATAATCATAGGTTCGTAAATAAAACATGAATGATTTCTCATGAGGTCAAGTTGCAAATTCTTATTTAAAATCACTTTAGTGAATGAATAAATTGAAAATTGTTTCTAATGGTTGGTACCATCTACTGAATTATTGTCACTGGTGTTTGCAGGAAGGCAGAGGAAGATGAAGAATTAAGTTTCAAAAGACAAAATGTAATAATAATATACTACTAGGCAGGCTAAAAGGCAGAAGCAAAACACACTAAACTGAATTAATGTAATGGAGACCGAACAAGGTTGCAGCTTAAATAGTGAGTCAAACAAGGTAATTAACCCCTTAGCTGTCATCCCCCTTTTGATAATTGACATTAAAATGCACTATACAAACTTAAATGGTTGTAATTCAAGAATGCTTTGGAATACAGACCTAAGTTTGGTCTTGTTTTAAAGAAAACAATCAGCAGATTATTACTGAAGTGAAAGTACTTCAAAAAATTAAAGTATGAAAAAGTTATGGAAGTTAAAATTTACAGTAAATCAAATATACTTTATCAATATTTTTTTTTATATAAAATAAATATTTTACAAAATATTTTTTAGTATAAAATTACTATAAAATGAAAGCTAAATATCTAACCAAGTTGTGTTCCAAATTTGAAGTTGATATCACAAAAATTGAAGTTCCCATGAGATTTTGTTTAGGCGTTGTACCAAAAATAGCCACCGGGTGCCATTGAATTCCATTGAATCTAATTGTATGTATTCTGCCATAACAAATTAATAAATTTCTATCCAAATATCATTTTTGTTACTAAAAATGGAACCTTGAGACTCAGACCTTTCTGACAATATGTGTTTTGTCAAGATTAGAAAAGTTTTTGATAAAAAATTATGAAAGATGATGCCCAAAAGGGGAGGAGCCTAATACAAAAATACCGTTTCTATGGTAACGCAACGTCCAATTTCAAAACGGTTTTCACAGGATGAATTCTGAGTTCATAAGCTTTTAAATGATACCTAATTTATAATTTATGATTTTGACCTAATTTATAATAATGATAAAAAATAAAAATGTATATATATAATATATATTATATTTTTTAGAGGACTTTTTACTTTACTTTTTCAAATATTATTTCATCTTTTTTTATTGACAAATACTAGATTATGTTTTATTATGAACTTTTAGCATTAAAAACCAAAGTTTCAATTTTTAAAAGTGTGTGCGTTGACTTTTTGTGACAAAGGTCAGAAACTCCTGTTATGACGTAGATTTTTTGAGGCGCACTGTTGTCAAAAATTCATATATTACTGTTCCTACATAATTTGTAATAAAAAAATAGTGCAAAAATATCTATTTAGGAGTCTTAGACCTTTCCAACGATATATAGTTTGTCATGATTAAATTAGGATTTAATAGTAATATATTGAATTAAAGTTAGGCGTCCCGCTAGCGGGACGGTGACACTTAAGGGGGTAATTAATCGCAGCTGAAACAAAAGAACTCAGAAATAAAGAGGGTGACCATGGAAACTAATGAGAGGCGGAACACAAACAAAGAAACACAGGAACTACTGAAATACAAACTAAGGGGCTCTTTACACGACACAGTTTTCAACTAAAAACGTAAAACTTTTTATGCGTTTTGGCCATTCATTTGTACAACATCTGTGTTTTGGGTGACTGAAAACGCAAACTTTTGAAAATGGTCTCCATGTAAACAGCAAAAACGCGAAGACGATAACGTCATGCACATGCGTGTAACATTTTTAGTCGTTTCCGCGGATCTGTGTGAATGGGGTTTCGTTTTGACAACGGTGTCCTCTGTATGTGTAAAACTTGTTGTCGTGTAAACGTATCAAGTCCGTGAAAACTGAACACAATGGTGACAATTATTATTGCTATTACATGTTTTTCTGGTGCTGCTAACAAATGGAAATTTAGGATTATATTATAAAGGAATATAATAAAAAAATATATAATTATAAGAAATACTAATTAATACTTATGTCAGTCAGGACATAACAAAGTAGATTTTTTAAAAGGTGTGTATATATATATATATATATATATATATATATACAGAGCTGCCAACTCTCACGTATTCACCTTAAGACTCACGCAATCGACCCTTTTCACACGCTCTCACGCCACACATCCATTTTCTCACGCAGAGAAAAATCGCGGACAAAGAGGACACTGACACCGACAGACAAGACAGAGAATGTTACTTTTGATATGGAACAAATTCTCAGCTGTCAGATTCTGTCAATATTTTTACGAGATTCACACAATAAATAACGTTTTGGCGCTTTTAAATGTGACAGATCGCTGTAGCGCGTCAGTTCAAACGGCACGTGATACAGTAGCCTACAGTCTCCTCCCCAACGTCAACAAATCACACTCCAAGCAAAACTCAAAAGTTGGCAGCCCTGTATATATATATATATATATATATATAATTTCGGTTTAAGTTTAACTGCAATATATATTTGGTTTACACTTTATTTTGATAGTCCACTTTAGACATTCTACTAACTATACAAGTAACTTTGCTACGTGTCAACTAACTCTCATTAGAGTTTTAGTAGACGCCGGTTAGTGTTAACAGACATGAAACAGACTGTCTACTAATACTCCAATGACTGGTAGTTGACATAGTAGAAAAGTTACTTATAGTCAGTAGAATGTCTAGTGGACTATAGAAATGAAGTGCTATCTATATTTGAATCATAATGACATACTGAGTTATTAAACAGGTGATGCTGAGGTATAAGTAATTTTGATTTAAAATAAATAGAACATGCCATAATGGAATTTACGTGTTGTGAATAGTTGATGTTTCATTAAATCCCAGACTAATGTCAATTAAAACAATGGTATTTTTTTAGAAAAATGTATTCAGAATTAAAGAAAAGGTGACCTTTTGCCTGTTTTCACCTGCTAAATTATCAGACCCAGGAACACTCTATATGCACGTTCCGCATGTTTCTAAAGTTGCCTGTACAGGAAGTGATCAACTTAGAGGTCAGATGTCTGCATTTGTAATAAGCAAGAATTCTGTCTGCTCTACCAACAAACACATGAATGCGAGTGAATGCGAGAAACCATTAGTAGAGAACCATTTATGAGACTGGAAAGCTTTGTAAGCTTTATTGTAACATTTCAAACACACTAGTTCAAAATGGCAATATCACAAATGAAAGAAACAATGAGGAAACCGCAAACTAATGACCTTGTTGACATGCAGCTATTGTTCCAGAGCAGATGCCTTAGCTATTTATTCTGAAACATGATCCCAACACAGTTATGGAGAACTTGCTCACCAGCATTATTATAGTATCTGTCTCACAGCTCAACGCATCACTGCCTTTAAACACCTGTCACACAAGGATTTGAATGATTTATGGCTATTCAAGCAGTTTTGGATATGAGTAGTATTAACATACACTAACTCATTATTTGACTCATTAAGTGAGTCAAAATATTGAGTCAAGACATTCTATTCTGTGTGTGTGTGTGTGTGTGTGTGTGTGTGTGTGTGTGTGTGTGTGTGTGTGTGTGTGTGTGTGTGTGTGTGTGTGTGTGTGTGTGTGTGTGTGTGTGTGAGAACAGAGAAATGAACTGGCAGTGAAGTCTGGCTCCATTATGTAACATATACAGGTCCTTCTCAAAAAATTAGCATATTGTGATAAAGTTAATTATTTTCCATAATGTAATGATAAAAATTAAACTTTCATATATTTTAGATTCATTGCACACCAACTGAAATATTTCAGGTCTTTTATTGTTTTAATACTGATGATTTTGGCATACAGCTCATGAAAACCCAAAATTCCTGTCTCAAAAAATTAGCATATCATGAAAAGGGTCTCTAAACGAGCTATTAACCTAGTCATCTGAATCAACTAATTAACTCTAAACACCTGCAAAAGATTCCTGAGGCTTTTAAAAACTCCCAGCCTGTTTCATTACTCGTCATTACATGGGTAAGACTGCCGACCTGACTGCTGTCCAGAAGGCCATCATTGACACCCTCAAGCAAGAGGGTATCCAGAGACTGTTCAAGTCACGTCTGCCGATCCAGAGACTGTTCAAGTCACGTCTGCCGATCCAGAGACTGTTCAAGTCACGTCTGCCGATCCAGAGACTGTTCATGTCACGTCTGCCGATCCAGAGACTGGTCATGTCACGTCTGCCGATCCAGAGACTGTTCAAGTCACGTCTGCCGATCCAGAGACTGTTCAAGTCACGTCTGCCGATCCAGAGACTGTTCAAGTCACGTCTGCCGATCCAGAGACTGTTCAAGTCACGTCTGCCGATCCAGAGACTGTTCATGTCACGTCTGCCGATCCAGAGACCGGTCATGTCACTTCCTCCGAGCCAGTGTCTACGGACAAGATGGCCGAACCAGAGACTGTTCACGTCATTTCTGCTGATCCAGAGTCTGTTCCTGTTCCCGAGCCAGAGTCTGTGATGTCTGTTCCCGAGCCAGAGTCTGTGATGTCTGTTCCCGAGCCAGAGTCTGTGATGTCTGTTCCCGAGCCAGAGTCTGTGATGTCTGTTCCCGAGCCAGAGTCTGTGATGTCTGTTCCCGAGCCAGTGTGTGTCTTTGCATGTGCACTTTTCAGTAGTCTAATGCTTCCTCATTAGAGAGAAAACAGGTGCATCCTATACAGACCTCTTGTTTGTTGAATCACCTGACATACTTACCCGACTTCTCTAGCAGAGTTTCAAACAATGGTGCATCTACCTTATTTCTCTGTTCCTTTGTTTTGCATGCTTATTTGCATTTGATTTGTGTTGTTACTCACTGTAATTAGATTACAAAGTTATTAAAGTGTTTCAATAAAGCATCTATTTTTCTACATTCTTAAAAAAAATGCATCTTGCTTTAATAAAGTTTATTAGGAATTTCCTGAATAAAGGTATGTAATTTAACAGATTTCTTAAGGTGCAAGAGACATGAACATGAGCAAGAATGTAAACATAGCCCATGTCTTGTATCGGTCAGTGTTTGCATGCAGAACACATTGCTCCTTTAGTAGGAGTGAAGGCAGATGAAGATGGACAATTAAAAAAGCACCCTCCTGATAATGCTGACATTGATCATACACTGAGTTATTGTCGACAGCATAATCCCCTGACCTGGGACTTGATGATATCCTGTATCTTATCACTGCTTAATCAGGTAATCATTCATATTCCTGAATCTGTATTAAATTTGAGAAATAACTGATTTCCATTCAGTTTAGCTTGTTTCCACTGAAAAACAATAAAAAAAAAAACATCTAGTGTTTATTAAGAAAGTGACTGACTTGGCTATTTTGTGATATTTAAAGAGATTAGGGTCTACATAAGGTGAATCTGCAGCTTTAAAGGGATAGTTCAGCCTGAAATTAAAATTATGTCATCATTTATTTACCCTCAAGTTGTTCCAAACATATATGAATGTCTTTCTTCTGCTGCACACAAAAGAAGATAGAGTGAAGGATGTTGGCAACCAGACAGTTGATGTTAGCCATTGACTTCTATGGTATTTATTTCCTACTATGGAAATCAATGGCCACCGTCAACTTTCTGGTTACCGACATTCTTTAAAATATTTTATTTTGTGTTCAAAAGGAGAAAGAAACTCATACAGGTTTGGAACAACTTGGGGGTGAGTAAATGATTACAGAATTTTCATTTCGGGTTGAACTATCCCTTTAAAGAAATTTTCATTGAAAAAAACTAATATCTTTTTTATTCTACAAGATAAAAGTGTTATTTGAATGCTGTAGTTTCACAGAAAATGAACTGAGAAATGTAATGGCTATAGCTCAGAGGTGTTTGTTCCTCTTCATGAAGAGTTTAGCTCCAGCACCTGGAAGTGTTCATTGATTAGATGACCTTGATTATCTGCCTCAGGTCTGTTTAATTAGGGCTGGAGATAAATCCGACACCCCTGCTAGTGCTTTCTTTTGATATTAAAGCATTCATAGAAATAAATAAACAGAATTTTAGTTAGAATATTTTGTTTTCAGTGACTTAAAAAAAAAAAAGTGAATCATATTGTGTTTAGTATATTAACATTATTGAATGTGACTATGTATGACAACTGAATTGACTCGTTCTTGAGTAACATCCTGCTTTCTTTTTCAGATTTCAGAGAACCCAAAGGAAAAGAGGCAGTAGTCTGATGCAAGACAGATTTTTAAAAACCTGAACCGCTGGACCTGTAGTTATGATGACATCAGACTTCTGAAGCCAATTTTATTTTTAAAGGTTGAAATACTTTTTTCCTATTTCTCCCCCTTTCTTTTAAAAAAAAATTATATTTTAATATATTTGTTGTCATTGATTGATTGAATAAAATAAATTGACTCAACTGCTGGAAAGGTGTCATTTATATTTTAAAAGGTTTTCGACAAATTTTGAAATGGTCAGGAATTTGTTAACGCACCATTGAAGTGTGATTGAAATATTAATGTTGTTTCAACATTAATTGGTACATCAGATGGCAACATTGTTTGACATTCCTTTTCAGTCTTTCAACAAAATGTATTTAGAATCAACATCACATTGTAACATTGATCAAACCATATTGCCAAAGATTATTTTTTGTTAATTTCAGTGTTAATTCAACAGCAGTGATGTAGATTCAACATCATAGTAACGTTGATTCAACAATATTACCATTGATTATTTTTGTTAATTTCAATATTGATTCCGCATCAGTGATGTAGAATCAATCATAGTGTAACATTGATTCAACAATATTACCATTGATTATTTTTGTTAATTTCAAAATTGATTCAACAGCAGTGATGTATAATCAATCATAGTGTAACGTTGATTCAATAGCGTTACCATTGATTTTTTGTTCAACATAGTTTCAACATTAACTGAGGGTGCAAAAGTGATGTTGATAAAATATCACTTTGTAATGTTGAATCATTACTATTACCGTTGAATTCCCAACATTATTTCAACATTAACTGAGGGTGCAAAAGTGATGTTGATAAAATATCACTTTGTAATGTTGAATCAATACTATTACCTTTGATTTTTGGTTGAATTCCCAACAATATTTCAACATTAACTGAGGGTGCAAGAGTGATGTTGATAAAATATCACTTTGTAATGTTGAATCAATACTATTACCATTGATTTTTGGTTGAATTCCCAACATTAACTGAGGGTGCAAGAGTGATATTAAAGCAACATTACTTTGTAACTTTAATTCAATGCAATTAGCGTTGGCACGTCAACACTGAGTCAACATTGTTTCAATGATTACATGCTATCTGGGATGGTATTTATGACTGGATGTAACTTTTTATACTTTCCTGTAAAAATGGCTCTCCTACTGACTTTGTCCTATCAGTGTGGCTCTCATGAAAAAAATAGTGAAGACCACTGCCATAGAGAATCTGTGGGATATTGTGAAGAGAAAGTTGAGAGACGCTAGACCCAACACTCTGGATGAGCTTAAGGCCGCTATCGAAGCATCCTGGGCCTCCATAACACCTCAGCAGTGCCACAGGCTGATTGCCTCCATGCCACGCCGCATTGAAGCAGTCATTTCTGCAAAAGGATTCCCGACCAAGTATTGACTATTGAGTGCATAACTGAACATAATTATTTGAAGGTTGACTTTTTTTTTTTTGTATTAAAAACACTTATTTTATTGGTCGGATGAAATATGCTAATTTTTTGAGACAGGAATTTTGGGTTTTCATGAGCTGTATGCCAAAATCATCAGTATTAAAACAATAAAAGACCTGAAATATTTCAGTTGGTGTGCAATGAATCTAAAATATATGAAAGTTAAATTTTTATCATTACATTATGGAAAATAATGAACTTTATCACAATATGCTAATTTTTTGAGAAGGACCTGTATATATTTTGAAAATGTTAATTATGTTAAAGGTGGGGTATGTGATTCTCTTTTTTGTCCATTTTTTCAAAATAACTTGAAATCCTATTCCTAACCCACTTACAGCCACTGAGTTAGAAGCACTGAAATGAAAATTAAGCAATTTAATCATCTGTGGAACAGGCAGGACTCGAAAAATTCCAGCCAATCATTTCCAAGACCACCTAGAATCATTGGACAGTAACTTCGTCAATCAAACGGTCGTACCACACACCCCTCCCCCCAGCGCGCGTGACACCCTTCGTCCGCATACTCAAAGCTCGTAACGCATGCGCATCTCGTCAGTAAAGCCGGTTCCATGATTAGTAGTAAATCGATTTTACAATCTCTCACGCATCTGAGTTTTTGCTCATGCATGATTGCGCATCCATGTTCTACGAATGGGTGTGAGTCAGGGCCAGTGTTGGAGGAAAGAAGGTAGGACCATTTGAATTGTGTATTTTCAAAATCTGCCGGTCGTTTTCCAAATCACATACTCCACCTTTAACTGAATGTCTTATAACACTGACACTTTATTTGTTAAAAATAAAGTGGCAGTGTAAAAATGACATACAAAATTTCATTTAAGGTCTTTTTTCATAATATAACTTCAAATATGCATTTTTTTTAAAACATGCAAAGAGGGGATCTGCAACTCTGACCGATGTCTACCTATCCAACAGGGGACTCCCATAGCCTCACTGTAAAAAATCCAACTTGCATATTGTTAACTCAGTTTAAAACTTTAAGTTGAGTGGGCAATTTTTTTACTTCAATGTTGAATTTACTTATAAAAACGTTTTAACTGCAACTGAACAACTATTTTGTCCAATGAACACAAACGTTTAAGTTGAAAAAACGTAATATTTTGACTGATCATTTTGACCGTTTAACTTTCTGTTGTTGCGCATGCGCGGTCTGTCGTCGCGGCAACTTGCACGGGGTTTCCCTCTTCAATCACGCTGATGAAGGGTCTCGGGATTGGATTGCGTCTGTTAAGAGGTAAGTTATCTTTTATTGTTGAAATAAAGATAAATAAACTACTCAAACTATAAAGTGCAATCTTATATTCCTAAAAAAACTAATTTTATAGCACGTTATATATTCAAACAGACAGCGATAGTAATCTTCATAGTTCGGCTGCTAACATTTGGAGGTCGATCATAAAAACTAGACGGTTAGGGTTTTGTCAATTAAACCAATAACATGTATAGAAGTGGATTTTGCGTTGTAGATAGTGTTAATTTTGTTCATTCGTGTTCGTTCTGTTTTCTGTAGGCCTGTTTGTGCTATTAGTTAACGTTATATACGACCAAGTGTTAAAGGGTTAGTTCACCCAAAAATGAAAATTATGTCATTAATGACTCACCCTCATGTCGTCCCAAGCCCGTAAGACCTCCGTTCATCTTTGGAACACAGTTTAAGATATTTTAGATTTAGTCCGAGAGCTTTTTGTCCCTCCATTGAAAATGTACGTACGGCACACACTCTTTGTCCAGAATGGAAATAAAGACATCATCAAAGTAGTCCATGTGACATCAGTGGGTTAGTTAGAATGTTTGGAAGCATCGAAAATACATTTTGGTCCAAACATAACAAAAACTACGACTTTATTCAGCATTGTATTGTCTTCCGGTTCTGTTGTTGATCCGCGTTCACGATTCCGCAGTGACCCTGCTGACGTAAGACGCTGATGACGTGTTATCTGGAGATTAGGACATCCGCGACATGCACACCTACGCACCATTTTTTAAAAAAAATATAGCAATACAAAAATACAAACAATGTAGAATAGCTTGAATACAGCGCCCGTCTCCCTCAAACTGTAAACGAAGCTCGGGCGCACCAGATAACACGTCATCAGCGTCTTACGTCAGCAGGGTCACTGCGGAATCGTGAACGCGGATCAACAACAGAACCGGAAGACAATACAATGCTGAATAAAGTCGTAGTTTTTGTTATGTTTGGACCAAAATGTATTTTCGATGCTTCCAAACATTCTAACTAACCCACTGATGTCACATGGACTACTTTGATGATGTCTTTATTTCCATTCTGGACAAAGAGTGTGTGCCGTACGTACATTTTCAATGGAGGGACAAAAAGCTCTCGGACTAAATCTAAAATATCTTAAACTGTGTTCCAAAGATGAACGGAGGTCTTACGGGCTTGGGACGAAATGAGGGTGAGTCATTAATGACATAATTTTCATTTTTGGGTGAACTAACCCTTTAAGGACGTGCGATTGAACCGTAATATAAGTTTGATTTCATTTAGTCTTCAAATGAATAACATAAAACCATAGACTGTGCATAAAACATAAGATCATCTCAATATAACGTTATTGTTCCACAGGCTGTTCCTTTGTTTTAAAGTGTCGCGCTTTTCTGCTCTCCTTAAAGCTAGGCCTACACTATGTGACGTTAGGTTTTTTGTGTTAATTTGTTTTTTTCAAATGAGCGAGTACTACATTGATTTATTTTTCAAACCGCTTTTTGTGTGTGTATGTGTGTGTGAAACGGGCGTCACTCGTCTCAGACATAAATGGAGAGAAGTAATTGTAATTCCAGCTACAATGATCTTTCACAAGACATACAGTTCTGCTTATTAATTTATTGCGTATTGCTTGAACGCCAAAAGTAAAAAAAAAATAAAAAAAAACGTTAGCTTTAATGTCTAAACGTCAAAAACATTAGCTTTAATGTCTAAATGAGTCAAATCATGTAACTTGACATCTAATATATGTTATGTTGTCTGTCAGTAATGTTAATGAAGCAGCTGATTTTTTTTCTGTGGATATTATTTCATTTTTATTAATGTATCATGTGTGTGTTATATGGTAACACTTGTTAACAAGCATTCGTTAACTTTAATGTATGAATTAACAATGAGCGATTAATTTTTTACAGTAATTATTTATCTTTAAAAATATTTAATAAAAAAAACAGTTGTTCATTTTTTGTTCGTTTTAGTTCTTTTTATTTACAAATGAAATAAACTGTAATAATGTATTAGTAAATCTTGAAATTAACACTAAGATTAATAAATACTGTACAAGTATTGTTCATTCTTATTTATTTACCTTTTATGTTAATTTTGTTGAATTGTAACATTGCACAATACATCTCTAACTTTTTTTTTCTTTCTTCTTTTTACAGGTTTGGAATGCAGTGTAAGTTTTGCAAATTTGCCCACAGTAGCAGAGAGGTCCTTTTGAAACACTACAGATTTCACCATTATCAAGGACGATCCTGGCAGCAGCCTTGCTTGTATACTGACTGCATCTGCACTTTCAAAACTGTAGGTGCGTTAAAATCACATTTGACAAGAGCACACAAACAGACTACTGCAGTTACAGAGCACTTTAATTTTTCGTGTGAGTTATGTGATTTTAAAGATGTTTGTCAGCCATCTCAGTTTTTAAACCATATCAGAAATCATTTGAAGAAACATGACACAGTCAAATGCCCTTTCAAAGATTGTGAGCTGACAACCAATGTCCTTTCAACTTTTAGTAGCCACATAACTCGTAGACATAAGTGTCGAGGTTTTAAAGATTTCAGCTCTTCTGTTACATTTCAAACGGATGATTTGGAAAGCAATGAAGAATCATGGTCGGAAGAGACTGGAGATCAAATACCAAATCAACAGTCAAATGTTACAGATAGCACAGTTCCTTTAACTCTTTCTGGACCTGAAACAAGCTCATATTCAGAGCCTGTAGATTATACAAGGTTAGAGAGCAAGCTTGCATCATTGATCCTTTATATGCAAACAATTTTGCATGTTTCAAAAAGTGCAACTCAGGAGATTATAAGTTGGATGAGTGATATTGTTTCGTTATCTAGTTATGAAGCAAAACAATCTAACAGGGAAATTTTAAGAAAATATGAAAGCCACATTGATGATTCTGTGGCAGAGGAGCTTTCTGATTTGATATCAGCAGAAGTGCTTAAAACAAATCCTGTTTTTACAGCCACTGCAAAGAAGGGTACACTCTCAACAGATTATCAAAGGAATGCTTACTTTAAAGAACATTTTCAAGTAATTGATGCGGTGGAGTACCGCTATGATAGGCTACATCAAAATACCTTTGTGTATGTCTCAGTGTTGAGAGTTCTTCAAGTGTTACTCAACAGAGCTGATGTCTTGGAAAGAGCTGTTTTTGTAGAGGATGAGTTACCAGAACAGTACACATCTACTCGTAGTGGTCAGTACTACAAAGAAAACCAACTTTTAGGTGTTCAAAGTGATTGCCTTTCAGTGGGTATCTACATTGATGATTTTGAGGTTTGCAATCCTCTGGGCACTTCGAAAAAGATTCACAAGATCACAGCTGTTTATTGGGTGCTTCTAAATTTGCCTGCAAGATTCCGTTCTACACTTCCTTCAATACAACTGGCTCTACTTGGAAAGAGCAGTGATGTAAAAAAATTTGGCTATGACAAATTTTTCGATCCGCTCTTGAAAGACATGAAAGACCTAGAGCAGCAAGGTGTGTTTGTTGAAGCTCTGAATGCACATCTTAGAGGAACAGTGTTTTGTGTATGTGCTGACAATCTTGGGGCTCACGGTCTTGCTGGTTTTCAAGAAAGCTTTCAAGCTGAGAACCTGTGTAGATTTTGCCAAGTCAGCAAAGATGACATACAGAAACAAGATGCAAGTTTTTTTCAGCTTCGAACCATTAAACAGCACAACTCCATTACAGATGAACTGAGAGACCACCATGACCTTCCGAGCAAACTTGGTGTAAAAAAAGAATGTGTCCTCAGTAAGCACCTTTCTTTCACCCAATTACTGGATTCCCACCAGATGTCCTTCATGACACATTGGAGGGAATTGTCCCTTTTGAGTTATCAATTTGCTTGAAAGAACTAATCTCAAAGGGACATTTTACTCTTCTTACTCTGAACAACTGTATTAAATCCTTTCCTTACAAGGACTCAGACAGAGTGAACAGACCCCAAGTAATTTCTCAGTCCAGCTTTTCTAAGAAAACCATAGGTGGGAATGGGCATGAGAATTGGGCATTGCTACGCTTGTTACCTTTAATGATTGGTCACCTTGTAACCAATTCTGAGCCTGCTTGGGAAATTTTGATGGACTTGAGAGAGATAGTAGAGTTGGTAATGTCAGCCCAGTTCTCAGAAGCAACCCTATGCTTTTTAGAACGAAAAACTTTAGAACACCGACAACTACTCAAAGAAACATTCCCTAACCTGAAATTGCGACCAAAACACCACTATGTGGAGCACTATCCACACTTGATTCGCTGCTTTGGGCCGTTAGTCGAGCTGTGGACAATCAGATTTGAGGCCAAGCATAGCTATTTCAAAGGTGTAGTCAGTAACGTCCACAATTTCAAAAACATTCCACTCACTTTGGCAACTAAGCATCAGCTTATGATGGCCCATTTCCTCAATGGTCCAAGTCTCTTTGCTTTACCTTTGTCTGTGCAGAATGTGAAAACGGTAAGAACATGTACATTAGAAGTGCTACAGAAGACTGCACTTCAGAGAAAATACCCACACAAAGAAGTTTTGTCTTTCGCTTCTGATGTACATCTGCATGGTATTCACTTCAGTGAAGGCATGATTTTGTCTTCAGGTCAATGCAGTGGCTTGCCTGAATTTTTCAGGATTCTCAGTGTACTAGTGAATGCTAACAAAGTGTCCTTCCTTTGCAAAAGGCTTTCGTCATGGTACATTGAACACTATAGGTGCTATGAGGTTTCTGAAACGAGCACAATTGAAATACTTGAGCCAGAGGACCTTAATGATTACCAACCTCTCACCTCGTACACAGTTCAGGGAAAGAACATGGTTGCACTAAAGAAGTTCCTTCTCCATTAACTGTTCTTCATATAGCCACACTGCCTCCATTAAAAGTTGGCCATTGTATTTTTATTTGAACTTTTACATAATGGGAGTATTTGTTATGGGTTAAAGGGATAGTTCCACAAAATGTAAATTGTCAAAAGTTGCTCTCCCTCATGACATCATAAACCTGTATGACTTTCTAAGGCAGAAGACAAAAGCATGTGTTTTAACGAATAAAATATCTTATTTTAAAGAAAGAAAAATCAAAGAAGTACCTAATGTTTCTTGTGAAGTATATGATGCTAAACAAATTATGAAAGTTTTCATCTTTGAACTACCCCTTTAAATCATATAAACATTATTTTATGTTATTTTTTTATTTTTAAGTTTTGCCCGCTACTTGATGTAGTATAATCTTTTAATTATTTCTTACAGAATATGCGGCTGCGGGTTGTGTTGGCCCCTGATAATATCAGGAGGTTGGATATTTTGGAAAATCTCACTTCAGTTGAATAGTTAAAAAGAATTCTTCAAGAAAAGCTCGAAATCAAGTTTGACTTTTTGATTCAATTTGAGGATCCAGAGTTCGGGAATGAACTCTGTAACTTGACCAATATAACGGAGCTTCCACCAGATAGAGCAGTGCTGAAGATACTCTTGAATGTACCTGAAGAATCTGAATCAGAGATCTCAATTTTCTCTTTAGACACTGCCAGTATGTCATCCCCATCCACCAGTTCAAACCAGAGTTCCCCGTCCTTGACTATGAAAGTTCTCAGTGGCCCTCTACTTTCCCAATTCCCAAATTCACGTATGATGTCGAGTTACGGCTTGCCAAAGGAAATGAGAATTTTAAAGAAGATGGAACACTGCTCACAATACCAAGAGAAATGAAAATGGATATCTTGGATGCCTTAGCTCAAGCAATTTTTTCATTCAAAGCTTACCCAAATAATCAAGAGTTGGAATCGGTGTCTGCTGCATTGGTTGAAAAGCATCCATGTCTTAAAGATCGTGGCTCAGGAACAGGTTATCACAGCTGGACTATGAGCATCAAATATAAAGTTGGCAACTACCGCCAGAAACTACGATCAGTAGGTTGCTCTGAAGTCGCTGTAAACCAAAGAAGAGCGAATGAGGATTCTAGACGCTTGAAGAAAGCAAAGAGATGTTAGATAAACTTCCTCCCAGACATTCCAATTGGGCAGACCGAGTATTCACTACAAAAGGAAAGAGATGCACTGCAGGAGGAGTTGAAGAAGAAACATGTCAACATGGCATTTGTTGACTCGAAAATGAAACTGACATTCCCACTGAGAAGAAAGGAAATTGTCGACAGAGAACCTCTTGTGGCTGATGTCCTAAATGAATGGCCAGCATTGTTTTTGGAAGATCAGGTGAGTTTTTAAAGATTAATTAACGTGTTTTTTGTTTGTTTGTTTGTTTTTTTACATTGTGTAGACTTTATTCTTACTTTTAACTATGTTTTTTAAAGGTATCGGCTAAATTTTACCGGATTACTCAAACCAACCTGAAGAGCACCTTTTTCTCATCTTTGGATGAATATGCATCCCCGATGATCAAGCTGTACAGAGCCCGTGGTGGAGCATATGGGGAGGAAATGAAAACCCTCCTGGACCAACTTGATAATCAAGTAATTACCAAACCTCTCTCAAAGATCAAAGATCTCTGGTTAAAGTGACCTACAATGATATTTTTTTCGATTTTACCCATTTTTTTGTGTGTGTAAAATGTTGGTATTTGTGCATGCAATCGATCTGCAAAGTTACAACGTCCACATCAAAGTTAGATGATCTCTTGAAAAGAAAACGGCTGCCTGTGTCACTTCATTTGTAGCGTTGTTTCTGCTTCTGGTTGGATATAACTTCTTCTGTATTTGTTTTTCTGTCTTTCAGACCTCTGATGTCCTTGCTAAAATAGTTTATTTAATAATAGGTAACGGATAACAAAAAGGTCTAATTTGCAAACATTAATGTATAAATCAACTAACCATAAACCATACATTTGTCACTGTATTTGTTAAAGGGATACTCCACTTTTTTTGGAAATAGGCTCATTTTACAACTCCTCCAGAGTTAAACTGTTGAGTTTTACCTTTTTTGAATCCATTCAGCCGATCTCCAGTTCTGGTGGTACCACTTTCAGCATAGCTTAGTATACGCGTTTCGATATTTTTCCTATTTAAAACTTGACTCTTCTGTAGCTACATCGTGCACTAAGACCGACAGAAAATGTAAAGTTGCGATTTTCTAGGCTGATATGAACTATACTCTTATTCCTGCATAATAATCAAGAAACTTCACTGCCGTACCATGAGTGCAGCATATTTATGAAAAATATCGAAACACTTTGGTCATTTTTTTTGAGAAATGCTAATGGTCTTGTGCACTTCAATGATGTATGCTCAGCTATGCTAAAAGTGGTACCGCCAGAACCGGAGATCGGCTGAAAGGATTCAAAAAAGGTAAAACTCAACAGTTTAACTCTGGGGGAGTTGTAAAATGAGCTTATTTCCAAAAAAAGTGGAGTATCCCTTTAATCTTTTTAAAGTTAGTTAATTAAAATACAACTGTTAATTTTTTGTTCATGTTAGCTCACAGTGTATTAACTAATGTTAACAAATACAACTTTTGGTTTTAATTATGTATTACAAAATGTATGAATAAATGCTGTAGAAGTGCAGTTCATTATTAGTTCATGTTAAAGGGATAGTTCACTTTGAAATTAATTTCTGATATGTTTTAGCTTACCTCAAGGGCATCCAAGATGTAGGTGTCTTTGTTTCCACAGTATTTTCAATTTTGACATTTTCGGTCAAACCGTTGTTGTCTGTCAGTTATATAATGCAGGTCCATGGTCACCACCTCAAAGAGCATGCACGAAGTCAAAATTAAACACGATTTAATGACTGGTAAATGTAAGTACACACTGATGGCCTAAGACACGAAACGAGCGGTTTGTGTGAGAAAACAAACAGAATTTATATCGTTTTTACCTCGTGTTACCACAGCCATGTCCAACTGAATCATGTCCAACTGAATCATGTCCTACTGAATCATGTCCAACGTTCCGCTGGAAGTGATCGCTTGCGTGTGCACGTCACTCATTGTTTACACAGAGATTTCGGAAGTTTTACCTTTCACTAAACATATTTAGATATATCAAAATCGTCTTCCATTGCGATTTCCTGTATATCTAAATATGTTTAGATCTTCACAGTGAAAGGTAAAACTTCCGAAATCTCTGTGTAAACAATGGACATTGGATAACTGATTCAGGTCAGTTGGACATGGATGTGGTAACACAACGATATAAATACTGTTTGTTTTCTCACACAAACCGCTCATTTCGTGTTTTAGGCCATCAATGTGTGCTTACATTTACGAGTCATTAAATCATGTTTAATTTTGACTTCTCTGTGCATGCTCTTTGAGGTGGTGACCATAGACCTGCATTATATGACTGACAGACAAGAACGGTTTGACCCAAAAATCTCAAAATTGAAACTACTGTGGAAACAAAGACACCTACATCTTGGATGCCCTTGAGGTAAGCTAAAACATATCAGAAATTAATTTCAAAGTGAACTATCCCTTTAACTAATGTAGTTAACTAATGTTACCAAATAGTCTTATTTTATTTTCTTAGTGATCAGTCTGATTTCACCTGGTAGCACAAATTCATGAAGTGTTATGCCAAAGTAGACACAATGGAATTCTACTATTTCGCAATATTGAGACATTGCGAAACTTGATATTAAGACATCCCTCTGATCTTCAATCTGTGAAAACAATACAGCACACAATCATGAGATTAAAAAAGTGTAGCAATAGAAAAGAATAAATAAAATGTATATAATATAAAAGAGTCTACAAAAATATGGATACAGCAGATATAAACTAAGAGAAAATAAATTTACTCACCCTGTTTTTACGCTGCTTTTTACTCCAGGACACAGAGCCAGAAGACGAATACACAAAGAGGATGAAGATGGGGATCTTAAGCATCGTCGAAGACAATGTTGCCACCGTCCATTCCACCCCAAATGTAAGGTGTCTGTCTGTTGTTCTTGAGGAGCTAGTTGTGCTGGATAATGTCCAAGACCTTCCCACTGCTGTTGTTCTTCTCTTTGGCTTGATTTACTGCCTGAACATGAACTATCCCAAAGAACTTGCTCTCCAAGGGTCCAGTCATTCAAAAACAAACTATTGTCTATGTAGTTGCAATAAGCAAGGCAAGCACTAATTTGTTCTTCCAGTGCATCCCGTTGTTCCTTAACAGTACGACATAAAAAAAAAGCTTTGAGTTTTAATGTAAGGTCAAATTTTGTTTTAACAGTTTGCTACTTGATTGCTTTAGCAAGTTTATTGCATGGATGAGCTAAATGCAAGACAAAAAATTTAAATACCATGCAACGTTTGTTGTAACTGTTTTATCTCGTTTATTGCTGCAGCATTTTATGCTTGATACTCGAGCACTTTAAGCCGAATGTTGTTACTCTAGCACTTTAAGACAAATGTTGTTACTCCAGCACTTTAATATAAATTGTGTTAATGCCGGCACTAATTCTGTACCTCATGCTGACAGAAAATGTGCCATTTTGCAAAAGTTTTAATAAAGTTGTTGTTTTGTAATGTTGAAAGTCTTTGCATTGTATTTACAGTAATCCCAGCATTTGGATTCTTATAATGTCAGGGCCATATAATAATTTTGGTGAGAAAATAGTACGTAAAATAAGGTTTGAAGAAAATTGAATAAAGCTGAGTTAACTTAAAAATATTCAAAGTTGAGTTAACTTAAAAAAATTCAAAGTTGAGTTAACTTAAAGTCAAGCAACCAGCTGCAAAGCTTTTTTGAGTTTACTGAACTTCAGGACCTCTGTAGTTGAGCTTACTCATTTCTTTGAGTTGGACTGGTAGTTGGATGAACTTTGACCACAGAAGTTGAGTAAACTCAAAAATGCTTTGCAGCTGGTTGCTTGATTTTTTTTAAGTTTACTCAACTTTTTATTTTTTACAGTGCTGCAATGGAACTGTGTGTGTGAATAGTGAAGTGAACTGGCAGTGAAGTCTGGCTTCATTATGTATATATATATATACACTCACCTAAAGGATTATTAGGAACACCTGTTCAATTTCTCATTAATGCAATTATCTAATCAACCAATCACATGGCAGTTGCTTCAATGCATTTAGGGGTGTGGTCCTGGTCAAGACAATCTCCTGAACTCCAAACTGAATGTCAGAATGGGAAAGAAAGGTGATTTAAGCAATTTTGAGCGTGGCATGGTTGTTGGTGCCAGACGGGCCGGTCTGAGTATTTCACAATCTGCTCAGTTACTGGGATTTTCACGCACAACCATTTCTAGGGTTTACAAAGAATGGTGTGAAAAGGGAAAAACATCCAGTATGCGGCAGTCCTGTGGGCGAAAATCCCTTGTTGATTGGGTCAGAGGAGAATGGGCCGACTGATTCAAGCTGATAGAAGAACAACTTTGACTGAAATAACCACTCGTTACAACCGAGGTATGCAGCAAAGCATTTGTGAAGCCACAACATGCACAACCTTGAGGCGGATGGGTAACAACAGCAGAAGACCCCACCGGGTACCACTCATCTCCACTACAAAAAGGAAAAAGAGGCTACAATTTGCAAGAGCTCACCAAAATTGGACAGTTGAAGACTGGAAAAATGTTGCCTGGTCTGATGAGTCTCGATTTCTGTTGAGACATTCAGATGGTAGAGTCAGAATTTGGCGTAAACAGAATGAGAACATGGATCCATCATGCCTTGTTACCACTGTGCAGGCTGGTGGTGATGGTGTAATGGTGTGGGGGATGTTTTCTTGGCACACTTTAGGCCCCTTAGTGCCAATTGGGCATCGTTTAAATGCCACGGCCTGCCTGAGCATTGTTTTTGACCATTTCCATCCCTTTATGGCCACCATGTACCCATCCTCTGATGGCTACTTCCAGCAGGATAATGCACCATGTCACAAGGCTCGAATCATTTCAAATTGTTTTCTTGAACAAGACAATGAGTTCACTGTACTAAAATGGCCCCCACAGTCACCAGAACTCAACCCAATAGAGCATCTTTGGGATGTGGTGGAACGGGAGCTTCGTGCCCTGGATGTGCATCCCACAAATCTCCATCAACTGCAAGATGCTATCCTATCAATATGCAGGGGCATAGAATTTAGTAGGGACGCTAGGGACCCTACCAATATCCAGTGACACTGATTTGTCCCTAGCAATAATTTCGATAAAAAAATAAAATATATTTATATATAACCACTGTTGCCCGGTTGGGTCTTATGTATGGGTTTTATGTATTTCTTATTTTATTTAACCAGGAACCATCTCATTTAGATTAAAATCTCTTACAAGAGCGTTCTTAGAAAAATGCGCAAATCCTGGAACACAAACGGTTAATAGATCTAGGTCCCGCCTGCTTAACACACATCGCTAAACTGATTGGCTTTGTGTTTTCTTTCTAACTTGTGAGAGGCTGTAGCTACACTTGGTTGTGCGAAGCGGCAAAACTCCTCCGAAGGAAACCTCCTACATGCGGTAAGCTAGGGAGTAGGCCTAATCTACTGTTCTGTGCACAAAAATACGGGGCAAATCGCGTCAAATAATGGCTGGCGTTGGCGTTTTCAGTAAATGCGTTTACTGAAAAATTACATGGTTCACGTGGCGGAACCACGATTATTCATTTCCCATAAACGAGTTTCCAAAAACCAACTGCGGTCTTCTTCACAAACGTCTTTGGTACATCACGCGACGCGAGTCATTTGGCCAATCACAGTCAAGATAACGGCAGCGTCGTCTTTGAAAAGCCCCTGGCTGGCAGCTTTCCCATGGATTGAGAAATTATCTGGTGCCACATTGGACAGACATTAGTTTTGAGTTAAGTGTTGTTATCTGCCAACAATATAATTGTTTTATCTAACTTTGTTGTTAGTTAACATGTTTAACATTAACTTTATAATGGAAAGTAAGCTTGTCGGCTAGTCAGCTAACGTAAGATCATCAAATTGTGTTGTTAGCCTAACGTTACAATGTTAGTTCAATGTGAAAGATTTTGGCAAGGCTATCTCCTCCACTGGATTACAGTTAATTTCGTTGACGTATAATTTTCGTCATTATTTTTATCAAAGACATTTTTCACAGACGAAAACGAGACGATAACTAAATTATAAAAACTAGTTTTGAATGACAAAAACTATGACGAAAATCTATTGACATTTTCGTCAACGAATAAAAACTAGACGAAAATGTTAGATAGTGACCATTTTGGAAGCGATCCAGTCAGAACTGATGTCCTGCGTTTGTGGTAGATGCGCACATTTGTACTGTAACGTGCTGATCTACCTAGCAGGACACGAGTTGGTCTCGTCTTTCTGCGCGCACACACCCGACCCGAAGCGTGCAGCCATAGACACTTATACAGCGCGCGAGGACTGAATTGAGCTGTTTCGTTTCCGACAAATGCACACACAACATTATGTCTAACTTTAAATGTCCGTTTTGGAGAGTATTCACGTAAAATATGTCGGCTTTGTCTTAAACAGTTGTGAGTGTATCGGATGTGCATCAGATTCAGTGCAATTCTGGATCCGCATGTCATTGGAAATGATCCTATGTCTTAAAGTGACAGTGGGTAATAGCGTGTCCTATTGATCAAGCAACAAAAGGAAAAGAGAAAGGCATTCACTGCTCGTTAATAGCCTTAAACAGGATTAATTATATTTAATTCATACAAATAAATATGTCTGCTTGAAAGAATAAAGAATGATGTATGCAAGTAGTTATAAAGAATGCATATATCATTCATTGAAAAGAAGACTGTGTTCTACTTTATGAAAAGTGGTTTTATTGAATTTTAAGATATTTTTTAAGACACTGTAGTTAAATCTAAAATCAATTATATTAACAGGTTAATAGATGTTTTATCCTGGATAAATGAAGAAGAAAATGTTGTATCAGACCTTCTGAGTTTGCAGGTATGATTAACGTATTATTAAGGTCAATATAGACTAAATAGACTAAACATAATATTATCCTATTAATCCTATTAATTTGTGGATTCCTCAGCTTCTGGGAATGTCCCCACCAATGTCAAAACCAAACCTACGCCCTTGTCAATATGGGCCAACATTTCTAAAGAATGCTTTCAGCACCTTGTTGAATCAATGCCTTGTAGGCAGTTCTGAAGGCGAAAGGGGGTCAAACACAGTATTAGTATGGTGTTCCTAATAATCCTTTAGGTGAGTGTGTATATATATATATATATATATATATATATATATATATATATATATATAAATTGCTATAAATATATATAGTATAAATATATATAGTAAATATAGTATAAATATAAATAAAATAGCTCTTTAAGATAACAATTTCAAGTCACTACTTTATACAGTGAATAATGATTCTAGTGATTAATCAATATGAACTCGGTCCACAGTCGGATGGTAAATAAGGATACTGTTTGGCTGCTTTGTACATTTCTTGCCATCACAAACACACTGTCAAGATTTATGAGGTCAATCTCAAAATTTTATGTTGGCTTGCTGCACTGAATATATTCAGTTGGTTCAGTGGAAAAATATGAAGTAGGGATGTTCATTTAACATTTGTTTTCTGACTGACAGTTGATGCTTGTTAACCAGTCATCATCAGTTAACTGACATAATTAGTAGGTTAGATTAGAATTAAATGGAATTAGGATAGATAAGTGTCCGTGACCCATTAAAATACCTAAAAAATGTAGATTTACATGTGCAAATTGCAGCATAAACACTACACATATCAGTAAAAACTGCATGTAAAATGTCAAATATTGTTAAATACAACTAATTGTTTACAAACAAACCCTATAAACACTAAAAAGGCTTTATTATGCAAGCCAGGGCAGTAGTTGATGTCGCTACAACCCACAGAAACACCTCGCGGACACATAATACGCATACGTGAACATGTTATACGCATGTGCATGACGTACCATTTTCACGAATTCATGTTTTTGTTGTTTTCATGCAGATAGTAAAGGCATCGTTTTCAAAACCTTGCACTCTGAAACTCGTTTTCAAAAGCTTGCATTTTCAGGCCCCCAAAATGGCATTTTTGTGTAAATCAACAGCCAAAATGCATGAAAAGTTTTCAGTTGAAGACGATATTGTGTAAACAGACCCTAAAGCGTGTACTATTTTTTGCACTTTAGTTTTGTTAATTTGAGTAGACCAATTTATCATATATACACTTTTATTCTGTTTTACTGTGTTCACAGAAGCACTGCGGGTGCTTGATGTGACGGTGTGTGAATCCTCATGTTCTGTTGTTTATGCTACTTGCACATGTAAATCTACATTTTTTTAGGTATTTTAATGGGTTACAGACACTTATCTATTCTAATTCCATTTAATTCTAATCTAACCTTCTAATTATGTCAGTTAACTGATGATGACTGGTTAACAAGCATCAACTGTCAGTCAGAAAAAAATGTTAAATGAACATCTCTACTTCATATATTTCATATATTTCAACTGAACCAACTGAATATATTCAGTGCAGCAAGTCAACATAAAAATTTGAGATTGACCTCGTAAATCTTGACAGTGTGTTTGTGATGGTAAGAAATGTACAAAGCAGCCAAACTTCTTTGTTCTTTACCATCCGACTGGGGACCGAGTTCATTTTGATTAATACAATCATAATTCACTGTATAAATTAGTGACCTGAAATTGTTACCTTAAAGAGCTTTTTTATTTATATTTATACTATATTTACTATATATATTTATATTTAATCTATATTTATTTATAGCTATTTATATATATATATATATATATTGCCCATCTGAGATATATATATACTGTGTATATATATATATATATATATACATATGTGTGTGTGTGTGTGTGTGTGTGTGTGTGTGTGTGTGTGTGTGTGTGTGTGTGTGTGTGTGTGTGTGTGTGTGTGTGTGTGTTACATAATGAACTGCCAGTTCACTTCACTGTTCACACACACAGTTCCATTGCAGGCTATGGGAGTCCCCTGTTGGATAGGTAGACATCGGTCAGAGTTGCAGATCCCTCTTTACATGGTTTAAAAATAATGCTTATTTGAAGCTGTATTTTGAAAAAAGGCCTTAAAAACAAATAAAGTGTCAGTGCTAAAAGACATTCAGTTAACATAATTAAAAATTTCAGTGTGTGTGTGTGTGTGTATATATATATATATATATATACGCGTGCGCATGCGTGATTGGGCAAAAATCTTTGTGCGTATTTTTACACGCCAACGTATTTTGTTAGGGGCTATGCCACCGCTGTGATGCAAAGTTTCACACTCTTGAATAACTTTCAAACATAATCTTTATACAGGAGTTACTGTGTGTGGCCAAAACACATCTACAATTCAAAAGACCAAATTAGTAAAAAAAAAAAAAAAAAAAAAAAAAAAGAGGGTACAGCATTCATTGAAAAAGTACCATTTATAATAAATACACAAAATCCATTCGTGAGCAATTGTGAAAGTTTGTACATTTTGTTTTGTAAGTGATGATTTTATCACTTCACTAGAGTTAGTCGTCTTATTCAGATAGCACTGTTTTGTTTGTTGGACTCTTCTTTGAGAACTGTCACCATTCTGTGTTTATAGAAATACATGCAAATTAGGAATGTGATAGTCCTTCTGCTTGAGAGTGTTTGACTAAATTGCTATTTCTTTTAGTGCAACTTTACAGCTATCTATGATGTGGGATCACATGAAGCATCAACACAAAAAGTAAGTCATGCTGTTTTACACTTAATCTGTTACAACTGAATCACATCTGACTATTGCAAGAGCTGCACATTCATTAAAGTTTGAGGCTGTTAAACAAAGTTCCACGCTCTGGTAAAACCCGCAGATAAAATTAAAAAATGATATGTGCAGAAATCACCTTGTAAATTCAAGACCCCAAATGACTAAGAAAATAAGTTATGCCCTACAAGCATCGTTTATGATGCATACAGAATATAGAAAATTCCATTAATGAGCAATTTGTAAGTTTGTTACAAGTTTGTAAATATGGTTTTGCGAATGACTTTTTACTCTCCACTAGATTTAGTCATCTTGCTGAGATGACACTGTTCACATTTATTTGTTTGTTGGTCTGTTTTGATTTAGGTGAAGACAAAACGATGTAAGTTCATGCTATTCTGCACATGGGAAAATGTGTGTGATGAATGACGGCCTTCCATTTAAGAGGCTTTTTAAATATACAGTGCTTAGCATAAGTGAACACACCCATGCGAAAGTTGACTAAAAAGAGGAATAAAAAATCATCTTTTGGAAATTAATCTTAATGCCTTAATTAAAAATATGAAGAAAAATCCACCCTTTAAGGACACCAATTTTCTTTGTGAATGAATAATGTATTGTAAATAAATAAATGTTCTTCCTTAAAATACAGGTTGCGTAAGTCAGTACACCCCTATGTTAAATTCCCATAGAGGCAGGCAGATTTTTATTTTTAAAGGCCAGTTATTTCATGGATCCAGGATAATATGCATCCTGATAAAGTTCCCTTGGCTTTTGGAATTAAAATATCCTCACATCATCACATTCCCTTCACCATACCTAGAGATTTGCATGGTTTTATTTCATTCTCCATGTATCAATTTCTTTCTTCTGCTGAACATGAACAGAACAGGAACTGAACAGGCTGAACAGGAATATGGGTAACCAAATTTATTTAATGTTTGGTTACACACATTCGTCAAAATATCTTCTTTTGTCTTCAGCAGCATAAAGAAATTGATACATGGAGAATGAGTAAATAACAGAATTTTCATGGGTGAACTACCCCTTTAATGTTAATACATTTATTATTGTTATCTTGTTACAGGTCCATCTGATTCTGATTTCTGAGTCTTATGTATTTAATTAAATAAAAAATAAATTCTGTTTTTTATAGAAGACACTGTGTATCTAAAGTTATTTAGTTAATTGTTCTTTACATTTGCACACAATAGTTTTTTTTTTATACCAAAAGCAGGTTGGCTGGTTTATTTAGTACACCACATTGAGTATACCACTTAGTACTGTAAGACTTTTAATATTAAAGTCAAAATAAGACCTGGCCACTCTTGTGGGTTTGCTACTGTTACAATTTGAAACCGTAGAAGGGTAAAAACATGCCAGGCACACATTGATGCAAGCAGCATCAACTAATAAAATTGATAATGGGTGAATTTTGCAGTCTGCGAATAATCAAGCATTGACAATAGTCAATCATATTGGCAGGCGGCACCATGGGCCCCCAAATAAAATTCTGTTTAGGGCCCCATAAAGGCTTGGGCCGGCCCTGGGTGTGACAGGGCAAGGAAGGACAGGAAGAGGTGGGCGAGCAACTGTCATATGTCAGTGGCCCATGCCGACTCTCATTAAAAATCAGGAGTAAAACGTGAGGAAATGCAAGGTTTTTATAGCTGGCAAAGAAATACACTGACTCAGCGCTTGTCACATTATCATTCACAACTGTCATTTTCTCTAGTGTATTACATGAGTAAATAGCACACAAACACCTGGGGCCCGTTCTTCGTACGTCGCTAACTCAGTTAGCTGGATTTGATTGTTGACGATTTGGCATGATCTTGGATTGTTTGGTTCTTCGAAGCTCATCCTAGACTTGCTGTCATAGCAACAGGTGCGCAAGCTTGAACCTGCTCGCGAGCAGGCTTATTTCATGTAAACAGGATTAGATTGAGGCTTTATAAGCGGAGGTGATACGGGAAGTCTGTCGTAGCCATGTCTTGTCCATTTTTACGACAGCAACCTGTTGCGGAAGGTGCAAGAATAATTCGCAGAGCTTTTCGAATTAATCGTGTATTGCAGGATAGACAGGATCCTTTAGCGCAGCGCTACAGTGTAATTGTTGAGAGATATCGTTTTTCTCGTGAGGGTGTTATTTACATCATTAATTTGTTGGAACCACACATTAAATGTTCAACACGGAGTCGGGCTTTGACAACTGCACAGACTGTGTGCATTGCCCTGAGATTCTTTGCGAGTGGCATGTTCCTTTACACTATTGGAGATGCAGAGAACTTAGTGAAAAGTGCTGTCTGTCATGACATTCGCAAAGTTTACCTGGCACTCAAGCAGTTTTTAGGGTTTTTTGTGGTATTTACAAGCCACTTAAGACCCCAGGTTGTAAAGCAGAATTTTTTTGCTATTGCAGGTACATTTATAATTGTTAATGACATGCAATCGTGACCATGCCAAAAAAGTATGACTAACAGTATGTGTCCTTCAGGCTTCCCTAACGTGATTGGTGCCATAGACTGCACACACGTCCCCATCAAGGCCCCACCAGGGCCCAATGAAGGGGATTTTGTGAACCGAAAGGGGGTTCACAGTTTAAATGTGCAGGTAAGTTACTTGTTATGATGCAGCAAGGATGAAGCAGAGAGTGAATCCAATCGCAAGCACTTTAATAGTCTGACAGACAGTAATCCAGGGAAACCTCAGAATAACGCTACACAGGACACAGAACAAGGAACTGGGAACAACTCACATCAAACAACGACCGACAAACAGCAACTGAAGCACAGAGGTTTAAATACACAGACAAACAAGCTAAACAAGATAACAAGGGGGCGTGGCTAATCAGAAACACATGGGAACAATGATCAGACAATTAACAAGACACATGGCAAACAGGGAATCACATGACAGACAACAACAAGGAACAAAACACAAAACCCACACCGTGACATAACCCCCCCCCCCCTATGGCCGGCTCCCGACGCCCCTCGAAACACAACACTAAAGTTCAGGAGGGTGGTGAAGTGGAGGCAGTCTTGGGGGAGGGACGGAGGGCCAGGTTCGCGCAGGCGGCCATGACGGAACAGGCGACCAGGACGGAGACGACCACTCGGGCGGCCAGGGCATAGACGACCCCTCGGGCGGCCAGGGCATAGACGACCCCTCGGGCGGCCAGGGCATAGACGACCCCTCGGGCGGCCAGGGCGGTGAAGACCCCTCGGGCGGCCACGGCGGTGAAGACACAGGCTCGGGAACAGCAGACACACACATTGGCTCGGGAACAGCAGACACACTCACTGGCTCGGGAACAGACAACACACTCACTGGCTCGGGAACAGACAACACACTCACTGGCTCGGGAACAGACAACACACTCACTGGCTCGGGAACAGACAACACACTCACTGGCTCGGGAACAGACAACACACTCATTGGCTCGGGCTCGGGAATAGACAACACACACACTGGCTCGGGCTCGGGAACAGACAACACACACGGGCTCGGGCCAGGGCATAGACGACCCCTCGGGCGGCCAGGGCATAGACGACCCCTCGGGCGGCCAGGGCGGTGAAGATCCCTCGGGCGGCCACGGCGGTGAAGACACAGGCTCGGGAACAGCAGACACACACATTGGCTCGGGAACAGCAGACACACACATTGGCTCGGGAACAGCAGACACACTCACTGGCTCGGGAACAGACAACACACTCACTGGCTCGGGTTCGGGAATAGACAACACACACACTGGCTCGGGAATAGACAACACACACTGGCTCGGGAACAGACAACACACACTGGCTCGGGAACAGACAACACACACACTGGCTCGGGAACAGACAACACACACACTGGCTCGGGAACAGACAACACACGCTCGGGCTCGGGAACAGACAACACACACACTGGCTCGGGAACAGACAACACACACACGGGCTCGGGAACAGACAACACACACACGGGCTCGGGAACAGACAACACACACACACGGGCTCGGGAACAGACAACACACTCACTGGCTCGGGCTCGGGAACAGACAACACACTCACTGGCTCGGGCTCTGGAACAGACAACACACACACTGGCTCGGGAATAGGCATCACACACACTGGTTCGGGAACATACGGAACAGACTCCGGCTCGGGAACAGGAACAGACTCTGGCTCGGGAACAGGAACAGACTCTGGGCCGGCCATCTTGTCCGTAGACACTGGCTCGGAGGCGGCCCTCTTGTCCGTAGACACTGGCTCGGAGGAAGTGACGTGAACAGTCTCTGGATCAGCAGAAGTGACGTGAACGGTCTCTGGTTCGGCCATCTTGTCCGTAGACACTGGCTCGGAGGAAGTGACGTGAACAGTCTCTGAATCAGCAGAAATGATGTGAACAGTCTCTGGTTCGGCCATCTTGTCCGTAGACACTGGCTCGGAGGAAGTGACGTGAACAGTCTCTGGATCGGCCATCTTGTCCGTAGACACTGGCTCTGTAGAAGTGATGTGAAGCGTCTCTGGCTTGGCAGAAGTGACGTGAACAGTCTCTGACTCGGCCATCTTGTCCGTAGACACTGGCTCGGAGGCGGCCATCTTGTCCGTAGACACTGGCTCGGAGGAAGTGACATGAACAGGCTCTGACTGGGCAGACGTGACGTGAACAGTCTCTCGCTGGGCAGACGTGACCAGTCTCTCGCTGGGCAGACGTGACGTGAACAGTCTCTCGCTGGGCAGACATGACGTGAACAGTCTCTGGCTGGGCAGACGTGACGTGAACAGTCTCTCGCTGGGCAGACGTGACGTGAACAGTCTCTCGCTGGGCAGACGTGACGTGAACAGTCTCTCGCTGGGCAGACGTGACGTGAACAGTCTCTCGCTGGGCAGACGTGACGTAAACAGTCTCTCGCTGGGCAGACGTGACGTGAACAGTCTCTCGCTGGGCAGACGTGACGTGAACAGTCTCTCGTTGGGCAGACGTGACGTGAACAGTCTCTGGACCGGACGGGACCAGCGGCGAGGGCTCTGGGCTGACAGGAAGTACAGGAAGGACTTCCAGGCATTGCGGGACGCGGGAAGTCCTCTTCCTCCTCCGTCTCCGAGAGTGAGAGGGCGCTGGGCTGGACGGGACCAGCGGTGAGGGCGCTGGACTGGACGGGACCAGCGGTGAGGGCTCTGGGCTGGACGGGACCAGCGGTGAGGGCTCTGGGCTGGACGGGACCAGCGGTGAGGGCTCTGGGCTGGACGGGACCAGCGGTGAGGGCTCTGGGCTGGACGGGACCAGCGGTGAGGGCTCTGGGCTGGACGGGACCGACGTGAAGCTCTGGCTGGACGTGGCCGACGTGAAGCTCTGGCTGGACGTGGCCGACGTGAAGCTCTGGCTGGACGTGGCCGACGTGAAGCTTTGGCTGGACGTGGCCGACGTGAAGCTCTGGCTGGATGTGGCTGACGTGAAGCTCTGGCTGGACGTGGCTGACGTGAAGCTCTGGCTGGACGTGGCTGACGTGAAGCTCTGGCTGGACGCAGAGATCAGGTGATGACCTGGCGTACCGCGGAAGGAAGCTCTCCAGACATCGGCCGAGTGCCTCTCTCCAGTTCAGACCCGAGAGATCGGGGAGCTCCCTCGGATCGACCTCCTTAGCCCCTAGCCGGTGACACAGCTTAACCGCCTCGTCACCGAGAGAGCAGGAGGCAGCGAGAGGGGCAAACCCCCAGGTATACTGGAACAGATTGCAGCTATCCAGGGCCAAGGCCGCGATCTGACTGGCGAACTCCCGGCTCATGCTGGGAAGATCAGGTGAGATCTGTGCTGCTGGATTCATTTGGTCGGTCGGTCGTTCTGTTATGATGCAGCAAGGATGAAGCAGAGAGTGAATCCAATCGCAAGCACTTTAATAGTAGTGATGGCAATTTCAAAACACTGCTTCATGAAGCTTCGAAGCCTTTACGAATCTTTTGATCCGAATCAATGGTTCGGAGCGTGTATCAAACTGCCAGAGTCACGTGATTTCAGTAAACGAGGCTTCATTAAGTCACAACTGTTTCGAAACACTTCGAAATGTAAATGGTTCACCGCTGGGGGCATTGATCTCTGTCAACCCATGAATCATGAGGAGTCACTGAGAACCAATGAACAAGTGTCTGTGGGTTTTACCTGATCTCTGATCAGTTTTATACATTTGTAGAAGTTTTAATTAGGCATTATTAGTATAATTGAATTGAGGTAGTTAATAATCTTATTGGCTTGTTTAGTTGAGGCATTCATAGGACAAACAAAACAAACCCTAACAATTGATAAAAGAACACGTTTACACATAATAATCTTATTAGATGATTAGATAATTGCAGTTGAAAGATTTTACTTTCAGTAAAAAATTTGCAAAATGCAATACATTGTAAAAGGTGTTTTTATGCATGTTTGGCCTGGGTTTTTGTTGCATTTACACTGTTCTGACCACTAGGGGTCACCATGGAGACGGGTGTCGGATTGTTTCGAAGCCTCGGCACAATCTGGCACATTTGATTCAACTGTTTCAGTGTTTCACGAAGCCTCGATCTGCCCACCACTATTTAATAGTCTGACAGACAGTAATCCAGGGAAACCTCAGAATAGCACACACAGGACACAGGACACAGGACACAGGACACAGGACACAGGACACAGGACACAGGACACAGAACAAGGAACTGGGAACAACTCACATCAAACAACGACCGACAAACAGCAACTGAAGCACAGAGGTTTAAATACACAGACAAACAAGCTAAACAAGATAACAAGGGGGCGTGGCTAATCAGAAACACATGAGAACAATGATCAGACAATTAACAAGACACATGGCAAACAGGGAATCACATGACAGACAACAACAAGGAACAAAACACAAAACCCACACCGTGACATTACTATTACAATTTATAATATTCCAGATTAGTAATATATTACAAAAAGGAATGTAATCAAAAAGTAAGCAGTTGACTGACTAAAATCTCTTAGATGGTGTGTGACTCTATGTTCCATATAACAAATGTGGAAGCAAAATGGCCAGGATCAGTGCATTACTCAAGAATTTTCAGAGAGTCACATTTATGCACATTATTTGAGCGTGGTAAGGGAACATATAAATGTCAAGCTCACAGTATTACACACACTTATGCTGAGCCTAACAAAACTGCATTTTTCCATTATACAGGGGATTTTGACAGAATCCTGCTTGGTGACCGGGGCTATGCCTGCAGGCAGTATTTTATGACGCCATTCCCTGACCCAAACCCCGGACCACAAACCCGTTACAATGCAGCTCTAGCCAAGACAAGGGCACACATTGAAATGACCTTTGGGCAACTAAAGGAAAGATTTCAGTGTCTGAAGGGTCTGAGGGTTGCACCTGACAGGGCCTGTGACATAATTGTTGCATGTGCCATATTGCATAACATTGCCACTATCAGAAAGGAGAGGACCCCTGTGGTGGGGGTGCAGCCTGATGATGACCTCCAGCCAGTGCACTTGGACTAACCTTGTGGCAGAGCTGCACGGGACAGAATTGTGGAACACCATTTTTGAATGTGTAATAAAAGACAAGACAGATATGCTTAGTTCCTGGAGTTTTATTTAAACAATTCTTTATAAAGAAAAGCCAGCAAGTCATCTTTTGCCTGCAATAAGAGATAGTTATGTAAAGTCAGCAATACTACTATGTGTCAAATGGTGTAAAAGCACTTACTCTGAAGGTCCTTTTGAAGCAACTCTATCTCTAGTGCAATTTTTCTCTTTTTCAAGTTGTGAAGTTCAATTTCTCCTCTTAATTTGTGTTTTTTCAGGTCAAAATACTCGATTTTTTGTTGAAGATGCCGTTTATATAGGGAACGGATGTCACCCTGCGTCATTTTGTGAAAGAAAAAGAAAGGGTCAAAACATGCCTCATGCAACAAAAGTAAAAAGTAAAAGTACAACACTGTCCATCCTCTGTATCAGTTCTTTGTGCAGACTCTTCTGCAAGCCTTTCTGTAGGCCTTTCTCTAGGTGTGGACTCCTGCAACTCATATTGCGGACAGAAAGAATAGGTACACAAGTATATACAAATTAGTGTTATTAAGTTATTTATGCATTTACAGGTTCTTCCTCCAAAGGACAGTCATCTGAGAGGGTTTCTTCACTGTCCTGTGCAATGGAAATAAATGGGTATTACAAAGTGTTGCACTTTCTTCCCTTTATGCAAGTTAGAAAAAGTACACAACTTACTGCATATGCTTCAGCCACCACTTGCTTGGGAACAGGTAAAAGTGTTGGTGTATTATGTAAAACTGCACAAAAGAGGGGGGGGGGGGGATTGTCATTACAATTAACACTGTAAAAAATATAATGTGATCAATAACTCATGGCAATTTATTTTATATTAACTAAAAGTTAATAAAGTTAAACTTTAAAGTTAACTTTAAAGTTTTTACTTTCACAAACGGTTGAAATGACTGTACCAGCCATTTGGATTATACTTCATTTAATGCAGCAACAAATTATTTTACAGTGTACTAAGAGAATTGAAAGCTCATTTAGCCTACCAGAAATAAAGGTGTTGCTGCTACTGGCCTCTGGCTGTGGGTCTGAGGAAGAGCTGCCCCCAGGGATGCCCTCCACAATGGGTCGGTTTTCATTTAACCCAAGGGCCAGCTCCTCTGCTGGGGTATATTGTGGTGGTGCAGGACCACCACCTGTTTTTTTTCAGCCTTTTTCTTGGTGGCTGTTATAAACAGACAAACACATTATTTAACAGTGGCTTTTAAAAAGAGGGAAAAAGTGGCTTTTTAAAATAAAGACACTATAAGAATTAAAGGCTACCATTTTGTAGAATATTCTTGTACTTCACTTTTACTTGTCCCCATGTTCTAGTAGGTCCCGCGGAGGCTCTGACATAAAAGAACAAAGTAAATATGAAATTATTAAAATGTAAAAACCAAAAATACATACTGTAGAAAGTGATAGAAACATCTACCATGGACAGCACTTACGCATTTAATTTGTCTGCTACTTTTTGCCAGCCCTCTCTCCTGGCTTTTGCAGATTTCGATGTGTTCCCTGTCGTTTTAATTAAAGATTCAAATTCGGCATAACCTTCCATTAAAAGCTCTTGTTCTGCTTGGGAGAAAAACTGGGCGCGTTCTTTGGTCATGCTGAACAGCCAATAGCAGCGTTGCTGATCAATGTTTCTACTATCGATACATATCCCCTTTTAAACCAACGCATGAACGGGCAATTAACTTAGATAACTCAATCCAGCGATACTAATCATAAACAACAGGTGTGTTCGAAGAACCCAATTAGCCGGAACATGATTAGCACGATCATATCATCTTGGATGTCTCATTTGATCTCGGATGTTTTAAGGGCCCCTGGACTCTTAATCTAGCCTTGTATTTATTCCACACCCCAACAACGCCCCCTCATGGGCAGACACAGTATTCAGGGACAGGGTTCAAACCATGTAATGCTGGGTGCACACTAAAAGATTTTTATAATCTTTTAAGATTTAAAAAATGTGAGACCACAAAAACAATCTTGGTTTAATAATTTTGCTCCTATAGTGTGTGGTGTACCATGATGTGACAAAGACTGCACAACACACACAAACATATTTTCAACCAGTCATCTTGTAAAAAAAAAAAGTATAGTATTTAATACTATAGTATTTCTTTGGTTATACAAATCTTCAATACGCCTATAATAAAACCATGGTTCATTTCCGAGCTCTCTCTCTCTGTCACACACATAGGATGTGTAGGCTATTGGTATCCTTATGTGGATGTCCCATATTAGGCGTAATGGTTTTTATACTGAGCTAATTACATTTTCTAGTCCCTTTCCCTAACCTACCCAACACAGAAAACTTTCTGCAATTTTACATTTGAATAAATATGGGTCATCATAATGTAGGTCAAAGATGAAACAATGCGTTGAGTAGAGTTGTGTCATTGACATCTTATTCTTAGTGGACATCGCTTAGAATACAACTTAACAATGAGCAATAAACAATATCTTTTGTACTGATGAACATTAACTGAAAACTGTTCACTACTGACTACAAAAAGTTATGAAAAACACATTACCAACAGTTACATATATTTTTTTAAACATCACAGCAACATTTCCTTTTTTTTTTTTTTTTTTTTAACCAGGGATAAACTGCCTGACTACTGTGAAAACTGTCCTCTAGGGCTACAGTAGAGTGATTATGAATCCAGTCTTTTAGGTTTCACGACTGTCCTCTCATATCTGGTTCTAGTTACTGCTCCTTTTTGACTGACAGAATATGTTTGAGGTGCCAGTGCATTTTGTGTATCTTTAATGTTCTCAAACAACTAGGAACCATCCTGGGTGTCCATCACATCAATGAGGAAATAGCGTTTCCTATGAACAGTTCCATGAGACACATCCACCTGGTAAGAACGTGGCGTTGGATGTTCCTCCACCACAGTTCCCTACACCTTTTTGATCCATGACCCACACCTGATCGCCAGGTGAGAGCATGTTCAGGTCATACACTGGATGACGTTTGTTGAAATATCTCATGTCTGCACTTCTCTCTCTCCCGAACACTTATGGTGACGCTATCAGGTAACAAAGGTTCCAGTAGTCTAGGGAGGTTTGGCACCGTAGTACAAAGACGCCGGCCAATGAGCAGCTGGGGTGGGCTATGTCCATTGTGAAGAGGAGTTGACCTGTATGACAGTAAGGTAAGTTTTTTTACAGATTGTACAGCCTGCTCGGCCTCTCCATTGCTGCGTGGATGCTTCGGGCTGCTGGTGAGATGTTTGAATCTGTAAGTAAGTGCGAAATCTGAGAAAGTGCTGGATGAGAACTGTGGCCCATTATCCCTCACTAATGTCTGTGGGATGCTGTGGTGTGCGAAGATAGACTTTAGGGGCCCTATTTTAACGATCTAAGAGCATGGTCTAAAGCGCACAGCGCAAGTGCACTTAGGGCATGTCCGAATCTACTTTTGCTACTTTAACGATAGGAAAAATGGTCTAAAAGGGTAGTCCCTATTCTGTTAATGAGTAATGGGTATGTTTTGGGCATAACGTGCAAAAAAACTATCAGAGCGTAATTTCTCATTCCCATTAAAAGCCAGTTGCGCTCGTGCCATGGCGGATTCGCTATTTACATGGTGGAATTTGGAAGCGGAAAGACTGGACGCTTCTCTAGTGAGGAAATGGATCTGCTCGTGCGCGAGGTTAAAGCGTGCAGGCAGACCATCTACAGGACAAGACACATTCCACCATATCTTTATACAGGTGCTGGTCATATAATTAGAATATCATCAAAAAGTTGATTTATTTCAGTAATTCCATTCAAAAAGTGAAATTTGGATATTATATTTATTCATTACACACAGACTGATATATTTCAAATGTTTATTTCATTTAATTGTGATGATTAAAACTCACAACTAATGAAAACCCCAAAATCAGTATCTCAGAAAATTTGAATATTACTTAAGATCAATACAAAAAAAGGATTTTTAGAAAAGTTGGCCAACTGAAAAGTATGAACATGAAAAGTATGAGCATGTACAGCCCTCAATACTTAGTTGGGGTTCCTTTTGCCTGAATTACTGCAGCAATGCGGCGTGGCATGGAGTCGATCAATCTGTGGTACTGCTCAGGTGTTATGAGAGCCCAGGTTGCTCTGATAGTGGCCTTCAGCTCTTCTGCATTGTTGGGTCTGGCGTATCGCATATTCCTCTTCACAATACCCCATAGATTTTCTATAGGGTTAAGGTCAGGCGAGTTTGCTGGCCAATTAAGAACAGGGATACCATGGTCCTTAAACCAGGTACTGGTAGCTTTGGCACTGTGTGCAGGTGCCAAGTCCTGTTGGAAATTCACTGTTCTGCATTTCCATAAAGTTGGTCAGCAGCAGGAAGCATGAAGTGCTCTAAAACTTCCTGGTAGACGGCTGTGTTGACCTTGGACCTCAGAAAACACAGTGGACCAACACCAGCAGATGACATGGCACCCCAAACCACCACTGACTGTGGAAACTTTACACTGGACTTCAAGCAACGTGGATTCTGTGCCTCTCCTCTCTTCCTCCAGACTCTGGGACCTTGATTTCCAAAGGAAATGCAAAATTTACTTTCATCAGAGAACATAATTTTGGACCACTCAGCAGCAGTCCAGACCTTTTTGTCTTTAGCCCAGGCGAGACGCTTCTGACGCTGTGTCTTGTTCAAGAGTGGCTTGACACAAGGAATGAGACAGCTGAAACCCATGTCTTGCACACGTCTGTGCGTGGTGGTTCTTGAAGCACTGACTCCAGCTGCAGTCCACTCTTTGTGAATCTCCCCCACATTTTTGAATGGGTTTTGTTTCACAATCCTCTCCAGGGTGCGGTTATCCCTATTGTTTGTACACTTTTTTTCTACCACATCTTTTCCTTCCCTTCGCCTCTCTATTAATGTGCTTGGCCACAGAGCTCTGTGAACAGCCAGCCTCTTTAGCAATGACCTTTTGTGTCTTGCCTTCCTTGTGCAAGATGTCAATGGTCGTCTTTTGAACAGCTGTCAAGTCAGCAGTCTTCCCCATGATTGTGTAGCTTACAGAACTAGACTGAGAATCCATGTAAAGGCCTTTGCAGGTGTTTTGAGTTAATTAGCTGATTAGAGTGTGGCACCAGGTGTCTTCAATATTGAACCTTTTCACAATATTCAAATTTTCTGAGATACTGATTTTGGGGTTTTCATTAGTTGTCAGTTATAATCATCAAAATTAAAAGGAATGAACACAAATAAACATTTGAAATATATCAGTCTGTGTGTAATGAATGAATATAATATCCAAATTTCACTTTTTGAATGGAATTACTGAAATAATTATATGATCAGCACCTGTATACACAATATGAATATTTTACATTGTAACCCTTTTATTTTTTATATGTGGCTAGTTTGTGTGCTGCTGCGAGTACCTATGTGTGTAATAAGCAAAATGTACGCACATTGTGCACCCGCCTATAGGCGCACATTACTAACAAGCTCTTTAAATAACAAAACAAAATGTTACGCCATTGACTTTAGACCAGGTTTCAGTTGGTCAATGGCACAGTCTATTTCAGTTGCCTCAAAATAGCAACACGCCAAAAATGCGCCTGAACACACCTCTTTTTCAGAGCAAGCACGCACATGGGCGCAAATGCATTTGCTATTTAAACAACATAGTTCAGGACATGAAAATGATAACTGCGTTGGGCTGAAACTAGCAATAAACACTTGCGTTGTGCCGCATTGCGCCAGGTGTATGATAGGGCTCTAGGTGTGTAGTGAGACTGGAGAGCTGCAGAGCTGGTGAGTGAAAGATTTGCCACCTCGACATTCCATTAATAGTAATCCGCAACTAAAAGGTAGGTTTTCACTTTCAGGGCAAACAGAAAGATCTGTTGGAATTAGTGGTTCAGTGTGATTAGTGCGCTCTTTAATGCAAGCATGGCATTTCAGAACCAGCTCGTTCAACTGCTGGCTAAGTCCCGGCCACCACACACTTTGCTGTGCATGTTCTCTGCATTTAACTACTCTTTGATGCCGTTCGTGCAGCTTGGCAAGGACATAATTCCGCAATGCAGAGGGAATAACGAGTCTTGTGCCTTTTAGAAGAAGGTCGTTGTGAATGGATAGGTAAGCTCGCTCAGACCAGCAAAGCTTCTCAGTCCCTGTATAATAACTGGACTCAGGCCACCCGTCCTGACGCATTTTCATGACATTTCAGCAAACACTTGCTGCGTCCCAATTCCCATACTATCCGTCCTAAATAGTATTCGAAAATAGAACTAGTACGTCCCAAATCGTAGTATGTTGAAATGAGTGTTCCAAAGAGACCCGGATGGTCTACTATATCCGGTCAGAATCCGAAGTGCAGATCGATGCACACTCTAACGGCTGATATTCCCCACAACCCATCGCGCGTTGGACGAGGATTCGGTTAGAACTACAAAAAAAACTGTTAAAAAGTTTAGTGTTAAAAAACTACAGACATGGAGGACGCGCGAGTGGCGGTTGTGTAGAGAGGTTTAGATAAAGGGGTTTAAGTGATTAATTATCAGTATCTAACCTGATGAAAATGTATTTATTCAATGTTGGCTACGTTATATTGCATCTGCAGCAGCATTGTGAACTTTTGTAAAGATACGTTTAGCCATTAAATTTTAAATGCATCATTACATTCAAATTGCAAACACATGAGGAGAGTGAGAGTCTCCGCATGAAAGACCCAAGACTGGCAGATGAACGAGCAACTACATTTCTCTCCGAAACGGTGATTGACAGGAGATGATTGACAGGGCAGTTTACGGTGATGCACGCGACAGAGCTGTCCGTTAAAGATGAGGAAGTAGTATGTCCCAAAGCTTGCCTACTCTTTTGCTACACACTCAAAAGTATGTACTTTTTCTTCACAAAAAGAGTACATACTTTTAGGGCGTAGTATAAGTAGGCGAATTGGGATGCAGCAACTGTCTGAGTTAAGGTGATTTAAAGACAGAGTGTCTACAGTCCATAAGCTCATCCCTGGAACATGAGAAATATTGTATGAACTGCGCATCAGTCTCATCTAGAAACATTGGATGCTGGGAGGTAGGGCATCATGTTCATTGCCACCCTGGAGACTACAGATGGCCAATCAAAAACTAAAAAGCCCTTTTCCTTAGCACCGTCAATTGCGGTGAGGGCGGTTGAGGTAGGTTGAGGTAGAAGTACGATGGCGCGCCTGGTAGGGGGCGCGCCACGTCTTGGTGAGCTCGTCATGGACTTCCGGGAAGAACGGTGCTACTCTCTGACGAGGGGCCTGCTGACGCCCCGGCATGAACCATTCATCCAAGTGGGTGCGTGTGGGCTCCTCAGGGGTAGACCACTCTAATTCGAGCTCCTCAACTGCTTTCCTTAACTGCTTTCCTCAACTGACGCGGATTAACTCAGCATCCATCTGCTGGGCTTCCTCAGATGGTGAAAAAACACCTTTAGTCTCGGAGTGTCAGCAAAGAGAAGATGATCGTCGCTGAAGGAGAATTAATCTGATTCCCTATGGCAGAAAGCCCGCTTATATAGAGGGATAGCACTGCCCTTTCGGCGGGCTCTGGCGGGCTTACTCCCCATAAGTTTGTTCAGCTCCGCTGCTTAGGTATTGGTTGGAGCTGCGCGACTATAGGCTCATGCAGTTTCACTGCGTTATTCTATAATCTTCAATAATCGAATCGTGTCAAAAAGGAACGGATGCTACTTTCTATTTCTGATGCACTAGATCCGCGCGCTTAATTGTGCAACTGACAGACACAAGCATTTGGAACGTTCGCTTTGATTTATCAAAGGATGCGCCGGTGTAGACGGAGTGCTTCTCAATATCCCTCCTCGTTTCCTCGCTCCTCCATCCTATGACCTGAAAACCGATCGAGCTCAGCCATCTTGAAAGACATCTCAATTCTCGAATTGCACCGCGAGGAGGCAAGGAACGTGGAATGAAGAAGCTTCCAGCGAAAGTCTTTCTTGTCGAGAAAACTGACGCATGTATAAATTCTCTATAAAATCTGTCACAATAATTGTAATTTATGCATTACCTTTGCAGTTTAAATGAATCATATATCATACATATATCAACAGGGCATCTTGCTTAATCTTTATTATTTATAAATGTCTTAAATAACCAAACTTTAACAACATAAGGACAGATCCTTTGAGCGCAGCTGATGACGCAGTGAAGTGATGAAGAATATTCCAAAATACAAATAAGCTTTCCTTTGATTCCTCCGTCCTCATTTTCTTTCCTTGCTGCCTTCCCTCGCATCCTACTGGGGGCGGAGCTGAGACGCGAGGAAAGGAAACGAAGATGCACAAAAAAGAATTGAGAAGCACCCACAGTGTTAGAATGTTGCAGACCATTTTCTTTTGCATGTAGTCACGAGTTTCTTTCTGTAAATCCTTAAAGTCAAGTCACCTTTATCTATATAGCGCTTTTACAATACAGGTTGTTTCAAAGCAGCTTTACAGAGATAACAAGAAAATAATGTTGTTATAATATTGTTAAATATAAAATTAAATGTCCCCAACTAAGCAAGCCAAAAGCATGAAATGGCCAAATGGCAACAAAGGTGAAAAAAGCGACATTGGCAAGGAACCAAAACTCCATCAGGTGACAGAATGGAGAAAAAAACAAGTCAGAAGTCAGATTGGATCGGAAGATTATATTATGAGGCCTTCACAGGGGAGAGTCTAGTTGACAAAAGCTCTGCTGACACTTCAGGGATGGGTTGTGGTCGTGTCTAGGCGCAAGTCCACCATTTTATCTGGATACGGCCCGGGTCCGGCTGATTACAGTTAACCTCGGAATAAACAGAAAGACTTAATTTAGCATAGATACCATTCTTTTTATGATGTAGCAAGTATTTAAACTGACAGAGTGTGTCTGCTTCCTAGACAATGTTAGGTAGATGTTGCACACACAGAAGAGGCTGTTTTCTGGTGGCACATATAATTTTTATTGCTGTCACACACTGTAAGATCTGCAAATTCAACAAAGACAACAGTAAATTAGTTTCTGTATCACAGTGTTGAAATAGTTGGCAGTGTGACTTCTTTATGTGAACAAGTGAAACCCACTCTCTTTCCATAAACTCAATACACATTTATCTGTTATACAGTATGGTCACAGAAAATTAAAACCACCAAACAAAACATATAGCCTACTGACATTGACATTTCAGTACTAAGCTTATAAAGCTCAATATACCTATTCAAGCACTTTAAGAAGCATACAAGCAGTTTTTAACGTGGTAACTGTAAACTCTCTTTTCTAAAACATGGAGTGCACTGAAACAGAATTAATCTCATTTAAACATTGTAAAGCCGCGATCTCCCGCCCGACATTCGACAGCGCGGCCGCGGACATCCGCCTAAGCAGCGCGGGCGAACACATCCGCCAACGCGGTCGAGCAGGCCGCACATCAGCCGCGGGTGCGTCGATGCGGTCATTCTTATCAATTCCATGAAACAAGTAAGGATGGCTGGCGCGAAACAGACGTTCCGAAGCTTTGCGAGATCCCGAAGCAAAGATGATTCGAAACACTGATCCGAAGCGTGATTCAAAACACCCACGTCACGTGACAACGGCTAAATGAAGCGTCTAAGTGTTTCATCAGGTGGAGTGCTCCGCCGAATCAGGGTTTCATTGATTGGTCGGTTCGGGAACAAATCACACAATCACACAGTATAAAATTTTTGTCAACGCATTTTCATATCGTGTGTTTTTGTGAGAGGAGTTTGGTTTTGAGATAGCGGATTTTTGGTGATATATAGTGACATTTATAGTGCGATTTGTTTAGTTATATTTAGGATTTAATTTACATTTACACATTGCCTTAGAGACACACAGAGTACATATAGTGACACATTAATAGATGCATTGATAGAAATATATATATATATATATATATATATATATATATATATATATATATATATTAATAGATAGATACATATATTACAGATACATATAGATTATTAGATAGATAGGCTACATATAAAATAGATAGATAGATAGATAGATAGATAGATAGATAGATAGATAGATAGATAGATAGATAGATAGATAGATAGATAGATAGATAGATAGATAGATAGAAATGGAGGCTCCACAGAAGAGATGCCGTACATCTGTGTTGTGGGAGCATTTCCATTTAGAAACCCCAAATAAAGTGAGATGTGTGTATTGTGATCGACAGCTAGCCTACTGCAACAATACATCATCCATGATGCGCCATTTGAGGAGCATTCATCCTGCCATTCTGCAGGGTGCAGAGGATGGTAGTGTTCCCCCTGTACCAAGGCCTGCTACTGACACTGCTGGGCCATCTAAGCAAGGTATGCATTGTTTTAAGATTTGTTACTAATTGCCGTTTTCTTTTAATTCAGAACCACAAATGTCAACATCAGGCCCATCATCATCAACACCAGTTGAAACACAAGACAGTTTATGGGAACATTTTGGCAATCGTATCCGTGAGACCCAGATGATACACAATCCTACAGGAGATGCCACAGTAGAAGTGAAAAAATACCTCAGCGATGCGTTTTTGCCCAGAACTCATGATCCTCTAACTTACTGGAAAGAGAGAGCAGTAATCTTTCCTCATTTGTATGTCCTAGCTAAAAAATATCTTTGTATGCCAGCAACAAATGTCCCTTGTGAGAGAATTTTTTCAAAGGCTGGAGAAATTATCTGTAAAAAAAGAAGTAGGCTGAGTCCTTCAACAGCAGAGAAATTAATATTTTTGAATAAAAATCTATAGGGAAAGGGAGACATTGTGGCTTGATTTATTTTTATTAATATTCATTTTTCATGACCAAAATCACATTATGCAATGTGAAGAGACTACAGGTTACAAGCTTCATATATTACAAAAATGCAATAATAAAAAAAAAAAAAAACACATTTTTTTATTAGCTCTTTGTAAAGGTTGTTTCAGATCAACACCTGCAAGTGACCACTAGGTGTCACCGTGGAGACGGGTTTCGGATTGATTCGAAGCCTCGAAACAAAATGGCACATTTGCTTCGACTGTTTCATTGCTTCACGAAGCCTCGATCTGCCCATCACTAGAAACAAGTGCATCAAACTAAAACATTGAATTTACTTATACACCAGTTATGATGTCATATCACTTTTCTTACCTGCAAATTCAACAAAGACAACAGTAAATTAGTTTCTGTATCACAGTGTTAAAATAGTTGGCAGTGTGACTTCTTTATGTGAACAAGTGGAACCACTTCTCGGCTCCTCACTGTCCCCTAGTGTCACCCGCCGGTATACACAGGTTTAAGTGATGATAACAGATAATAAATGTTAACCAGCAATACAGAATAACAATAACACATATGAATAACAATACATAAGAGTATTTGAATCTATATGACTACATAGACTGTTCCAAAGTTTAGGTGCTAAATAGGAAAAGGATCTACCGCCAGCAGTCGATTTGATATTCTAGGTATTATCAACTGGCCGGAAATTTGAAATCGCAATAGACGTTAAGGACTATAATGCGTTAAGAGCTCACTCAAGTACAAGGGAGATAAACCATTTAGTGCTTTGTAAGTAATCAGCAATATTTTAAAATTTATACGATGTTTAATAGGGAGCCAATGCAGTGTTGACAGAACCAGGCTAAAATGGTCATACTTCCTGGTTCTGGTAAGAACTGTAGCTGCTGCGTTTTGGACCAGCTGTAGTTTGTTTATTAAGCGTGCAGTGCAACCACCCATAATAGCATTACAAAAATCAAGCCTTGATGTCATGACGGCATGAACTAATTGTTCTGCATTTGTCATTTAAAGCATATGACACAATTTAGATATATTTTTAAGATGGAAAAATGCGGTTTTACACATGACTTTCAAATGAAAGATTGGTATCAAAGAGCACACCCAGGTTCCTAACCGACGACGAAGACTTGACAGAGCAGCCATCAAGTGTTAGACAGTATTCTGGGTTATTATGTGAGGAAGGTTTTTGTCCAATAATTAGAATCTCTGTTTTTTCAGAATTAAGTAGTAGGAAATTACTAGTCATGAAGTTTTTTATATCAGCTATGCATTCCATTAAATTTGTGAATTGGTAAGTTTCGTCAGGGTGTGAAGAAATATAAAGCTGAGTATCGTCAGCATAACAGTGAAAACTAATGCCATGCTTCCTAATGATATCTCCTAAGGGTAGCATGTACAGAGTGAACAGCAGCAGTCCTAGTACTGAGCCTTGTAGTACGCCATACTGAACTTTTGATCGATAAGACATCTCTTCATTTACTGCTACAAACTGATAACGGTCAGATAAGTATGAATTAAACCATGCTAATGCAATTCCACTTATCCCAACTTAATTTTTGAGTCTATTTAAAATAATGTTTTGGTCGATAGTATCAAATGCAGCACTAAGATCGAGGAGCACTAATAGAGAGATACAACCACGATCGGATGATAAGAGACTCTATAATTTCTGACTCTAATGAGAGCTGTCTCAGTACTATGGTACGGTCTAAATCCTGACTGAAAATCCTTGCAGATACCATTTCTTTCGAGAAACAAACATAGTTGTGAGGATACTGCCTTTTCTAGTATCTTTGACAGAAAAGGTAGATTCGAGATCAGCCTGTAATTGACTAATTATGCAGGATCAAGTTGCGTTTTTTTAACAAGCGGTTTAATCATAGCCAGCTAAAAAGTTTTTGGTACGTATCCTAATGACAAAGATGACTTAATGATATTAAGAAGAGGATCTATGACCTCTGGAAGCATCTCTTTCAATAACTTAGTCGGTATAGGGTCTATACATGTTGTCGATTCAGATGATTTAACGAGGAAAATTCTTCCTCTCCAATAGCAATGAATGAATACAAATTTTCCTCAAGGAGACTACAATGCACTGCCTGATACGATACTGTAGTAGACGTTTGCATTGTTATATTTTTCTCCCTGATATTATCAATCTTGTAAGTAAAGAATAAAGTCATTATTGCTGTGCTTGGAAACGTCTTGGATTGAAGCTTTATTTTTAGTTAATTTAGCCATTGTTTTAAATAAATACCTAGGGTTTTGTTTATTTTCTTCTAATATAGTTGCAAAATAAGCAGATCTAGCAGCTTTTAAGGCCTCTCTGTATGCAATCATGCTCTCTTTCCATGAAATGCGAAAAAACTCTAGTTTTGTTTTCTTCCATTTGAGCTCCATTTTTCTGGCTGCTCCCTTAAAATCCCCAACAATTAGGACTTTATCTGCAGCCAGTACTAACTCTGATCAGTTAATCAATCAGCAAATTCTTTGATAAAGCTAGTATGGTGCCCTGGTGGCCTGTATACAGTAGCCAGCACAAATCTCAAACGTGATTTATCATTTACATAGAGTTACATTAACCACTTAGACAGCCAGCCATTGAGTGAGGACAGTCTACTAACTATCTCATCACTCCTTCGAACAGGAAGGGTGCCAGAGCAAATTACAGTGCCTGACATCGTACTTGCGAGTTCACGCACCTCTTTAACGTTAATTTTAGTGATCTCCGACTGGCGAAGTCAAACATCATTAGTGCCGACGTGAATAATAATCTTAGAGAATTTACGATTAGCATTAGCCAGCACTTTTAAATTTGCTTTGATGTCAGGCACTCTGGCTCACGACAGACATGTGACTATGGTGGCTGGTGTCTCTATTTTCACGTTCCGTGTAATAGAATCGCCAATAACTAGGGCACATTCAACAGGATTCTCAGTGGGTGTTTCACTGGGTGGGGAGAACCTGTTTAATGTTGTAATCGGAACGGAAGAGCAGTGTTTTGTCCCGCGACTACAGCATCTCACGGTCACCCAGTTGCCCTGCTGCACGGGCTCTACAGCCGGAATCAAACAATGTACAGAGTTCACTAAGCTAGTCACATCCAAAGCAGTATCTAAAGCCCTTGCACTCTTACTTTGTGTGTGTGTGTGTGTGTGTGTGTGTGTGTGTGTGTGTGTGTGTGTGTGTGTGTGTGTGTGTGTGTGTGTGTGTGTGTGTGTGTGTGTGTGTGTGTGTGTGTGTGTGTGTGTGTGTGTGTGTGTGTGTGTGAAGAATATTTAAATAATCTAAAGAACATTACAACTTTAACAAGCCTTTGAAATGAAAGGTTCATTATGGAACTATATGCCAATAAAGAATCTTTAGTTTTAAGACTGTACTGGTAATTTGTTACTATGGTAGCCTAATTGTTGTTTAACATTAAACATTAACTGATTTTGTGTGTGTGTGTTTGTGTGTATAGGGTGTGCAAAATATATGTGTGAGATTATAATACAGTTTTCCCATTTCTAGAAAATTGTTCGAAAAAATATAATTCTCGATGGACATGAATTGTAGAATGACTCAAATGTAGTAAGATATTCGTCTCAGGCGTGCAAAGTAGGCTATGTATTTCGGTATTATTTTAAACATCTGCACCTTCATTTTAAACCATTATTCAGGCCTAATTTAACTGCCAAAAGATGTTTAACACAAACATGGATAAACAAAAATCATGTTAAACAGAAGCTAGGATATTTGACAAAAATGAAGTTTCTTTTTGATAATTCGTATTCATGTATACATTTGTTTACAGTAGACAACATAGCCTACGGTGTAATCAACTCAGTAAATCCGCTAGGCTACACATCCGTTGTCATGTGACTAGATTAACCAGAAGGGGGCAGCACCATAACAGATAATGAGGGCAATGATGCGTGCTAAAGCACTCGCAACAAAATGAGCTTTGTCTCTCATTTATTCTGAAGATTACATCCGACACGGCCAGATTTGGGAGGGAAGGCCTTTAAAAAATCATTTGCACAGCGAAATGATGACCGTGATGCGGTGATAATGGCGAAATGAAGCCGGATAGCGCAGGCATCAGATTTGTTGGGGAGTTCAAGACGGTTTGCATTAGAAGTGATGGGGGGAGAAGATATCTGGATCCCGTATAAAACCCCGTGAGATTCCAACCGCTTGGCCAGACGAAAACGACCTCATCCACCACATCCCGCCAGTGATTGTGAGAACATCCTTTGGCAAATCGGTAGGGAATGAGGAGGAATTTGAGGCATGCATACATGAAAATCTGACACTGATGCACCTCTGTTGGCCTCTTTAACGCCTCGTTATGGAAATAGGAGGATAACGGTATTCAAGCGGCTTTTTGCTCCTAATGGCAGTGGCACCAAAATAAACCTGTCGATCGTGAGCACGTGCTTTTGAACTAGGCATTTGTCTGATCAGACCGACGGAATGGTGTCTTTGAGATGTCACAGGAGCAGGTATATATGGGCCACTCTGGGAGTGCTGGCGTTGTTGTGGTTCTATATCTTCCCCGTGTATAGGCTTCCCAGTGACAAGGAAATGGTGGATGAGGTTCTGCGGCAGGGACAAACATGGAGCAGAAACCAAACGGGAGTAGATATGTACAGGTATTTCCATTCGTTTAATATCACATTCATTCATTCATTCATTCATTCATTTTTTTCAATCATCTATGATGTGCAAGGCCAGTTATCTGTGATGGAATTTTCAGTGGCATTTTAGTCTCAGTTGTCTCTTTAACTGTAGTTAAGTGAATGGATTGGTTGCACTAGGTATCTCGTACATGTAATCTGGCTTTCATGCTGATATGAGTATTGCAGAGTGCAGACACCGATTATGAGAAAGCGCATGCGCAGTGGGGGAAGATTTGGTTGAAACGTTATCTGTCCCCGCTCTGAACTCCCAGAAAGGGTGGCCATTGTGAAGCCATACATAGGTTGATTCTGTTCGGTCAATCTCATGATTGATGTAAGGCCTATTGAATTGTATTTTTCAAAGAAAGTGAAGCATAGTTTATGGACGTTATGGTTGTTTTGCAGTGTGGCATTTAATTTCATAACCATTAGGCATATCTTCCCTTCAAATTCGTATTACCATAATGCACAACATAACAATATCATTCTCATTAATGGAATGCAAAAATGTTCGCATCAATATATTTAAAATGTTAAGTTTTTATATAAAACATTTGCTGTGCTTCCTAGTTTGATTTAACTCATTTAATAGTTTGCTATTAAATTAAAAATGCCTCAGTTATGAGAAACGCCATTAGACATGGTAATTAATAGAAAAAAAGTTGGGGAATGTACTTAATTGACAAGTAATATCAGAAAATAATGTGTGACAAATTTCAAAACATTCAAAAGAGAAATCTTTTCTAACCGTATTAGCCAAATCTTTACTATCACTTTTTATCAATTTTACACATCCTTGCTGAATAAAAGTATTAATTTCTTTCACAAAATAATAGAAAAAAAATTACTGACCCCAAACTGTTGAACGGTTGAGAATATTGTCTCAAAAGATTTCTATTTTAAATAAATGCTGTTCTTTTTTATTTATTCATCAAAAAATCCTGAAAAAAGTATCACAGGATATATAAAAATACTAATCAGCACAACGGTTTCCAACATTGATAAAAGATCAGCATATTTAAATGAAATCTGAAGGATCATGTGACACTGAAGTCTAGAATAATGGCTGATGAAAATTCAGCTTTGCATCACAGAAATACATTTTGTTATATTAAAAATAGAGAAAAGTATATTAAAATAGAGAAAGGTTATTTTAAATTGTAGTAATATTTCACAATATTGCTGTTTTTTCTTGTTTTTCATCAAATAAATGCTGGCTTGATACGCATAAGAGACTTATAAAATACTCATGTTTTGACTGGTATATTGTGTGTGTGTGTGTGTCATTAGGTTTTGGTTTGAAATTTATTGTGACAAGTTTACAGTTGTAAAATGATTCATGTCAGTATCACACAGCTTTTGGTAAATTAGAAATAAATCTGTTGGTCACAATCGAAAAGACCTGCTGTGAAATATTACTGGACCTGTTTGGACAGTGGATGCCAAAATGATTAATTTGAATAGGCTGTTCTTTTACCTGCATGCTTTTCCATTTGTGCTTGCTTTCAATTTGGTCATCAAATTAGTTTGTGTATTTGCACAGCAATTGTTCTGCTAAATAAAAGACTTTATGCTTTCAAGAATGTGTGCTTGTTCTCAGTCAATTAAAGGGACATTTTCTCAAGCCCATTTCTATTGTTCCTTCTGCTAATGTCACTTGTTTTGCTTTTTTGTCTTGTTTGGCAGGAAGCTGCTGACAGAATGCTGTGATCCAAAGAAGATGTTTGCGATTACTAAGGAGAACTCTCCAATAGGCAAAGTCTTGTGGTATGATGGGGAGATCTACCATTACCACACGGTCAACAATGAAACCTACCCGTTATTTGTTCAGGTACCGTCTTTCATAGAAGTCAGTGAGCCCCCAAAAAATGACTACTTGCGGTGTTTTAAATCATCCCCAAGTCCCATGTTGCTTCTAACAGTAACCTGAATTAACACAAATAAAATTGGTATTTTTTTCTTTACTATAAAATGTAGCTATGAATGTGGAAGTGTTTGAAAGAGCAGTTGGTCCAGATTTTTTTTTCCTTCCACCCCCACTCTCCATGAGCTCAGCGTTGCGCTCTGCCTTCTAAAAATAAACAGGCATGGGAGAGACACCCGTATGGGTCCTGATTGTCCTGTACTTGGCACCATGCCGCCTTTCAGTCGCAATGTTCCTCCTACACTGTCTCAGAGCCCACGCTCATTTTTGGCCAAATATACACACTGTTAAGTTTCAGGAGTGAAAACAGCATTTAAATGCAGTAGTGAATCCCCTAAACTATCGTTCTATGTGAGGAACATGACTCTCCCGAAACTGCAACGATTGTCTTTTGTTGTTTATGTTTGTTGAGGCTGCTTCATAGAATCCTCTCGCAGTGTTACAGTGTCCACTTATTATAAGCTTTTTTGGGGTTTATGCAGTTATTAACTCTTTCCCCGCCAGCGCTTTTTTTTAAAAAACAGTGCGTTTTTGATCATTTTCACAATTTTCATGGCCCCCAGTATATTTTGTTGTATGAATATCTGAACATGCAATATATCAGAACTCTGCTTTTAAACAAAAACCCATTTTATTCTTCATGCATTCTTTTTTTTTATCAACACTTGAATGTGGATAGGCAACATTTTGTGCAAAAAGCTGAGAAAATCACTTGTTTGTCAGACTACGTCAGGATGGGATTCAGAACAATGATCCAAAACATGGATGGAGTAGATAGAGTCCATCAACACCCCCAAATCTTGCACAGTCCTATACCTCGTCCTTGGTCGACATTTCATTCAGTAACATTAGGCAGTTTTGATTTATATGCTGTTAATGTTGATGATCGCGTTATTTTACATATACATATGATTGCATATGCTATTGCTTTGTTTCTGAGTCATCTTTGCATGCGTTTTGATCAGGAGATTCGCCATGATCAAAATGCTATGGCGCATACGCATACGTATGCTATGGCGCATACTCTTTCAGAAGATGCGCCATAGCATATAACAGTGAAAACATGGAAAGACGGAAAAATCCCGTCAATGGCGGGGAAAGAGTTAAAGTGAGCTGGTGCGGGTCGTGATATTTTCCTCTTATTTTCAACAAAGTATTTCAATTTATTTTGTTGGTTTTTTTTATGGGCTTTTTCTTTGCTGATTTGCTTGCAAGATCTGGCAACATGATTCAGGCTCATGGCACATACAGACGAGAGATGCATCTCTTATTTTATATACATATTAACGTGCGTCATTGTATCTCATCTCTCATCATACGTCATTAACAATTAGTAGTTCAATTCGGTTACGTACGCACTGCGCAGAATTTTTGTATATGCGGTTGTCACTACCTGCATTTTTTGGTTCCTTCTGTAAATAACTGAACTGTGTGTTTACAGCACAAAAGGGTGAATTGTAAACCGAATTTAGCTGCAGTGAGTATGTGGCCATTTATGCTCACACAAATATTGCAAAGCAATATCCTACACCCACTCTCAAAAGCCCCCACCTCGTTTTAATCTAGTTACACTATGATTATTCAATAAGATCTATGGGTAATGAGGACTTATTACTATGGACTCAATGCCTTTTTTTTCCTCTGAATAATTTTATAGTAGAATTTGTTATAAATGGGTCATTTGTGTCTAGAAAACCCATTAAAATATTTACGTTCTACACGACAATCTCAGTATTAGGTTTCAGAAGAACAAGAGTGTCAGCATACTGCAGACTTCCTGTAATTGAAGTTAACCTTTTAATCTGCCGAAGAAAAAAACATGTAATGTGTTTATCATAGCATTATATATCATTCATGCCAGATTAGATCACTTGATCATACAAGAGCTTAATTTTCCTGAGGGATATTCACCAACTGGTTTCAAAGGGAATGCTATAGATTGATTGGTTGGTTGGTTTATTGATTGATTGTGGGATTTACAGGTGTAATTCATCACATTTTCTCGCTTAAGTCGAAATACCATATGCTTATGGTAATGTCATGTATATTTTTTTCCAATTCAAATTATCTTTATTTGGGTGAATGTGTGAAATAGCACAATATTGCCAAAGCAATAGACACATACGAACATCTAGATAAATTGAAGGGTAAAAAACATATGTGTCCATAATCATATTATACATAAATGTTATCACAATTAACAAAAAAGACTAAGTAAGAGAGCAGTTATAAAGGAAAAAGAGGGTTAAGCCTTTGTCCCTCATATGATGGCAGGAGGACACATACTGCACTGCCAGGTGTTTTCTTTCTCTTCAAAAATACATTAATATTGTAATAGTGCTTTAAATATTATAATATATAGTATATGTATATTATGTGTGTCTGAGCAAATGGTTATGTTTGTTTCAGTCAAAATTACACTCTGAATGATTATAATTATATAAGTGTCCAGTTTTGTACTTGATTTATTATTATTAATAATAATAAAGTAGTTAAAGTAGGTATTGGGTTAGACTCAAAACAGTAATGCATCATAATTATGACTGGATGAGCCACTTTTGAAACCATATACCAACTGAGAGAGAGCCAATACATGATGTAGCTGCACCTCATATTACTTCTGTATTGACACACATGGCTTGGACCAGTAAGAAACCTCCTAGCAATACCATAGGAACTTCCCAGAAAACAGTTAGCAACCACTTTGCAATATACTAATAACTACTCAGAGTGCCTTAGATACAGTGTATACCCACAACACTCTGAAACCTGGCAAACAGACAATTTTTTTCAGAAAATGTCAGAATCTGGTTTTGATTTGAAGGAAATCCTACAACTCATTTAGAAGGAAAATGTCTGATGATGAGCGTTTATGTATGTGAGTGAGATGAAAATGCTGGCCTGTGATGCTAATGGCTCACCAGGGGTTTTACAAAGTGTTAGAGGTCCACCACTCTTTGAAGTATATGAATATTGAAGTATCCTTGATTTGAATATGTATTCATCAAAAGAAACCAATGGAAATGTAATTTGTGTGTGACTCTTTATTATTTGACCCACTTGTGTAACTCCCACGATTTTTGTGTTGCTAGGATACACCATTGCATCTTCCTCTAAAGAAGTGTTCAGTTGTGGGCAATGGAGGGGTCCTAAAACACAGTGGTTGTGGAAATGAAATTGACCAAGCTGACTTTATCATGAGGTGAGAAGATGGTAATATTTTCTTGTTCTGGACTGGCTGAGTGTGTCAAATTATATAAAAAAGGAGCGGTGTAATGATACCCTCAAGTCACAATTCAATACATATCACAATACCGAACTCACAATACGGTATTAATGCGATACTCCAAGACATGGTAAAAGGTTAACAAAAAATGTACTGTTGATTCAAATGCCAAATTTGATATTACATTGGGTGTGTAAATGAATAGGCTTGGACTTTGTGCTGGTAACCCAATGCACAGGACAATTGTGACACCAGAACAAAAATATTCATGATTCTGAAGCTGAAAATACAAAATTATTTTAGACGAATATGCTTGCAATCTGTCACTGACTCTATATAGGCTATTTAAAATAATGCCACTTTTTACTGGTAACAGAAGACATTTGGCATTATCAGGACCCACAAATATTCCCCCATTGCATTATTATGCATTATATTCAACATTACATATAGCAGTTTAATGTAGTACTGACACTAAAACTCTGAAAACTAGAATTTTTTCTCTGTAATTTTCATTTTGTGCGAACTAATTATGATGCATATTGTTGATACACATTTCTGCATTGCGATAGTTACACCCCTAATATTTGCGGAACATGTCAAGTTTATATACATATTTGCATGTACATATATTAGTACACAAGGTAGAGCAAAGGTGAAATGCAGAGAAATCTTTTATAATAGTAAATCTTTTATTTAATATGAGTAATCTTTATGAATGTGGTTGTAGAAAAGGAATGACTTTAACGGTTTCTTGAAAGAAGTGATGTTACAGAAAATTGGGTCAAGGTAGGCAGTTCGTTCCATCTAAGAGGAGTGAAAGGGCTACATTGTACAGGAAGGTTTTGCACAGTAGGGAACATACTCTTGTAGGATTGAGGTAGGAGGCTCCATTTTCAGTTGCAGTTCTCAAGGCCAGAATCAAATCCTTGAATTTGTATTAGGCAGCTACAAGTAGATCCAGGCCAAGTTGTCTGAAGGCCATGCAGAGATGGAAGCTGAGCATTGGGGTTGTCAGGTTGGAACAACAGGCATATCATCTCCACAGGAAAAGCTATGTGCCTTTTTGATCAAGCTTAGTCAAGTCACCTTTATTTATATAGCACTTTTTACACTGCAGATTGTTTCAAAGCAGCTTTACAGAGATAACAGGAAAATAATGTTGTAATAATATTGTTATATATAAAATTAAATGACCCCAACTTAGCAAGCCAAAAGCCAATGGCAACAAAGGCAAAAAAAAAGCTGACAGTGGAAAGGAACCAAGACTCCATCAGGTGACAGAATGGAGAAAAAAACCTTGGGAGAAACCAGGCTCAGTCGGGGGGCCAGTTCTCCTCTGACCAATGAACGAACAGTGTATGATTATGATTCAGGCAGCATTACAGGTCATTACAGTTACTAGTGAGGTATAGTGTATATCATGAAAAGGAGAGTGGCTGGGCTGGAGGATCTGGTGATTTACAATATATAAGTCAGCAAAGCAATGAGGACAGATGATCTGGAGTTCGCTCTTGCCATCCATTATGGAGATGTATTGAAACCCAGCAGGTGGTCTTGGTGGAATATCTGCTTTTGAAGCAAGATTAGTTATCAAATAGCTTGTTTTGAGAAAGAAAAACATCAAACTGATTAAATACCTAGGTGTTTTGACAAAAGAGGAAGGAGAGAGACTAGTCTGTCATTGTTGACTGCTGTAAGGTGAACAATAGTGAAATAGTGAACAATTTAAGTAGTGGGTTACCCGAGTCTCCTTATGTCATAACCTAATCTCTCATGACTTTGAACTTTCCCTGCATGAGGGAGATCTAGTAACATCGTTGGAGTCTCCTGCAGAATATTGGAGAGAATCTGGTCTAAGGGATTGGAGAAGAGGGAAAGAGAAGAATAGAGTACATGTAGGCAGCGGTTAGTTTTGGGTAGGCAGTCAGTGGTTAGTTTTGGGTGTGTGGCATAGAAAAGCAGTCACTGATGGTTGCTGAAAGAAACATAAAGAGATTGATACTTGCTCAGGTCAGCTGTGTCTCTTAATTTGGCCATTTTCTTCTCGGCAGTGCTGAGCTTGATCCGATAGTCACAAAGACTATCAGTGAGCCAGAGGCTAGAGTGTCTGCTCCTGGAAGGGCCACTTTTCATGCAGTGTTTAGATTCTGAAGACTGATGATTCTGTCATTATTTAGATGCTCATGTCCTTCCAGACCCATATTTTCTTTTGTGGAACACAACAGCAGAAATGTAAGAATCTAACAAATAACATGCATTGATGAATCACACACAATAAAACCTGTGACTTTCATTACTGTATTTAATTAAGAAATGTAAGACTTTGTTGTTTTTAACAACAATGCTTGCTTATGACATAGACAGAGGAACATCACTCCCAACATCAGGGAACATCACTCCCAACAACCATTTTTCTTCAATCCCTCTTCATCTCCTCTACCTCTAGATGTAACCTTCCTCCTCTGTCCAAAGAGTACACCGCTGATGTTGGTACCAGAACACACCTGGTGAGCGCAAATCCTAGCATTATTGAAAAGAGGTATGTTGTTTTCTCGCTTTATTTAATCTTTTTTTTATTTTTGGGGGGTTTATATGATTACCAACAATTGGATACCAATAACAATGATTTGGATTCCAAAGTGGCATCTTTCTGCTCTTCCTGTATATTACCGCCGTCTTTTTAATAGGTGCACACCAATATTTTTGTCTCAACTGGCTTTACTATGGTGATGGCACTACTGAATTTGATTAAAAATATTGAAATTGTTAGCTTTTTTATGATTATTATTTTAGTATTAACATTGTATTGAAACTTTTGACATCACTAATGGGCACACATAAATCTTTTAAATAAAAATAAATACATTTTTTCATCTCTAAAGTGAAACGTCGGATAAATTGCGTTGTTCTTTTGATTTGGCACTTTATTTTTGTCTTTGTCCACCTGCAAGACTAGTTGTTTCAGTAAAGTAATGCTTCTCTCACTACATGCCATGTTTTTTCTAACTGTTCCATGTCTTCAACTTTTTTTACAATTACAATGCATTCTGTTGTCTGACTGTTCATAATTCTTCTAACCGCCGGTAGCTATTTGTGGCTTCTGGGGAAGTCAGTATCATGTGGCAAACAGCAAGACAGAATTGTCTGAAAAGGACTCTTCAGTTCTCCAAACAGCCTACATGTCTTGAGGGATGGATATTGACCTTACTTAGTGGATTATCCCTTTTACTTCTTGCATTAGCTGGCATGAGATCTCTAGTATCAAGTGTATTGGTGTTAGTACCATGGTCAAATATTTAGAATTTTGTTATTTATTTTTATTAATATGCTTGTGTTCTAATTAGGGCTATGTGATTAATCGTAATTGATTTTCAATTTTGGCGTCCATCGATTATGAAATTAAGGTAATTGAGGTCAAACAATTATTGCGCCACTGCCGCATTCCGTCCAGCACATCTTCCTTTCCTTCACAGCAGTGTTCTTTCGTTCCTCCCTAAAAGCCCAAACAACATCCAAATCAGCCAAACGAGTGAGTGTTGTAAAATGCTGGTAAACTGCGGGACATGTTTGATATTAAGCAGTGTTATTAAAAGCGCATTAATCCACAACAAGAGACACTGTTCCCCAGGTTGGCTTTCTGTGTGCATGCTCCAAGTTGGAGCTGAACGTGGATAAAATGTCAAAATGACATGACTTATTGGAGAGTACTTATGTAAACACAGCGGATAATGTCTTAAGTAAACGTACACGGTTGAGAAAGAAAACGCATGTGTAACAGTATATTGGATCCGTGCGTTAGCTCTTAAAGTGACAGCAGCTTAATAAACCTGCTGCAGTCTGTCTGTCATTAATGATAATCAAACAACAAAGGAAAATCACTCACTGATTTGACTGAATAACTTAAGTAGCTTAAATAAGAATTAATCTATTTTTACTGTGTACAGTTAGACTGTAGCAGTGTTATTTTACATTTGATTATTCAATTTTGTGTTGTAGGCAATTACTTGTATGAATACCACTGTTAGTTTATCTTCGTGAAAAACTTAAAACACTGTTTATTTAATTTGTATTTTTGTTCTGTTGTACCTTTTTATTTGTCAGTTTTGTTTGTAAGTAGTTTTTATTCTTATTGTACTGCTGACTGTTTACTTGTCTTATGTAATTGAGGACCTTTTTCTTGCGTTAGTTAGTATTACCTAGTATTAGTTTTTGCTGAAGTGTTGATAATTGTGAATTTTCACTGATATTAAAAATTACTCATATTGTGAAATAAGACTTTGATCATATCGCCTACCAATAATTGTGATTTCAATATTGATCAAAAATAATTGTGATTATAATCTTTGCCATAATCGAGTAGCTCTAATATTACAAGAATCCGTAAGGTATATCAGAAATTCTGAAACAAGGTCAAGCACTTTATTTATTGTAACTTTATTATTCACTCAATGCCAAGGAAATGACAGGATGTCTAAGATGATACAGTTTAAATAAAGAGCTAAAGTTAGCCATGGCTCATGGACTGACAGTTAGATTATATCAAAAAACAAAATCCCATCAAAGAATTCATAACATCCATTGTGGCCACAGTGAAAATTACAAAATAAAAAAATCTTTAAATGAAACAATAGTTAAAGAAAGGATAGTTTTCAAACATGAAACACTGGCAGGGACATGACACAAAAATGGCTACATCCACTCTAACCAAAGTAGTGATTTTATGATCGTATAAGGATCTATGGCTATTTTGACTTATGCTTATATCGTTTCTCTTTTTCCTCATCAGCTTTCAGAACCTGCTTTGGTCCCGCAAATCCTTCGTAGAGAGCATGAAGGCATATGGTTCCAGCTACATCTACATACCAGCATTCTCTATGAAGCCTGGCACTGACCCCTCCCTGCGGGCATACCATACCCTTGCAGACACCGCCTCCAGCCAGACTGTCCTCTTTGCTAATCCAGACTTCCTTAAAAATGTCGGTCGATTCTGGAAGAACCACGGCGTCCATGGCAAACGGCTCTCCACAGGGTTGTTCTTGGTGAGCCTTGCCCTTGGCTTGTGTGAAGAGGTGACCACTTATGGTTTTTGGCCATTTTCAGTGGGGCTAAATGAGCAACCGGTCAGCCACCACTATTATGACAACATTCTCCCATCCTCGAGATTTCACGCCATGCCTGAGGAGTTCCTGCAACTCTGGCACTTGCACAAGAGCGGCACACTGCGTATGCGGGTAGGCTATTGTGTGGACGAGGGGCAGGAGCTGAAGAGGGAAAAATAAGTGGAAGGGTTGTCAGGGGCAACTCCATTTATCACCACAGGAACAGGAGGGCCATCCTGTGTTTAGCATGAGAATACTGTGGCTTGTGAGGTGATGCCCCATCCCCCAATCTGGGCCTCTCTTTGGTGTCTATATGCTTGACCCTCAACTGCTACTAACACCCTTCCCTCTTGTTGCCAAAGGACTGTTGAAAAAGACTTGCATGCGTACCCATCCTCATGTATGCGCTCACTGGAAGCTTTTGTTTCTGTAGAAGTACCGGGGTTGGGGGGGCTCAGGTGTCATGTGACATATTTAAATTGCATCTACCAGCAGTTGGACCCTTGAACCTAGGGGCTATTTGTTAACTTAATGTAAAGATAGATTAGGGAAGGGGCTGCTTCAAACAATGTCTTAAGATCTTTAAATGGGAAATCAGAAAAGGAGAGCAATGCTTTGATCGCATATTTTTGTTTGTTTTGTCTTGGACTGATTCTTTTGGAGTTTTGAGGAAGTGGGAAAGGGAATAATGTGAAAATCATTCTTGCAGTGTTTAAATTTATACAAATCAGTGTAAAAACAGGTTTAGCCTGTAAAAGGGGAAAAGGCATTGATTGTAAATGCTGTATCCCAGCGTTTAAAAAGCCGTTTCATAAATTTGAAACCGGTTTAAAGTGAAGGCTGCGGTTCATGTATTATTTTAAGTGTTTCTGGTTTTATTTACTTTTAACGTTCAATGAAACAGGACCTCTACTGAGAAACATCTTGTCAGTCTAGATCTGTCGTGAGACAGATTTCGTACATGACACAGTGTTTTGTCATGTTTGGATTGGGAAGTCATGGGTTGAGAGACCACGTCCAGTTTGAAGACTTCCACAACAATGGATGAAAGGCTTTGGAAGACGTTGAGGCACAAATTCCATAGAAGAGGGAGTGAATGGTTCGCGTGCCAATGAAAGTGCGATAACCTTCTGGGTGACTCCTGTGGCAGCATCTTTAATTATCATTTGTGTTATATGTGTTTGGGAATCAGGCATTGATGTTAGTGGTGGAATGAGCCATTGTGACATGGTTGAAGGGGCACCAATCATACGATAAACGTTTTTTTTTGCCTGCTAAGGTGCTGGACACCTGGTCTGGAACATGTAAATAGTCAATCACCAGTTTTGTTACTGTTTCCACAAGAATTATGGGTTCTCTGAATGTAATGGCAGCCATTTTGTGGTCTGCCCAGTAACTTGTTTCCTTGACTTATTTGTGTGTGTGTGTGTGTGTGTGTGTGTGTGTGTTAAACTGCAGAATTAGGTTTAAATCTTGTAGGTGCTAGCTGTAACGCATGCACTCCAGGTTAGTCTGAATATACATCACTGACAGAGAGTTGTAGGAAATATGCACTATTATGTATAAAGCCAGAAACCTCAGTACCAAAAATGAATATTCTTTCATCAATTACCCCTAAGACTTTTGTTTATCTTCAAAACAGTTTTTTTTATGAAACCCGAGAGATTTTGTGAAGTCTGAGGAAAAACTTGAATGGACTTTCAGAGGAAATCTTCCACTTTGATGCTTTAAAATATTCACAGAGAAATCGTAAAAGCAATCGAGTGGTTTAATCCAAGTCTACTAAAGATGCACGATTGCTTCATAAAATTTTATTTAGGCTTTTGGCATGGCAAATATGATAAACGGAAACTCAATGGTACTTTCTTGACACCTGAGAACAAACCTCATTGGTTCTCGCTTTAACTTTTTATAACAGTTTGGTGTACTTTGGTAGCCCAAGTTTTGGACTTTCAATGAAGAGACCGAAATCTCTCAGATTTGTCTTAAGAGTTTGGAACGACGTCAAGGTGTGTAAATGATTATATAATTTACTTATTTCTTCCTCTTAAAGGGGACAATGGAGTTGCCTTTAAATGTTTCTGCCATACAAAGAAGGTGTGTTAGCATTCAGATAGCTAGCTGTAAACATGTCGACAGTTTAACGAACTTGGTTTGCGAGATTTTCTTCAAACTGTTGTTCCATCATCTAATTCTACAGTCAGTTTTCTAAATGCAGAATTAGAAAACTTGCGCTATGGCGCCTTCTGTGGCAACACTGAAAAAGTGGACTTGGAACTGATTATGAAATGCGTTGACATTTTTAGCTAGAAGTGGTTGTGTACACATTCTTGCGTAGACTGTTTTGTGCATTAATGTATCTAAGTTGTCCTAGACCTACTGTAGGCTATTTAATCGTTGACAAAAAACATATCCAGGTCACATTTCACCCCAAAGAAAAAAAAATGACAATTTGACAATTTTCTCTGATATTCTTGTGTTTGGGGAGTAAATGACAAAGGAAAGGTTGTACAACAAAAAATGCTGCATAAATACATAAATGTGTACTTCCAGAAGTATTAATTGTCATCAAAAAGGCCTCTTTTTTTGTTTCTTTAGGTTTTGGGGTGAACTATGACAGAAGAGTGTTTTTAACTGGTTTCTTGAGGTTCGCCCTGATAGCAAAGGAAATCTGTGCCGTCATTTGAGTATCTTAAGTATTGGAAAAATTACCATTACCATATTTTCACACTTTAAGCCAATGAGTGCCTTTATCAGTATTTTTAAAGGCCAAGGACATAATTTTATCAAGGACAAGTTTTGAGTCTAAGGGTTATTTTATTCCCCCAAACTTAACCTCAAATTTTTTTTAAGGATTTTTCAAGGCTGATGCAGTAAGACTTAAATTCCTGAATGGAAGTTTCATATTATCTTAGCATGCGGTTGTTGAAGGACCAACATACTGTACAATACTGTAATTTTTTTTAACATTGCTTAATTGGCATAAAACCACATCTTTATCGTACATGAAGCTTAGGAAAGTGTTAAATGCTGGAGCTGATGATTATCTTAATTTTTTCAACCTTTTTGTGCTGTTCAGTTTTGTGAAAGAGTGAGGTTGTAGTAGTTTGTAAGTAGGCATGCACGACTGTGATATGTAATTGGTTTTTGAAACCGATTTTGACTGAGAAACTAACTATTATGTATTTTAAGTTTTGCCCTGTGAGCCATATGAGGGTGTGCCCCCTGCTGAAACTGAGTTTACCTCAACTGTTTTATTCACTTAAATTCATTGATGAAGCTCATGGGAGCTTGGATCTTAGGTATTTAAATACGTTTTACTCCACTAAGTTGTAAATGTGTCCTATCATGTCAATTACTGGCTCAAGCAGTTGGGTAATGTTTCTTGTACTTGAGCATGTAACAATCTACTAACAGGAACTGGGCTAAACATTGTTTACGGTCCACATGAGTTATGCCAATATTGAAAAATAATTGTGTTAAAAGTAAGCAAATACTGCTTTCAAACAATAAAGACGTCCTGTCAACTCATCTGCTGCAGTATGTGTCAATTGTATCTATATTAATTTAGATTTGTGTTGACATGATGTTTATAATATTGGATTTTTAAATCAATTTTAAACACCCACATAAGTGTCTTTCCATTTGCAGACGGGCAACATAATTAGCTAGCTATGCTTGCACACATTTGTTATATGCTTATAACATAGTTATTATTTATAGTTATATATATTTATAGTTATATTATAATAACAGACTCAGAGGATCTTTGCAAGTGCATCCTTTTGCATGGAGCCCACAAGAGTTGCACAACAGGATGCAGTTCTAAAGATAAAAAAAAATAAAAAATTACCACTTCTCTGCAAACAACCGCAATGGCCAAATTTCAGAAGCTTTCTAATTTGAAATAACCTGCATGGAAGACAAATAGGCCTACTCGAATCCCAATACTGCTCTACACACCATTAGAATTCCATTGTTTATTGTATCTGTAAAGTAATGCTTTTCCACATCCACATTTTTTTCAGGTGAACCTGCAGAATTAAATTTTTCCAAAATTTTCTACAAGTATTTGGAAAATTATTTAAAGGAGTAAACTGACGGTGTCCCATCATGCACACACAGGTGAGTTCCATCTCTTGTGGATAAAATAGTCCATTGTCTATAGTCAATAATGTGGCAATTCATAATGCGCAGTTCAAACAGAAGTCGCTTTCAAACCAAGTAACTTTTCTGTTGGTCAGTGCAGCGAATTCACATGACTAACTTTGAACCTGTTGCGAAATATCACACAGAATTCCTGATCGCGTGGATTGCTATTGAAATGACTGAATTTTGCAACATGACATCATGACTTTGCGTAAACATACACGCCACTTTCAAGTCAAGTGGCGTGTTATCTATACGCATTTTGAGCTATCCGCGTGTATGTCCATGCCGAAACGAACCACCATCTTCCGCATGTATGTCTACGCCGTTAAATGTCCGAGTGATTCCGCGTGTATGTGTACGCCGTTAAATGTCCGAGCGAAACGAAGCAAAATGTATATCTACATCTGGGGAGCGATATTTTTTTTCCTAGGATGGTAGAAGAAGACTCATAAATGGTATTAACCCCAGTGACGGGTAGGTTTAGGGACGGGGTTGGGGTAGGTCATATATTTATATATACAGTGATGTAATGTTAAGTCAACGCCGTTGATAAACACACTGAAAAGCGATTATGCGTGTTGATAGCACGCCAAAAATGGAAATACGAATTGGCGTGTCATACATACGCCATTTCATGGGATCAGTCTGGAATTTTGACTGAAAATTTGTAAATGTGACCGCACCTTTTTTTTAAAGCTTTGATGTTATACAGTATATTAGTCATAGTATTGTTTTTTTTATGTAAAGTATAATGTGCATGGTGTGTTTATTCTTGTAATTGCAACTTTTGATTTTGCAAACAAGGCTTTATTTCTCCATTTTGTGACGAGAGAATCTACAAAGTGGCTGGTAACCCTGGGGGCCTCGCCGGATCATAATCTGTCCATGTAGATATGATGTGTGCGTGGAAGAGACACAGGTCAGTTCAACATACTCGCTTTTGCCCTAAAGGTGGTGGCAGACTTTGTGCTCTTATCAGTAGCTCAGAAGACCTATTTTCAGTGCTTACCGTTTTTAAGCAAACAAAGCAGTGAAAAGGAGTATCAAGAAGGATAAGAAAGACTATGTGAGTGTACTGACAGCTGAAGCAGAGCAGGCAGCACAAAACGGCAATATGAACGAATGTATGACATCACCAAGCAACTGTCTGGAAAGTTCAGCAAGCCAGAGAGACCTGTCAAGGACAAACAGGGAAAGACCATCAAAGAGATCAAACCGCAATTAAAGAGGTGGGCCGAGCACTTCGAAGAACTCTTGAATAGACCAGTTCTACCAAATCCACCAAACATCGACCCAGCCATCTCAGACTTACCCATCAACTGTAACAAGCCAGCCAGAGAGGAAATCAAGAAAGCCATCACTCGGTTGAAGAATGCGAAGGGGGCTGGACCTGATGACATCCCAGCAGAGGCCCTGAAAGCAGACTTGGAAGCTTCAGTGGAGATGCCGTATCCTCTCTTTGAGATGACCTGGGAAGAAGAGGAGATTCCAACAAACTGGAAAGAGGGATACCTGGTAAAGATCCATAAAAAAGGTGACCTCAGCAATTGTGCCAACTACAGAGGCATCGCCCATCTGTCTGTACCAGGGAAGGTTTTCAATCGTATCCTCCTGGAGAGAATGAAAGACATTGCTGACACACATCTTCGAGATCAACAAGCAGGCTTCCGGCAGAATAGATCATACACGGACCATATTGCAACGCTGCATCATAGTCGAACAGTCCCTCAAGTGCAACTCCCCACTGTTTATCAACTTATCTTTATCATCGACTATTAGAAGGCATTTTACAGCTTGGATCGAGAGACCCTTTGGAAGCTCCTTCGACACTATGGCATCCCAGTTAAGTTGGTCAACCTGAAATCTTATGATGGAATGTCTTGTAAAGTCATCCATGGAGGGCAGCTCAATAACATCTTCCAGCTGAAAACTGGTATGAGACAATGATGCCTGCTGTTTGCCATTGACTGGGTTATGAAGGAAGCCACAAGAGAGCGAAAAAATGGAATCCAGTGGACCTCGTGGTGGCCTGTGGCCTGACACCATCAGCAATATCAACCTTTGGGAGAGGACTGACCAACTCCTTGCAGAGGAAGAAATCAGGAAGAGAAGATGGGGCTGGATAGGGCACACATCAACCAACATCAACAGACAGGCGTTGAAGTGGAACCCCCAAGGAAAGCGGAGAAGAGGCCGTCCAAGAAACACCTGGCGACGTGACCTCGAAGCCGACATCACTAAGATGGGCTACACCCGGAATCAGCTGGAAAGAATGGCCAAAGGCCGAGTAATCTGGAGATCTGTGGTTGGCAGCTCATACCCTGGCAAGGGTGATGGGCATAAGTAAGTAAGTACTGTTTTTCTATTTAAAAATACAGGATTGATTGGCATTTGAATTTCTAATGTTAGCTCAAATATGGTGGGTTTCATGGTGTGTAGATTTTGCATTTATTGTCCAGTGACTAAAAAATGGCAAAGCGTCTATAAGGACTTAAGCATATTAGCAGCTTTAGTTGCTTTAAGCATATTAGCAACTTTAGTGCCTTTAAATTAATCTTACAATTTTCTTAAAACATTATAGATGAGAGAAAACAATTTCGAGGTCTTTTGTAGTAGGGTCAATGACAAATAAGTATCCGCTCAATAAAAAAATACAAATCCTTTTAAAATATCATTTAAAACATGTGCCTTAATTTCAGAGAAATTCCAATTTGAAATAATGGCTCGTCCCTGGTCATTGTCGCCTGTCAATGACGTAATATCTGCGCTATCCCTGGTTTCCGCTCGTACTGCCATAGTAACCATGGCGACGGACATGGACAACTGCGTAACGTCTAGCGGCACGCTCACACTGTTGTTGTTTCGTTCAAACATTATGGACATGGCAAGCAGACTTTGGGACAAAAGGAGAACTAAAACGAAGCAAGGTCATGGGATGGTCACGATCGCTGCCTCGTGTGTCTGGGCCTCGAACACTCTGAGGCAGCGTTCGTGGATGAGTCATGTACCCATTGTGGGAAGATGACAATCGTGGAGCTGCGATCGAGACTCTCGTTCCTGCAAAGGGGTGGAGTCCCCGTGTCTCGATCCAGCCCTCCCCAGAGGGTTGCTTCGGGCAGTGACGCGGGAGACCTGAAGATTACGGTGAGCGTGCTTCCTTCGGGGAACCAACCCCCTAGGAGCCCTAATCCCTCTCACGCTCCGAAGCCAGTTGAGTTACCAACGGACCATGGACCAACCCCCTAGGAGCCCTCATCCCTCTCACGCTCCGAAGCCAGTTGAGTTACCAACGGACCATGGACCATCCTCGAGGTGTGTACCATTCGTTTCATTTGGTGCTCTCCGCGAGGATCAGATGTCGATCGCTGCATCGGAGGGTGGGTCAGACTTCTCCGCGGACAATGGCTCGGAGCCACTGCCTCCTTCGGGTGTGTCAGTGATGCCCAGGCATTTCCCTCGAAGGTCACCGCGCGGTCAGTGGGTTGTGCGATGTCCACCTTGGTGGTCTAGAAACGCCATCTCTGGCTGTGTCTGGCCGACATGAGGGAGACCGACAAGCTCCGGTACCTTAACTCCCCCGTGTCCCAGACCGGCCTCTTCGGCGTTGCGGTCGAGAACTTCGCCCAGCAGTTCTCGACTGTACAAAAGCAGACTGAGGCTATCAAACACATCCTGCCACGGCGGTCAGCTGCTGCCTCTACCCCACCGCCCGCGGCTCCTCAGTCTGCTCGTCACTGGTGGCGTCCTCCACCTAAATGGCGCCGTGGAGCCAGTCGCAGGCAGGCTGCCCCGCCCATCCAGGCCCCCGCCAAGAAGAGCGGCAAAGCCAGAGGTAAGCGGCCCCAGGACAGGCGACCCAGAGATGGATGGGACTGCTCTCCAGCAGACGGTGACCACACCGCTCCTCCCCCGGAAGAGGGCCGGGTGGAAAAATCTTTTGTTTGTGTTCCGCCGCTGGCCTCAAAACCAGCAGTACCCAAATTTTCAATAAAAGAGCAGTTTCCTTCCATCTCTGGGTCCGAAAAGGGCCCGGAGAGCAGTGGGACGAGAGAATCCTCACCACTCTCATCCGCCTCTTCTATCGCCAGCAGGCAGCAGTGTGCGGTCCGAGAACGCCACCGAGCCGCCTCCTGCACCTCCTGCCCCGTGGAACCAGGTAAGGGTTGCACAGCACACTCAGACCCCACTACAGGCCGCCTCCCAGAGAGAGTCTCCCGGGCCGCGTCCCTGTGTTCCACCTCGCTGCCCCACTCGCTTGTACGGTCTCTGCGAGCCTGGTTAGCGCTCCCCAGTCCGTCTCGCTGGCTCATTAGGACCATTAGGCTCGACTATGTGATTCAGTTTGCCTGGCGTCCCCCCAAGTTTCGGGCCATCCACTTCACTATGAGTGAGAGCAGCCGATGCCCATGTCTTGCGTGCGGAGATTGCAGTCCTACTGGATAAGCATGCAATAGAGCCGGTCCCTCTAGCCAATATGAGGTCAGGGCACTACAGTCCCTACTTCATTGAAGGCTACTCAAGAAAGGTGGTGGGTTACGACCGATCTTGGACCTGCGAGTTTTGAACCGGAGTCTTCACAAACTACTGTTCAAAATGCTCACACAGAAACGCATTTTCGAATGCATCTGTCCCCGAGATTGTTTTGCAGCGATCGACCTAAAGGACACGTACTTTCATGTCTCAATTCTTCCTCGACACATGCCGTTTCTGCGCTTTGCATTTGAGGGTCGAGCATATCAGTACAAAGTCCTACCCTTCGGCCTGTCCCTGTCCCACCGTGTCTTCACGGAAGTCATGGAGGGGGCCCTTGTTCCCATGAGAGAACAGGACGTTTGCATCCTCAACTATCTTGACGACTGGCTCATACTAGCACACTCTTGAGATCAGCTATGCGAACACAGGGACTTGGTGCTCAGCCACCTCAGCCAGTTGGGTCTTCAGGTCAACTGGGAAAAGGAGCAAACTCTCCCCTGTGCAGAGGATCTCTTTTCTCGGTATGGAGTTGGATTCGGAGTTTCTAGCAGTACACCTCGCTCTGAGCCGCTTGAAAAGGCCGCTACAGGGCAGGGACGTGCTGGTCCATACGAACAACACTGCGACCGTTTCGTACATCAACCGACATGGAGGTCTATGATCCCGTCCCATGTCGCAACTCGCCGGCCATCTCCTCCTCTGGAGTCAGAAGCATCTGAGGTCGCTTTGAGCCATGTATGTCCCCGGCGTGCTTAACCGTGTGGCCGACGAGCTATCACGAGCTGTGCTTCCGGGAGAATGGCGACTCCACCCCCAGGCAGTTCAGCTGATTTGGAGAGAGTTCGGGGAGGCTCAGGTAGACCTGTTTGCCTCCTCAGAGACCTCCCACTGCCAGCTGTTTTACTCCCTGACCGAGGGAACACTCGGCACGGATGCACTGGCACACAGCTGGCCCCGGGGCCTCCGCAAATATGCGTTTCCCCCAGTGAGCCTATTTGTGCAGACACTGTGCAAAGTCAGGGAGGACGAAGAGCAGGTCCTTCTGGTGGCTCCCTATTGGCCCAACAGGACTTGGTTCCCAGAACTCATGCACCTTGAGACTGTCCCTCCCTGGTCCATTTCTCTGAGGAAGGATCTTCTGACTCAGAGATGGGGCACCCTGTGGCACCCGCGTCCAGACCTCTGGAAACACCATGTCTGGTCCCTGGACGGGACGCGTAGGTTCTAGGTGACTTACCCCCAGAGGTACTTAACTCATCACTTCAGCAAGGGCGGCGTCCACGAGACGTCTGTACTCTCTTGCAGCAAGGAGCGTAGGCTGTCTCCCTCCACCCTCAAAGTACATGCTGCAGCTATTTCAGCATATCACGACCACATGGCAAAACAGTTGGAATGCAAAACCTGGTCGTCAGGTTTCTAAGGGGGGCGAGACGATTAAATCCTCCTCGACCCCCCTCCATACCCTCTTGGGACCTTTCCCTGGTGCTTCAAGCACTTCAGGATGCCCCCTTTGAGCCTTTGCAATCAGTAGACTTAAAGCTTCTTACCATGAAGACTTTGCTGCTGGTTGCACTGGCCTCTGTCAAAAGGGTAGGGGACCTGCAGACATTTTCGGTCGACGAATAGAGTTCGGGCCGGGTGGCAACCACATAGTACTAAGACCCCGGCCTGGCTATGTACCCAAGGTTCCTACCACTCCCTTCAGGGACCAGGTAGTGAACCTACAAGTGCTGCCCTTGGAGGAGGCAGACCCAGCCCTAACTTTGCTCTGTCCCGTTCGCGCTCTGCATTTGTACGTGGACAGAACTCAAAGTCTCAGGTCCTCAGGCTAGCTCTTTGTCTGTTACGGAGGCAAGCAGAAGGGAAAGGCTGTCTCCAAGCAGAGGATGGCCCACTGGATAGTGGATGCCATCGCCTTGGCTTACCAAGCACAAGGCGTACCCTCCCCGCTCAGTTTGCATGCTCACTCCACAAGAGGCGTTATATCCTCATGGGCGCTGGCACGTGGATCCTCGCTAACAGATATCTGTAGAGCTGCGGGCTGGGTGATACCTAACACGTTCACTAGATATTATAGCCTACGTGTAGAGCCAGTCTCCTCCCATGTTCTCACCCTAAACAGGTAGAAGCACTGAGAGGTCCGGCTCTGTCTGCTTGCTGCACCCTTATTACTCCAGAGTGAAAAACCTGTCGAGTTCTCCAACACCCACAGCTCGGACATGGCGGAGCATCCGGTGCCAGGCCTTTATCCGCTGAATCCTTGAGAACCGGGTCTAGGCTGGGTCCCATATGTGTGAACCTACGAGGATCCCCATATGTGTATATTTCTCCATGGCTGCTCCTACCGGTAGCCTGTGTCTTTCCCTTGGGCTAAGTCACCCATTATTCATATGTAGTACAACCTTCGGGCTAGTGGCAAGTGGCAAGCAAGTGGCTTCCGCAGCGTTCTCCTTGCTAAACAGAAAGGGCGCGCTTCCCAGTGTTATCCAATGTCTCACTGTATGGGTTATCATGGAACAACAGTGACAGATTCACTCTGTGTAAGCCTCCTCCTATCGTCCTTCCAGACAAGAAAGGGTAGAGGCTTGCACACGGCGCTGGATGAGGTGCAGCAGCTGCTGCCCTTTGGTAGGGATTCCTATTCGTCGGTCTCGACAAGGCGTCAACTGACCGACTGAAGAGGAACGTCTCGGTTACATATGGTAACCCTCGTTCCATATCGAGGGAACGGAGATGCCTCGTCCCGTCGCCACATCTGCAGCCCGCCGGGGTGACCAGCTTATCAGGCTTGGCTCCTTAGCAAAAAAATGAAGTGCAATCGCAGCAGCTGCTCGTTATATACCCGTGCTGCGAGGCTGTGCAGCTGATGCAAATGATTGCATGCCAATGTGCAATGGCTTGTTTAGTTTCACTCGAAGTAGATTGGCCTTTCTAGCAAGATTCCTATTCGTCGGTCTCGACGAGGCGTCTCTGTTCGCTCCTTCAGGGAACGAGGGTTATCATATGTAACCGAGACATTACCTTTAGGTAATCCCATCAGGAATAATTGCCATTTTTTGAGTCACATGTCATTATGTTCCTAAAAACAATCTTTACTCCTTTCCCTAAGGCGGTAAAGCAGATATGAATACTTTCGCTTCTCCAAAGACTATTTACATCTGACATTTTTCTCAGTTGACCAACAGAACTGTATGCTGAACTTGCTTATATCAGCTCTGGGTTCTGCACATCCTGTATAATGGTAGATGCCAAAAGTTCACAACACAAAGAATGCATTATTCTGTAGTGGGTATTGTAGTCTAATATGTAGTCATTGTTCATTGCCAAAGTATTTTTTGGCACATAGTGCCGCGACAAATCAATCACTCCTGTACGACTGGCTGCCTACACATCCATGCACTGAGCTCGCGGCTGCTGCAACTTGCGCTCTCTTCACGACGGGCGATTCCAGGATTTTATAAATGGGGGGGCACAGGGGGGACCAAGAACCAGTCAGGGGGGGCCATGGGAAATCAGAAAATTCAACTGGAAATAAATACTTGTTTAGAAAATAAGCACGATTTAAAAAATCTTTGCAATGCCCAGTGCAAAGTATATAGATTAATATATAGATGGTATTAAATGTGGCACTGAAAAAAACCCTGAAAATCATTTTGTATTTTACATGGATTGGACCACACAGTTTTTTTCTAATAAATAGAAAACACCTAGGCATTAATTAGTCATTTAACATGCTTTCTCAACACAAACATTGTTTGTGTGTTTGTGTGTGTGTGTGTGTGTGTGTGTGTGTGTCGGCGAACGTTCTCTGCATAAAATCTGTCTCTGACATGGTTTCTTCTTAAAGCAGGGTTCGTACGGGTGCTTGAAATCTTTGAAAATGCTTGAATTTTGATGTTGTGATTTCAAGGTTTGAAAAGTGCTTAAATTTTGGATAAAATGCTTGAAATTGTAACTGTTCTCTGACAGCAAATACCTATCTGACTGAATCGTTCGTTTATTAAATGCAGAAATAAACTGTAGCCCTTCAGATACAGAGCGATTTGCGTTACACTGGCCAGAGCAAAAGTAGGTGGAGTTTTCATTTTGATTTCCGCGCTTGTTTGGATGCCCCGTTTTTATTGGCCGCGCAGGTAATCGTCACAGAGCGCAGCGCCAAAAGTTGAACTATTTTAAAGTTTGACCGCGGCGTGCGCTCGAGCTCGCCTGCGCTCCTCTTTGGTCCACTCGGCAACAAAACGTCCTCGCGCGGCGCAAGCCATTGAAATAAATGGGTTTCATAGTGCAGTGCATTCCGCATCCTGTCTGAAAGGGTCATTAGGGGCTGTTTACACCTGGCGACTTCATGCGTTTTCTCAGATTGGATAGCTATCTGATTTATCAAAACGATTCCATTTACACCTGCTCACATAAATGTGTTTTCACAAAACGGATATAAATCCGATCTTCAATTCCCGCGCTATATGCAGATTTATTGGAGTTCACGTCACCGAAAGCAACAGATATGAGCTGCATTTTATTGATCGTCAGCTAAAATCAGCGGCAACAGCACTGGTAAGGTCATTTCGTTACTTTTAATGATGATAATTGTGTGTTAAGCGTCTGCACTTTGATTTGCGATAGTTTGCGCAAATCAAAGTGCGCGTTGGCTTGATGAATAGAGGGAATGCATTAACGTCACTTTCCCGCCGGAACACGCCCCCTCAGCCGGACTGAGTGGCAGAAGAGCAGCTGCGTGACTGGATTTAATAGGGGAAACTGTGAAAACGCAAGTAAAACAAACGATTATCAGTTTAAACTAAAGATTGGACTCAATATAGTGTTCCTTACAACTTACTAAAGATCCAGTGATCCATGGATATTGACATGCAGCCAGAAATCGTGTTTCCTGACATTTATATGTGCCTGATTTCGACACCGGGGAAATACATACAGCAAATTTGCCTGTGAACGCTTTATATAAATACAATATAGGCAGGTCTAAATCCAGGTGATCACTTATATCAATGTTATATATATCATCATATCGTCTAGACTTAAAACTTGTATAGTTTTTTGTCAGTGTTTATTTAAAAATGTCAAATTATACAGAATATACAGTGGTAAATATTTGATTGATGAGTTGTCACTGCAATATATAACAATACAATATATAGAGAATGATTTTACCACTAAATTCAGCATATTGACACAAAAATGATTGCAAACATTATCATATCAACGTTCGCAAAATGTTTTAAGGATATCATTGAGGCCTGAGATGACGGAGTGTTTTTTATAAAACGTTCTTGTAATGTGACGTGTTAACAAAGCAAGAACATTTTATATGTAACATTTTCAGGATGTTGTTGAGGTAAAAGTTTGTAGAATGATCTTTTATAAAACATTGACACAATGTCCCATAATAACAGAGGATGAACATAATCAAATTAACGTTCGTAAAATGTTTTTGACACAAAAATGATAACTGCAAATCCACCTTTCGCTGCCTGGAGTCCAGTTGTTTCTATGAATTGCAACGATCTATTTGCTTCTCTGTTTAGGTAGTCTGTAAAAATATACCTCATATTTCTTGTCAAATCTAGTAGTACAGTCAGTCTCAAAGCTCTTTCCCGTTTTAGACGCGTTCTGTGTGTTTTTCCGCAGCATTCACACTGAAAACCAATGCTGCCGCTCAGTCTTTCTGCCACTCAGTGAGCGGAACAGCAGCGACTTCCGCTTACTGTGACGTCATGCGCATTCCCTCTATAGAGGGTATGCACGTGACGTCACCGTTGGCCGGAGTGACTGCGGTTACGCCCACTAAGTGGCAAAAACACTGAGCGGCAGCATTGGTTTTCAGCGTGAATGCTGCGGAAAAACACACAAAACGCGTCTAAAACGGGAAAGAGCTTTGAGTGTACAACTAGATTTGACAAGAAATATGAGGTATATTTTTTACAGACTACCGAAAGCAACGGAACAGAGAAGCAAATAGATCGAAATAACCATATATGGAGCTACAACGCCTAGTTTTACTATGCATATCCTCATCTGCATATCATTTGCATGATTATTCATCCACGTGATAACATGTTTAACGGTACAAGACATTAGGAAAATATGAAATGCGGATGTGCTGTCACATTAGTTACATAAAAAAAAAAATTTAGTAGCCTATCCTTCCCTTGATTTTGAATAAATAAATCAAATTGAGAAAAACTTTCTTTGAAATGTTTTTTACACTATCTTTTCCACTGGCCAAAGAGTATTTTTAATTGATTTATATTTTTAATGGAAACCGATAGATCTTGTTTAGCATTATTTGCACAAAACTATTTTCTCAGACAATCTGCTATTATCATGATAAGCAATTATCTCTGTAGTTAAACATTAAAACACAGCATGCCAGAGGAAAAGTGTTCGAAAGCATTGCATCCACAACAAATATTTCTATTTATTGAATATAAAAAATGTTGTAACTTCTCAGTAATGATTTCATGTAATTATTTAATCTAAATGTTTACATCAGAAGTAAAACAAAGTTTAAATCATTCTTTTATTTATTTAAACTGTTATTGTGAACATGCACTGTATTTATGATTAGGACTTATAATGAAGATTTACGGTTTTAGATAGGCAATATGCGTCAGTTTCACTAAGCGTAATAGGTTGATGCAATTTGATTTATTGGGTGATGTAATAGGATAATTTAGAAGTTTTTCATTTTAAATAGTTATTGCTATTTGGGCCAGTTGGCCAGTTCCACCCCGAAACAACCATATATGGAGCTACAACGCCTAGTTTTACTATGCAGATCCTCATCTGCATATCATTTGCATATGATTATTCATCCACGTGATAACATTTAACGGTACAAGACACATTACATTAATACAAATCAAGTAGTTGCCTATCCTTGCCTTGTTTTTTAATACATAAATCAAATCGTGTAAAATACATTTCAGAGAAAGTTTTTCTCAATCTTTTCCACTGGCCGAATTGTATTTTTAATTGATTTATATTTTTAATGGAAACAGATAAGCCTTGGGCATTATTTGCACGAAACTATTTTCTCAGACAATCTGGTATTATCATGATAAGCAATTATCTAGCACGCCACAGGAAAAGTGTTCAAAAACATCGCATCCACAACAAAAATATTGATTGAATATAAAAATTTTTGTAACTTCTCAGTAATGATTTCATGTTTAAATGTTTAACTCCATTAATTTGAATGGCATATTTAATCTAAATGTTTATATCAGAAGTAAAACATAGTTTAAATAATTATTTTATTTATTTAAACTGTTAGTGGCGTCAGTTTCACTAAACGGCCCAATGCGCTCGCTGGCGCGGACATTTAAGAAGGGATGGATATTTGCTTCAAGTGACAGGCTTGGTGAGTGAAATTATATTTGTATTATCTTTCTGTATATGTTTAATTTTCTTTCGATTTTGTGTCTGAACGTGACCAAAAAGACATTTAGCTCCAGCTCACCATCGGTGAAAAATAGTATTTGCACCTGGTTAAGAATGCTGATAATGATAATTCAGGTTGATGCAATTTGATTTATTGGGTGATGTAATGGGATAATTTAGAAGTTTTTCATTTTAAATAGTTATTGCTTTTTGGGCCAGTTGGTGTCACCAAAACACATACTCTTCTAAAAGAGTGCGTACGCACGGTCAAGAGCATCCTTACGGTGCGCACTTATTTACGCCAAGTTTATTTTTTAGAAATCCCGATATGTGCGTGGAAAAATGCGTACGCATATTTCTATGCCCATTTTGTGCGTACGCAACGTTTATACATCAGGCCCCTGGTCTTTTCACGATCCGATCACAGAAAACGCATGCAGTGGTCAGGTGTAAACAGCCAGGGACTGAAAGTACTTGGTGTGATAATATTAGTATTGGATGTCCGTTATGGCACGTTCATTTGTGGAATATGCAGTGAACATAGCCCCGTGCCCCCCTTCTAGACACGCCCCTTCTTCACGACTCAACCTCCATGGACATTTTTTTAATGTTTTATCAGACAATAACTACTCAAGATTTTCAATTTTCGGGACAATCAGGGCCAGATTCGGGATTCGGGACAACAGCTTAGATTTCGGGACTGTCCCTAATTTTTCGGGACTTCTGGTCACCCTAAACCCATATGTCATAGCAACCACCCAAAACACCCTAGAAACCGTAACACACTATAACCGCTGTTGTAGATTTTTCCCTAAACCTAACTGCATACCTGGAACCTAATTATTTTCGTAAATAAATTTATTTGGGGCGCCCAGTCATTGGCCATGCTTAAAACATGCTTTGTCATGCATTTTTGTAGGGCAGTTTCGTTCCGCTTTCATTACGTTTGCCAATTGACCCTTCGCTAAGCCCCGCCCTCCCTAGTTACTGTTGCTACGCCTGTCAAGCTTTCGCGCCTGGCACGTCTATTACAGTGTATGCACCGGTGTCAGACATTCCCAATGAGATAATTAGTAATTTTTGGCGAACATGTGAAATATCTGAGAGAGCAAGACAAAAGGGACTGCAGTGTGCATTCGAGGGATATATCCACGACATAATATGCAACCGATTAGCGAATAATTCCATAAAAATTGAAGCTAAAGCCTATAGTCCTATCGCAAGCAGCAGCCGCCTCATACGCTGACCATTCAAATGGGAAACACACAAATTGAGGAACAGCTATGTTCGTGCACGGCAAGGTAAGTGAAATGTGAAAATAATCTAATAATTATAAATCAAACAGTTTATCCATAAATTTTGTGGAATAACACTAACACCGGGAGAGCCGCGATCGGATTGGGTTAAAGTTACTCAGTCAGGGGTAGTTGGCAGTCGATTAACAAAATGCTGAAATATATTTTAAAGTATGTCAGTGAGCCTCCGTCTTGTCTTTAATCGTCTTATTTTACGTTCAAATATATGCATTATGAACAAAGTTCATTATTCATTTCCAACTTCCAAGCAATAGGTGTTTTTGTTAATCCTGTGGACATTTAGATGTGAATGGGGTCTCCCACACTGCTGGATCCACGCACATCATTTCTCCCCTTGGCTTTTAGATTTTCGGGAAGGAAAAAAATTCCACTCCCCCGTCCAAACTTTTAGGATACCGGGTATCAGATTTGCACAATCCATACGCTGTAACGCTTCGGCATGTTTCCCTCGCTCGAAAGCTTGCCAGACCTCCCGCGCTTAGTTACGGTTGCTTAGACACGATTGGTCAGTGGCGGTTTTCGGGCGTGGCTTAGCAAAGGGTCAATTGATGTTGGGCAATGTTGTGGTGGCAGCACCAGAGATGGGCGCGCATTTTAATGAAAATATCGAGTTAATACAGAATTCCCGGGCAAACCGTTTTGGCTGAGAGCAAAGTTAAGTTCTCTAGTCTTTCTTTCCTATTGTATAAACTTTGTATACTTTAAACATTTTTAAAATGAAAATTGAAAGTGGCATGGTTGTTTTATATCATATTTCATAGTTATCTTGTAGCCTAATATATCTACGTATAACCAAGACGAGCCGAGTCATCAAGTACGCTGCTGTTCCATTTAATGACCGGACTCGCGTCCTTCCATCCTCAAGAGTTTCCGAAGTCTGCGAACTTGGTATTGAGAAACACATTGGAATTTTTGGACGTACAAAATGTGCCGTGCTTAGGGGTTTTTTCAAATGCACAGCAAAAACAGCCTGTTAAATTCTACTGGGACTAAGAGAGGGTGGAAAAAAGAAAAAAGTTTATTGATGCAATAAATCATGGATCCACCCTAACCCTGGGTCGTTTATACAGTGATATAATTAGTAGGGTGTTTCTAGGTGATTGCTAGGGTTTTCTGGATTATTTTGTTTCACAAATATTTAATAAGGGTTGTTGTCAACATTTTATTTTCACGTGACAAGAATCCTTGTTTATTGAATTAGTAATGTTTTATTTATCCAACAGATAAGTGGTATCTCATGGTAGAAAGGACCAGAAATAGATTGCTACAGATAATTAAACCACTTTACTGTACTAAGCAAAGACCAGACAGAAGTACACTGGACTGACAAACTGATTCATCTGCTCGTAACTGAGATCAGTGGAGCAGATGCTTGCAATTCACATACAGGCATTCATCTTAAACATTATCCCCTGATTTCACAGACAAGGCTTAAGCTAGTCCCAGACTAAAATGCATGTTTGAGCTGTTTTAACTGAAAGCAACTTGCACTGGCATATCTTAAAATCTCACTGCCATTGTTTTATCTCAAGATTCACACCTGTAATGTTTTTTAAAGGCACTTTTTATAAAAGCTACCTAAATGTCCTAATTGAACTAAGGCCTGGCTTAATCTAAGCCCTGTCTGTGAAACCAGGCCTGTGTCTTCCACTGACTGACAGGTGCTTCTGTGCATACTTTCTAATTCTGACCCATGTTTGCCTTCTGCCTGGTTCATCTTTCCTTGTTTAAATCCATTATGTGCAGCTTCTGCCATTCGGCACGGTGAATTCTCCAGAGGAGTGTCCCAGGTCTCAAAGGTCATTTAGAAATGTCCCATTATAACATTATAATTTGTCCTGATTGAGCAGGACTACAAAATTCAACTATTTCTCTCTCTCTCCCTACTGGAAGTGCTTGTGCAAGTGCATATTCTTTTATCCACTACTAATCAACTCTGGCCGCTCTGGCTAGTTTTCCTTCTCTAGAGTCTTTAACTGCAGTCAGGTCATTAAGTCATTCCTGACAGATAGCAGGGACAAATTGGCAAATGGATTTGAACAACAAGTTCTTGACCCGGATTAATTTTCCTATAATGACGAGTACAAATAAAGAATAATTATGTTATATTGTTTGAATGTAGAAGTGAAGTACACCCAAAAACATTAGATGCATGCTATGGCATTGGTGGCACAGACAGTTTTTGTTATACCTATCATTACTAAAAGCACCATCTATATAATTTAGCTTGATAAGTATGATTTTAAAGTTTAATGTCTTGCCAGACATTTTGCAGCATGAATCACACCATAATTAGTGGTATTTAGTTGTAATCAGTGTTTACTAAGTCAGGCATCTGTTATTTCTTACTCCTATGCATGAATGATACCTCAAATTATTAATACTTGCATCGAATACCTCCAAAACTTGTTGAGGAGAGGTGTGCTACTATTTTCAAATCTACCAGACTTATCGAGTAATTGGCAATGCTCTAAAACCACTCAGAACACCTTAAAACCCACAAAACCATTCTGGCAACAACAATATGCAATATTATATTAAGCCGAATCTTTAAACTAATGAAATTGCCAATTGACATTTAATGTAAACCTCAGTTAAATTGTAAATAATGAAATTGAAATGAATGTGTTGTGTTACAATGACACAGTAAAATTCTAATTCATTTGATAAATTAAAACCCTGGCAATATATAAACGATTGAAAGTCACAAAGAGTCCTGTCGGTGCCAAAGAATAATGTTTGATTATAAACAGGAGGTTTGTGTGCTTCCTCAGTCAGTTTGATGGTAAACAGATGCAGTCAGTAACCTCATTGTCTCTTTTATTGATTTCATCTCTCTCTCTCTCTCTCTCTCTCTCTCTCTCTCTCTCTCTCTCTCTCAAGCTACTCTGTCGTCTTATAAACCCTGAACATGTTAATTTTCTTTCTTTCTTTCAGTTGCTCATTCACTCTCTTTTTCTGGCTCTCCATGCCTTTATTTGGCAGGTAACCAGCATTCTCTGCCCCAACAAGCAGCTCCTTCATGTGAATGTTGGGCAGTGGTGGACCCAGGCCTATAGCTGCCAAATGAATGGCTTTGTGCTGGAGAGGGAACAGTGAGTGCATAACTGGATCAGGTCTGACCTTCCAAGGCCAGCACTCACAAGAATCAATCCACTTAAAAGCATCAGCAAATGCTGCAGGGAGAAGTAAATCAACTGATTCAATCTGTGCCCCTTTCTACAGAATCAATGCTTGCCACTGAGAAAGAAAGAGAGGGACCCCTGTCTGAAGATACTCTTAAACAAAAAAAGGCTTTGTGAGTAAAGAATCTCATGACTGAACTCAGATATATATCCAGTGCTATTTAATCCTCTTGCTGACATTCAAAGCCATCCATAACCTCTCTCCCCCTTATTTGTCTGATCTCCTACATGTTTCCACTCCATCTCATTTTCTTAGATCCTCCTCCACATTACATCTGTCTGTCCCACCAGCCCGTCTCGCCACAATGGGGAGCAGAGCATTCAGCCGCTCTGCACCCCGCCTTTGGAATTCCCTTCCACTTCATCTCAAAAACATTGATTCTTTCCCTCGTTTCAAAACTGGACTAAAAACATTTCTGTTTAAACAAGCCTATTCGTTGTAGCACCCATTCATCTGCAATTTTACTTGATCTTAAATTGATTTTAATCAACTTTTGGTATAACTTTGTTATTTGTTTATTGTATTAATTTTCATGTATGCCTGTACGGTGACCTTAAGTGTCAGAAAGGAGCCTTTTTAAATAAAATGTATTATTATTATTATTATTATTATTATTATTAACCTTTTAACCTTCCCTTACTTACTACCTACAACTATAGTATAGTAATATACTAAATATAGTACAACTATATTTAGATAGGCCTACAAATTACATACATTCATTCAAATGAGATAGATCCCATTTTGTCCCCTTATGTATAACCGGGCATAATTCGAGAGCCAAGCCGAGTTAAGGCTTGATATTCCGGGCATGGAGAGGTCCCAGAGGGACCCTACATTCCACACAGTCCTGAGGCCCTGGGACCATCCGGCTCTGAGATACCGCCACTTCCTGTCCAGCTTTGTTCGGGCAAAACTCGGGACCCAAGTTGGGGCTTCGGACTCCGGGCATGGAGGTGTCACCCAGTGGCCCCCCGGGAGTATATATATATATATATATATATATATATATATATATATATATATATATCATATTTACAGTAGTGGTTCTGTAAATAAATTACAAATGTGCATTTGTAGGCAGATTTAGACGGTGCAGATTTGCCAATGTTAGGGGTCAAGAAATGACTGTTCAGTGATATCAATGTACCACACTCTCATGGAAATAGCTATTTTACGTTTTGACAAAGTGGTGGCAAATTTGTATAAATCTTTTATGTTTATTTTTGTGCAGTCATGCTTGCTTTTTTTCTGCTTAATTTTTATAACAAATCAAAAGAATTACCAATTCGCCAAAATAGGAATGTTATGTAATCGGGTTGGAACTTTTATTGTCTTTCCCAACCAAGCATTCATTTTGTCAATTTTGCAAAAGGGATTAAAATATTGTCTAAATGTGTGAATTTAGGAAGCATTTTTGAGATCTTGAGTCTCCTTTGTCTTTTACATTTTAGCCATGAAATCCGCTTTAGCAAGACAAAGGAGTCTCAAGATCTCAAAAATGTTTAAAAGAATGTTTCCAACACCGTCATTTCCACCACAAAATACAATTAAACACAATCCATAATTTGAAATGTGGAATTTTTATTACGTTCAGTCAAAATATGACAGAATTCTCCTTTGCTGCATGTATGTCCAATGTTGAAGATTGTTAGTAGACAAGTGAGAGTGTAAAAAGTTTTACATTTATTTTCTAAAAAAAAAGTCCACGTGTTTCTAAGAAAATGCTTCTAATTCCAGTGCTTCTAAACCCAGTTCTGTGTGTTTGGAAGATCAATGGATCACACTGTTTAGTCCTGTCTGCGTGCTCAAAGATGGAAAAATCGTGAGAGAGAGTGAGGTTCACAGGGGTATACAGAAGATTGTGGCAGGTTGGCATTGGGATATTTATAGACCTCATTAGACAGATCCGGTTAGACTCTCACCGACATATTCACCCGGCAAGATTTCCTTCAATACTGAAATGCATTTATGCACCATCACAGCCCCTCACAGACAAACAGCACGCATAATTGTGAATAGTTGTGCCGCAGCATGCACGACATCCTCCCATCTCGAACACACACACACACACTTTCCAACCTATTCAGTCACTCTGCCTATATCTATTTTTATTTTTTCATATTGCAGAGGAGGTAGTTGGATGTTTTAGTACGCTGTGCTAGAAAGAATGAAACAGATTCTGCCATCAGTAATACAAAAACAGCTGACAGTGTGTAATACTATATACGGTTTAAGAGTCGGACGCAGCCTGTGCCCTCTGTGAAATTATGGCTACTGCTTTTTAAAGACGTCTAGAGAGGCGTCATTCATTTGATATAATCCTTATAAATTTTCCCTTTAATATAGCGGATGTGCATCAGTGATGTGAATATTAGTCAACTGAAGGATAACTTGAATCCCCCTCTCAGAACTGCTATTTTGATAGTGTAGATGACAATAAATAATTGCTATTAATTTAATATACATTTTACAGCTTTGTTTAAGAATCAATTTTGTTTAAAACATGGTTGACAATGTTTTTTTCCGGGGTAGGTTGACGGGTGTTTCCCCAACCCTCCCCATTAGCTACATGGCATGAAACGCGCACACACACACGGCCAATTTGGCATGTCCAGTCCAGACTGTTCAAAGGTTTGGGACAATTGTTTTCTTGCTCACCAAGGCTGCATTTATTTGATCAAAAATACAATAAAAAACAGTTATACTGTGAAATATTATTACAAATAATGAATAAAATGAATGTTTTGGTAACACTTTACAATAAGGTCCTATAAACATTAGTTAATCCAGTAACCATTGAACTTACTCCAACTCTGCGTCCCCCCACGGACCCACCGGTGGGTCCAAAATTGCGTCATCATAATCATTTAAAAAAATCTATAACTTGTGCAGCACAAAACTAGACATATATGACATTGTTTTAAAGCTTAGAATCTCAACTTTCTTGACATCCCCATCCCTTTTGCATTTATGTTACATCAAAGAAGATAAGGTCTAAATTTGACCCCCCCTCAACAATCCCCCCCACACCACCCCCCCCCCCCCCACACACACACCCTTGAGAAAATCATATGAATAATATTCAATTTCATATTTATATCCAATGAACTCACCAGAAATAGGCAAGTCATATATCAAATGAAAGCTCTCACTCTCAAGATTATCACTGTGCAGTTTACTTCACCGGTCCAACACTTTATAATAACATTATTATCAAAAGAATCACGAAGATGGAAATTACTGTTTTGAACGAGAAAACACATGAGTCATATTCCTGTTCGGATCAGTATCGGATCCTGTTCGGTTGTTTTCTTCAAAATGAGACTATCTTCACATGTCTGTGAGCATGCATGGCCAACTGACACTGTAATATGTCACCGATGTCCAGATCAAAACATGCGATACTCTTATTATCCTTAGTTTTCATTGTCTTTGTTAGCCGCGATCGTGATGACGTCATCACGTATTGCGTCATATTTCAAAACAGCTGAGCCTATCAGCAATCCATAGACACGTCGATCATGCCTCTAGGCCAGTTAGAGCCCGAGTTCTCTTATGTCAAAGTTGAGGAGGCGGGTCTTCTTTTTGATTTTCCAGCGCCAGCCAGCAATCATTGCAGTTGAAGTTGGAGTTGTGTTTGGGATAGTTGGATAATTTTGTGAGTGTTTTTTCGTGTTACTGCATGCTTTTTACAACTGGTTGGAGTGTTTTGTCTTTGGACAATGGCTTCAAGAAAGTTTTTTGTCGGCGTGGGGGAGGTTTTGGCGGAGCTTGATCGACAGAGTGACACTGAAACTTGTAGCAATGCAAGTTTTGACTCTGTTAGACAAGCTGCTTACAATGCCGGTGTGGTGCCGAATTCTGACCCCCGCCATACCCCCCTAGTATGATAGGTTTATGATTAGTTGTGGGGGAGGGGGTAGGATTAGGGGCGGGATTAGGGGTGGGGTTAGGATTAGGCAATCAGATACTGATTTCAACGAGGGGGGTTATAATTTGGCAGGGAGTCGAAATTCGGCACAACACCCGGCAAGGATCCTGAATTTGAGTAAGTACACATTTCGAACTTATAAACGTTGTATTTGTTTATTTCATGAACAAATAATGCATGCAACAATACAAAATATGCATGCATCAGACATCGAGAAATATCACAACCCATGCACGCGGTTATTCATATTAACATCAGTGGTTATGCTAAGCATGTGCATTTTTTTTTGTGGCGTACTTTGTCGCATGCATATTTGAGATTATTGTTGCACCCAAAATACATATGCATGCAATAATAAACTAGCACAACCCACGCATATATTGATGCCATAGTTCTAATAAGCTTGGGAGCTTTTGCTGAGCCTTTTGTGCTGTTTGGCGCTCTCATGTGCTAAAATGTTACATGCCTATTTGTAGTTTTACATGCATGTGCACGTGTTGTTCATCAGTGCATGCATCTGTGCACGTGTTCATTAGTGCATGCATCTGTGCACGTGTTCATCAGTGCATGCATCTGTGCACGTGTTCATTAGTGCATGCATCTGTGCACGTGTTCATCAGTGCATGCATCTGTGCACGTGTTCATTAGTGCATGCATCTGTGCACGTGTTCATCAGTGCATGCATCTGTGCACGTGTTCATCAGTGCATGCATCTGTGCACGTGTTCATTAGTGCATGCATCTGTGCACGTCTTCATCAGTGCATGCATCTGTGCACGTGTTCATTAGTGCATGCATCTGTGCACGTCTTCATCAGTGCATGCATCTGTGCACGTGTTCACCAGTGCATGCATGTGTGCACGTGTTCATCAGTGCGTGTGTGTGTGTATACGTTTGAGTCAAAAAGCAAATGCAAATCTGCATGTAACATTAATTTTGCATGTGGGCAACCTGATCCATATTGATGTATGCAGGGGCGCTGTAAAGGAGGGGGGGGGGGAGGTATACTATAAGACTTCTCTTATAGCGCCGATACAGAATATCAACTTGACGGAAGAGGAAGTGAAAATGCCTCAAAAATCTGGAAGTCAAAAACGGAAAGAGAAAAAAATAAGAGAAGTGAAAGAGGCAAAGGGTCGAGAGTATGTTACCCAATATTTCAGAAGAAAAGGTGGGTTTGTAAGTAGGCCTAAATTGTTAGTGGACCGCCCGTGACAATGATCGTAGCCTGCGGCACTTTTCTGTGCGTACGCACGCTTTGTACATCAGGCCCCAGGTCTCTACGGTAGCATTTTTCGACAAGTTAGCACGTTTCGATAGAGCAGGGTGCACCGTGCACGGCTTTGCCTCACATGCAGCCGGTGTCGGCATCTTTGTACGAGGCTCCGCCCACTTTCAGCACGCTGCTGCGGTCCACGCTGTTGCACCTGTCTTGCAAGCAGTCTAACTTCATGAACTTCTTTTCATGGGGCCCAAAATCCTTAGCAGCGCCCCTGGATGTAAGCATGTGCACATATTTGTTCATCAATTGCATGATGCGTTTGTGTGTGTTTACATGTTTGTGTCAAAAAGCAAATGCTCCCAAGCTTATTTGAACTATGGCATGCATGTTGTTGTTTTTTTACATCTTTTTTTTTTTATCTATACATGAAATGCATTCTACATGTTTCTGTTACATTCATATTTGAATCAGTGCATGCATGAGTTGTGCTTATTTATTGTTGCACACATGTATTTGTGTATGTGGATATGCAAATTGTATTCTTGTATCTGTTATGTGCATATGTGAATTATTTTTGTGCATGTAATATTAGCATGCATTTTTAAATTGCAATGTGTATTTATAAATTTGTTTTGTTTTGCAGTCTGGACAGTGGTGATGAGTGGCAGCCAGATCTGCCATGCACCAGCAGCAGGGAGGTTGTTTTAAATTCAGATATGCCCAATTCTTTTAGCAATCAAAACAGAGACTGTAAAAACACATTTGGAGACACCAGTGACTCCTTTCAGTTAAATATCAATAACTTTTTTTAGAAGGTGATATCAAGAAATTTCTTTTTTCCCCTGTTTACTGCCACCTAGTGGAATCAAAAGAAACTGTCAGAAGAGCCATAGGCAAAACAGGTCCAAATTACAGATTTTCAAATTAAAAGATAATTAAAAAATATATAAAAATATGACTTTTTATGTGTGTTTATCATAAAATTGTGAATAAATACAATACAATATATGCAATATTCCACCGCTGTGTTAAAGTTTAGAGTTTTCTGTAAAATGAGACCATTTTTATCCATTTACTCCAATGTATGTGGGTAGGACGCTCTTTTAAATTCAGATATGACTAATTCTCTAAAAAATTCAAAATATGTTGCAGAATTAGAGTGGTTTACTGTTCATTGTTTGTTCAGTTCCATTAAATAATATTATACAGCTTTTGATTTTAATACTGTATTAGTAAATGTTGAAATTAACATTATACGAGTAATAAATGCTTTAGAAGTAGTTTTCATTGTTGGTTCATAACTGTTAACAAATGGAACCTTATTGTTAAGTGTTTTCAAATATTTTCTATATATATGACAGTTTATTAAGAAGATACTTTATAAAGACCGTACACTTTGCGTATACAAGCAGGAGCCATCTTTGGAAAACAGACTCGACCAGTCGAACACGAACGCCGTGCTACATGAGCTGAACTGTGACTATCAACCAGCACGTAGCACGGCGTTCGTGGTTCGCGTTAAACCCTTATTAGCTGTTCTAAATGGCTTCACAGGGCTTATTCCTTTTATAAAATGGTTAGTCCATAAAAATATTGAATTTAATATTTATTTTAGGTGCATGTTTGAGTAATTTATCAACGTTTCAAACGGGGCTCAACCCAATCAGAATCAAAGGCCGGAACTATCCCATTATTTTTTTTTTTATAATTGTTTATTGTTTTAAATAGTTAAAAATGTTTTAAAGTAATTTTGCTACATTTTCAGGAAATTTTCAGTTTTATTTGATAGGGACTTAAATGAGTCCCTTGCGGACTCACTTTGTGTCGAGTGATACTTCCCCTGCTAAGTTATCGCAACTTCTGGAAACGAATGGCCTTTAGACAACATTTCCGAATGTACATGTTGGGCTCAAAATGTTCTTAACACTGCCTGTCTCTAATTGTGAGGGTGAGAGGTCATTTTCTGTTCTAAAATGTGTTAAGGACCACAATGTCACAGACAACTTTCTGCACTTTCTTTGCTGTCCATAGAACATGAAGTTGTTGAAGGTTTGGATTTTGATGATATAATTGTGCTTGTGCACCAGTTTGCATATTTAAAATCTAGAAGGAAGGCCACTGAGGAATCTGCTATAAGAAATTACTTAGAAAGAATGAATCTTTGATAGCATTACATGTTTTGAGTTTACACAATTTAAGTCAAGAAGGCCAGTGTCTTAGGGAAGATAATAAGGATTGATAGTTGTGGTATGAATGTAGGCCTATATTAAAGTCAAGAAATCCCCTGTTAAGTAAGGGATAATGTGGAGTGAGGCGGTTGTTATAGCGAATACAACCCCGACAGGCTGATGGTCTTGAATCAGTCTGAAGAGGCTGTATTCACTATAACAACCGCCTCGCTCTACATTATCCCGCTTATTACATGGCTACCTACCAAATAAATCAATAATTTGATACAAAATATTGATTTAAAAAGGAGTTTATTGATTTAAAAACGATTGTATTGCTCCAGAGTGAACAGGACTGTGTCCATGGCAACGCTCTGTTTTTCATGGCAACAGTGTGTTATACTTATCAGCCGTCTGTTATCAAGAAATAACAGACCGCATTCTACATTAGAATTCAACCAAGCCATGTAATAAAACAATATCAAATATAACATTATCTTTATTGTGAAATGTATGTGTACAAAGTCAAGAAGGCCAGTTAATTAGGCTCACCTGTTAAAAGAAGAGAAAATAATGAATATGTGTGTTAATGTGAAATGTTGTGCATGGGTTTGCATGTGTAAAGTCAAGAAGGCCAGTGTGTTAAGATCACCTGTTAAAAGAAGAGAAAATGTTATAAGAATTAATAGATGTGTGTTAATGTCAGATGTTGTGCATGGATTTAGGCTACATATTAAAAGTCAAGGAGTCCAGTGTGTTAGGGTCACCTGATAAACAAAAGGAAAATATATTAGTTTATGAGTTCAGTCTTGAAAGGAGGCCAGTTGTATTTTAACACCATTTGTTAAAATAATAAGAATATAGTAGTGCATCAACATAAAATGTTGATATAGCCTAGTTGTGAAACAATAAACATGATCTTGACTTGTGTAGCCAACGGTGTAGCCAATGGTTTACTTTTACTCCATACACACTAATTGCCTGCTTCATGGTTGGTGATAATTTCACATTTTAGCATTTTAGAAATTATCTCTGGTTTTAAGGCTTCCCTAGCTGTCTGCTTTATTTCACTGTTGCAGTCAAAAGATAATTGATTGGCTATATTGAAACATTTAATAATTACTAGCCAAATAACGGTTCATTAAGTAATATCTTTATACACCACTGAAAACATAGTTATGTATATGATGTTGCATTTCTGTCAACAGATCCTCCTAAATATTACACAATGCACCTTTAAACGGTCAGAAATGTGTTTGCTTCTACGACCTACGCTGACTAGACAATATAAATGCAACATGAAATGGTGCTTTGATCAACACAATATGGCCTAAAACTTAAAACTACTTACCTCAAGCACCATTTAGCCTCTTTTCACTAGCCATGTCCATATTCTCCTCTTTCACTTCCTCCTCTTTTTTCACCGCACATAAAAAGCACAATTACCAAAATGCAATTCATCTTGCTCTATTTGTTTACCACTATCACATGCTGATGATGTTTTACTCTTCTATATTAACTTGCATTATAGCCTACTGTACCCAAGTTTATTAGAACCATGTTGTACAGATTGATTTGTAATTATCTTACTGCATGGCTAAAATGGCACAGTCTGTTGCAGCAGGCATTAGTTAGACTATATATTACGTTCACCTATTGTTCATTATTTCCCTCATTGTCTCTGTATATTTAAGCACTTGGTTTCCTCTGTTCTTGGTTCAATCTCGTTTATGTTTTATGGTTGCATTCTAAGAGTTTCTCCTTACATTTATTATTAAATAATGTTTGTTTCTCTGAATCTCCCGCATTTTGTGCATTAATGCAGCCTGGTCAATCCTTCTTACAAAAACAAACAAACAAACATACTTACCCAAAACTCATATGTAGGCCTATATACTACTTATATATTACTATAGGAAGACTATGTGCCAGGGACTGAAAAGAAAATTATTCAAAGACCTACTGTCTCTGATATTCTAAACTGGTTTTGCTTTCATGTTTTACTTAACATTAGATTCAATTAGATTTACTTTATACACTAGATGACCTCAAAGCCAACAGACGTGAAAATTATCGTTTTAAATGCTAAAGTGTGTAAACAAAGAGCAAAACATTCTGTATTCCAGTTGTTCCTGTCAGAAAAGTCCACCCCTCCCTTACACGATAACCACAGTTTCGGTTTTAATCTACGTATAAAACTGAGAAAAGCAACATGGTTTGAATTTTAAATGTACGCCTGTCATTTTTGATACCTAAACTGAGGGCATTATGAAAGAGGATTATTTACTATATAATATTATATTATAATATAACTTCTCTTGTCCCATTAGATTTGATGACCAGAACTAAAATATAATAGAATAGAATGATGTGATAGATCTGACCAGGTGGATTCAGTACTTCTTTTGTCCAATAAGATTTGATGACCAGAACTATAATATAATATAATATAATATAAATGACCTCTGAGACCAAAAACTAAATTTCATTGGGTTTTTCAAACAATATATGGCGCAAGGGAAGTTCACTGTTTCTGCTGCTGTCATCTAGTGCTCAGTTGAAGAAGTACATCGACAGTTTTGTGTTTATATATTCAAGTGGTGCCATGAGAGTCTTATTAATTATTAATGATAATTTATTATTAAATAAACTCTTTCATACACAATATTCCCAGTGTCTACTTTTGATCCGCTACTGAACTTAGCTTTCCAAACAAATTAAGCCACAACCAAACTGTGTGTCACAGAAATGATGCTCCACACAAATCTATTGTATATTCATACAATATAATTTATACGTTTTATACAGTTATTTTATACAGTTTGATTTTCATGCCTTTTTTGAGTGTTTAATAAAGTTAGTATTCTATATGAGACATATGCAACACAAAATCATTTTGTAATTGTGTTCAACAGTTTGTAAACTTATATACATAGGCCTATACCATAAACCATCATTAAATCATTGTATGTATTTATTTAATGCTTTCAGTATGTAGGCCTATTTTGTTTTAGAGAAAAGTTATTCATGTCATAAAACTTTTTTTAAGGAGCTCCATGCTCTCAGACCTCCCTGGCTGGGCCAGAGTCAGATTCGCCCGCCACCCCTGGAGCTCCGTCTGGAGCAAAGACGGTCCTAAAACGGACCTTCGGGATTTTGTAGAGGAGGTGGAGCAGCAGCCTTCCTCGGAACGAATCTAGCTCAAATGCCCATGGCGGGTTTGACTCTGGAGTCAGGTTTGGATCAACTTGGGTGAATAAATGATGACAAAATGTTTCATTTTTGTGTGAACGATCGCTTTAAATTTAGACTCACTGCTAAAGCTGTTAAAAGCGCCTGCATTTACGATTTCTGCCCTGCAGGTGGCGCCAGATCTTGAAAAATAACTCATTGAAGAAGATTAATTGTATTGCTGTACTATAGGGATTTTTTCATTTTTTTTCAAATGGACTTTAAACCCTTTACGGGTTATCTTTACGCAAAACCAGTATGAAATAATGTATTAATTCGTCATAACAATGACAACCTGGTTGTTTAGTTGCCTACTCTCGAGCATGCAGTTACTAGAAAATGAAACTGAAAGAATGCAAAGGGCGTTTCATTTAGGAATATGGCTACGAACTACCGGGAGGATTCGGGTGAGTTTCATATATTCCGATATCAAATAAACAAAAGTGCATTAAACGCACAATGTAAGCTGTCAAAACTTAGAAGACTTTTCAGCAATCTTTCCATCTCAAGTAGGCTAGCCTATTGCAGTGATCTAGCTTGTCTGCGGTTTTGGTCGACACTCTTTTGGTTGCGTCATTCTCATTTAGAAATATTTCACTAAAACTAGCCTACTTGTGACCAGTTTTATTCCAGTGAACATTTCTGAGGGTATTTATTTTGGAAAGGCAAAGTCTTTACCTTAAAGACGATGCATGTTGTCACAATGGGAAGCAGTGCCCAAACTCCTTTAAAGTTGATAAATCAAAATTGAACCACCTGTAGGTCATTTTTGTTTATGGTATTGTGTAAGGGGTTTCTTAACTTTAGATTTGCGGTTTGTGCAACTTGCTACCGCTGTTTATGCACACATATATGACGATACGAACTATGCCGGGTTGTTTCAACCATGTTTTGGTCAAATATGGATTTGCCCAAGCGGTGGGTTTACAAATCAAATTTAAAAATGTAAACCAACGGTTGGGTTTGTGTCCATATCCAAACATGGGTTGAAAGTGAAACAACCAAGGGTATTATTTAAAAAGTGACCGTCCAGTACAGTTCTCAGCTAGCAAAAAGATGCAAAGTTGTCACATGTGTCGTGTGATACCCTCTTAAATGGTAGCTATTAAATTTACCTTTGTACCTTATTTAATCCTCAATATGTGGGCTTATATTAGTAGGCTACCTAAATGGTAGATGCATCCCTTATTAAGGACAATGTGCATTTTTTTTAAATTGTACCATATTTAGATGTAAGATTTTAGCATGTGCAGGATGATGATGAATCATCCAGTGTGTTATTAAATGAATTAAACCGAAACATTTGCTAATTTAGTTGTTAAATGTTAAAAGAGGGATGAGATGGCCCCTGGTAAGTTGACCCCCTATGTGGTAAGAAACCCTGTCTGGATAAACTTTATCCATATACTATAATTACTTGTAATGTAATTCTTATTCATATATATATATATATATATATATATATATATATATATATATATATATATATATATATATATATAAAATTCACCAACTGTCACCATTGATAATAATAAATGTTTCTTGAGCACCAAATAATTTCTAAAGCATCGTGACACCGAAGACTGTTGAAAATTCAGCTTTGCCATATCAGGAATAAATCACATTTTACAATGCTATGTAATAGAAAACACTTTTTTAAATAATTGTAATAATATTTAACAATAATAATGTTTTTAGTGTACTCAGTCAAATCAAATATATGCAGCATTGATGAGCATAAAGAACAAATAAAAAGTAGCACAAAAAAAATGAAAGTATATGGCTGTTTAATAAAAACCAACCATTAGTAGATAAAAATGAAATAAAGCCCTTCCCTGTGTGACAACTGGTAAAATCTCAATTGCATACATTTTTATCATTATCGTCAAACAGTCTAAAAATTAATTTACAATTTTTGCCTCAAATTGTTCTCATATCAATAAAGAGCACTCATTTCTTCCTAGATGAAGGCAGCAGTCAGCAATCTAGTGAGAGTTGCTCAGATTTCAGTGACAGTGACACGGACTCTGAGGCAGCCACCGATTCCACCTCTGACACCGACACAGCTGCACAAACATCTGGCAAGGTACATCTAAGACATTTCAATGGAAACCAGAAATGAAAGCCATTGTGGTGTAAAAAAAAAAAAAAAAAAAGATTAGAAAGAATCATCATTATTGAGTGTGAATGCAGCTTAATAAATGAATAAATCCTAATCAATTCTGATGCTTTGTGTTCAAGCGTAACGTTTGTATGCATTACAACCGTGGTAACTGCCGCTTTGGGGACAAGTGTAGGAAGGAGCACATATGCAGTTACTTTCTGAAGGGTTCGTGCAAGTATGGTGCCGGGTGTCATCTCAACCACAACCTTCCGAATTCATCGCCTGGACACAGTAGACGAGATAACGCGTCTGGACACAGTAGACGAGATAGCGGAGCCTCGTCTGCAGGTATGTGTGGATGGGGGTGGAAAAGTATACTGAGAAATTGTACTTTTTAATTCAAATTTGGGTACTGTATCATCAATACTCAATTAAAAGTTAAAGAAACAAATGAAAAAGCATTTCCACGTGTATTATTACACATACTGTATATCCAGTAATTACACCCACATGTAATTACTTAAGTATTTAAAAGCAAACCTTTTTCTTAGCTTTCAAACACACTGGCTCTAAGGACACACTCAATGTTATCCTGAAACGTGACATTTAAAATGTCAAATTAGTTAACTCTTAAAATAGACTAATAACCAAACATTCTTAAATTATTATATAATATAATATATAATATAATATAATGATGTGATAGAGTATTCATCTGACCAGGTGGATTCAGAACTTCTCTTGTCCAATTAGATTTGATGACCAGAACTAAAATATAATATAATATAATAAAATATAATATGATATTTCCTCTGAGACCAAAGACTAAAATATTTATTAATATAGAAGTCACTTTTACTTTCAGTTTTAGTCAGTTTTAGTTTAGTTGTCATTTTATGTATTTATTTATTTAGATTTAGATTAAATGATTTGTATATTTTTTTATTTTTTTGCAGTTATTTGCCAGGGCAACATTTCCAATTTTCTAAATTTTCTAAGTTTAAGTTTTTAATCAAAAATATTTCATTTATTATTTTATTTCAGGTTCATTTTCAATCAACGATAACAATAATAAAAAATAAAAAAATAGTATTAGTTCTAGTTAACACTAACAGCACTGGAATGAATATGATTGATAAATACAATTGAGATCTTTTGTATAATTATGTATAGTAATTAAGTACAATCACTCATATTTTACATGCTTGTGTTTATATTGATGTGTGTATGTTTAATCATCAGTAGTCATTTGATCTTTTTTTAAAAATCACATACAGACGCTGATGAAGAATGGGACGGGCCCTACAGATGGCAGTTGAATTTTGGAAAGGGCTGGGAGAACATTACCCATGATCACATTCTAGAAGCCCAGTATTCACTCCCCAACACCAAAGGAATCACGATCTATAACACCCATGCCGGGTATGTGCAAAAAAAAAGATTTTTTACAAAGATTTAATGGAATAGTCACCCAAAAATGAATATTCTGTCAATATTTTCCCACATTTTGTTCCTGTACGCTGTAACACTCTGTATTTTTTATTATTATTATTTATTTATTTATTTGTTGCCAAATTTGCAGTTTTGGCCACAGTTTGTGCTTGTAACTCGATTATTCCAGCTATAAGTAATGACATGTTGACTCCTTCTCATCCACATTACAGGGCCATTTCGATTGATTTCACTAAAATGAAAGTTCTTAAAAAAAAGAATATTAAAGTGCGACGTATGAGCTCAAAGGATACAAAGTGGTTGTGGTATTACAGAGGTAACCACTGCTGGTACCAGTATGGAGGGAAGGTGAGTTTTACACTCATGGATGTGACCGGCAGACTGCAAAATAAACACACTTTTACAGTCTCACTAGTTTTAACTAAATTTGTCCACTAACAATTTCTAGTCCACTAATTTTTCTTTTCTTTTTCTGAACTAATAGTTTTCAAAAACAAAAGTGTGTTGGAAATGACTATACATTTTGGAATTAAAACACAATGAAAATGTCATATGCACTGAGCAATAAGTATATAAAATACATAGAATATAAATAATATAATAAAAGATATAATATTTAAAAAATATATTTTTTTTCACTATTTTTTAGACTATCATAGTTCCATAGTTTTAAGTAATAAATCATTTATTTTTTGATGGATGTGGAATGTGATGGATTTTACGACAGAAATTGTAAATAAACTCCACAAAGTATTTATATAAAGGATATTTTAACATTGAAAGTCTGGGTTTGGGACAAGAAAACCAATAAATCTATACATAAAAGTCCTTATTGTTATATTCCTGCCTTGTTTCCCCTATTTTGTGTTTAAGAACTATTATTTTTATATGTATTGTTCCTGTTTCACTTCCTGTGTTTGCCTAGTTATATCTATAATATTATATGGATATGAAAGTGATATTATGCATGAATGAGTTTGATTATTACTTAATTAATATCTATTGATTGTATTTGTGTGTCTATAGGGCAAAACCAGTCCAATTGAGAGCTCAGAACTGGAGACGGCATATCAAAACAACCAACGTGGTTTAGTTAAGTTGAGCATTGACTCTGCCCAGTATGAGATTAGCTTCAAAGGTTTGTTTCATATTCACCCATCCCAGCCCCCCCCCCCACCCCCCCCCCACCCCACATCTTTTCTTTTCATTTCATTTCTATAAACAGGAAAGGTCACATTCATGAATGTCTTTGCGTTTCCAGGAATGTGTCAGACAAATTTATCTACAGGCAATAAGAGGCGAGTTAGACGCCGCCCTAAATATGAAGCATCACAAAGTGGAGGGTAAATACTGAACAGATTCATGTTTGACTCTTTGCCTTATCACGTTACAATCTAATTTATAATGGCATATTGAAAAAAAAGTGCTACCCTTGTGATATTCAGGTATATAACAACCACTTTTCTCCATTCAGTCCATTGAATATTCTGTTTCATTCAGAAGTGAAATTGGTTGTGTTTAAACTGATTTGCATTATTTTTTAAAAGTAATGCACATAACTCACACTACTAACAGTGTAATGTGCTCACAAAACAGATTACAAGGAATAACCTCCCATATCAAAAACTTATTGAATCCTCCAACAAATAAAACTCCAGTGTGGCAGTTTAAAGGGAGAAGTCAGTGGTACACCTTCAACAACACGGTAAAACCTCTTTAATTCTTTGATTATTTACAAATGCACAATGCTTTTTTAGTATGTTAACAAGGACTTTTTTTATGTGTATATTGATTATACCACACGGTTCTCTAAAATATTTGATTCTGGACTGGTAATATTTTGTATAATGACTGTCAAATTGTACAGTATATTTAATCTTTTGTGTCTCTGTTTAAACTATAAGTTAGAAATGATAATTTGCACCTTTTGTGACTCAAAACGGTTGATGGCTCTTGTAAAAACAGCCTCAGAGGGCTTTAGTATTATTCTTTTTTTAATAAAATGACTAAATTAATGAAAATAAATATTCAGAAAAGTTTTTATTTTGCACTTTTCATGTACAGTCGACAACGTTGTCAAAATGATCCCCGTTCACACAAATCCTTAAAGATCGTTTAAATAAAACAATTAAAAACGCTGTAGTATTCATGCCAGACCAGTAGTTAGTATGTAGTCACGATGTTATTTTGTAAAGAAAAACTATGCACCTATAGACTGAACAAGTAATACACATGTGCATGACGTCACCGTTTCACAAATTCGCGTTTTTGTAGTTTACATCGAGGCTATAACGGTATCGGTTTCAAAAACTTTTTAGTTGAAAGCGGTGTCGTGTAAACGTTCCTTCAGTTTACCGTACACAAATACAACTTGTAAACTGGGAAGTTTCTGAGAGCTCCGACTTGTACCACGTGACCACTGCAGATTCATTTTGCTGTTGATAGTGTCGCCATAGAAGCACATAATTCCAAGTGTGAGGATGTGAACAACTCCGAATAGAAAGCCACGCGTTGTCATTTGCGGTCATTACGGCATGGAGTGAAGGCAGCATTTACCTTGATGTACTAAAATAACTCAAATTAATAATAATAAATACAAATAAAAAAACTAATAAAAATGACAAAAACGAACAACAAAATTACTTAAACTAATTAAAATTAATGTAGAAAATTAAAAAAAAACATTCAAAATATCACAGGGCTTCTGGGGGTCTTAAAAAGGTCTTAATCCGCCCTTACACAAATTAAGGTCTTAAAAAGAACTTAAATCAGAGCAGAACGTCTTAAATTCATAAAGTAATGGCATGAAATGTTGCAAACATTGCAAACAATTTATATCTTCCTCAGCTTTTTTGTCCTGTTTTCCAATACAAATATCTAAGCATCTTTAAATCAAGATACATTTACTTGAAAAATTGAACAAGAACAAATATCTATCAATTTTCCAAGCCCATTGGCAGATATTTGTTCTTGTTTTAATCATAAACTCAAAAGTTCATTTTAATCAATTTCTCAGTAAACAAGACTTCATATTTTATCATTTTGCATCTCCAGTAAATGTATCTTGATTTACGAATCTTTAGATATGTGCACTGGAAAACAAGACAAAGATACTGAGAAAGAACATCACTTGTTTTTTGCCGTGTGATCAGAAGATATGGTAAATTATATTTCCATATTCTAGTGGTTGGGAGCAAAGCGATTCAAGTAATGGATAGCTGTTGGAAGTTGTATTTTCAAACTCTGAAGTGTTGCTAACACAACTCACTGTGTTTCTCCCTAGACTTTTACATTTCGAGAACACACTGACGTATTCTGTTCCCTTCAATTTGTTCCTTCACTTTTCTTTACTTGGTCTTAAATTTACCTTCATAAAACCTGCAGAAACCCACTATAATAGGATTTCAATAATACTAAACTAATATTGTATTGGATTTGTATTGTGTTACAAAATAAAAATATTATATACAAAAATTTTAACTCTAGTTTTTATGGCCATGTAATTATATATTTGATAGCCGTATAATAAGCAGGAAAGTGCATTCATCCAGTAATTATTGCAATATAAAACCCTTCAGGGTGATGCAATACGAGTCCTGATCTTCCTGAAGGGGTTTAGATTGCAGTAATGACGGGCTGAATGTACATAAGCCCTTAATTAATGATTTTGGCAAGTACAGAGATTGAAATCGCTGTGACTGATCTTAATATTGTTTTTCAATAGGGTGGTTGTTCAGTCTCAAGTGCTGACATTGAGAGGTGTTACCAACAGAGCCAAGCGACCATGCATTTCTCTGTGAATCATGACGCTTACACTCTGGATTTTGCAAGTATGTCAGCAAAAGCATTTAGAAATATTTAAATGTCTTCTTTTGTCAGTAACATAAGGCACCACACGATCTTTGGGTTTATTAACATTACTATCTTCTTGAACATGATTTTTTAATATGATAAAAGATGCTTTGTCTTTTTCTTTTTTTCATTTAGAGATGAGACAAGTTAACCAGAACACTAAGGCCGAACGCAAGATCAGGCGTGCGTAAAAGGCGGCTGAATGTCTTGCAACGGATGTTGGCAAATACTCAAGATCAAACAGCAAATAAGAGTCGAATCATGTAGTTATTTAGTAAATATGACTGAAATGTGATTATGAGTTAGGATGTTTTAACAGGAATCACTTTTTTGTTTGGTAAACTGCCTGTGGGAAATTTGAACTGGTTAAATCAGTCATTTTGGTTTATTTTATGTTAATATGAATTATTTGAAATCCAAGACAGCAACATAGTGTCGGCCCAGATCCGGTTCTATGTGTACCAGATGTGGGCCGGATCTGAGCCGACACTATGTTGCTGCCTGGGATGCTACTTGCCACATCAACTTAAAAACAAGTAAAAGGAAGCATGTATATTTTGCTTGTTTAATTTGAAAAATTGTATATTTTAAAATTGTCTCAGGTTTGGTTATTCTATAATTATTCTTACCAGCCATTGTGCCATAGCAATACAGGCATGCATATTTTTGCCTGTGCAACTGCCTGACAGCCAATGTTTACACACTTGTGAAACGTTTTCCAGCTGGACAGTTTCATTTTCCAAGTGCACTTAGTTTTTTTTTAGCATTAACTCTCAGACTTGCTGAAAGGGTTTAAAATGTGGATTCAGGGATGCACAATAAAACTGTGTGAATATCCAGTGAATATTTTTACATTACAAAAGTGAATTGCCGTTACATGAAATTACAACAATCATTTGTGTGAAGCTGTTTTTACTGGGTTAATTTATTACAAACTGAACTGTTTAAATGCAACTGTCATGTCTAGTTTTGGTTTTGTTTCATGTCTTTGTGGTTATGCTATCCTGCCTTTTGCTCACGTGATGGTGACGTCATGTGATTCCCTTGTCCTATTGTGATCATGTCATTAGCTTCCTTGTTTAATGTGTTCTCATTGGTTCATCCTTGTCATCCTTGTTCATTACACTCATTCTTGTGTCTTGTCAAGTCATTAGTCTCTGTATTATTGACTTCATGTTTCCACAGTCTCTTGTCTTGTTCACTATAAACCTATGTTGGCGTGTTATGTCAAGTCAAGTTATGCTATGAACCAAAACCAAAGGAGACAGCAACAACATGCTATGCAAGAGTTTGTGGAAGTGCACGGATGTGTTTATAAGTGCTACTTGATTAAAAATTTATTTAAAAATATGAAATATTTATTTAACTGTAATGTTTATTTAACTACAACACACTGAATATGTAATATTACTAATTCCTTACAAATAACAAGATGTTTTCTAGTATTTTAATGACAATAATTTCCATCATATCTCCAACATGTTTGACAGCATTGGGTGATCGAAATTATTTGTGAAAATGTTTAAAACGTTTTTAAAAGAAAATGGCAGAATCTATGTCTTGGCTAATTTAAAGTATTTTGTGTCTTCGTAAATACACACAATTAAATAATTTTCACACTTGCAATTTGACAAAAATTACAGCTCGGTTAGAAATAGCCCACATAATTATATATATTATAAAGTGTAAATAACCTACATACAACTACAAACAGGTCGTCATCGTCGTCGTAAAGTCGTTTTAAGCACTGAAAGATGTAAATACAGCCAGTAACAACCCACAAAACTCCCTGTTTGTTCTTCACACAAACCAGAAAAGAAACCGAAACTGGGTCAGTGATTCTGCTGTGGGGCAGTTTAAATGTTAACAAAACGTTCGACTGTACGTTTACTTGACAAATGCGTTTTTAGATTTTAAATATGCTACCGATGTATTACAGTGTCTAGGAAGTATATATATGGTGAGTAGACTAACTCTTTAAGTACTAAAACGCTAATAATTTCATGACCTTATTTAACAAACTCTCCAAGAGGGTCCAATAACAGCTTCGATGGCAGATCTGATTAAATTGTTGTCAATTTTGGGTTATTCGTCGAATCGGGAACCGTGTTCTATCTGCATTTTATTGTAGTCTATATTTGTATTCTCTCTCTGTTTACATTTTTAGATTAAAGTGTATTATTAAAAATAATGCATTCTTATGACGTATTATTTACAGGTTTTACGTTAATCATTTTACCACAATATTCTAATTTTTAGTGAAATATTCCTTAAGTGTAACATGAAAACGACAATCAAACATTCATGAGGTTATCAAACATATCTTGTGTTTTGTGCGATGTATAGCCTATAGGCGATCTTGAAATGTCAACCAGCGATTTTAACAAATGATAGTGAAAAGGTGAATATGTCGAAATATTAGCATTACATTCTCTTTCCATGAAGCACTTGTTTAAATGTCCGTTGGACTCAAGATCATGAAACTAAGTCAGTCTGTTTACGGTCAACTCTGTTACCTTTCGGAACGGATTTTCCAACATGTTTAAAACAATATAAATGTAGCTTTTGAGATAGAACTGTGCGATTTACTAATAGGCCTATTTAAAACACAATAGCCTATATCTGTATGCAGTTTAAAATCTTACTTATCGTAGGCCTACTTAAATCAAACCCGTTTCATAAAATGTTTTACTGAATAGCCTGTCTCTGTCTATTTGTTTAATAGTGTGAAGAGAAAAGGAGCTAAAGAGGATGTCAGATATTATGATTTAGGTGGGTGACACACATATTATGTATTTATATAACAGAAAAAAAAAAACATGAAGTATAAATGGTTAAATATCTCTAGGCTATCATTATTCAGGAAGACACAGCAGCATTATCTAACAACATGGCAACAGGTAAGTCTGTTGGCTTATATATTTATCATTTTTTGTTGGTTTCTGTTTATGCAGCAAATATTAGGATATCTGACAAACAATTTCTTTATTATGATTATAACTTAATGAGAAATGAACACTCCCATATTGAGTGATTGACTGATTGTTAATTTTTTCAGTGCATTCATTCATTAATTCAGTCATCCATTAATTCAAATCCTCAGGAAACCACTTTGAGTGGCAGCTGTTCAATGGAGCCCAGTGGGCTTCTATCTCTAATGATTTAGTCATTGAGGCCCATTACTGTCAGCCAGGGGCTAATGGGATCACCATCTGCTTCAGCATAGGGTTAGTTGGTCTTCAACATTTGCAGAGATTATTTTATCAGTTTAATTTTGACTTTACATTCACTGATTATGTTTGTATTATTATTATTATTATACTACCAGTCATATATTAACCTATTTTTATTAATATATTCTGTATAGGATTAAAGAGTTAGTTCACTCAAAAATAAAAATCCTGTCAGTAATTACTCACCCTCATGTCGTTCAAAAACCTGCAATACTTTCTTTCATATTTGGAACACAAATGCAGATATTTTTGATGAAATCTGAGAGCTTTCTGTCCATCCATAGATAGCTACGCAACTACTTCTTATCATTCTAGTGTGTTACGCAGCACGTTTGAGCTTCTGCAAGAACCAATGAGGTTCAATCTCATGTTACGCAGCACATTTGAGTTTCTGCAAAAACCAATGAGGTTCATTTGTGTGTTACCTTGCACAATTGAAAAAATGAGGTTCATTCTCATGTGTTACGCAGCACGTTTGAGCTTCAGCAAGAACCAAGAGGTTCATTTGTGTGTTACTCTGCACAGTTGAACCAATGAGGTTCATTTGTGTTACGCAGCACGTTTGAACAAATGAGGTTCATTCTCATGTGTTACGCAACATGTTTGAGCATCCGCAAGAACCAATGAGGTTCATTCTTGTGTTACGCAGCACGTTTGAGCTTCCATAAGAACCAATGAGGTTCATTCTTGTGTTACGCAGCACGCTTGAGCTTCCATAAGAACCAATGAGGTTCATTCGTGTGTTTTCTTGTGCGTCAAGCAGGTTCAATTGAGCTTCTGTTTATGTCCGCTGATCAAGGTTTATATATGAATAAAAGCCTAAATTCAATTTGTTTATCATAAAAAGCGACCATGTCTCTTCAGAAAATGTGGACTAAACCTCTCAATTCATATGGATTAGTTTTACAATCTCTTTATGAACTTTCTGAAGCTTCAAAGTAGTATTTGCATAGCTTTCTATGGAGGGACAGAAATCTCTGAGATTTTATTAAATAGATCTTCATTTGTGTTCCGAAGATGAACAAAAGTCTTACAGGTTTGGATTCACAACATGAGGGTGAGTATTTAATGACATAATTTTCATTTTTGGGTGAACTAACCTTTTAAATATTAATTTAAGCCTTTCCCATGCATTGCACAGGGCCGTCAATATTGACTTTGACGAAATGACAGTCAGTGGACCTCTTCGTAACCTTAGTATACGGCGCAATACACTGCTGTCCCCTAACCAGAAACAAGAAGTAGGCTGGTACTACAAAGATAACCATCGCTGGTGCGAATATGGATCGCAGGTAAGCGGTTCTAGAAATATCTTATATTCATTACGTCACACATCCATATTCTCACGGAGTGAAAAAACATACGACAGTGTGCTGATAGACAAGACAGAACAGGTTATTTTTCGACATGAAACAGTCTCAGCCTTCAAATTTTGTGCAATTGAATGATCATCTCTTCCTCTTTACTACTAGTTATTGTACAAAATAAACATGAATTAATATCAGAGGGTATGTTGAAAGAAGCAGTACAACTTAATGAAATGTCTCATATCTAATATAATCGATAAGTGTTTCAACTGTGGATAAAATAGCATATAAACAATGTGTCAGGTTACATCACATTTATCTCAGAAAAGCTATAAATCCATAAACTGTATAGTTAGCAATAAAAATTTACTCTAGAGAGGAGTATTTTGCAAAAAAGAAGCACTATATTACATATTCATTATATTTTTACAAAATACCATTAGATATTTACGTTATATATAATGTTATAATTATAAAAACGGTGTCATGCAATTGTATACAAATCAGGTATTAATTAACCTTTAATAATATTATACAAGCTGACAGGATTTAGATTTTTTTTTTCTTTGAGAAAAATGAACATGTACTATCCATGTAAACCCAAATGAATATATATTAAATCGACATCGAAATTGAATCGCAAGGTCATGAATCGAATCATGAAATTCGATTAGAAAGCTAAAGCTAAAAAAGTTGGCAGTCCTGCTAGACATTACCTAGCACACAAAGTCTGTTGATTTCTGCAGGGATTCGGTGGGAGAGCATCCTCAATTGGAAGTGATTTTATAGAGCAGCAGTACAACAGCAACCCAAGTGGCTCAGTCCAGTTTACTGCGGGACGCATGACTTACAACGTGGACTTCACTGGTAATGGGACAAATGAGAGCGATTACCTTCATGGCTGTGAAACAAAAGTGTCTTTATCAAAAAAAATGGATACACGTGAAATTTGATGCCACTAACTTGTTTTCATGTTTTTTTGGGAATGTTGTAGCCATGACTCAAACAAATCTATCCACAAACATGTCCAGGAAAGTAAGACGGCGACCAAAATTCAATGCAATAGTAACGTGCAACAGCAGTAATCAAAACAGGTATTATTGCCTCTAGTTCATGAAAAAGCAGAAGGAATTACTGTGTAAATCCATATGTAGATTGTTGCATTGAAGGCAATATGGTTTTACAAAGACTTATATCGTAACATTTTTTACACTCTTTTTGTAAACTATTATTGTATACGAAAATCGTATGTAAATTGAAAGCGAAATTTATGCAAAAAGTACTAATTTTGGTAGTGTCACCGTTTACACTCTTCAGGAAGTCACCCTACAAATGTATGTATAAATTATTCGTAAAAACATTCTTATGTAAAAATTCATGTTAGAATATTTTCACAAATGCAACTTTCAATTTTTTGCAAAGTCAACCTGCATTTTTTTTTCTCTTAAAATCATTCTTTTTGAAAATGAAATGCAGCATTTATGTAAAAACTATTTTATGAATTCTTATAGAATCACATACTCTTCACAAACCCAACCTACGAATTTATAAATTGTTTATAAAATAGTTCTTACGTAAACTAAATTAGACATTTATGTAAAAATGGTTTTACGAATTTGTTATAGCAACACTGTACAGGAAGCCAATATACGAATTTATGTATAAATTGCTTGTAAAATCATTCGTACCTTTATTTACAACCTATGTAAAAATGTTTTAACCTAACGATTTATAGAGACATTCCTTCTGCTCATTTTTCATGAGGAGTTCACAATATATTTAAAATTGTTTTTGTAGACAAAACCATTTGATTTCCTTTTATCACATGCAGTTCACAAATTCTGGAATCTCCCTTGGCAAACCCAACAAATTCTTCTTCTCAGTACATCTGGGAGTTTATGGGTGATGAGGGGATTTGGACCGAGTACCAAAAACCAGTGAGTTCTAAACACTGTTATTACTTCCAAATCCACTTATTCCTTCAACTGAAATTGTTTGGGTTAAAGGGACATGTTTACTTTAATCTAACAGTTCATTGGACTTTTTGTGTGTCTCTACAGGGATGTTCATTGGATAGTGCAGAAATCGAGAGGTTGTATCAGCTCAACCCTCAGTGCCAAGTTTCATTCACAGCAAGACGATTCTCTTACTCTCTTTACTTTGGGGGTAAGATACATTAAGACATTATTAAAAAAAACGAAAATCTTTAAATATAGAAGTCTGTAGTGTACAGCTAACATGAGGGGAAAAGCTTATGAATGTCTTAGAATGTCTGCTAAGAGAAACGTGTTAAAGTTTAAACCGTGTTTGAAAAGGAATGCAAACATATTGATTACTCATCTTTATGTCTTTATCTTCATGTCAACAGGAATGTATCAAGTGAACAATAAATATGGTACAAAAAGAGCTGTCCGGAGAATCACTGGTGGAATCCAGCAAACAAACAGGTGTGAATCTATTAATAAAAGGAGACATTTATATGGAAGCTAATATCTGCCTTGGAATAAAAATATAAATATGGAAGCTTGTTTCCTCCATGGAATAAAACAATTTAAAAGATAACTGCAAGACAAAAATGTATAACTCTCAATTGCGACTTCATATCTCGCAATTGTGACTTTATATCACCCAATTCTGACTTTATAACTCGCAATTGCGAGTTTATATCTTGCAATTCTGACTAAAATGTATAACTCGCAATTGTGAGTTTATATCACGCAATTCTGAGAAAAAAGTCAGAATTGTGAGAAGAAAAGTCAGACTTGTGAGATAAAAAGTTAAAATGCTTAAAATTCTGTCATCATTTACTCCTCCCTCAAGTTGTTTCAAACATGTATGAATTTCTTTCTTCTGCTGAACACAAAAGAAGATATTTTGAAAAATGTCAATAACCTAACTGTTGATGTACCCCATTGACTTCCATAGAATTATTTTTTGACTACGGAAGTCAATGGGGTACATCAACTGTTCCTATTCCTTTAAGAAAGTCTCAAAATGACTGTTTATGTATGCATTACGATAAATACTTGTGTTCTAATGTTTGTTCTCCTATCACAGCGGATTGTCACAAGCTTGCTGGCAGTTCAAAGACATGGATGGCAATTGGAAAGATTTTAGTAAAGTAAATAAATCTTCCTTTTTTTTCTCTTTTTTTTTTACATTTGATGAAATGGTTGCAGAAGTTGCTACAAGTGCATTCTTAAGTGATCTATAATGAGTGGTATCTTGCTAGAACTAATAGACCTTCTAACTGTATTAGGGTTTGATATTCAGAAAAAATAAACTGCAGTTTACAAATATATGTTTAATGTGGCCGTCATGCTGCCTGCTTTCTAAAACATTTGACCTGTGTTCTTGCACAACAACACTAAGACAGTCACACCTTCTGTTCTGTGTCATAAACTTGGACTTTGTGGATGTTTAGGGCGGCTCTCGAGGACATTCCAGTGTGTCAAGTCAAGATATTGAAGCCCAGTACCAGCAGGACGCCACAGGGACAATGAGTTTCAGGGCGGGCAGGTTTAGTTATGAGCTAGATTTCTCAGGTGCGTTCATACACAAACCAACAAAAATACGTGTTATTTAGTATAAATATTGTTTAATCAAATCACTTGTGTTTTGTTGCAGACATGACCCAGACCAACCAGTCCACTAACACCAGGAGAGCTGTACGCCGCCTTCAGCAATAAGACCTCACTTGCCTATTCTTACGTTTACTTTATTTACTTGTAGCTATATGTGAACTCAGGACTCCTATTTATGCAATGTCTGCTAGCCATACCAAGAATATGTTATACGAAATATTGAAATTATGTTCAGTTTGTCCATGCAGACCTGTGTCTATATTGTTTTATTAACTGCCACAAAATAAGAGTTCTCATGATAATCATGTTCTTGAACTAATTTCCGTTTTTATTCTTAAAAAGTTTTTTTTTTCAAGTCCTTTACTGTGATTAGAAGATTGCTTGTGTAATATCTTATGATTGCTTTCAGCTTTCATGTTTTTTTTTTGGTCAAAAAAACAAAACAAACAACTTTTTTAAAGGATTTTAAGGATGATATAAGATTATAACGTGTATCATATTTTTTCTCTTTACTGAAATGTGCTTAATTTTCATGGAAACAATGTCAATTTTACAGGTCCACAAAGTAGGCTTAATTTCCTTATAAAAATTAAGATTTTGGGGTGAAATATGCACTTTTCTAGACAAATGTCATGAGATCCACTAATAAACATTTGTAATGTCTGTCTAAATTCTCTTAACACTCAGTAAAACCTAGCTTGACCAACCGTTGTTAGTTTGTTACTGATAAACATTTTTTATCCATAAAATAATTTCTATTTCTACTTGCTTTTTTTGTAAGGAAATACATTTTTACACTATTATATTTCAATGCTCAAAAAATAAAACAAATAAATTACTTAGGAAGTGTAAAGGTATTACCCTTTAAATAATCAATTTATTTGATTCCAAAATCACCATCTTTCCAACAATCCAGTTCACATTTTTTAATTAAAACCCAGATGTTTTATCTACATTAATTTAGACTATTTGAAAACTGCATGTATAGTGAAACACTCATACAGAAAGTTATCTCCATCACAGACCTGCTATTGCACAATTCTCAACATAAGGCCTCTCATTCATAAGACCAGGAAAAGCATTCCCTTTTAATAAAACCTGTCTGGATATTAAAGATTCTCCTCAGGAAAGTGATTCACCAGTATTATATATAAAAAAAACCTAAGTGGTGGCAGTTCACCTCTATATACTGTACACTTCATTCATGTTCTTTTCCAGAAATAATACACATTTTGGTGATTTGCTGTGCTGCAGCGTTCTGTTTGGTCATGATATGGAATAACATATGGAATTGAGTTGGTCTCTTCCCACAACAGGAAACTGCCCATATAATAATAACAGACAAACAAAAATGTAGATAAATGTAACGCCCCCAAAAATCACAAGATTACAGGTTAACACAGATGATTTAACACAGGCCAGGAAGTAACAGCAGAGAACTGAAAGGGAAACACGCATCAGGCTTCATTCATGAAACACATTTCTGTTACAACTTAGTACAAGTTGTTGCACTCAATTTCAATGCTACAATTTACCACATATAACAGTGATTTTCCCAAGAACTACAGGAAATGCATATTTCATCCCAAAATGCGCAAAATATATATTTTTAAATAAAGAAGCATATTTCTAACCTGATGCATTGTGAAATTTACTTGACAATTAAACACCACCAATTTTCCACCAATTTTCATTACGCAATGCAAAAATTCTCAATACCATAAAAAAACATCTCTGTATTGTAAGAAAAAAACTGTAATAGGTAAATTTCTGTAAAAAAAAATCTCATTACCGTAATGCAAAAAATATTATTTTCATTGCTGCAATTTGAAGAAATGTGTAAGTGTAATAAATCCACATTCTATCATTACAATAAAATACAATGAAAATTGTAAAGTAAATATAAAGTATTGTTGTAAGTAGTGTACTGAATTTAATACGCTGACTTACAAAAAAAAATCCTTTTTATTACAGTAACATTTTTTCCTTGTAATTTTGTCTTTGGATTTTGGGATGAAAAATGACCCTTTTTCATAAGATTCACCGAAGATTGACAGAATTTACAGAAATTGCTAGTCTTTCATGAACGAAGCCATTACAGTGAAGCACAAACTCACTTTAAAAGTACTGACAATATCCCAAAAATATCTTACACCTTTTTTTTTTTTTAGCTCTTATTACATTAAGTGCACCTACAGTATGAAGAAAGTGTACTTCCTTTAATAAATTTCACCTCAGTGTGTCATTTATCAGCATAAAACTCAAACAATAATCACCAGATACAGTATATACACAAATAACACATTATAAAAAGACTCATTCAGGTACCAACTATGCACTGTACTTATTTCTTTACTTATCTATCGCATATCTCAGACAAGGGAGAACACAACGGAGAGACTTCCTTTGGGGAGACAACATCGGCAACTTCCGAGGTCATCGATGACGTTTGCTGTGGTAGAGGAAGTCAGCTCATTCAGGCGAGCAGTGAACGTGAGGCTCTAGCAAAAAGGAAATGATACCAAAAATGCGTGAGTTTGTAACGCCAAATTTGTTAACCCTTTTGTATGTGAACCTTTCTTCTGGGGCGCGTTTTAAGCCAAACGATACACCAAATGCAAGGCATCCACCAACTGAAGCAGCTTTCGGTAGAAGAGCCCAAGCTTTCAGTAGAAACGTGACAGTTTGTTTGGTGCAGTCTGCTTTTGATTCACACAAGTCCACATGAGTCCCCCAAAAAAAGACAAAAACCAAAACAAAATCATCTTTCAAGGATACCATGTCCAACCCTCCAACTAAATTTTGACTGTCATCTTCGCTGCTGATGTTGTTTCGCTTTCGATTCCCACATAACGGGGAACGTGAACGAAAGGCAAATGTTTTATCCAAAGAGGTCCTTAAAATCGTTGTTGACTGAAGCACTTTGCTTTATCATGCCAGTGTTCATTGCGGAAGAAGCCACGGGTTGCGAGAAGTTCTGGGGGTTGAAGAATGGGTTTGCTTGCATTCCAAAACCACCTTGGACTCCAGTCATCCCCATTGGAGGTGCCTGTATGGGTGCAGTCTGGGAAGGTTGGCCTGTACCAAACTGATTGAGCCACGGAGAAGGTGAAATGGTTCCTTGGGCCGGTTTAGGGGCCATTTGGTTCAGGCTGACTTTGGGTTTATTAGAAGTGAAGAGGGAGTCTAGGGCTGACATGTCAGGGGGTTTGCCGGTTTGATTTTGGTTCTGGTTTTGGGTGAGGGCACTGAAATTTGGAGCGCTGGTAGTGGTGGCCATCCCTCCATAGAGGCCAGGAGTGGCGGGTCTCATGGCCATCACCATACCTCCCGTCTGGAATCCCATGGGTGAATTGAAGCCGTTGCTGACGCCCATGGTGCCCATTCCACCCATGGTGGGTGCTGCTGGGAAGGTGCCGCCCTGTAGGGGCATCGTCCTGGTCCCAGAGTTTAAACCGAGTTTGTTCAGGGATGTCATATTGTTCAGAAGACTGCTGGTCAGATCCTTTGCCTGAACAATAAAAATATTCCTCAGTTATAGCATGTACATCCCAAATCAAAATGGACCCTTTTCACAGACTGTGATGACACATTTCAATAGTTAACATTGTAGTTTTCATTTTTAATTTACATTTATAACACTATACTTTGTAACATTACCTAGGCCAGTGGTTCCCAACAGTGGTTGTCTCACTTATCTGATACCCATCTGAGATCTTTTAAGTCTTTACTAATGAGCAGATGAGTTGAATCAGGTGTGTTTGATTAAGGAGACATCTAAACTGTGCAGTGCTGGGGGTACCAGGACCAGTATTGGGAACCAGTGAACTAGGTCTTAAATTACATAAACTTGCTAACAATGCTGTGATGGTGTTTTGGCTGAGGGAGCGACGATAAGTTTGAAGAAAAAAAATCGTTCTCTGAAAGTACTTTTCATTTTCTTCATTGGGATTTAACAAGAAAAAAAAAACAAAAAAAAAAACATGAAGCAACCAACAACTAGCACTAAGTTGAATCACATCATAAAAAAGTTTGATTTGAAAAAAGAAAAAAGAAAATCAGAGGGGTTTATGTACTGTTCTTACAATAAAGAATAGAGAATAGACTTATTACATAAGTCAAATATATCAAATATTAAGATACAATATTTAGGGACATTTATTATATAAAAACAATACATTAGCCCTGATTTCACAGACAGGGCTTAGACTAAGCCAGGATTAGACCTTAGTTCAATTAGGATATTTAAGTAGCTTTTATAAATGTGCCTTTTAAAAAAAACATTATAGGTGTGAATCTTGCCAATTTAAATATTTAAGCGCAAGACTTGGAAGAGAACTCAATTCGGTACTCGGGCGCTGTGTGTATATCATATATCTCATCAACATATATCTGAAGAGCGCCCAGAAAGCCACGTCTCAGACAGCGCACGAGTACTGAATTGAGTTCTCTTTCATGTCGTCTTGCACTTGAACAGACAAATCCACACAAAATGATCTCAAAATGCTCATCTTGGAGAGTATCCAAGTAGTTAAGATAGTCAGTTATGTCTTAAAAGGTTAATTCACCCAAAAATTAAATTTCTGTCATTAATTACTCACCCTCATGTCATTCCAAACCTTCGTTCATCTTTGGAACACAAATTAAGATATTTTTGATGACATCTGAGACGTTTCTAAACCACCCATAAGCAGCAACGTCATTGCAACTTTAAATGACCAGAAAGTTAGTAAAGACTAGGCTTGGGTATTGAGTATCGTGTATCGATTGGAACAGGGACTAGCTTTGCGATTTTCCCGGAATCGTTCAAAAGTTTAAATTTCGATTCCTAGTTTTGATTCACAGTCCGCCGACCGGAAGAAACCGCTGAACACCAACGAAGAAGCGTCCACTGGAAGTGTTGGCATAACCGAGCGAAGCAATCTCGGATTTCATCAAAAACATCTAAATGTTTGGGTGAACTAACCCTTTAAGTGAATGTAAACAGAAATAAAACGCATAAATAACACTATATTTGATCTGGGCTAGTCTTTCAAAGACTAAACTTGTAGCCTTTCTAAGACTAAACGTGTAGCCTTTCTAAGACTAAGCTAAGACAAAACTTGTATTAACTAAACTAAGCCTTGACAATGACAAATATGGTATATGGCAGCTAGTGTGAATATCAAGATATAGTACCTTTTACTGTAGAAGTTAATCTGGTAAATTTACTGCAAAAATGGATTACATGCGTGAAAGTGATAATAGGTTTCCCATGGTAGCCCTCTTGAGTGTATGTGTTACCTGAGGTGTTGTTGTGGCTGGTTTGATGCTCTGTGGAGCAAGTGGCTGCTGGCTTCTTAGTTTGGCAGCCTGTTCCTGTTCTTTAGCCAAACGCTGCTTTTCTTCCAGGGTAAGAGATACCTGAACATACCACAAGCAACAGTTAGTACATCAACCAGGTCTAATGCCAACAACCATTTAAGCTCCATAAGAAAAACCCAGTTGACAAAAAAACAAAACAATGCATTCCCAAAATATTATAAATGGTAACTCACACGTGAGGGTTGTGAAACAGTTGATGAGGAACCATTCTGGTTACCATTCACACCTGCACTTCCTGAACTGCCACCAAAGATCTCATCAATCTATCAGAAAGCAAAGAGAAAAACCCGATTACAGTTAATTTCACAGTGTGGCCACAATTAAAAGCTGTGAGTTGGTTGCTGGACGTGCAACAGGTGTATTTACTTACATCTCTGACTTTTGTGCCTGGGCTGGGTGTGTTTTTAGTCTCCTCTGATTGGCTCAATGGGTTTGTAATGTTTAAACTCCTGGAAAAAACAATACGCATTACTCATAAGTTAACTGTTTGTTTGGATAACGCTGCACTCGCGTCATGTTCAAATTACTATATTTATGTTATTCATCTATCAGACGGCCTCTGCCTGTTAAGGTGGGCAGTTCTTGACCAGAAAAAGCAGCAGAATAAGCTTCTTGCAACAACAAAATGAAAATTATTTTATTAATCAAACAGCCTGATAAAGGTGCTCTAAGCGACGCATTTTTTAGGCAAAAACATTTTGTCACATAAAGCAAACATCTTCTCACTATCCGCTAGCTGCCTGTCCCCTGAACATACTGTAAAATACTGTCTCTGTAGACACCCCAGACTCCACAAACGGCAACAAAAACAAACTGGGCTAACCAGCACCACGAAACATAAACTGTTCCAGCCAACAACTGACAAGAAGGATTTGGGGGTGGGGTTTGGGGGGTTAGTGCACGGATGAGGAGGAGGGAGGGTCTAGCTAGCCTCCGTTTTGTTTGACAATACTTTAAACGTCAACAAGAAGTGACGTCACCCGACATTGCTTAGAGCACCTTTAAGAAGGAATAAACAGAATAAATAGAGAAATAATTGAAATGACACCTTTGCTGCTCCTGCATGACGTGCAGCTGCTCTAATTTGGTCTTATGCTCCGACTCCATGCGACTCAACATGTCCTTGATCACAGCCATGAAAGAGTTAAACTGAAACACACCAGAGACAGAAAACCATTTACAAAAGTATATGTGTACACGTAATCAATACAAATGATCTGAGGTGACACTGAATCAAGTTATATTCGGTGGGTAAACAAGAAAACACCTACGCTTATGTGTAAGAGTGAGTGTGTGTTGTTAACCTCACCTGGTTAAGGTTAAGGTTGTTATCAATACTAAGTGACACCAGATGAGGTAAACTCTTTCCAGCCAGGTGCTCTTTTGGGATGCCCAGTTTCTTATGGGTGAAAGTGCACTTGTAGATGCCTGAAGAAAAAAGAAAGAACAGCACATATATTTTTATAACTGCTTAAAGGGATAGTTCACCCAAAAATGTAAAATTAGCCCATGATTTAATCACCCAGAAGTCATCCTATGTGTATATGACATAACGAATACAATCGGAGATATATTAAAACATGTCCTGGCTCTTCCAAGCTTTATAATGAGAGTGAATGGGTGTATGTCTTTGGAAATCAGTTGACGATGTATGAAGTAGGATGTAGGAATAGCGTGAGCTTTGACGCCTCTCGAGGTTCAAACAAACAGGGCTGGGCAACCGCGTTCATCATTACGTTGTGCGTCAAGTTCAAGGGTTACTTTTTGGCGTAAATCGAAGCGTACGTCCGTCTGTCGGAAGCTATTTTTTTTAGATTTCGATTTTAAATATGGATATTTTTCTTACACGAACACATCGCTTCGCTTCAGAAGGCCTTTATTAACCCCCGGAGAAGCGTGGAACACTTTAATCATGAATGGATGCGCTTTGATGGACTTCTAAAGACATACACCCCATTCACTCTCATTATCAAGCTTGGAAGAGCCAGGATGTTTTTTAATATAACTCCGATTGTATTCGTCTGAAAGAAGAATGTCATATACACTGATGACTTCAGGGTGAGTAAATCATGGGCTAATTTTCATTTTTGGGTGAACTATCCCATTAAGGAATAAGATGATAGGATAATATTATTCAATTTAATGTTACTAATTCAATTTCAAATAAGGAACAATATGATGATGCTTTTAATGTTCTTTTGAAGCTTGAAAGCCTCAGTCAGGTACAAAAAAAAGTGATGAAAAAGAGTAAAAGAACAATTGAATTACCCAGGATGCCCATGAGCACTGCTGGTTCCCTGGATGGAATTTGTTGAAGGAATGGTAAAATTTCATCAATGACGTACCATTTATCCAGGTATTCCAAAATCTTGCCTAGGCACACAAGAGAGTTCACCCTCACCTGAATGAGGACAACCAACAGAGAAACTATACTCATTTTAGAGCTACTCTCCTAAATCTTTCATTGACATATAGAACATTCACTTGTTACTAGAGACATAAGAACACAAACCGCTAGCGAGGATGTCTGTAAACAGGCAGATTTGATACGAGGGATAAGTGCATTTTTCATAGATGGGTACTCAATCAGATTGGCAAACGTGGGAATGATATTCAGACAAAGTTCCTGTTTAGGACAACAACAACAAAAAACACATGTTTGATTTTGAAATACATAAATCCATAGATACATCACAATGCGTTGTTCGGGTAGTGAAAATTCAATTGACTGGTACTGATATTTATCAATTATAAAATTAAAATAAATGTTCTCATCCAAACAAGTTTATGGTGTGGTCACCTGTATCTGAATAGAGGGGGCCTCCACTGCCCTGTACACCATGGGCAGAACACTGTTCTTGATGTCTTCAGGAGGCGTTTTGGTCAAAAGCAAGTCCATCTTTTGTAGAAATATCAGCAGAATCTGGATATGTGGAAAAAAAAAAAAAAAATCAAGGAAATAATAGTATTCCTAAAAGCCATCCCATGAAATTTAACACTGGGGGGGAAAGACAAACAAACAAACAACAATACTAAACCAAAAAAAAAAAAAAAAGAACAACAAATAAATTAAAATAACTCATGAAAACCACATTAAAAGATCAGTGGAAACTGTGGAAACAAACAGGTGCAGACAAAATAGCATAAATAAAAATATGAACTAATCATAATACAAATATTATGATGAAATATACTACCACAAAAACAAAGGTTCAAACCTCACTCACCATGTTGCTGGCCTGATAGCGTGAAATAGAGAAATTAATTACAAACTTGTACCTAATGGATTACACAGGCACGCAACGGCCATTGCAAGTACACATCAAGTGTGCCATAATGGCTCACTTGTGGGGAAACAATTCAAATCAGTTTGGCATCAGTGATGTATATGTGTGTGTGTACCTGTACGGGCTCCTGCTGTTTAAAAACTGGGGTAAGGTCTGGGAGAACAAGGCGGATGTATTCCTCCTTAGTGCATTCCTCAGCGATGAGCAGCACGTTTGGAAGGACGAATGGAACCATGTCAGGATTCACAAACTCAGACGTGAGCCCCGGGAGGATTCTGTATATCACCACTCTCTGAGGAAAGAAAAACAAAAGCCAGTTAGCTTAGGCACATATAATGCCATAAAATACTTGAACATATAAATGCACTCCAGCCACGTGTCAATATCTCTAGACGTACACAACAAATATCCTGTATTAATATTCAAAACACACATCATTTTAAGTCACCATGAAACCAAAATTGAGCTTACTTAGTCTTATTTTTGCTTACAACCATATGAGTGCGGAAGAAATATCTATCTATCTAGCCATCCATATTTCAAGTATAAAATAAAGAATTAAATAAATAAATTTAATTAAATGAAGTGTGAATTCCACTGTAGATTTCTGTGATGCGGAAATTGCGGACGGAATCCATTCATAAAAAGTGAATTTACTGTATAATGCAGTATGACGCAGAATTAGGTACATTTTGGATGAATAAATCTAAGCTGCACAATTCATCAAATCAGAATATGTATATATCAGACTAGTGTTTGTGAATATTAAACTGCAATTAATGAATTAAGAAAATGAATCAGATGTGATTTTTAATTATTAAAATGTAATTAAACCATTAAATCAGAATGCAGAAAAATTAATTTGTTCTTGCCTTGGGCAACTTGGGCAGAACTTTGGGGAGGCCTTTGTAGAACTGAGACTTCTGCAAGTTGTCCCGCTGGAAAAGCGAGTCGAAGTACTGAAGAGTCATCGCTCCGACATCATCGAAAAAAGGAATCTGAACACACACATAGACTGAAACGTCACTCTCAGTCATGGTCTTACAAAATCAAGTATTTTGATTCATTCAGTACAGATAGTTAATACCAAAAAAATAGAAAGTTGAAGGAAACCAGCAAAGAGGGAAAACACTGACCTTTGTCATCTGATCTGCGTCTGGACGCACGTTGGAGGTGACGCTGAGCAACATCTTCACGTGTTCCCGGACCTCCTCTGGGATCTGACTCAACACTCCTGGACTCAGATGGCTCAGCTACACATGATAATGAAAAGCACATGTTTTAGGATTGTCACAATTATATAATTAGGGTACGATAACAATAACACTATTGTTCGCATGCCTTGTTTCTAATAGCAAGAGTTGAATGTTGTGGCTATTCTGTTGTGGTTTTAAAGGGGTCGTCCTATTATGTTTTTGTAACATTTTCAACTTTATTTAGTGTGTAATGTTGCTGTTTGAGCATGAAAATGTCTACAAGGTTACAAAGCACAAAGTCCACTCCAAAGGGAGTTATTCTTTATATCAGTAAGCACTACGGGTGCAACGGATCACAAAACTCACGGTTCGCATTACAGTTTTTGAGTCACGGATCGGATCAGCAACGATCTATTAAAGACAAGTGAACAGTCAGTCATAAAATAAAAACAAATATGCAAATTACAAGCATAGATAGTACAATAGTATTCAGGTACAGAAATGCAATAAGTGTTAAATACCAATTTGTAGTTGCACGAGTACCAAATTGAATTCTCTTTAGGTTTAAAATCATTTGAATGTTTAAATTGTCGAGACCTATAACAAAACACGTGCCAATGATGAGCTTTCGCTCTATGATTGTTAAACTTTGCAACTAATCCGCAAATCACATGTGTGGCGAACAGTTGGGCCTGTTCCGTACAGATCATGGATCAACTACGATTCGTTACAGTCGTGATTTCAGCGCCTCAGGATGCCTCCGGAGCGGACACTCGCCAGTTATGGTAAGGGGCGTTACATTACTCTAGGGGATAGACCAATAACAACAGACTGTGGACAGCTGACCAATCAGCACAAACTGTGCTTTTTGGAAGGCGGGTTTTAAAGAAACCAAAACTAAAACAGATCGTTCACACAAAGGGTGAAAACAGTTTATTGCTGCAACAATTTAAACTAAGATATTTTTTTTTTGGAACATTAAATGATGAATTCTAGTAGACCCCATAAGAAATATTAACTGAATATTAATGAATGCATAATATAACTGAGCATAATAGGCCCCCTTTAATAATTTGAAGTTCACCTATATATTATTGTTGTTTTTGTTTAATGATTTCCTCAGTAATTATTAAATGTTGATAATCAATTCTTATGTGTTAAATTTAAAACATTAAAAGGTTTTTTTTTTAAGAATCTCTTATGCTCACCAAAGCTGCATTTATTTACTGCATTATTAAAGCTGCATTATTACAGTAACAACAGTAATATGGTCAAATATTAAAAATAAAATAAAAAAATAAGTCAAATTTAAAATATGAATAGCAAATGATAATTAATAAATGAACAACATAACATATTAGAATGATTTCTGAAGGATGTGAAACTGAAGACTCAAGTAATGATCACAGGAATATATATATTAAAATAGAAAACAGTTTTTTAAAACTGTAATAATTTTTCACAATATTACTGGTTTTATTGTATTTTTGATCAAATAAATGCAGCCTTGGTGAGCATAAGAAACTACTTAAAAAGATTACATATATATATATATTACAGTGGTGCTCAGAATTAATGGCACCCCTGGTAAATATGATCAAAAATGCCTGTAAAAAATAAATCTGCATTGTTTATCCTTTTGATCTTTCATTAAAAAAAAAAAAGAAGCAAACTTCTAACCTTTCATTGAAGTAAAATAATTGAAAGTGGGGGGGGGGGGGGGGAAATCACATTATGAAACAAATGTTTTTCTACAAAACACGATGGCCACAATTATTGGCACCCCTAGAATTTTTTACGAGTAAAATATCTCTTAAGTATATTTCCATTACTATTTACCTTTTTTAGGTATGATTATATATTGCAAATATATATATAAAGTTGTTGTTTTTTTTCTCAAACTTTTGACTGGTAGTGTATATTATAAAATGCTGTGGCACTGCTGTTTTTTGAGATTTGGATACCACATTACTACCATAGCACTAGTTTACAGTGAAACACTGTTTTTGGACAAAATGGGATTGTAACATGCTTTAAAACAGGACGATAATTCCACAGGTGAGCAGAAGTTATCGGCTCCTCACCTGGTCCAGTTGTCGACTGAAGCTCTTGAATATGTCCTGCTTGTTGACGTGAAAGACGGGCTTGCCTTCATTAAACACGGCGTGGATCAACACCCCTAGTGAGTACATGTCAGAGGACACGTCACAGCTGACGGACAGGATGTACTCAGGAGCAACATATTCTGGGTTCGGGAGGCAGAGAGGCGGTAGATTGGGGTCCCACTCTTTACACCCATACTTGGGCTAAAAGGCAGAAACACACAGACACATATTCGCTTACAAAGTTTCAACCAGGCAGACAATGATCTCTGGGACAGTTCCTAACCTCAGAGTCAGACGGGTTACTCGAGGAGATACTGAAGTCAAAGCCCATGATCTTCCAGGCTCCGCTCTTATTCAAGATGATGTTCTCTGGACACAAGTTACCATGAACCATCTTAACCCCACTGTGGAGGAACGACAAACCCTCTGAGACCTGAGAGAGAAAACAGAGAGTGACAAGGAGAGCGATATCCCATCAGCTACAAATCTAAAACAAAAAGCATGGAAGTATTTCATGCACTGCATTTATTTTTATTGTAAAAACAAAAAGTATTATTTTATATATATATATATATATATATATATAAACAATGTTTAATTTTATATGATATAATTTTATATTGAATATAATTTATATATTTAAAATAAGATTTATTTTATTATTTAAAATACAATTTATGATTATTTACATTATTACAATAAAACTTTCTCCCTACTGACATATTGCTAATTACCACATACAATATTTGTAAATAAATCATAAATCTTGTCCCTTGAGGTTTCTTTTTTTACTTAAACATTCAGCAAAAATAGCATTTACAACAATGAAAGTAAACAGTCAATCAAAAGGGTGTAAAAGCAGAAAATTTAATTTGATAATTTTGTTAAAGGGCACTATATGAATTATTTAGAAAAAACAGAAGTTTCTCATTTTTTCCTTTCAATTTTGGGCTGAAATATGACCTCTAAAGCCAGGTGTACATGATACAATTGCTGTTGTATCTACTTTTTTTTAAGTGTATAAGAAACTCTCACCTGCAGTAAGCCGTATTTCGTCTCCACATCATAGAGTTTGTATTCTTTGATGTCTGTGGGAACAGGACTAGGGAGATTGTCCCATTGGCCGAGGACATTGGCTAGACTGGCAAACACGGGCTCTGTGCAGAACGCCAGACAGTCTCTAGAGATAAAGAGACAAAGACATCCAGTGAGAACAGCAATGACACACAGATAAAAGCGCTGGTTATATTCGTAGCCTTGGAAACATTTTGAATGTGATTCCAACAATATTGTTCCTCTGTGTCGCTATCATTCACTGACATTATTTTAAATAATGTTAATTTTATTCATTGGATTATGCACTTATCCTTTTCATTATGAGTCTGAGACAGCAGTGTGCTTGCAGAGAGAGCCCGTTCACAGGCTCTTCTGATTGGCTGTGATTTGTGAAAGATTTATAGCCTTGTCACATGTAGTGTGGACAGACAAACTTGTCGCTGAATCTTATCGGATTGTGTTTAGTTAGGATAAGGTGTTAGAAGATATCTGCCTGCGTTGACCGTAACATCAGGACTACAGCTTGAGTCTCACATCTAAGAGATCCATGTATTATTCAGGAGAGATTTTCCACAGGATGAACTGCTGCATCAACACAGACACATATTGATTGTAGAAGCACAGGAGCCAAATCTTAAAATAAAGAAAAAGCTCTGAGCTCTTTTATCAAGAGCAGATTCTTTGCTCCTAAAGCTTCAGATCAGTTTTATTTCATAAATCAATTCAAAAATAATTTGACGTGGATAAGAAATAAGAAAGTTCATTTTCATTGCAGTGTGGTTTTGTTCAAAACTTAATGAGCTGACCTAAATGGCATCATAAGCATATTGGTCTAAGCTTCCCACAATGCTGTCCATGTAGGCAGATTTTGTGGTAGCATGTGTTAATGCGTGTTCATGTTGTGGTCACCTGGACTCCTCCAGCGGATGCTGAACCGTGAGGAGACGCGGGTGTCGTAACCGGGTCAGCTGTTGAACTCCTTTCTTTAGGGAATCGACAATCTGATCCTTCTCAAACTTCTGATAGCGATCAATGATCTTCTTATCGAGCACAAAAACTGCCACTTCCTGTGGGAAATAGAAAGAAAATTTATTTCAAAATACTTAAACGGATATTTCATTTGCAATAGTATTCGTACATTCAACAAATGATTTATTTAAAAAAATAGTTAAATTCATATTTACTTTGCTAAACATATCTGTACATTCAACAAATAATTAAAATATTTTCAATTATTTTGCAACTATCTGTACATCTGCACATTCAATACAATCAAAATATTTTAATTTATATTTATTTTGAAACAATATCTGAACATCTGCACATTCTACAAATAATTAAAATATTTAAATTTATTTTGCACTAATACATGTCCATCTGCACATTCTACAAATAATTAAAATATTTAAATTGTTATCTATTTTGCCAACAATATCTGTACATCTGCACATTCAACAAATTAAAATACTTAAACTGATATCTATTTTGCAACAATATCTGTACATTTGCACATTCAACAAATCATTAAAATATTTAAATTTATATTTCAATAGTATATCTACATCTGTACATTCAAGAAATAATTTGTGATTTTTTTTAATTTATTTTGCATAAATACCTGTTTATCTGCACATTAAAAAAAAAAGCATACTTAATTAGCAATAATTACATTGATTTAGGAATATACCAACCTATTCTAATTTATGCTTCCAAAACTATTGCAAATAATTCACAATTTCAAACAGAACCACATATATACTAGCCATCTAAATTATTTTATCACTGTGACATGAACTGAATTCACTTCAACAGTTTTAAAAACAAAAGAAAACACATAAAAACATGTATGATATCAACAAACGTACGCTTGTGGCAATGTGAGGAAGCAAGTGACAATTCTCTGTCATGACAATTGCATCACTTAAAAGGCTTCCTCTTTCACTGTAAACAACGTACCGACATCTAACATGATCGTGTCCTATTATGAGTGATATACATGACAACTGACAGAGTTAAAGTTACAATAATAAATAACTGGCCACCTGTTTGGTGGATTTTTTGGTGCCGTTGTAGATCCTCCAGCTCATTCCTGGACCCCCGCTGGCGATGTGTCGGCCCACCTCAAACTCACGCGTGACAGGGTTGCCCATGATAGTGCTGGTCATGTCGGCCGTCACCTTAGTGACGGTGCTTTTTAGTTTATTGAGCATGGACTCCATGATTTTACTGGCTGCTCACCTGAAACAGGAAGTAGCAACACAGTGTATGAGTCCGGAGTTATTTCATCATCGTTTTCATGCTTCCTGTTGGTCAAATACACAGCGAATAGGATGAGCTCAGGGTTATTATCGTTAACCAAATCTATTAAAAGATTTTTGTTGATTGAAATAAAGACAAAATAATACAAAACATGGATATTAGATTAATACCATTTCAAATTTTCATTTAGATTAAAAATTAAATAAATTAAATCTAAATAGTAATATATATATATATATATTTTTTTTTTTAAACTAGAAGAAATGACAAAAGCAACTAGTTTAACAGTTAGTGTTCATGGATAACAAAAAAATCTGTACAATGCAGGTGATAAACATTATGGACCCCATTGCCTTTCATTATATGCACAAATAACAAACAAACAAAAATTCTGAATATCTTCTGACCCTTTTAGAATGAAATCTCAATCTGTGCGTTTGCAAGCTGCTGAACTGTCCAGAGGTCATCTTTGATTGACAGCCGAGCAGAAGTCTTAACAGTCTTTATTCTGGGAAAATTTTCAATCTGAGAACGACTCAAGGGTACGACCGATCCTAAACTGGGTACATTTCATTTACACAGGCTAGTAGGCTGCTGTGTAGAAAGAAAAAAAGCGACAAAATAGACTTAAACACATCTGAAAATCTGTCACTGCGAATTCTCAGCAGGGTCTGAGCGTTCCTGGCTCAAAATAAACGACGTATTCACGCTGACAGCATGAGAGAAATAAGAAATGCACTGTTCTGTCAGCTGCAGACATCAAATAGTCTCTTGTAATAGTTGTTTCAACACTGTAATGTGGATCTGGATTTAGCTGGCTGGATTTTGAGCAGATATCACAAAACAAATAGAAGAGTAAAAATAAAAATTAAGTTTAAAACAAATTCCGACCAACTTATGTGTAATAAAGCATAATAAACCGACATCTATTATTATTATTAGTTAAAAGTTTGATACCTATATATCCATAATCTGTAAATGTAAAATGCAAAACCAAACAGTAACTAATAAAAACCTACTAAAATAAAATTAAACAAGTAAAATAGAAATTAAATTATGCATAATTTACTGTTACTACTAAGTATATTGTAAAATAGTAAAAAGTACTATTAGTGGGGTTATTATTATGACTAAATCCATAAAACATGTTCATTTCTTGAAATAAAATAAGCAGGCATGCCGAGGCAACAGTTTACATTTTTGTTTAGGTTGAAATACTAAAATACCTCAAATTGAATATATATATATATATATATATATATATATATATATATATATATATATATATATATATATTTAAAATAACAATAGAAATGGCAAAAATACAAAACAAAATTACTAAACATTTAACAAAAATTTAAATAAAAAAATTAAATCTAATTCAAAATATCAACAACTATAACAGTATATAACTGACACTAATAAAACTTGACTATTAATAGAAAGTACTACTAAAATAATGTAATACCACATTTAATCATAAATTAGGTAGTGAAATTAAACATCAAAGCATCGTAAGAGAGTGAATTATTAAGAATATTAGTATTATTAATGTAATTATATCGATTTATTATTATTAATCTTTGTGTTTGTTGAAAGGAAGTCACACAGCGGCATCATAAGGAAAAGTGTGACGTATTTAACATTTAATGAATGAAGTTTGAGACTCCATGACATAAGTTGACAAGACTTTACTGGCGGAATAAACGGCCCTTTACCATCAAAATGTAGCTAACATCAGCGTTTTGACACTAAACAAACCACAGGAACGTACAGAAATGTAACTTGAATTATATGATACCAAACATTCTGTCAAAGTAGGCAGTTCAGTTGAATTGGAGACACAGAGACGTTTAAATATTAATGTGAATATTTGTGTTTCTCAAGAAAACAAAACACTAAAGCATTAATTGGGAATCAATTATATGTGAGAAACCAACTAAAACAGAAATATATTAGTATCTTCACAATGTAAACACACAATAAAACCCGACAGCAGCTGAGCTAACAGGCTAATGCTAAAGGGGTGAAGCGTCACTACACAGAACTGATCAATAGCCGCCGAATACAGTCTCAGGATAAGTATCCAGCTCATAAACACATAGACTTCAGTCTTACCTTTACAGTAGAGGAGCTGACAGTGAGACTGAGTGATAAAACCAGGATTTAGACAGTAACAAAACCGTCAGCAGTGGTGGTGGCTAACAGCCTCCATGACACTTCATCAAAACACCTGAGAGATTCCGCGGTGTGAAGCCGGACGAAACAATCGACGCTTCAGCGAGAAAATAATCTGTGATAAAAGTTCTTGTTTTCAAAATACTATCCATATCGACTCACTTCTAACTCTTTATTTTTCTTCTGAGGTTGATTTTCTTTCTGTTTGGGACCTTATACTGCCGATGATGATTATAATAATAAAATTTACCTCAAAATTGTTATATATGTTCACCTTACCTAGTAGCCCAATATGGTTGAAACTTGATCACTTTGTTCCACAACTAAGTATGGGCACATCTTCCAAAATATTCAAAGCATGTTACAATTATTTATAAGCTCTCATAAGAGAGTAAGTTTGAACCTGCAACTTAACAAATAACAGAAATTTTTTTTTGAGCTTTTGCAAGTATTTTAATGAGTTTTACATTTCAGAAAATTAAAGTGCATCTAAAAAAAATCATCTAACAATACAATAATTAATCAACTTCATTAGTTCAAAGTACCAGTAATGCAATTTAATTCACTTTCTGTATAATATTACGTAATAAATACCATTGATATGCAACACCACATTTAATCCAGTGCATTCAGTCATCATTTTAGAAGTTAAAATAACTTCTGCAATTAAATCCTCCCTTTGTATTTCTGAATAATTATGCCTATTATGAATAACACCCTATTATGCTACATTTTTCAATACAAATACATTTAAAATCAGAAGTAGACATTTATACGAAGTACAGTAATTTATGAAGTCAATATTCATTAAAAAGTAAGTAAATAAGTGATCCAAGAAAGAGCATCATTTGAATCTTCACCTTTAAGGCATAGGTATCGATTTATCAATTTCAAGTGCAGCTAAAACTAGTTCTAATAGCTTGAAAAAACCTGAGCATATCGCACAATTCAAGTAATCTTATACTGAGGTGAAAACAGTATTCACTCACCTGATTAAATCTATGTAGTGTTCAGTAGTGATTAGCGGTTTCATTATAGTATTAATACTTGTAATAACTGTCCTGCTTATAAAGCTTCTATAAATCAGAGACTATTTGCAAATCATGTAACAGTTTACAGTGTCCTTGTTACACATTACATCCATTTCCTGTAGTAATAACTATAAATTATGCACAATCTCATGCACTGTTGGGTAAAGTAACGTTTTACACTATTGTGAAACAATAACTAATTCCATTACTTAGTTACTTTTTATAGAAAGTAATGTGTTACGTTACTTTTGCGTTACTTTTTCTCACCTGGGCTGGGCTTGCTTGTTTGTTTTATCATTTTAAAAAAGCCATTTCACAGCTAAATTGAAATGAATAAGCCTCAGGCTGAAGGAAGCGCAAAGTCAATAAATGGGAAAGTTGTGTTACCTATTTGAAAAAGTAACTTGTAAATTCAATAGTAATGCGATACTTTACTAGTTCCTTGAAAAAGTAATCTGATTATGTAACTTGCGTTAGTTGTAATGCATTACTTACATCAAACACTGATCACATGCAACTAACCCTAAACCAAACTTAATCCTAACCCTATAGTAAGTACATGTAATTAATTATTATGACTCAGTACTTAAATGTATAATTACACTGTAACAAGTGTATGACCACTTAAATGAAGTGTAACCTACAGTTCTGTAAGGTTAGTAACCCTACTCTTTGAATTGCTATATTAGGTTGAAATGCCTTCAACTAATAAAAATAAGTTTAACAAACAACGCTACCTAACATGATTCTATAACCCGGATTGATAAAAACCTTCACGGACTAACAAACTATGTTTATCCAGTGTTCATTACTTCCTAGAATGTAGAGAAGAAGTGCTGGAGAAAAATCCCTGGGTGATGTTTCTGAAACTGTTTGGCCAGTCGTCTCTTCTGTTTGACGGACAGGTCGTCACTGAGAGCGATGTGGTGCATTAACTGCTTTAAGCTGTCAAAAGTGGCCTTTTCTTTGTTATCCTCATACTGCTGGAGCGACACCTGCTGGCAGAATGTGAACACTGCAAAGGCAAAAGAAGACGCTTCAGGAAATGGTTATCAAATCAATGTGTAAATCATTTTTATAGGGAGACGGTGAGTGAACTTACGTGCTACATTATCTAGTTCCCTCCCTTGCTGCAAGGTTTGTAGTGTCTTCCTCACAGACTCAATCAATGACAACGGGGTCTAGATGCACAGGTATGAACGAAAAACGATTTAAACATTTCTGTCATTTGAACAGAACTTTCAGAGATAATGTATTTGTAAAAAGGGCATACCTTAAAGAGTTGAGCGTGATTATCCATGAGGAACAGCAGTAGTTGCTCACATTGGACTCGAGTCATTTCTTTACTCTGGATCAAAGCCTTCACAAACGTCTTGCTGACCGAAGCACGGTTCTCAATCTGTTTCAACACAAATGTGCCTGTGCCTTTATAGTACGCATTCAGACGTTTTTTTTTCTTAATTCAAACATGTTAAAAATGGCCAAAATCATAAAATATATTTTTTAGACAAAAATGTAGCCAATGAATTATACTATTCCAGTATGTATAAAGATTTACAGTAAGATTTGTTTTTTTAAAGAAAATAATTCACTTCTTCAGCAAGAATGCATTAAATTGGTGTGACAGTAAAGGCATATGCTGTTACAAAAAAGAAACAATTTCAAATAAATGCTGTTCTTTTAGAACTTTATATTTATATTATATGAAGCAGCACAACTGTTTCCAACATGTTTCTTGAGCAGCAAATTATCATATTAGAATGATTTCTGAAGGATCATGTGACACTGGAGAATGGAGTAATGAAGCTGAAAATTCAGCTGTGCATCACAGGAATACATGAAAATAGATATTTTAACTTGAAATAGGCTTAATATTTCATGATATTACAGCTTTTACTCTATTTTTGATCATTTAAATGTAGCCTTGGTGAGCATAAAGACTTTTGAATGCGAGTGTTAATGTATAATAATACAATAATATTTTTTTGTGTTAAGGAAACTGAGTTAAAGGAGGAAAAAAAGGATAGGATGTAATGCATCACTTTTTTTAGTAGGAATTCCAAGAGCACATGCAGGCACACACAGAAAATGTTTTTTTATTCAATCAATCAATCTCATGCGATGGTTTAACAGATTGAACTCTTGATCACCTGCTTGTGCAGTCTGAAAGCTTCATTATCTGCAGCGGCTGCCATAAAACCCAACAGTCTGCGTAACTCGTCTCTGCTCGTGGACTCCAACATCTGCAGACAGAGCTGAGTCGCTCTCAAAGCATCCTGACCTCTCCCACAATCTACACACAAAGATCATTCTAAATAACGCAGAAAGAATGAACAGCCTCGACCACAATTGTGTTTTACACATTACCCAAAAGATGTAGGATTCCAGTCTGGATGTCCGTGTAGCGGCCTGGCAGTAGCGGAGGTCTCTCTGGGCTGTTGTAATACTTGGCGATGGTGTCGAACAGCAGTCTCTTATGCTTCCCCTCCCCAGATGGTGCATTCTGCTGGATGAGCTGCTCACTGGCAACCACGATTAACTGATCTGGGAACAGCTCAAGACAATCCACCGCTGCCACCAGCCAAGAGTCCAACCTTTGAAGAGATGAATGACACACACACAGATGAACCCACTTGAAAAACATGAATCTGAATGTGACGGCACTGAGTATTGTGCACCGACTCATGAAGGTTGAGACTCTCTGAGACTTCACGATCCACGCAGGTGTTGGAGATGACCAGGTCGCCGTGGTTGCGCAGAGATGAGCGCAGGGGCTCTGGTTTGGCAGGAGAGGTCAGAATACAGTCCAGCATGGAGATCTCAACCAGCTGTAGCAACTGAAGTAACGTCTGCTGCCTCCAAACGTCCCGCACCACTGAGAAAAACACACGAAGAGAAGAAATAGTAAGGGCTGTTAGTAAGTCATGCATCCTTCTGCACTGCTGTCTAATCGTTTGTCAATGTTTTTCACCATCTCATGCCATGGCAATTGTGTATAATAGCCATGTTTAATGTGCTAAAACTCATCTTGTAAATTGAACAAAAAAACTTTTTGGTAAGTGTTTTATTTTGACTGTTTTTATTTTAAGTTATTTTTTTGATTAGCTTTGATTAACACACAAACACTCTAAAGATCCCTTACGAACCTCAGTTTGGGAAATGCTGCTGTTCAGTATAGGCTACACTATTATTTAAAATTAGCAAGTAAAACAATACAACGAGCATTGCAATACTAAATGTCTCTGTAGAATATATAGTAGTTTTAAATGGTTAAAGGTTTAAAAAAAAAGACAGACCAAAAAAAAAGCAGACAGTTAGACCACATTGGACCAGCATCAGACAACGTCAAACCTGATTAAACCACATAAAACCAATTTAGACCTCAACATACCTTCAAGAAACCACTTCAGACTCCATTTAAACCTTTCAGAGCCATTCTGATCTCAACAGACACCAAACCAGACTATATTAGACCACAATACACTACATCCAGAACCCCAAGAAACCATTTCAATCTTTGCTTGAACCTCCTCAGGCCCATTCAGAACTCATCAGAGACAATAATAGACTACCAGAAACAGCCATAGTTTTACCCTGTGATGTAAACAAAAGGCTATATGAAAAGGCCAAACACTTAAATAAGCTCCACCCCAACTTGTTTACATATTTACTATATCAACACAGTGAGGAAATTTACTTCTAACAATTCTCCTGATAAGTGAATACAACACATTCTGCATGGTCAAAAGACTTTAAATGCAAATGCAACGAGGGGAAGAAATTATGTTCTTTAAAAATCAAAATGATGAGCAGTTTCACCTTTTTTTGAGAGGAAACTGTTGGATATTGCAGCACGATGTAGATCAGAGGGCACGGATGGGTGCAGGTTTATATTCTTCAGTAGTCTCTCCACTCTTCTGTCTGATGATCCAAGAACCAAAGGGTTGGAGATCGTCTGCATTTCTCCAAACCTACAAACAAACAACATAAAACACTTAAGTACTGCAAATTAAACTTTTAGATGTGTCAATGAGTCAAATGCAATTACCTTGAAGAGGTCTTCCACTTTCCAGTTTGTTTGTCAGGAGTCTGGTTCTCACCGCCACTGTACCTCTTTTTGGCCGATCCGTCCAGGAAGCGGTACAGGCTGCAGCTGGAATCCTCAAAGGTCATTTCTTTTTCTCGTCTGAAAAGCTTCATCCCGATGGGTTCGAACACTCTAGACTCCATTAAGGCTTGGCAGAGCCTGGCAGCTTTGAGACGGGACACTTCGCTGGAGCAGAAATAGATGTTCTGCATGAGGTGGCTCAGAACCACGTCCACCGCGTCAGAACCGGTGAAGCAGTCATGATGGATGCGCAGGTGCTGTCTGCGGGGTCGGAGCTCCACCTGCGACTGCAGGGCTTCAATGATGTTCTGCCACAGCAGGGTGGCCCTGAAGGGCCCAGAGAAACCTAAAAGACATCAGGTCAAGATGATGAAGTCTTCTTACATGAACAAAAAGTATAAAAAAAACATGTTTACTGAGCATGTTCCATGGTAATAATAACATGCTTTATGACACGTGCCATTGCAATACCATGTTTTTAGTACCACGCTTGGTCTTACTTTTAACCCTTTAACTGTTAGTCACATTTTTGGGGGCATAGTAAAATGACATTTCCACTTTAAATTGTTATAAATCTTCAATACGTTCAAATACCAAATACTTCAATACCAAAGTATGGTCTCTTTTTACACTTGCCAAATGATTGTATAAGTGAAAAAAATATATGAAAGGGAAATTTTAAAAAATAATAATAGAAGTTTAAGTTTATGAAAATGTAAATATATAATTCTTTTTATTTTATATAAAATATATATTTTACAAAACGTGGTTTACTCTGAAACTGCAAGAAATTCAAAGCCAAAATTCTGAACAATTTGTGATCCAAATTTTAGGCTGGGCTCTTAAGGACTCTGCCATTTCCATATATGGTTTGAGTCATATGACCCATATATATCCGTAATTGTCATAATATTTATGAAGTAGACATCATATTTATAAGTAATATAGGCAGTTTGTCAGTATTTGATTTGAATTCAACCTCTAACAAACACATAAAAGACATGCCAAAAGAACATGGATGCGTGTTATGGCTCACCACATCACAAACGGAGAATCTATCATTTTTTCTTCATATTTAAAACATTTCCAGACCTTTTAAAAAAAAAATAGAATGGATGTTATCTTTTGAAATCTTGGGGGAAGATAAACTTGAGTGCCATCTGCATATAGATGAAAAGATGCATGGATGCATATTTATCAAAAATAGAGGACAGGGAAGCATATACAGGGAAAATGACACAGGTCCAAGTATTGATCCCTGTGGAACACCATAACCAAGTGGTGTGATGGAAGATGAGTGCTCTAACCCTAACCCCAGACGAACTTGCGAGACGAATTACAGCTTTTACTCTATTTTTGATCATTTAAATGTAGCCTTGGTGAGCATAAAGACTTTTGAATGGTAGTGTTAGTGTATAATAATACAATAACTAATATTTTTTTTGTGTTAAGGAAACTGAGTTAAAGGGGAAAAAAAGGATAGGATGTAATGCATCACTTTTTTTAGTAGAAATTCCAAGAGCACATGCAGGCACACACAGAAAATGTTTTTTTATTAAAACTAAACTAGTTGAAAACTAGCTGAAAAAAAGAACATTAGGTTTATGACAATGTTTTGTGATTTTTTGCTTTTATACTTTTTTTTAATATAATATTAAGATATGAAGTACACTTCAAGTGCACATTCAAAACAAACACAATTATTTTCACAAAGAGTGGTATTATCATCTGATATATCACCAACACTTTTATACTTTTGTGTCTTCATAAATGATAACCGTCTTTATAAACAGTATAATATTGCAGTTTCAATATATAGTTATGACGGAAACATGTCACTATACGTTTAAGCACAAAAGACTCATTCAAGGTTCATTTACATTAATAGAAATTAGCTAGTTTAAAACGTGTTATTTAATCCGGGATGCAGAAGAACTCCATCATAATCGAAACATAATAAACATAATGAAAACACGGTAAAAACGGTTTAACTTAGCTGAATGACCTGATAAGGATCTTGATTCATTTGGTCTACTTCGTTATCAAACTGGTGGAAATATAAAGGTAACGTTTAACAACAAACTGTACAGAAATACAAAGACTAAGTTCGTAAAACCGTTTGTTTGTACCTGTTAGTTGTTTATTCTCTCTGAAACAGGCTTGACTGTTCAGTCTTCTGAACCGAGGAGTCAAATCCACCGCCATTGCGGCACCGGAAATAACGTCACATGCCCATTCTCTGACGTGTATCGGTGCGACGAGGCTCTGATCTGGGATCAGCTGCAGTATGTAAGACAGAATTTACATTCTGAGCGTTTGCGTTAATGAATCTGATCCTAGAACCCTGTGCTGTACTACTATCTCTACCGTGTTTACTCACACGCAGTTAGAATTTACCAAGAAAGTGGAACTGTGGAAAAATAAGATAATCACGATAATCCAATATATGAGATCGAACCATAGATTTATTGATACTCTAGTTTTTGCTGAAGAAATAAGATACTTTTCCATCGCTCTTTTCCCCTTTATTTTATTATGTTTTTCTTTATGTGTGTATGTGTGTGTGTAATGCTTTATATTAGATAAATAGGATATGCTTTCATATAAAGGATTTTTAACAGAATTAAACCAAATTTAATATTTATATTTAGGTATTACATTTAAATGTCGATACATAATTCACATACTAGAAATCAGAATGACGAGTAGTATCTCTATTCAATTGACATATGGGGAATATGAGGAAACTCTATACTGTGTGTGTCTTGTAGAGATGGAATCATTTCATATTACGTGAAATTATTATTATACAATTTTAATGGTTTCGTTTCCACACGAGGACGGGTGAGATTTCAGTATGTGAAAGTGTTGCGGTGACTGAGTCCGACTGACACGTAAACATTCGTCATCATCATACACACCGTTTAAACTGGTTCACGCGCGCCCTTCACGTGTTTCTACTTTATTTAAATCTGGATATCTATTTCAATATATTAAATGCGACTCTTTTGTTTTGAGAGGTCTGGACACCGGCTCGCGTGTCCTCTCCGGTATGACGTCACAGATAGACACTCCACTCCACGCGACAAGTGTAGACAAGATGGCGCTCGCTGTTGTGCCACAGATGTAACCAGTGCTTGACGAAAAATCAGGTTAGTGAAATATCACCTATTTTAAACAGCTCCGATCTAATCGCGTTTATACCAGTGGTGGAAATAACGCACAATCAGTGTGTTTCACTCGCCCAGCACCACAGTCTCACTCCTGTGCTGTGTGATTCTAGCATTAGCACACTAGCATCCCTTGTGTTGGTTAACTTTCCTCTATAACAGGCTCATTAGAGACATTAAAAGGCTGAGCTGCTCTGAGCTCAGCTGTTAAAAGGGTTAGCTCCTTGAAACCATGCAGATGAAGGAGTTAGTTGGCACCAATCATCATTCACCGTTCGCGCGCCTAAACACCTTCAAAGTCAAACTGAGTTTAACTAGTTAAATGAGATCAATTTGGTTGTCCATCCTCGATTAAATACAATACCAGAATTGAATCCGCGTAAAAGCAGAGTGATAAAGACAAGCACTGACTTTGCAGTAACAACTTTTACACAAGCAATGTGCCATAGGCATATTTAACCTTCTAAATACGACTAATGTCAACAAACTAGGTGCATTTCTAGTGTGACTAGTTTGTTTTTGTTAAACACACGTGGGCCCCCGAGAAACTGGGTGTTATTTTGACGTGACAAAGATTATTATCAGGCATCTGTGAAGCTAGGGACATTTGCTTAAGCCGGGTTGTTTCCATGCGACGCTAGTTACTTACTGATGTTCAAAGTGCCTTATTCGAGTTTTAAAATACGGGAATTCTTTTGAGACTGTCGTGTTTTTTTTTGGACATAGCACTATGGACACTAGCACTTTATATGTACTATGTAAATACTGTGGTACTTGTATTTTGAGTGACATGTAAATACCATGTTATTTGAACATTGTAGTGATCCGTTTCAAAATACTACAGTATTTCCAGTTGGTTGTGTTCCATGGTAGTATCCTGATATTGATGGTACTTTTTGAATTACCTTTGAGGACCTTGAAATGGTAATCACTCTGTCTGTATCATAGTGTATGTCACTCTACCTAGGTAATCCTGTACTGGAGAAATACAGAGATTGTTAGTTTCTATGTGGTCGCTCTTATGTGTGTGTGTGTGTGTGTGTGTGTGTAATGACGGGAATAGATTATTCCTCCTGTTGTGTCAGATCAACCGTGCTCTTGAGCAATAGTTGTATGATGGTTCTGTTAAATTGCTGTCTTGATATGATAAAATGTACACTGTCTGTCTCAGGGTTAATTTCATACGGAATCACTAGGCCTAAGTCGCAAAACACTGAAGAAGACCTTGGCTTGTACCATCGCACATTCACTGCCGTCCAAAAGTTTTGGGTAGATACGTTTTTTTTTTTTTTTTTTTTTTTTAAGATAATTTTTCTATACTCCCCAAGGCTGCATTTATTTGATAAAATACATTCAAATTGTAAAATATTATTATCATTTAAAACAACTATTTTCTATTTTAATATATGTAAGAATATAATTTATTCCTGTGATGCAAAGCTACATTTTCAGCATTACTCCAGTCTTCAGTGCCACATGATCCTTCAGGAATCATGGTACATTCTTTCATGATTATTTGATTAATAGAAATTTCAAAATAACAGCATTTATTAGACATGTAAGAATGAAAAAGTTGATTCTGTCACTATAAAAAGAAAAAAATCATACTGACCTTTAAAATGGTTGTATACTAAAAAAAAAAAAATCTTACTGACATTTAAAATGGTTGTGTACTGAAATAAAAAAAATCTTACTGGCCTTTAAAATGGTTGTGTATGTACTGAAATAATGAATATGTCTTTAAAACAACATGCATCCATCTTTTTTTCGCTGCAGATTAACCATCATGCCTTGGGAGGAGCTGGTTTCGCTGCTGGCTGCCGTCACCACGGTGATGTGAAGAGGGGCAGTGACTGACTGTGATGGACAGGTGTAAGCACGTGGGTCGCCTAAGACTCGCGCGGGACCACTCGATCCTAAACCCGCAGAAATGGCACTGTGTGGACTGCAACACCACAGAGTCGGTGTGGGCATGTCTCAGCTGTTCACACGTAGCGTGTGGACGCTACATAGAAGAACACGCGCTTCAGCACTTTAAGGTATGTGTTACATACATGTGATTGATGTATTGTTTAAAGCCATACAAGTAAATAATACATACGGAATTAAATAGTTTGTTAATTTCGTTTACTGAGGGAAAAAGTATTGATTTTCTTTTTGACGTTAAAATGCTTGCTCCCGTCTCAGCTTAAAATGCAGCATCAAGTAATTTATTGGTTGATCTTGAAATTGTACACTTTACCTTTAGATATAAACTTGAATATCCCCCAAAAAATTTTTAAACTTATCAGACTGTCTTATTTTATAAGGATGTAGTACATATTGTATTCATATTGAAGTTTGATTTGTTCATAGGAGCAGCATCACCCTTTGGCCCTGGAGGTGAATGAATTGTATGTATACTGCTACTTGTGCGACGACTACGTGCTGAATGATAATGCAACGGGTGATTTAAAGCTGCTGCGTAGCACGCTAAGCGCCATTAAGAGCCAGTGCTATGAAGTCACCACACGCAGCGGGCGCACCTTGCGCTCATCCTCCGCCGCCGGAGACCAGCTGTCAACCAGCACGCAGGAGCTGCAGTTGCGCGACGAGGACCGCATGTTCACGGCGCTGTGGCACCGGCGCCGCGCTCTGATTGGTCGCGTGTTCCGCTTGTGGTTTATACAAACGGAACGGGGGAGGACGCGATTAGAGGAGGAGCGGCAGCAGGAAGAAGAGGAGGAGAGGAAGCGGGAGGCGCGGGAAAGGCGGCGGAAACTCAAACGGCAGCTCAAAGAGGAGCTGGAAAGCGCACCTCCAAGGAAGAGCCATCGCATTCGTCGCCAGAGCCTAAAGGCAGATTCTGCGGATCCCGCGGCAGTGCCGGCCAATAGAACCAAATCTGTGAAGCGTAGGTCTGCTCCTGCTCGCGTCTCCACCCGTACTCCACAAACTCCTAGAGAGAGAATGCCTCAACAGAGGCAGCGTCCACAAGCCAAGGCCAGACAGCCCCGGGCCCCACCTCCTAAAACAGGTGATTCGCCTATCAAACGGCGACCCACCGTAACTCCAGGAGTGACGGGCTTGCGCAATCTTGGCAATACCTGCTACATGAACTCGATTTTGCAAGTTCTGAGTCACTTGCATGTATTCCGGGAGTGCTTTTTGAGACTGGATCTGAACCAGGCGCTGGAACTGCTAGCCTCTGCCGTTAGCCGCAAGTTAGGACTCTCGGCTCAGCGCGTGACGCAGCCCAAAGGCTCTACCCAGTGGTCGGGGCTCAGCGGAGGGGCCTCCCGGTCACGAAACATGGAGCTTATACAACCGAAGGAGCCCAGCTCCAAACACATTTCGCTTTGTCATGAGTTACACACACTGTTCCAGGTTATGTGGTCAGGCAAGTGGGCTCTGGTGTCCCCATTTGCAATGCTGCACTCCGTGTGGCAGCTGATCCCGGCATTCCGGGGTTATGGACAGCAGGATGCACAGGAATTTCTTTGTGAACTCTTAGATAAAGTCCAGCATGAGCTGGAACGGACCAGAACGCTTACACCTGCCACTGTTCCAGCCAATCAGAGACGGCTTATCAAACAGGTGCTCAGTGTGGTCAACACCATCTTTCATGGCCAGCTCCTCAGTCAGGTAATGGGTTTCCAGATAACCACATCAGCTGAGTAACATGAAACATTAGGTCAGCAACAAACTCTACGCAAGTACACAGACTTGGTCAAAGCCCTGCACGGGTGCTTAAGGGTTCGTTCAACCAAAAATTAAAATGATCCAATAATTTACTCACCCTCAAGCCATCCTAGGTGCATATGACTTTCTTCTTTCATCCAAACACAATCGGAGTTATAGTAAGCTTTATAATGGGAGTGAATAGAGCTTGAGTTTTTGAAGCTCTAAAAAATCACATCCATCCATCGTAATAAGTAATCCATACGGCTTCAAGAAGTTAATAAATGCCTTCTGAAGCGATGCGTTTTTGTAAGGAAAATATCCATATTTATAACTTTATAAATTAACCAATCACTGGGTTCTGGTACGTGAGTCTAGTTCCAACGGAAACATGACCTCTGACACAACGCTTGACATATTGACGAACATGGAAGCACGGAGGATAGAGCAAAACAAAACACCGGTCAGGAATTAGAAGTCTAAAATTTGAATTTTTAAAGACAAGTGTCGGAGGAGCTTGAGTTTGTTCCCTAGCCCTGTTTGTTTGAACAACGAGAGTCGTCTACTCTAACCTAAGCTTACGCTACTCCTATATCTCACGTCGGGTCAGAGGTCACTCTTCCGCCGGAATTCGACTCGCTTACGGCCGTTACCAGTAACATTCAAATGTTAGTTACCTTTAGTATTTTGCTCTGGCATGTCAATAGTTCACCTGAAAGGCCCTGTTCCAAATGGTGTTCATGAAGTCCACAAGGTTTTCAATCGCCTGGAGGGCCAAAATCATGCAGTAATCCTGAAGACCTTTATCAGCTGGTTCAGGTGTTTTATTGGGGTTGGAGCTCAACTCTGCAGGACAGTGGCCCTCCAGGAGTAGGATTGTACACCCTGCCATATGGTGCCCCATTTGACATTTCTAAGTTTCAGAGGGGTGCTCACAAGTGCCCCTCCTGTTGAAGCTGCAAATTGCACATCAAAGACGACTACTCCACAGTCTATGCAGAATTATGAAGGACGACAAGGGCTTAGAGTGGCATTTGGCATAGGACAAAGAAGAACACTGTTTATACTGCACCTGTTGTATTCTCAGTGCTGCTGCATGTTCTTGCATTCTCTGACAAATTTCGTATGCTTCTACGTGCGCAATCTTGATTTAATTTGTGTTCATGTAATTGACATTGTTTGTTCTTTAAGCATTTTTACACATTTAACATTCAGTTTGGCTAAAAATCCCTGTCTCTCTTCTTGTAGGTGAGGTGTTTAGCATGTGATTATCGCTCAAACACAATAGAGCCCTTCTGGGATCTTTCTTTGGAATTTCCCGAACGTTATCACAGCAACAGTAAGGATGCTGCACTGGTTCCATGTGGGTTGACGGAGATGCTGGCCAAGTTTACAGAGACTGAGGCTTTGGAGGGAGCCATATATGCTTGCGACCACTGCAACAGTGAGTTGGAAACATGCCAACATGTAATGTGACTGTAGGGAAACATTACTGGATAATAAATAGCCTGGAACTTGAAAGGGATATCATGGCACTCGAAGGTGAAGTGTGTTATTTCTGCACTAGTGCAGGGGATTTTTTTTCGCACCCCACTTTACCCAGTGCTCGTCTTCAATTGGCCAGTTAAATAGATAACCCCGTCCCCAAACTCACATAATTCACTGAGCCTAAAGCTCTCGTTAAGCCACTCAAACAAAGAGAGCAATATTTTGAAAGCATCAGTGTTTACATTCTTCAGAATATCAGCCTTCTATTGGCTAACTTAAAGTTGTCTAAACATTAAACTGGGTTAAAATTAGAACACACTTCACTTTTAAGTTTTACCTCAAAGGTTTAACGCTCCTCCCGAGGAGGCAATCCCACTTGATCATCAAAAAGTTCTCGTTTTTCTGTCTCTTTAAGGCAAACGACGGCGATTCTGTTCAAAGCAAGTGGTCTTGACTGAAGCTCAAAAACAGTTGATGGTTCACAAACTGCCTCATGTTCTCAGACTGCACCTCAAACGCTTCAGGTATCCACACAAGCACATGAAATCCTTGATTATCCCAACTTTGAGGTTTCAGTCGTCAAGTCAGATGTTAACGTGTACGTGTGTAATTAGGTGGTCCGGGCGAAACCACAGGGAGAAGATTGGCGTGCACGTTCAGTTTGAGCAGGAACTGAACATGGAACCGTACTGCTGCAAAGACTCCAGTAACTTACCCCACCCGCAACACTTCCTCTACCAACTCTCTGCTGTCGTCATGCACCATGGGAAGGGATTTGGCTCCGGCCACTACACTGCCTTTTGTTATAATACAGAAGGAGGTAAAACATTCTTCTTTTCATCTGCCACGTCAGAATAGTCCAGTCTTGTCAATCTGTTTTGCATGCAGTGGATATATTATTTGTAAAAAGGTATACACAGTACTTTTGTTTGACTCGTGCAAGTGTACCAGAAATGGCTTGACGTTACTAGTGTAAATGCATAACCAGAAGTACATCTGCATAGAAAAGTAGTCCCTTCATTAAAGGACTATTTATCAAATTTTAAAGCTCAAAAAACACATTATAATTGCTTTAGCAACAAATACAAAAGGTACATTTATGCTTTTAAATGCTCCAGAATAGACTTCCATTGTAAGTGCATTAGCGTAAGTACAGATGCTATTGCATAGTTCTTAAAGCCCCCCTGTAGTCCATTTTATCCCTCAAAACTCATCTTTGATCACCAAAATTACATTTAAAAAGTTTTTTGCTTGAAAACAATTCGTCATGTCTTAAAATAGCTTGAATGTAACTCTACACCCTTGCTTTTAGTATATGTGGTTCTATGAATATGTAAAATAGCCCCCCGCCTCCACTCACTCACACCAGCTCAGATCCACTCATTGACGATCACACGTTGACCTGATTGGTTGCAAGGTAGTTTGTGATGTCAGAAACACCAGCGATTTCAAACCGTGTTTTTGAGACTGTCTTTGATTCACTGCAGTTTTAAAGAGAAAATACTCGGCAATGGTGTTGACTTATGAATTTGCACGTGGTTTGTCTTAAAACATTTTAAAAACACCACATAGTCTTATAAACAAGATTCAAAGCTTGATTTTCACCACAGGGGGACTTTAATTATATTGAAACTGAAACATTTAAAATCAACTTAGTCATAGGTTTGTGTTTTTGCCAGTTTAAATTAAGTTATTATAAATCTTTTCAGGTAGAAGTTTGTATTTTTGTCGTTAATGTATCTTATCCTCTTTCCTCTCAGGGTTTTGGGTGCACTGTAACGACTCTAAACTGAGTGTGTGTGCCGTGGAGGAAGTGTGTAAGGCCCAGGCTTACATTCTCTTCTACACACAGAGAAACTCTCAGGACAAAAGCAAAGCCAGTGACCTCTGACCTCCACTGAGTAGCCAGTCAACCGCAGAGACTGTTTGTTTTGTACATTCTGTTGATATCGTTTGAGACGGTTAGCTTGTCTCCTTTTTCTAGTGTACAGCAAATGTGGAGAGTATGTTTTTGTCACGCACACTTATGCCTTAAAGTTATACAACTGACAGATTTTGGTAGGAGGCATTCATGCAGTGATTGTAGCGTTCGTTTGTGTGCAGGAGAGCGAGATTGTCCAAGTCGGAAGCATTAATGCCCTCATTAGTGTCTCTGTTTCCCTGATTGATGTCATCAAACCAAAGTTGAGTTTTGAATGTGTTCCGAGCCTGAAATGTTCGTAGCGTCAGTATGAAAGAAAGTGTAAGAAACAATGTTTTCTCTCTTCATATTAAAAGTGTTTTAATGTCTTCAGACATATTTTAAATTGCCCTGCCAAGTCGAATCAGTTTAACTCTTTCCCCGCCAGCGTAAAAAAGAAAAGAAAAGCCAACGCTTTTTTTGATCGTTTTCACAAAAGTTTCATGGCTCCCAGAATATTTTGTTGTATGAACATCTGAACATGCAATATATCAAAAGAAAGAACAGAGCCCTCTGCTTTTAAACAAACAAACAAAAACCCGTTTTATTATAGCTTCATGCATTCACAACACTTGAATGTGGGTAAGTTTTATAAAAAAAAAAGCCAACATTTTGAACAAAAAGCTGAGAAAATTTTGTTTTTGTCATAGACTACGTCAGGAAGGGATTCAGAACTACGATTAAAACATAGATGGAGTAGATCGAGTCCATCAACACCCCCAAAATCTTGCACAGTCCTATACCTCGTCCTTGGTCGACATTTCATTCGGTAACATTAGGCTGTTTTGATTTATATGCGGTTTAATGTTAATGATCGCGTTATTTTACATATCCATATGCTTACATATATCATCGCTTGTTTTTGTGTCGCATTCACCTGTGTTTTGATCATGAGATTCAGTACTCTTTCAGAGGATATCATAACCCCTACTGTATAAAGGCCGGGACATACCTTCAGCGTCGGTTGGCTTAGTTTTTCGGTGTGTTCCGCACTGCTTGCTCTAGTCGGACGTTGTCCGGGTTTTTTTTTTTTGGGCGTCGGGTCGTAGGCGAGAGAGAGAACTCTGATTGGCTATTCAGCTTAGCGACCCAGTTAGTGCACGAGAATAAAAGCGAAAGTGATGAAAGCGAGCAAAGTCAAGACGGTAACATTACAGAAGGCTGTTATAATTACCTCATCTTACCTGAGCATTTGAAAGCACGAATATTTTCATAATAACATGAGCCGACTGGAAAGAAGACAGTGATCCGCGTAATCGTTATTAAAATTGGTAGGCAAGCGCTGCTTTGTTTAACGTTACGGTTTGGATCTTCGGTCCTAGTTTCGGTTTCCCTTTTTGAATGAGGAATATAAAATATTAACACAGATATTTAACGTTAGTTACACGCAGGCGCAGAACGCACGATAGTCGACTTGAGTCCTTTTGGTGTGTTCAAGCTCATCTTTTTGGCCGAGACGCAAGGCGACAACAGTCCGCTTTCGTCGGCTTGTTGTCCCGGGCTTACAGTGGAAAAAACGGAAATACAAAACTTTTCGTTAATGGCGGGAAAGAGTTAACGATGTTGAGAAACAAGAGTTGATTCAGGAATTTTTCTGTCTCCTTCTCAGAATGTAGTTTTATACCTGGTATTTGGGTAGATATTTTTTTTCCCATTTTACAGGAAAATGTAAAATATTTTTTTCACCAGCAAAAGACAATGTATGCTGTATACGTTGTCTGTGTGTGGCGTTAGACCGTTCTCTAGTTTGTACACTTTGTTGGATGTATGTGTTTGTGAGACACACACACTTGCTCAAATATCTTACAGTTTCCACATCTGGTTTGTTCTTTTTTCATCATTCGAGCAAGTATAGATGTAAAACTATGCAAATTGTTACCTCAATTCATAGAGAAATTTACCTCAATAAAAGGAGAATATTTTTGCATTTTTCTAAACAACTTGCCAACTGTTTTCTTTACTATTTTTAAGATTGTCTTGAAATTTTGGTGAAATTCTATTGTCTATGAAATGTGCATGTCTCTTGATATTTACAATTAAAAACTTCAGGATTCATTCATAAAACCTACAACTATTGAGAGAACTGCAGCATTACATTTACATAATTCTAATTTAAAACCTGAAAACTTGAGCAGAGTTTTCTCATGTCACAGCTTCTATTTGAAAATATTTTCAGTTTCAAAGTTTGTAATAAAACGCTTAATAAAACCCACTTAATCTTAATTTCCGGAGTAATGCTAAAAATAGTTTTGCAATTATGAAAGATTTAACGTGTAAAGAACTACAAACAACTTAAAGTATTGTACAGTTTATTTTGTCTTTAAAAAAAAAAAAAAAAACAGTTAAAAATGTAATAGGTAGGCTACTAGATGAGACAGCCATTTGATATTATACAAATACCAAAAGCTGTGCGCATTACGACTGACTACCTGATGAATTTGTTTTTCTTGCAAAAGCCCTTCAGTGACGTGTAAAGCCAAGCAGCCATACTTTACATGATCTCTTTCACTGCACAGAGCACAAAAGAGTACAAAGGTTTTGTCTTGCTCACTTAATTCGGGCACTGGCTTGTACACATGCATAGTAGTTTGCCTAACTTAATGCCGAGTATATGCTGTATGGTCAAAATAGCATTTCAGGGTTTAAACTAGTTTCTTCTTTTAAGAATGTCTGTTGTTGTTTTTTTTTTTGCATGGGATTGGAGTGTGTGTTTATGCATATACAAGTCTCAGTAGTCGTCTCCACGGCTCACGACTTCCTTGCACGTAGGTCTGAGCAGGATGGTGTGTTCAAACTGAGCCGTGTACGAGCCCTTGGCGTCACACAGAGGGGGGTAGGCGTCGATGATGCCCAGGTCACACAGGTTCTTCAGGGCCATCAGGTACTTGCTTTCACCCAAACGGTCGAGCCAGCGGCGACAGAACGCCAGGGTGCAGAAGTTCTCGTTCACCACGTTTAGCAAGTGCTTTGCCCTGGGCAGCCTGAAGTTCATTAATGAAAGGTTACAATATGTTTCTTTTAATTTATTAATCTGGTTTAAAGAATAGAGTCGTCTTTTGTGTTCCACAGAAAAGTCATACAGGTTTGGAATGACAGAAGGGTGAGTGAACAATAACAGAATTTTTATTTCTAGATTAACTATTCCAGAATATAAATAGCTGCATCAGCCTAATGCATAAACATAAACAAAATCACTTTTACGAAACTGACACATGCAATGCATATTCATAAAACCTAAACATGCTGCACACAATGCAGACATTTTTCATAAAAACACTTGTGTAATAGAGTGCAGCAGTTAGAAAAAGGAAGACTTTTTTTTTTTGCCAGTGGTTCACAAGATTTTCTTAAATTTCCTTAAATTCAAAATTGTGAGATATAAACTTGAAAAAAGTTAGTCTTTTTCCCCCCCCTCATAATTGGACTTTACTCGCAATTGCGAGTTTATATCTCAAAATTCTGAGAAAAGTTGGAATTGCAAGATATAAACTCACATTTGCCAGAAAAAGTCAGAATTGCGAGATAAACTCGCTATTGTGAGAAAAAGTCAGAATTGTAAGGGAAAAAAAACTGTTGTTGCTGTGTGATATATAAACTCGCAATTGCGAGAAAGTCAGAATTGCGAGATATAAACTCTCAATTGCGAGTTTAATCTCACAGCTGCGCAAAAAAAAAGTGAATTACTTTTTCATTCAGTGAAGGAAACAACCTTCCATACATCCCCGCACCACTTTATTCTAATTTAAAACCATATACACTCACCTAAAGGATTATTAGGAACACCTGTTCAATTTCTCATTAATGCAATTATCTAATCAACCAATCACATGGCAGTTGCTTCAATGCATTTAGGGCTGTGGTCCTGGTCAAGACAATCTCCTGAACTCCAAACTGAATGTCAGAATGGGAAAGAAAGGTGATTTAAGCAATTTTGAGCGTGGCATGGTTGTTGGTGCCAGACGGGCCGGTCTGAGTATTTCACAATCTGTTCAGTTACTGGGATTTTCACGCACAACCATTTCTAGGGTTTACAAATGGTGTGAAAAGGGAAAAACATCCAGTATGCGGCAGTCCTGTGGGCGAAAATGCCTTGTTGATGCTAGAGGTCAGAGGAGAATGGGCCGATTCAAGCTGATAGAAGAGCAACTTTGACTGAAATAACCACTCGTTACAACCGAGGTATGCAGCAAAGCATTTGTGAAGCCAACACGCACAACCTTGAGGCGGATGGGCTACAACAGCAGAAGACCCCACCGGGTACCACTCATCTCCACTACAAATAGGAAAAAGAGGCTACAATTTGCAAGAGCTCACCAAAATTGGACAGTTGAAGACTGGAAAAATGTTGCCTGGTCTGATGAGTCTCGATTTCTGTTGAGACATTCAGATGGTAGAGTCAGAATTTGGCGTAAACAGAATGAGAACATGGATCCATCATGCCTTGTTACCACTGTGCAGGCTGGTGGTGAGGGTGTAATGGTGTGGGGGATGTTTTCTTTGCACACTTTAGGCCCCTTAGTGCCAATTGGGCATCGTTTAAATGCCACGGCCTACCTGAGCATTGTTTCTGACCATGTCCATCCCTTTATGGCCACCATGTACCCATCCTCTGATGGCTACTTCCAGCAGGATAATGCACCATGTCACAAAGCTCGAATCATTTCAAATTGGTTTCTTGAACATGACAATGAGTTCACTGTACTAAAATGGCCCCCACAGTCACCAGATCTCAACCCAATAGAGCATCTTTGGGATGTGGTGGAACGGGAGCTTCGTGCCCTGGATGTGCATCCCACAAATCTCCATCAACTGCAAGATGCTATCCTATCAATATGGGCCAACATTTCTAAAGAATGCTTTCAGCACCTTGTTGAATCAATGCCACGTAGAATTAAGGCAGTTCTGAAGGCGAAAGGGGGTCAAACACAGTATTAGTATGGTGTTCCTAATAATCCTTTAGGTGAGTGTATTTTAGCAAATTTTCCTCATCATGATGTCATAACTATTCCTTTAAGATCAGAAAGGTTTTCTGAATCAGATCTTCCAGAACTGCACCAAAGTGCTCTACATGCACTAGTAGTGTATTTATGAATGGCTAATACCTGATTGGCACATGTCCAACATCAAAGTTCTTCATGTAATGGGAGCAGTCCATGTCATCGTGCACCACTCCTTTACCAGTGCTGCCGAACGTCTCAATGGCGAACACATCCCCCTCCTGGACGTCAATGGAAATTAACAGAGAGCCAGTCAAAATGCTTCATAGCTTTTTCTATAAAGAGGATGATGAATGTAACAAATTGCCTTTTCAGTTTTTCAACACAAATTCCTGAGTTGCGAATATCAGAAAGGACAATTACACAGCTTGTGCAATTAGCTTTAGCATATATGCTAGCATACAATAGTAACCAATGGGGCTTTAAAAAAAAATGAATATGAATACTGTATAAGTGTATATTACACATAATTGTATACTACTGTACACAAATCATACTGTATACAAAGTAAAATAAATAAATAAAAGGAACCCATAAGCAACAATGAAAGTTTCAAACAGTAGTATACTACATTGTTGTCACTTGAACTCATAAATAAAAATGGTTTTCATTAAGGGTTTAGTGTTCAAACAATGGCAGTATGATCAAGACAAATGTAAAAAAAAAATAATAATTCGTAATTTTGAATAGAAAATACAGGCTATTATTTACGAAATTTATGTAATTCATAACTGAATGTGACGTCACGTGACAAGACAAGAAACATTAGGCATACATTTTTTTAGAACCATGTGAATGTTCAAAAGATGGTTATGGGTTATTATGGGATACAGCCTTCCATGCAGCATATACTGCAGAAATAGTCATAGTAATCTAGTATGCTATTCTAAACATAGCTAATGTGAAATGGACACCTTTAAGATTAGAGAATGGCGTGAAATTCCATGCATACTGCGCCCAGTATACATACTGTATTATAGTAAAAGTAGTGTGCTATTCCAGACAAAGTGATACGGATATCTTCAATGACAAACACACACCTCCATTCTGGTGGCTTCTCCTCCCTTCACTATAGGCACGGTTTTACCAGCGTGTATCCGATACTGACCAATAGAGTGTCCGTTCAGATTCCGGATAGGTTTGACTGAGGAAATACACACAAAATTATGTCCACTTAGGAGATTAATATTATTATTATTAATAAGAATTTGCATGATTATTTCCTATTTCAGTCAATACCTTGGTACGTTTTCCCATCTATTTCAACCTCGTACGACTCCATCACTTCCTGTATTGATTCTCCAACATCGCAAAGACGTACATCTATACCTGCACACTGTGGAAAGAGATTGTTAATTCTGCACACACGCACGATAATTTATGGTGTCAGTCGCACACACACACACTCACATTGATGCCTGTGTTGGTAGCGTCTCTCACAGCCTCAAGCAAGCGGTCATACTTTGGATTGAAGGTGACAGTGAAGGCACAGTCAATGATCCTGCCTGAAAAACACACACACAAAATTTGATTTATGCCGACATTGTTCCCACCGCTTTATGAATCCTTTCTTATGATAAAAAAGAAAAAAAAAGAAGCTTATGACAGGGATATTTCCAATTCAGTTCACAGACCATCGCAGTCCGCTCTCCAGTGAAAATAATAAATTAAATGCATAATAATTTTCCCCCACTTTCCTAATAGGCATTTCTCAGATAATGAGAAACAGATTCAGCCAAATACATCTAGGGTTTGCTAGTGTGCAGCTGCAATTTTGTTCTATTAAAACATATGATATTGTATTATTTTTTGTTAAGGTTTTTAAAATTAACTGACTGTTGTATAACTCAATTTTCGATTTGATTTTTAATTATGATCAATTAAATTATGTCCGTTTAATAACAATAATAATAATAAAAGCCAATCATAATAATTATTTTATATGAAGTACGGTACATTGTTTTTAATTGTGATTGTTTCATAATAATAATAGTTATTTTTATTATTAGTATTATTATTAAAAGCCAATCGTCATTTTAATTATTTTATATTATGTACTTTGCATGGCTTTTCATACATTTGATTGTTTCATAATACTACTACTACTAATTATTATTATTAGTATTAAAAGCCAATGGTCATCATTTAATTCTTATTTTATATTAAGTACTTTACATTGCTTTAAACTGTTAATATTGTTTAATAATAATAGCTATTATTATTATTATTAAAAGCCAATCATCATTATTTTATTCAGATGTTATATTACTATAGATGTTATACTACTTTGTGATTTATTATCAAATTTAACTACATGGCTTTTAATTATGATTAATAATACTATTACATTAGTATATGAATACTATTATAAAACACTATTATTATCATAAAGGCAGGCTACTTCAGCCAGGCTACTTTTTTAAACAGCGTGTCATCCATGATCGTACCGTTGATGTGTGTGCCGAAGTCAATCTTGCACACGTCGTCGTACTGGAGGACTGTGGGGTCTCCAGCGTTTGGTGTGTAGTGAGCAGCACAGTTGTTCAGCGAGCAGCCGGTGGGAAACGCCAGCCCTGCATTCAAACCGTTCTCTTTGATCAACTTCCTACTGCAGTCCTCCAACCGCTCGCTGAACCAGAGAAAACACAGAGAAAGAGATGGGTTATGAGCTGTGAATATTATACCAAAAAAATCTACCAACTAAACTGGACACTTGGGCTTGGAGGTCCATTTCTTTTATGAAGAACATCACTTCAACTATATATTTTTAATATATTTTTTGATATTTTTAAACCAGGTTGGAGTACATTTTTTTTATTTCAACACTTTAAAAAAAAAAAAAATACACTGCATGTTTACAGATATTAATGTCCTCACCAGATGTCAATCATAGTCATTCCAGGTTTAATCCAGCTTTTCACATATTGCCGCACCTGCCGATGGGCTTCAGCCGCCTGCCGGAAATCATTCCACATCTCCTCGTTGGCTCTATCCAACATTTTCTTCTCCTCGTTACTCGTTCTCCAAGCGGCGCTAGAGCTGAGAGGTCCAAAAAAAAACACTTGAGATGACGTAGCAAGAACATTTATTAACCTTGAGAAATGAATATCCACCATCATACAAACACTATTAAAGATGGACATATAAATGATTCTCCAGGCCATTACGGACTTTCTGTAAGGATCGGGAAAAGTCTTGCAAATGGGGTGAAACACCAGATTTTAGCTGATGTGCTATTAAATATTCTACCTAATAAAAATAATTAAATAAATAAAAAGTATAAAGTACATCAAAAACTAAATAAACCATGTTTTATAAATGAAAAACCTTTCCATTCCCTGTAATGCTACATTAGTTTAAGATTTGTCCAATCAGGTAAAATCAGTCAATTGCAACTTATAGCTGACTGGTTGTTAAAGTTTAGGCAAAGTCAAGTCAAGAAGACTATCAATTTAAAGGCCATAAACGCCTTCGAAGATGCCGCAGGAATTCAGTAAGATGATGTGAGGAAGTTAAGTTTATGAGTTGGCCCTCGCACACACGCACAACTATTTTTGGAGAGAGTACTTTAGGCGCGAGGGAAAGTAAGTGACCTCTATGTCAGTAGTCTCAGCGATATAATATTACACAGAGCACAGGGTAATACGAGGTAGAGCAGCCCGTAGAAAGTACAAGGTGACCTGAGGGTGTTTAGGAGTGTATTCACATTGAGAAAAGACAAAACATCCTTACCCATCCTGTGATAGAGGGTATTCACACTCCTCACCCACAGGGAACACTCCGCTGGTGTACAGATCACAAATGGGGATGGATGGAGGGTCCGTTTGGGTTTTGGCTACAGGAGAGAAGGTATATCAATGCGAGAACATCTTCAGTAAGTTCTAAACCTCTATGAATTTATCTTTTGTGGAAGTCAAAAGAAAGATGTTTCACAGAATGTTCACGCTGATCTTTTCCACACAATGAAAGCAGAGCTATCTATTTGGATAGCATTTGGGCACCATTTCAAATGTGCCCACAGTTCACACAGAACGCCGCGTTAAACAAGAACGCTACCTGACGATAGTGAGTCTGAAGATACAAAATCTCAAAGCTCACTGAGATGATACAGACATTATAAAGTTCTCACGCAATTCTTCTGGGAGGGTCATTTTATTTAGGCTAGCAAAATCATTCACCATTTAAGGTCGCACTCAGTCACCATTAAATGTTTGGTCTAAAACGCAACCGCTCTCATGTTTTGCCACAGGACAGCAATTACGAGTAATTTATATGTCATCTTTGCAGGACTGCGATATGAAGAGAGTAAAAAGCAGAGGTGAGAGTAAAAAGCAGAGGTGGGAGTAAGTCACACATGTTCAAGTCACAAGCAAGTCTCAAGTCCCTACCATCAAGTCTCAAGCAAGTCAACAAGTCGCAGTACACACAACCAAGTCAAGTCAATGGTTCACTTCAAGCAAGTCAAGTCGAGTCCTGCTAAGGGTCAAGTCAAGTCCAAGTCAAGTTACAATATCAAACAGAATTTGTTTTTATATTGGCCTCAACCTTATTTATTTTTGATTACCTTGATTACCTTATACATTTATATCGTAATATTAATAATATTCATATAATTTATTACAGCATGTATTTATGATTATCAAAATTTGGAATTATTATTATTATAATAACAATTATATGAAAAATGTTGAAGATAATACATTTGAAGGTAAATTCACAAGTGTGTGATGCATTAATTATATTGGTTTTATAGTAAATGTCATATGTTTAACTTTGCTTATATATTTTTATTATGCAATAATCACCGGCAGACATAAACTTTCCCATTAATAGCCCATATTTAACCCCTTAAATTGATTTCCAGGGGCATTTTTTTCTCTGTTCTAACCATTTTTTTTTTCTAACCATGCATTTACACTGCCATTACAACACCATAAATAATGTTGAGATAAATGATAAATAAATAAATATTGTATTAAATATAATCATTTTAATATAGAAAAATTAGATGCTAAAAAATAATAAATTATGTTTTTTTAATTATGAAATTAAAACCGCCAATGGGTGGCGCCAAATCACCGTCTTAATGAGCGAGTCATAAGCATTCATTCAACTGATTCGTTCAAAGCGGTAGATTCATTCTGTAACCAAGCAACTAGGTCACTGAATCACAAAAACCTCGGATTTGTTCGGATATGTAGGCCTACAACTCTTTTTCTGTGGCTTGTTTGGAACTACTGTCATTGGAGAAATAGAGCAAAAACAGAGAATGTTTGTTTACAATATTACGTCTAAAATGTCACACAACAATATTCACTCTTTGTTTAGGCTACTGAACTGTTGTATAAAATCATTATCACATTTGCAATCGCGCCAATATTCTGGAAATATTTTGTAATATCATATGTTATAAATATAAAAATAACTCATACTAGGACATTTTTTCCACATCTTGAATTTTGGGTGCATATTAATTCCACTCACATTTTGCCCCCCAATCCTACAGGCCTAACATCTGACCCTGCTTCAAGAGAAACATAAAACACGACAATACATTATTAACAGCTTTCTATGCTGTTTTTCGTCATTGGAAAGAGCGACATATTTGGCTTTAAAGCGTGATTTGAAAGAAACTGTGGCAAATGCCCTGTGTGAATTTATGCACGTTATAGGCTACAAAACATGCCACCATTAATTATCATTTGAATCTATTAACAGCCTTAAGCTATATTTGAAAACATAATATTGTATAAAGAGGAACATGCTGTTTTGAACACTATTCTCTCTAGATTTAATATTAGTCAAGTTATCTATAACAAACAGGTTAAACAAGCCATAGCTTACTTTTAGACGTGGTGAATGAAGTTCGAGGTTGTAATGGTCGTGTCGTGTCCGATATCCCTTGCCAGTTATGCGTACAGCGAATCTTCTTGTATGAATATGGTCAATTTCTAGTGTTTATATCCAAAAAGAAACGAAGCTGGGAGATGTTTTTGTATTTAGCGCGCTCACCGCGCTGTATGTTTTTTCTGTGCTCTGTGCGTCACGCAATCGCGCAGAATCTGATGACCATAGACATAATAAATACATAGACGCCCTATTGGCTGCTGGAGCGCACGTCAACGGCGCCGCCATATTGCGGAGGGCAACTTTCTCATACTTCTCATAGCGAGAATTGAGAAAAATGCCTGTTTCGTGCGCTGCTTGGGGCTGTACAAGTCGCCACACAATTGAAAACAGGTCTCGAGGAATTATCTTTCACAAGCAAGACTGAACATTTGTTTCTGGTTGTATTTGGTCATGATATAATTAGTAATAGTAACGTCCAGAGGAGAAAAGCCGCGAAATTTAAAAATACTAACGTTACTGTTATTGTGTCAGGAAATGTAGTTTTAATAGTTTTTCAGTCGACAATGTAGTTGTTTAAAGCTCAAATCTGTGGTTTATTTATAAAGATAGCGCCTATTTAAAATTTTGATCTGACGGTCTCGGAGTTGTGATATCCAGGCGTTCACCGGGCGTTCAGCGCTCATGTAACCCGCCTGGAACAGCCTTACCTCGGCTAGTGCTTCTGACGTTTGCCGCTGGCTCTGATGTCTCTAGTCTAGTGGTTAAACGAGATATAATTCGTCTTGTGTAAATCTAACGGGCGATCTTTGGTCTCCAAAAAGAGACAGGGTTGTGACATTTTATTTTATATTGCCTATGTAGGAATATTTTAAAATATATAAATTATTTTATATATACATTCTCTTCACTGTAGGCCTATATAAAATAAAATTACACAAATATTTTTGTTAAATGTCAGTTTAATGATCAATATTATCATGTTTCATATTTTTTTCATATTGTCTATATTATTCTGCAATTGATATTACATTGTATTTGCTGTTCTTATTATTATTGTAATATTATACCACTTGCAATTATCAATCTATTACAGCTATGCTGTTAAATGATTGTACTATTCATAGTCACTATTTACCTTATTATTTTTATTGTCTATATACTGTAATTTATATTTCTTATTCCATTGCTATTATTATAGTATTATACATAAACTATATGCTATTATCAATATTTGTATTATTATATTATGTACTTATGATATTATATAATTATACTATTCATTACTATTTTATTTGCTGTATACTGTTTGTTTATTTTATTGACTAAACTATTTACTATTACTTCTCACTTTATCTTATATTTACTATTTGCATTGCACTGTAGTTGTACCATATCATATGTATTACCATAAAGGATCCATCAGTTATCTTTGTTATTGTTAAAATCGGGTCGATCACAGAAAATGCTTTTTCCACAATAAGAAAACTTAATTTAATTTAATGTAAAAATTAAATTATATCTTCACAATTCTTATCCACGAATAAAAAGCCAGATAGCCTACATGACAAGCCTGAGCTTTGACAATTCCTTATTAAAAAAAAAAAATGTTTTATAAGTCTAACTATCGAGATTTTAAATAACTAGAGATGGAACTTTTTGTACACCACGATTTCACAAGTACTGAAATCAGTTGATAAATGTCGTTTTTTTTATCCAGAAAAACCGCAGCTCACCGTTTACTTGCATTTGATTACAGTGCAGTCTTGCCCTCCGCAAAATGGCGGACGCGTTGACGTATCGCAGCAACGTTCCAAAGCGGCCAATGGGGCATCCATGTATTTATTATGTCTATGCTGATGACTGGCGTCAATGGTTCCGTTGCTTCCATTTTTTTCATCAATTGATGTTACGATGATTTATATAAAAATGTATATGAAGTCATTTTCGAGTCATACAGTTCAAGTCAAGTCAAGTCTCGAGTCATTGGATCTCAAGTCAAAGTCAAGTCAAGTCATTTTCTTAATTTAGTCAAGCAAGTCTCAAGTCCTTAAATTTGCGACTCGAGTCAAGTCATGTGACTCGAGTCCCCCATCTCTGGTAAAAAGTAACATATCTTTAACAACAGTGTAAAAGTGAATAGCACATAACAGGCACAATACCTGTATAAACATGTGAATCATATTGAACCGATAGATATGTATGACTAAACATGCATCATCATTTTCAAATACCTCCGTTTTTACAATCCACACAACGGCCGTTTACACGACACTGTTTTCAACTGAAAACGGAAAACGTATGCATTTTTGGCCGTTCATTTACACATCTGTGTTTTGGGGGGCTTAAAGTGCACATTTTTGAAAACGATACTGTTATCATCTCCGTGTAAACTACAAAAACGTGGATTTGTGAAAATGGTGACGTCATGCGCATGGATATTACATGTTCAGTCTAATAGGCGCATAGTGTTTTATTACAAAGTGACATTGCCAACTACTGGCCTGGCATGAATAATATAGTGCTTTTAGTCTTTTTTTTGTGGATTCGTGTGAGCGGGCATCCTTTGTACACGCAAAACGCAGAAGATAAACTTTGGGCATGTGTTTGTCACCCACTTTGGAAATGTTTACACGACAACAATGTACTAAACGGAAAAGAGACAATGTTGTCAATAACAACATTTTGACAAACACAATAACAACAATTGTCAATGTTGTCAATTTTTTTGTGAATAACAAGTGCACAAGTCATATGGACTACTTTAATAACTTAAGTTATTAATAACTACTTTAAGTTTTTTTTTTTTGTTGTTGTTGTCACTTTTAGACGCTGATCACAAAGAGCACTATAAACATTTTGCTTATGCTTTTACTTCTTTCGAGCACCAAGGAAGATGGATTGTACATTTTTGAGAGAAAATACTTTCACATCATAAGACACACATCATTACAGTGAAAGTTTGTGGAAAAGTTAGCTGATAACATCTGTTTTTTTTCTAAGCTGACTTGAGCGTTTTGTTTTAGCTCTCTGATATCTGCTAAATAATGGCAAAGCATTTGGTGACACGTGGGACCCGCTCAAAATCCTCCGCTGAAATAAAGGCTGCACTGCAGGATTTTCCCAGAGGCACAGTGATCTGGCGTTACGCCAGTCCGCTGCATTGGCAGCCAAACACGCTCCCTGCCCCCATCAACACCAGCACGTACGCTGATTCGTACCGCGATCCCGTATCGGCACACACTCAAAGGTGCTGCAATGATACGGTCACGGATTCTCACAGATAACTGATTGCTGCTCATTTCTCTTCAGTCGTCATTATCTAATATCTTATCCCAAAAAAAAAGACAAACACTTACGTCCTTTCTTCTTTTTTGTCTTCTTTTTCTTCTTTTTCCCAGTGACGTTATCAGCTTCCTCACCGTCTGTGATGGTAACAGGGTTGACACAATAATGAGTGACGTGCAATTAAAATGACATTGTTCACAATGTACTACTGGCATACTGTATACTGCTCAGTATATATTCTATGAAGCAATTCTTTAAATTTTATATATATAAGTGATCTCCAGAGGGGATATTTATTTTTAATAACCCTAGTACTAGTTGGATTAAACTATCAAAATATGAAATGCTTTCATGCAAAATTATTTGGCAAAAAAGGCTAATTACAGCAACAGGTTTTATTTTATTTTACAAAAACAAATGCATAGAAATGCAAAAAGTTCACAGGAAAAATCATACATTGACTATAACTGAATCAGTTATTACTATTTCATAAATTCTCTCGTTTTTCCATGTGCTCATAATTTCTTTGGATGACAGCCCAAAAATTATGTCTGCACAATTTGGCACGTTTTATTGCGTTATCACAAAACAATTGACTCCAAACATAACTACACAATAGGATTACAAAATCTTTATTTATATTATATATATATATATATATATGTATATTTATATATATATAATATACACACACATACATCCACACACAAAAAAACATTTGTAACTAAAATACAGTTGTTTATTAAATATTACTGTATAAAAGTCTGTATGCAAAATAAACTAAACGATAAACAGAAGTATGTTGTATGAGTCTTGTGACCTAACATGACCTTGACATATTATTTTTTTAATAAAAAAAAACTATTTAACTATTTTTAATCCAATTTTGTGTAATACCATCTCAACTCTAACCTGATTGAAGAAAAAAAAAAAAGTCAAGACAATGTCAAAAATCTTGGTTGATATTACTTCCAGTTCTTTCATCACACTAAAAATGGAAGGGGCACATTGCATTGTGGGATACAAAACCTCCTGTTTGTCTCCTACACAATTTGACAAATGTAACTGGTTACCCAGATATTGTATGCATATTTGGGAAGTTGATCAGTATGCGATTGCATACATAATCGGTGTGAATAAGATCGGTGAAGCATTATAGGAAAACAGTGGTGTTACATCATTTATGTGGAATACCTTCTTCTCCATCCTCTTCTCTATCTTTCTCATCCAGGTTCTGCTGTTCTGTTTGTTTCCTCAGCTCCACATCCTCACCCTGCTCTCCGTGTCCTGCTGCAAAGTCACACACACAGGTGAACAAGCACATAAGCAAAGGAAGTGCTAAGTGTGGCAGATGCATCAGAAGCGCGACCTGTGTGTGTGTGTTTGTGTGTGTGTGTGTGTGGCACAGAAGTGAGTAACTGCTGTCAGTTTGGAAACTGTCCACAACTTCATCTCTTATACTGGATCTACTGTCTATGAAAGCAAACTTGGCTCAGAACAAGCCTGAGAAACAATCTGCAGCATCATATAACCTTGGTAGGGCAACACAGTAGACATGGTGTTGCAAGTACACGGAAAAGTACATATTATAAAATACAAGGGTATGCATGCACAGCAGAATTTTACAGGATCTATAACTATTTTATACTAATATATATATATATATATATATATATATATATATATATATATATATATGTATTTCACAACTCCAATTACTTTTCAAAGGTAAGCTTTAATTAACTTTAAAAGCAACGTGAAGTGACAATCATAATTTTGCCAGGCTGCTTGTAAAACTCAACCACATAATTTCAAGTATTTATTTATGGTTAGCAATGAGTAATGTTTCTGGACATTACTGGACATCTAAAAAAAAACTAGTGAGCTTCCTACCTAGACATCATTTTTGGGATGAATTAGGATAAAACTAACGAGACTTTTTGAATTGTGTTTTAGGGCATCTCAAAACTTTGACTGCCATCGTAGACAGCATTTTTTACCATAATATTAATTAGTTATAATATTTTGAGATGCAGCCTATATGTATTCTATATTCTTCTATATCTAAAAGAAGAAAAAAAAACAATAAAAATGGGTAATAAAATAAATGGGTAAAATAATTGTATAAGATATATTTATATATCTAAAAAATATTTTTATGATATAAATTTAAAAGTATTTTTTTTATCTCAAAACAACCTGTATGTAACCTATATTCTTCAATATCTATAAGAAAAATACATAAATATAATATGTTAACATATGTTTAATAATAAATAAATATAATTTTAAAAGTATAACAAATATAAACACACACACACACATATATATATATATATATATATATATATATATATATATATATATACACACACATACACAATATTTTTTTTTTTTCCTTTGAGATCTCAAAACAGCCTATATGTAATCTATATTCTTTTGTAAAACTATAAATTATATAATAATTATGGTAAAATTATATTTCATATACATTTAAAAATACATGAAACGTGTTTTTAAAGCTTTTCTTTAGAATCCCAAAACATTCCAATACACACTAATATTCGTAAGGTTGGAAAAACTTTTTACAGATCTTCTAATGCCGGACTCAAAACGTATGTACACATAGGACAGATGATCCTGAGTATATTTAGAGTTTATCGGAGTTCACAGATGATTATTTAAAGCAGGGTCTCTGCACTTATTACTATGAATGAGACACTCACCCGAAACTGCCGACTTGCCTTTCTTCTTTTTCTTCTTCTTCTTCTTTGCGGGATCAGCTTCGTCTCGTTCCGCCGCGTGCCCGTTGAGGATCAGCGTGTCCATGCCTGGCGGTACCGGTACCGGGCTCGGGCTCACCGACACCGGCAGCAGCTGCTCGCTTCCGTTCGCCTCCATGATTCATGCGGTCGCGAGTGGAGAGAGGGACCGGTGCATTGTGGGAGGAGCGGAGAAAAGCTGCCGAATCAGCTGAGTGAGTACATGACGCAGAATGCCAAATTACAAGCATCCTCTCCTACTATGGCGAAGAATTATCTCATTAATGTTAATTAGGTCACGCTGTCGAGAGCCTCCAGAAAAGTTAACTAATTCATATTCATGAACATTTCCGTTCGTTAATTGGCCAGCTGACTAGTGCGTTCTGCCTCTTAGCCAATCAGATAGACCCAAATAGGCAAACGTTACTTTAAACGATAAATATTCATGATGAAGCCATCGACATTGTGGAGTTTGTAGCGAGCAGATATTAATGAAGAAAACCCATTCAGAGAAAATGTGTGACAAAGTACAGGTTTATTTTTAAGTGTATTTTTTAAAAGTATTTATTCATATTCTAAAGTAGCTATGATGTGTACGTTAGAGTTTTTGAGCAATCATGAGTACAGATTCGTACCTTAAATCATTTTAATTAGTGATGATAGAATTTATGTGCAATTTAGTATGCATGTTCTTTACTGCACCTTTTGTGTCAATCTCACGAAGGTGATGTCTGGGTCATATTTCACACTGAAACAATAATATTAATAATATTTCTTTAAATCTTATGATCATTCTAACTGCATTGTAACATTATTGCCACAACAATTATGCACATTTTCTCCAAATCTCATAATCTTTTATATTGTCCAGTAGATGGCAGAATCTTCCCTCTAATCTGATGCATGTGTTTCTTACCTAGATCTATAGCAATACATTTAAAGGGATAGTTCACCCAAAAATGTTGTTCCAAACCTGTATGAATTTCTTTCAAAATAAGACATTTTAAAGAATGTTTGTAACCAGACAGTTGTGGAAGTCAATGGGTGCTGCCAACTGTCTGGTTACAAACATTCTTTAAAATGTCTTCTTTTGAAAGAAATTCATACAGGTTTGGAACAACATTTTTGGGTGAACTACCCCTTTAAATGTGCACAGAAGTCTATTCTTAGTGTGAAACTGCATTAAGTCACCAAAGGCAAACACATACTGTATATGTACATGTACTTTATTTCACAAATGAAATGCAAGATTGCCACTTTTGGAGTGAGGAAAAACTTGAACCTTCAGAAAAGGCAAAACTGGTGTTGAGTGCGGACAAACACAGACAGTCTCTGCCATGGCCAAGACGATTGAGACTTGATGTCATGCATATATGCATGGGGGAAAATTAATTATGGATGTTAGGCATAAAAACATTAAATTCACAAACAAACGTTGTTATATCTAAGGTTTTGTTCTCTGGTCTTATCAACATAGCCATTGACATTCAAAGTCTTATTAAAACATTTAACTGTAGTTGTAAAGTGCAATGGTCCTTACAAGGGAAAAGTGTTTAAGGCAAGTTAAACTGTAGCTTGTGTTAAGAGTTAAAAGAGGGTTTAACTTAAAACCAGGTTTTGTGTAAAACCGGTTTAAATCAGTATTTGTTACTTTAATAAGGACCTAACAATAAGTAGTTTTATATGAAGGTGTTCAACAAGATGCTGGACTGAAACACTCAGAAAAAAAAAAGAAGAATCTTCTGTAAACAAAAAGGAAATCCAATCACTATCAATTTCAGACAGCTTGAAATTGGTAACAAGTATATTTATTTTAAAACTTTTAAAATGACTGACAGTTTCTGCTCACACAGCTGGTGTTTCACCACTGTGACCTGTTAACGCTTCAAAGTGTGACAACACACCAGCTGCAATCCAGTAGGACGTCAGGATTACCTTTGCTTTTTGCAATTAATGGTGTGAATCTCATGCACAGGTCATATTTCACCCCAATATCAAAATATGCATAGAGAATTTTTTCTATGCATTTTTTTGGTACCATTACGATTTGTGTATTTTATTTACTTGATTTTATTTACCCAAATTCTCATTATTACTGCAATTCAAAATAAATAAAATCATCAATACCCTAATGTGACAAAAATCTCATTGTCATTACCGCAATCCAAAATAAGTAAAACTGTTTTTAGTTTCAATTAAACAAAAAAAAAAAAATTATTCCATAATATGGGGGGAAAAAATGTATTCTCATTACTGGAATAAAAAAAAAAACTGTCAATAGTGTAAATAAAAAGAACAATAACTTCTCAATCCAACAATATAGAAAAAAATTCCAATACACTCTTTTTCTTTCTTATATATACTGGTCCTTCTCAAAAAATTAGCATATTGTGATAAAGTTAATTATTTTCCATAATGTAATGATAGAAATTAAACTTTCATATATTTTAGATTCATTGCACACCAACTGAAATATTTCAGGTCTTTTATTGTTTTAATACTGATGATTTTGGCATACAGCTCATGAAAACCCAAAATTCCTGTCTCAAAAAATTAGCATATTTCATCCGACAAGTGTTTTTAATACAAAAAAAAAAAAAGAGTCAACCTTCAAATAATTATGATCACTTATGCACTCAATACTTGGTCGGGAATCCTTTTGCAGAAATGACTGCTTCAATGCGACGTGGCATGGAGACAATCAGCCTGTGGCACTGCTGAGGTGTTATGGAGACCCAGGATGCTTCGATAGCGGCCTTAAGCTCATCCAGAGTGTTGGGTCTTGCGTCTCTCAACTTTCTCTTCACAATATCCCACAGATTCTCTATGGGGTTCAGGTCAGGAGAGTTGGCAGGCCAATTGAGCACAGTAATACCATGGTCAGTAAACCATTTACCAGTGGTTTTGGCACTGTGAGCAGGTGCCAGGTCGTGCTGAAAAAGGAAATCTTCATCTCCATAAAGCTTTTCAGCAGATGGAAGCATGAAGTGCTCCAAAATCTCCTGATAGCTAGCTGCATTGACCCTGCCCTTGATAAAACAGGCATTTGGGCATTTCCTTCTCCCCAGTCTTCCTCCAGACTCTGGCACCTTGATTTCCGAATGACATGCAAAACTGAGCAACAGTCCAGTGCTGCTTCTCTGTAGCCCAGGTCAGGCGCTTCTGCCGCTGTTTCTGGTTCAAAAGTGGCTTGACCTGGGGAATGCGGCACCTGTAGCCCATTTCCTGAACACGCCTGTGCACGGTGGCTCTGGATGTTTCTACTCCAGACTCAGTCCACTGCTTCCGCAGGTCCCCCAAGGTCTGGAATCGGTCCTTCTCCACAATCTTCCTCAGGGTCTGGTCACCTCTTCTCGTTGTGCAGCGTTTTTGGCCACACTTTTTCCTTCCCACAGACTTCCCACTGAGGTGCCTTGATACAGAACTCTGGGAACAGCCTATTTGTTCAGAAATTTCTTTCTGTGTCTTGCCCTCTTGCTTGAGGGTGTCAATGATGGCCTTCTGGACAGCAGTCAGGTCGGCAGTCTTACCCATGATTGTGGTTTTGAGTAATGAAACAGGCTGGGAGTTTTTAAAAGCCTCAGGAATCTTTTGCAGGTGTTTAGAGTTAGTTAGTTGATTCAGATGATTAGGTTAATAGCTCGTTTAGAGAACCTTTTCATGATATGCTAATTTTTTGAGACAGGAATTTTGGGTTTTCATGAGCTGTATGCCAAAATCATCAGTATTAAAACAATAAAAGACCTGAAATATTTCAGTTGGTGTGCAATGAATCTAAAATATATGGAAGTTTAATTTGTATCATTACATTATGGAAAATAATGAACTTTATCGCAATATGCTAATTTTTTTATAAGGACCTGTATATATATATATATATATATATATATAGAGAGAGAGAGAGAGAGAGAGAGAGAGAATTTGTCATTATTTTACTGCAAAAAGATGTTATTTGATTCATAAAATATGTATACATTGCATTGTACAATCATTGCCGATTTAAAAAATATAGTATAAATAAACGAGAAGTTATTTTTCTACATTACACTAAGGACAACTATTTATTTTGCATTACGGTAATGAAAATTAGATTTATTGAGGGAATGTCTTAAAAATGTCATGAAAAATGTCTCAAAGCACACAATCTAAAAAAAGACTTAATATACTTAATGCAATTTATTTAATTTTGGGGTCAAATATGACCCAGACATGTTCTTGATGGGCAGTTATGACCCAATATAACTGATTTGTTAGGCATTTTAAGAACTTGTGGTTATTTTGTGTGGGACCTCTGTTACACTGAATAAAACTGGGACGGCCAAGAACATTTATGAGTTTATGTTAGTGTGTGTTTAAGTTTTTATTCTGTTATTTTGAGTACTAGCGTGTGCCAGTCTGTACCTGAGGCCTGTCATGAGGAGAGTGGACATGGGATGTCACATGAAACATAAATCCCTCAACACACACACACACGCACACAAATATACACACTCTAAAACAGAGACGCACACACACCAGTTACATCCAATGATGTCTGTGACCTGAAATCAAGCTCAATAAATACGAACAAAAAGATGAGAATAAATATCCTCCTTGTTCAGTCCTCCTCGGTTCCTCTCGATGGCTGTGATGTCACTTCCCCTTCTTCCTCTGAGTCCCCGTAGGTGCATTCCTGCATGTGTGTGAACGTATGCGAGCGAGCTGCTACTTGGGCGGCCAGTGCGGAGCTGAAACTGATCGCTTGCGAGCCATGCAGTTCAGTCAATCTGTCGATCACAGAGAGGGTGGGCACTCGGGCTGTGAGTGGGTGTGTCCCATCATGCTCGTCGTCTACGAGTCCGTCTGATTGGAAGAGATGCGTTTCCTCTGCAGTTTCCTCACTGGCGTCTTTAGCTGCCCCAGTTACATCAGAATCTCCACAGCAAAACTCAATCACAGAATCTTTCTCTCCTTCTTCCGCCCCACTCAGAATTTCAGTCTGCGGCTCACTTTCATTCTCCTCTGCTTGTTGGGAGACGTGGTTGCCTGTGGTAGTCATGGACTCCACTGAAATATGCGGCTCTAAAGAGTTTGTGTCTGTTTCTGATGTGTCCTTAGCAAACGGAGCCAGAGCAGCTAGAAGGACAAAATAAAAATTCATTGGAAAAGGATTTAGTGTTGGGAAAGACAAACAAAAAAAGGTACAAGTAATTTAAAACTTGACTTTAGTTTAGAGAAGCTAAGCTAACTACACTAAATTGGCAATATTACCTTTTATGTAGTGTGCTGTTTGTAAAAAGGTCAGCAAAGTTTCAATGATCAGAGTGCATGAAAAAATGGAATTGTCTCCCAAAAAGAACAAAGAGATTCTGATCTGAAAAGAGTCGTCAGAAATTCCAGTCTAACTAACTGCACGAACCTGCGTAGGTTTTTCAAATTTGCATAATGCCAGCCTATGGTTTTCATTGGCTGCCTGCTAACAAAGTCTACTCTGACCCGCCCTCAAACACTGTAGTTGTAGCTGACGGTACTGATCCACTTGTCCGTGCGACACTTCAGTCGCGTCGCACTCCACTTTATTCCTATGGGTGACGTCACGCGACTTTAACGCGCCCGCAAAGCATCCCGGGAAGGCGGCGCTTCATTTGGAAAAATGCTGCGCGTCAAAAAGCTGGCCGATGCCCATCTTTATGCAAATGAATCCGTCAAACGCGACGCGTCTATCCAATAGAAGTAGTCTCTCAAGGGGCCTTTGTTCTAGACTGGCCGCTGGGTCAAAACCACGCCCATAGCGGTATACTTGAGGAACGCCCATCAACTTACAAATGTGGAGAGGCGTGCGACACCACGCTTCAGTCGTGTCGCAAAAGTGAATCAGTACCGTAAGGCCTGGAAGAGTTTGTTTTTTTGTGGTCAACATGTTGAGAAAAAGATACTTCTTGCCAGTGTTTCATTATCAGACTCATGCTCGAATTCATATGGTAAAACTGTCCACATCATTAATGTTCATATCACTGTGTATCAAGCGCTGAAATTCAGTTATGGTAATTGCCGTTTCATTTCTGACATGTGCTGTAAGCGGTCGACCAATCACAACAGATCGAGCCATCTGACCAATCGAAGAAGAGTAGGCTCTCGGAAAGGAGGGGTTTAGAGAAACTGAATCTTTTATCGAACTGTCTCAGATTCTATGAGGAAAGAAGTGATGCTGCAATGTATATTATGAGAAAATTTGTGTTTTTTGACGCATGTAAACCTATTGTAGGAATTTAGGAAACATCCAAAATAGCATTAGTTACAATATAAAATAATACTAAAATAACAGATTGAAATAAATATTTCAAGTATTTAAAGGTAGAGTAGGCAATTTAGGCTAGCAATAGCGAACTAGCTTTGACAGAGTAAGATCCCACCCTTCCTTCAAAGCGTCTCCAAAACCACACCTCCTTAAAAACACATGACACATACAGCAGGGAGCAAACAAAAGCGTCATGAGAGATTATGTTAACCTACCTCATGTTTCAAAGCACATAACTTTACAATAATAATGAACATAACTTAAAGAGCACTGACCTGTACCACCTGACTGCTGCAGATTCATTTCAGCATTGATAATGTTGCCATTGAAACGCATAAATTCGAGTCACAAACCGCTCCGAGTATAATGTACATGTATATATATATATATATATATATACATATGTACATATATATACACACACACACATCTAAATACATTAAGACCTCTTAACCTAGTGATTGCTATCAGGATGTGAAAACAGCCTAACAAAAAAAAGTTTCTGGAACAAATCACCTACCCTGCCTTTGACTAAATATTTTTCTTATTACAAAAAAGTAGCAAAAAAACTGCAGTAGGCTACAGATGAAAAATTGTGTGAACACTGTGAACATTGAAACCGAACTGTCTGAATTGATTCGCTTAGCTGGCTATAACATTGTCCCCTTGTATCGTTGTCCCGTTAGTTGGTTGCTAAAAGTATCGCTTTTATTTGACAGCCATTCAAATGTAACTGTGTAAAACAAATCATTTATTTTTCAAGCAAAATATTAGCATCTCAAATATTTAATTATATAATAGTCTACATTTTGTAAGGTGACCAATTTTCCTTAAGTGTGAAAGGAAATTTAATGTCACATCACACAGTTTTGAGTGAGGGTTTTGAACCCGTTCACTGAAATTAAACGTTACATGAACTCGCTAAAACAGTTAAATTCACATCAAATCAATCGGCCTTCATAACGTCACTTATGAGAGAGAAGAATACTATAATACAGTATAGTTAAATATTAAATTTTGTTGTACTATGACAGAACCAAGCGTGTGTTTGTGCATGTAGTACCCTGATCACTGAACAGCAGAAGCTTGCGTTTGTCTCTCTCTCCATCTGACGTTCGGATTCCCAGGACGGATTTCAGCTCGAGTAAAACGCGTCTCGACTCCTCGCGTTCATGACGTTGGCGTTCCTGTTCCCATGGCGACAGCATGTCCACGGCCCCTCTCCACTCCGTCTCAGAGTCCGAGTCCGAGACGTATGCTTCCAGTTCCTGGCCAAGAAAAGCAACTTTATAAATCCCACCTATAACCTCAAAATTCATTGTTTATGAATATCGCTGCATATCGCTAAAAACAACACTGAAATCTTAGCAGTTTGTTTTGCTTCGTTACACAAATTACATCTGTAAAAATTCTGTTGATGACAATCAAGCACTATACTTACAAACAATAAGCAAATGAACTAGATTCAGACAAAAATATGAGTGGTGCTTGTTTGTCATGCCTGAAGGTTATGGCTTTTATGGATCAATGAGAAATAAGATCTGTCCATGACAAAGAAAAGGAGATCTTAAAAAAAATCGTTTAAAATGCATGTGCCAAATTTTGACTACAAATGTTGGTTGGTAATAACTTCTTAAATATTATTAAAAAAAGAAAGGTTTTAAAAATAAATATATTTCAAGGTAAGGTATTTTTAAGTACATGAATTAATTCATAAATCAATCAAATATGATTCAGAAAATAATATAGTATTTTAATATAATAATATATATTATATAAATAATAAAAAGATACCAAACTACTTTTTCTTTTTAAATGAATTATTTGAGTTTTTTCTTCATTATGCTATCAGGACAGCTGTATCGACAAATTTATTTAAAACAGAAATAACATAAAAAAACAATCATAGAAGTGTATTCAAGTCATTTTATGTATGAATTGCATTTTTATTCTATAGATAAAATGAGTGTAAGACACACAGACAGACAGACAGACAGACAGACACATGCACACAACAAACACAAACAGACAAGCCCACACAAACACAGACGCACACAAACACAGACGCACACAAACACAGACGCACAGACACACACACACACAGTACCTGTTCCTCGGGGACAGGGTCTCTGTCCTGTATGTGTGTAATGGGGGCGGCAGGAGGAGGGAGATCTGGGGCATCTGTTTCCTCTGGCTGATCTGAACTCTCTGAGGAACACACACAAATACACAGTATCCTGCTAATGTGTCTCCTTTCAGCACAAAAAAAAAAATTTGACATGGGTGGAAAATTCAGTTTCTAGATTCATGAAGCACTAACATTTATGAGAATCAAATGTCGCTTGATGTGACAATGTTATTGTGATGTTCTGCCCAATTGCAGACAAATGGCACATTTTATAAATCTACACTACCGTTTTAAAAAAGGAACTTGAAAAAAAACTAACAACTAAAACAAATAGTGTGAGAGTTTAGACATCCGATTATAAATGTACATTATGAAATATAACTGTTTAAATTAGGGAATAAAGTCCCTGGAAAAAGTCCTAAAGGATTAAATCTTTGCCATAATCTTATCATAGTCTGATTTTGGCATATATGGATAAAAACATTAAAATAAATGGCTGTTAATAGATCATATTAATACTTTACAAGAGGTCATATTCACTTATCCTATTTTTTATCTGGTGCAAACTGTGCTGCCTTCAGATAAAATAGCTGCTGTTGTTTGGCACACGCGTGTAGACATGCAAAAATACATGCACATCATGCACAGCTCAACTTTGACCTCTCTACAGTTTAAGCACCAGCCCCGAGGAGGGTCATCATATGAAGCTGGGGAACAATGACGTCATTTACTTGTGCATTGTGGCCTAATTCTGTAAAGGACATCACCCACCACATCCCTCGCTCTCTCTCTGTCTTTTTTTACCCTACCACTTCCCTAAAGATCCCTAAAATAACTAAAGGGAGGGAAATCAGTCGAATAAAGAACTCTAAAAATATTCCTAAGACACACGCTGTTACCACACAAAGCCTGACGCACCTATTATATGGTGAGGACGTCATTTCGAGAGCTCGTACACACAAATATGGTCATGCTACAAATAATTGATTGTGATTAGTCAATTCTTTGTTTTTACTGGTCAATTGTTTTTCTATAATAACTACATGACTGATAATGACCAGGTGACTGTACAATATCCCTTATATAATACTCATTCTAGGGCTGGGCGATATGGCCAAAAAAATGATCACAATGAAAATGTTTCATATCAGACAGTCGTACATCACAATTATCTCGATAAATGTCAAAAACAAGTTTAAAAGACTCCTATGTGAAAGTTGTAGAAACCAGACTTTTTACTCTTTATTGTCAGAATAATAATAATAATTCAATATGAATATACCATATTTCTGCAATACTACCATGGTGCACCATGGTGCATAAACATTATATCAAACACTTATCAAACTTTTGTTATAATTATATTAAGGAAAATTGTATTGCAATAATTACCGTTATAGTTTTAGCGCCCAGCCTTAATACACTCTATTGTCTTACAGTAATTTATGACCAATTTATGATGCCAGGATTTGTGATATTGTCCAGAACATCTAAACCATAATAAGGTTCAGCTTTTTATTAAACTATTAAATTAAAATAAACTTAAAGACAAAGTGTTTAATTTGTAGGTCAAATTTGACCTATATTTTAAGAATATTTTATCTCTTACCACTGACATTTTTTAGACTTTAGCAGGTTTTTTGTAAACATAAGTCAAAAGATAAAATAAATAAATACATAAAATTCATATTTGAAGCTCAGCAGCCTCTGGTCATTGAATTTAAAAATTTATTAATAAAAATGTATATGATGGTGAGTACAGAATTTTTTGAGTGAACTACTCCTGTAAGAAGGACCTTTTGCCCGACTACCAAAATCATGAATTTTTAGTTATGTAAAATGTCTCAAATTTATCCGATTTTTTTGTCTGGACTATACTAAAAAAAGAAATTAAATATTCACAAAAAAAGAAAAACTACAAAATTAAACTAACAAAATAGTGGTTCATTCAAATTCCAACAGAGCAGCGCAGCAGCAGAGTGCTGTGATTGGTTGAGAGTGTGACCTCTGACCTGGGGGGCTGGAGACCCGTCGTAGCATGCGGTCGACCTGCGCGAGTGTGTCGTCCCAGCAGCAGGTGCTGGCCTGCATGTGTGGCTGCAGCAGCTGCAGACGCTCTCTCAGCTCCTGATATCCCGCGCACGTCATCTCCTCCGTCTCTTTCGCAACCATTAACTTTTCCAAATCGTCCTCCAGAATTATGACCCTAGGAAAAATTAAACCGTTGAGATAAAATAGTGTTAACCAGTGTGTTATACAAGGATGGTTTGTGCACCCTATGTCAAGTTTTTTTTTTTGTATTCAGTGTGAAAATTAAATGAGTAAATCTATTACCATTGTGTCAGATGATCTTATATTTTAGTGAATTTTATAATATTAAAAAAAGTTAATTAAGAAAAATTATTAATTTTGTCATTTAAAATAATTCTAAAAAAGAAAAACAAAAAATAAAAAAAATAAAATAACTAAGAAGTCCATACTCGTTTAAGAGTGTTTTCAGGTGAAGTTGTAAACTGCGGACAGACGTGTGCAGAGAATTGAGCTCTCTACACTTCTGTTGAGCCCGTCCGTTTCTTCCCGCAGGCAGCGACTGGTGCTGCGTCTCGAAGTAGCGGTGGAAATCGAAGCTGCGCTGAAGATCGCCAAGGCAACTGGCTAGGGTGCGATGGAGGGAGTCAGTAATCAAAGGGACGCTGCTGTACGTGAGGGGGCGGGGCCTGGAGTCAAGCTCCTCCCTCCCCGGAGACAGCAGCAGAGCCAATCGTCGGAAAAACTCTGAGCTCTGCCCGACCCACAGCTGGAACAACGTCTGCAAACCAATCAGTGTTTACTGAGGAGAATCATGTGATATGTTATTTAGAACAACAATAGGGCTGGGCAATATATTGAAATATAGGTTGCAATGATTTTTTTCAATGCTATGAAATTGTTTTTAATGGGCCTTTTATTTGGCTGTTAGGCTTCCAAAACATGCAGTGGAATAGATTGTTCCCTTTTCTTGTGTCCAGACAACAACAAAAAAAAAGTTTGATTGATTTCTTTCTTTTAAACTGTTCATTTCAATAATTTAATCCAAATAATAATTCAATGTCATGAATCAAAAATATTTAAGGAAGTCCCAGCATATAATTTAATGTAATTTTAAATGTTTCATGGAAAATATATGTAGGTAAATATTGGTATCTATTACTTTAAATGAAAAATATAAAAATAAAAACAAAACAAAAATATTGCTATTTATTTATTGCTACTAATATTGCTTATTAACACATAAAAATAATAATAATAGTATGTGTATATATACATATATATATATATATATATATACACACACACATATACATATATATATATATATATATATATATATATATATATATATATATAAAGATGTGTGTGTGTGTCTGTGTGTTTCTTTATTGACTGAAAAACCTAACTCTATTATTTTAAATGCATGTCTACTGTAATTTAATTAATATATACTTGGCAACAACTGCTGTTTTGTCCAAATTATCTATAGAAATATGTATAAAAAACGTTTTGACAAATTGATTATATTAACAGGATAGTGTAATTTGAACTTGAATCATTACTGTGCTTTTAAATTTTTCATGAAAATATATATGCATGCATGTTGTTATACTGCTAATAAATAAATAAATAAATAAATAAATAAATAAATAAATAAATAAAAGCTCAATTTTGTCTCTCCTGAAGAAAAAACCCCCGACAAATTTCACAGAAAATACATAAATATCAAGACGTATTTACAGATTTAAAAAAAAAAAAAATCAACATAAGTTTACAAATAAATATAAAAGGGTAACTAAACCCCTGGTCAGAGCCTGACTCCACCATCTGGCAATATTTGAAAAATGCTGGAAAAGTGGGCAGAGCCCAGCGGAGGGGGGCGTGCACCTGAGACGCATCTCTCTGTATGGAACCTGCCTACGTCACCAACAACCGCTACGTCACGAACCACCGCAACCACCAATAGGAAAATTCAACTGCAGTAGCCACTGTTTAACCTGAAGAGGGCAGCACTCAGACGTTTTTACACCATATATCGTAGAATTAAAACACTTTAAACCCAAATGTCAAAACATTTACTGGAATCAATTAACAGCATTTATGAAACTCCATTCTTACAGATCATTAACTAAAAAAAGTTGTTTTAGTGTTTAGTTACCCTTTAAGATCAGCTATATTGCCCAGCCCGAACCAACAGTACAAACGTTTCTGAACCTTGAGTGCAGGTAGGCTGTAATCATTGGTCAGTTCTTGCGCTTGCTCATCTGAAAGATGCTCCACCCCCAGACCGAGACCAAGCTCTCTGATCGGCACGGTGGACACGTAGTTGGTGACATTGTCAATCTCTGAGTTCAGTGGAAATGTAAAACATAGTCAAGGACTTAACCACTAAGAATCCAAGTGAATTAAATATTAAGAAATCGTAATATAAAAGCAACAGTTCGCTGCGATGCTGTTGGATCAGGATATGATTTGAGCATGATGCACGTGGCGAGGCGGGAGGCTCGGAATGCGCAGCGAAGACTCTGATAGGCTGCTTTCCGTAGACCAATCAGCTGCTGACTCCGAAGATGCCCCGCCCTGTTAAAGGGACAGGCGCCACTCACCCTGTCGAGTAAACTTGACAAGTGAAATGTGATCCAACTGTGCAGACGTCCGAGAACCATCAGGGCAGACACACATCACACACAACACATAATACTACTAGACTGACACAGAGCCATAGCGAGAAAGAGTTGTGACACTCTTTGATGTCGCCGCTATGCCTGTCACGTGGTTCATGTAAGCCCCAATAGTTCCAAAACATACGCTGGCTGTCATGTTCTTCTATGGGACAGACAGCAGCGATTGCATTATTGAACGGTAAATATAAAATAAAACACACACCCAAGTACTTTTTAAGCTGTTATTCCATTTTGTTAATGTCAGTTTTGCATTTGGAGAGGCAGGGTGACAACGAAATACTGTATATTACTCAGATAAGTTTTAAGCCTCGTACACGGCTTAAGGACAAATATCGGCTCGGAGCTTCTGGAGTTACAGTAAAACACAACTTGGGGGCGCTCAAACACAAAACGGTCTTGCCGAGCACACATACGTAATGGCGAAGAATATATACAGCGTCTACTACACTCTGCCGGGAAGAAATAAGACGAGGAAGATGCAAGGCCAGATGAATGTAGAGCTGCTGGTCTTGTTGGTGTCTTTATAAAGAGACACCAACGAGAATAAAGAACTATATGACAAACGCGACAAACTTGCTCTCTTCTTCTGAGTGACAAGCGAGTGTCAGAAGCACTTTGTGGACCGGGGTATTTCTGTTTTACATTAAGCGCCATCTAATGTCAGGGAATAAATTTGCATGTTCACTCGGCTCATCGTCAGCGAAAATCGCTTGGGTGTGAACACAAAAAACGCGTTGAAAAACGCTGACGAATAACGCGAGCCGATATTCGTCCCGGTGTGTATGAGGCTTAACTTAACTTTTCCATATCATTCACCTGTTGATGGACGTCTCATGATATTTATTTTAGCACAACTGGCCTGTATTAGGCTATTGATTCCCGTGATTTTGCTTATAAATTCCGATTCAGCCATTAGCCTACCTTCGTGATCACGTCCACGTCACATAATGAAAAGTTAGTATATCCCAAAAATTCAGTTAAATAAAAGTTGCTATACAGGTGGTAGCGATTCATTACCGAACTCTTACTGTCACAGCTGACGAAGTCGTGCTAGCTAACTAGCTAGCAGGCAGTGCTTTAAAATTGGTTGAAACAACCAACATAAAATATAAATAATTGCTCTGTGCATGTACAAATGAAGATCAGTATAAGCATCGCAAAGGGCCACTGATACAATATAGACAGTTTACAATTCAAAAGAGGTCGATATTTCAGCAGCTTACCTCTGGAACAACTCGACACGCAGCAATGTAAGTGAATGGAGTCCAGCGCCCAAATGACTGTGTTTGGAACTAATCAGATCTTCAAATCTCGGAAGTAGGTGGTTAAAAGCGCCGCCATTTTTTACAACGGAGGTCTATGGGAGTGTCGCAACTCTTTCTCTCTATGGCTCTGGACTGACAATATGTAACAAAAATTACACAAATATCGACAAACTAATACACCTACACCGCCTTTCAAAAGTTTGAGATCTGGAAGACTTTTTTTTTTTTACATTTTTGATAGAAGTATCTTATTCTCACCAAAGCTGCGTCTATTTAATCAGAAATATAGTAAGAGACTAATTAATATAGTAATTAGTAAATATAAAATTGTGAAATATTACATTATTGCATATTAATCTAAAAATAAGTGTTCTACTTTAATATTCTAAATGGATGCCAAAGCTCCAACCCTGATCAAACTCACCTGTCTGTAGCCTTCAAGCAGAGATGATCATATTATTGTGAGATATGAGGGTTCGTGGCTCTATCATTGGAAAAAACGTTATGGCTAACTTGGACCACATGTGTTTTGATAACCAATCACATTACTGCTTTGGGCTGTCGATTCATTAAATGATCAGCCATTTCCTCACAAAAGCGGTTTATTCAGCATAGTGAAGCCTTTCCTCCATTGACATCCATTCAAAAAAACGGCCTCTTGTTTCTTTCCCTGCGAACTGCAGCGTTAGCAGACGTTATGTTTTTTTCGGCTAAGGTTGCAGGCTTGCCTTCAAGTGGGATTGTTTCTAGTTATCCTGAAGACCTTGGTTAGCTTGTTCAGGGTTGGAGCTGAACTCTGCATGAAAGTGGATCTCGAGGGCCAGAGTTGAGAACCCCTGATTCAGACCCGTCGCTATGGGCGGGCCATAGGGGGCCGGGGCCACCCCAAAAAATGCTTGTGCTCCCCCCCCACTTGAGGCACAGATAATTTAATTTTAATATTATCATAATTGCTAATTTTGTGTTGCATTCTTTATCATTAAAACGTTAAAAATATAAAGAAACAATGGTGTGATTTTGTTTGATTGGTGGGAATCTACACTGCAACTGCCTATCACGACCTTACTAAAAAATATGTTAGGCTACGTACGTGACGTTCAACTAAGCCGCTCAACAGTTACCGCGTATTTTTGAAAGCTGTTTCAAAACGAGGTTTCCCCGGCTTACTCGCTTCAGTTCCTTCCGAGTGGAAGGATACTTCGATGAGGAGGTTCTGCTCGGAGAAACGCCGCCTCCCGCTGTACTGACAGGATGGAGAGTGGACAGCGCTACCTCCACTCAAAGTACCGGTAGATTCAAAGTCTCTGTGCGAGTGTATGTGCGTGCGTGTGTGTGTCTCATGGCAATGCATATCTCTCAATGTTTGAGAGATGCTTCTGGTGTTACATCTAATATGTTGTTTAGTCAAGTGTTTTATGGATATTCATAACATTGCTTCTATGTAATGTGGTGTAGGCTATAGGCGACCTGGTCATATTGCTGTTGGTTATATGTTTAAAGTGATGATTACGTGCTGCACGACTAGAGTTGATTATTATAAATATACGTACTGTAGGCTAATAATAATTGTGCCCCCCCATGCATTTCATATGCCCCCCTTAAGACTGAGGTCTGGCGACGGGTCTGCCCTGATTTAATGAGTACAAGGGTTCATTTGTGTTTATCTTACTGACCCCAAACTTTTGAAAAGTAGTGTATATTAATAATAATTATTACACATAACACAGACAGTCTAGTGAAAGACAAATTACATTCAACATGCATAGCAAACTAAATACACGCATACATTATTAAATCTATATTTAAACACACAAACAGACATAACAGATGTTCATCCACATGCAGGATATAGTGTGTAGAAAATATAAATTATGAAGGCAAAAATTATGAATCAAGCCAGTTTTATTCAGGGCCTAAAATGAACACTTGCCAAGCGCCTAATGAGAGCAAAAATCACTGTTGGCAACAGCAAGTACAGTATGTGTACAGTATATATCATTATATTGGATCCGTGCATGCATTAGGTCTTAAAGTGACAGCATCCTAATAATCCTACTGCTGTCTGCATTTTTAATGTTAATTAATCAACAAAGGACAACAAAAAGAAAACAAATTACCCTCTGCTCTTGACTGAATAACTTTTGGACCTTTAATAAGGATTAATCCAAGTTTAATTTATACAGTGAAGACTATGCAGTAAATGTCTGTACCTGAAAACCTAAAAAACCTACATGAAAAGCACTGTTTATTTCATGTTTACTTATGTTAATAAGGTTTTCAATTTATATTAGTAAGACAAGTAGTTTTAGCTGTCGTATCGAAATTGTAATTTTCTAAAATTGGTATCTTAAGTTTTGGAGTCATAACTGCCTGTTTTAGCAAAAACAGTTTAATGGCAGACACAAGTCACAGGCCATTGGCAGGATTAGCAAAAAGTTCAATTTAGGCCCTGGTTTTACTCATTTGAATTCATACTGCATTTTTAATATTACCAGTTGTTTTAAAGACAGTTTAAAATGTCTAATTTTGTCAGATATAAAATTAGATAAGACTCAAGCTCATATTTTAACTAAAAATGATGAACATTCAAAATGGAACTGCTTCTCCCAAGCAAGTAATAGCACTTTTTTTTTAAATGCAGAAACTAAGCCATCAAAAAATTAAAATAAAATAAAAAATAAAATAAAGCAAAGAATGTAAAATGCAGAAATTAAGTGTGTAATATCTAAAATAGTTTTTTCCTATCCCAGGCTAATGTTCATACTGTAGAGTCAACTATAAATATGCCATTCTTAAATATGTGTTTTGCTCTGTTTATTTGACCGATCATAGAAGGGAGTGTTTGGGAAAGCTATTTCAGGAAAAAGATTTACAGAAATTGCACACTTCGGCTTTAAACGACTATAAAACTGCATTACATGCAAAACTACTTAACAACACAAAGAATCAATTTCACATTTTCACACACAAAACAAAATCTACACGGCAGACATGAACAAACAAAGTGGAAGGGTCTGTGTGTGTGTTGTGAAACTTACATTGTGAATCCTCGTGAGATGACCTCTGTCTCCTGCATGAGACGCAGAGATTTGCGAGAGAGACTGGTCAGCGCTCGGCTGTTGTTCACCAAACCCTCCAGCTGGACGGCCAGAGACTGGACGCGCCGCTGAAGAACCGCCTTGTGCCATAGAGACAGACCGCGACAGGCACACATAACACACACCAGGATGGCACACAACCACAGAGCCAGCTCGTGGTCAGGGTACGAAAAGCGTAGGCCCAGCAGGACGGCTAGCAGCCCGACCAAAACGGACACATCCCTGTAACAAATCAGTGACATATCAGCTTGATAACGGTACAAGTTTTTTGTTGGTATTGATGTGGCTGTGTACCATAGAGAGGGAGGCGAGAGGTAGCATGGCGCTGGGACAGCAGTGCTGGCACTGGGGCAGACAGTATCAGTGGAGCCCAGAGAGAGCACACTCGGATCCAGAAGCTCGATCAGCTCGACGTCCTCCTGCAACAGCACATCCTGAGACAACAGACAGCGCAGAGAATACTGGCGGAAAGCAGCGTCCTGCGGGAAAACAAAAACAGTTGAACACAATCACTCTGCGGCTAAAAATCAATCTAATTATCGGATCATAGCACCACTGTCTTGCAGCAATACTGGGAGTCTGTACTGTACGCACAACAAGACAAGATCTCGGTCTCGGAATCTCGGAATTTGAAAATAATGTGATTAATATCAGTTAGATCCTATAGAGTTGGAATAATTTAAAACTTAATTTGAAGGAAAAAAAGTAACTAAAAATAAAAAAAATTATATATATATGATTGGTTGTGATGCTGTCTTCGTATTGACATTGATGTTTTGTTTTTTTTGTACAAAAATAATGTCTGCCTTGATCACTATACGTGTTTTACATCTGAAATTAAAAAAAAAGAAGAAAAAAATATGGAAATTAACGATTTGAAATTTAAACCATTCATTTTAAAATATTTTTTTTATTGATGAAAAATTAAAATAATAAAATATAAGCAATTGGCAGATGTTTAAGATTAAATTTAAAAGTAATATTTAGTAATCTATTTTTAAAACTATATTTAACTACATTTTTAAACATGTATAAATATATATTTATTTTAAATACACTTTATAGAAATGTGTCTTAAATGTGTCTTTATTTATTTATAAACAACAAAAAATGGTTTTACTTATAATTATTTTATTTAGAAATATATTTTAAATATTAAATTTGTATTGTATGCCAATACATTTAGAATTATTTAGATAAAAAAATATATTTATACATGTTTAAAAATGTAGTTAAATATATAGTTTTAAAAATAGATTACTAAATATTACTTTTAAAATTAATCTTAAACATCTGCCAATTGCTTTTATTTTATTATTTTAATTTTTCATCAATAAAAAATATATATTTTAAAATTAATGGTTTAATTTTCCTTTTATTAATATTAATATTTTTTTTCCTTCTTTTTTTTTTATTTCAGATGTAAAACACGTATAGTGATCAAGGCAGACATTATTTTTGTACAATAAAAACAAAACATCAATGTCAATACGAAGACAGCATCACAACCAATCATGTATGCCATTGATCATGGAAATAAAACAAAATAGTAGGGATGCACCGATATGAACATTTTGGCCGATACCGATAACCGATAATTCTTTACATTTGAAAGCCGATATATTGGCCGATAAATCTAAATTAAAATTTGTATATACTTTGATAGCGTGTATACATAAACAAAAGGCTCACCATTAAAAGCCTTGTCTCAAACACTTTTAACATAAATCAAACATATACAATACAGTATTGCCTAGTTTGAACCAGTGTAAGATTACTTAACTTTTAAAATTAATTTTACACTCCTATGGGCAACTTTATTAAAAAAATGGTAACACTTTATAATAAGGTTTAATTTTGTTAGCATTAGTTAGCATGAACCAACAATTTTATAAGACATTTTTAAGAAAGTTGTATCTGTTAACATTAGTCAATGCACTGTGAACTAACATGAACACACATATTTTATTAACTAGTATAACAAAGGCTGTTAATGCATTAACAAATGAGACCTTATTGTAAAGTGTTATCAAAAAATCTATTGCCTAACAAAAAATAAAATACCTAAATAATGCAAACAAGTCATTGGATAACATTGGGCTGCATATAAAGAAACAAAATGGATCAATAAAATGGAATCGCCTCCGCACGGACAATAAGGAAATTATTTTTTATCAAACCATATCGTTGATGAAAATAATACGAGAACAAAATAATGGTAGTTATTAATTATAACACAATGTTTTTGAAAAAAATTAAACATTTTTAATATTAGAGTGATAGTAAACATCTTTAATAGCTTAGTTACTGTTTCAAATGACATTGCTGTGTGAGAACGAACGTTAAACCGAATCGCTTTGCTAGAAGGTTAATCAACTCAACGGTTCCTGAAGAATGCAAACCCAAAGAATTTACAAATTTATTACAATAGCGAATACCATTATAATTATATGACAGTCCCAATCATAGCTTTTAATGTTTTGCATTGTTGTTTAATCCGCGCGCGCTGGAGCTGAAGAGAACGAGCACCGGGAAACTGAAGAACTTTTCTAGCAGGTTGTTTAAATCCACGAAACGCATCATATGTGAGATTAATCAGATATTTATTTTACATCAACTTTATATTACGACTTATCTGCACAAAATGACGTGAATGCACAATCGAACTCGTGCTGGTCATAATGTGTAATATCCCTGTTCTGGACGCGCTATTCCCACAACAACGCGCTGAAACGGCAACTAAACACAGAGAATTCACAACGTTTTATTACAATAGTGTTCTCATTATAATGGCATGTATATGACAGTCCCAATTATAGTTATAAATGTGCATTGCTGTTTGAGCTGCGCACGCTAAAGATAAAGATGATCACCGGTACAATGAAGCGCCACTGCATCGTTCATTAACTCAACCAAACGCATCCTATATTAGATTAATCAGATATATATACACAAAATAAACATATTACAACTTACAATGGCACAGAATGCTGCGAATGCTCAAGAGAACTTGACTGTGCTTGTCATGAAGGCTCAACTCCATAGACGCGCTCTTTCCACACAACGCGCTCGTCGCGCTGAAACACTGGCGAACAAGAATTCACAACATTCTTTTACAGGCGTGTTTTTATTATAATGTTATGAAGCATATGTGACAGATTTGTGCTGCACATGTTGCACTGAACTGTATCTTCCTTTTCGAAGTGAATCCAATCATTCAGAACCATCATGGCGAACAGTGCGCGTCTCTCAACTGAAGTAAATAATCTATTATCTATCGGCTTTGATATATCGGCCCAATTTTCTTATCGGATCGATAACGAGAATATAAAAAAAGACCATTTATCGGCCGATATCGATATGTGGTCGATATATCGTGCATCCCTACAAAATAGTTCATTTTCAAATATATATTTAGCAAAAATAAAGGATTACCAGCCACCACCAAAGGATTTTTTTCACCAGCTGTCAGTCTTAAAGTAAGATGATTTTATTAATGAAAACAAACTGTATTTAAGATAAAAGTGAATATACAATATGTATTTTAGGTATGGGAGTGTCATATCTAATGGGATAGTTTTATTGGTCAATGACCTGAGTTTTGATTGGTTAACAGGCTGGTTTTGCTACACAGATCTGACTCAAGATCTAATGATCTTATAAAGTACCTTTATATCTTCCTACATAAACAACTATTCACCCACAAATATTAATGTGATTATGCATATTTTACACATGATTGAAATCCAGGTTAAGTTGGTAAAAGGCATGAGATACTGGCTTAGTCCTGTTACTCTGCGACACTACTGAAGGAAAGACGAGCAGAAAGAGAAGGAGCTTCATTCTCACCAGCTGCTGCACTTGCCAACAGGTGGCGCTGTCTCGATGCAGAGGACTCAGACTGCGCAGAGCATCAACCAGCCTCCAACCACCCTTCTGCAAAATACACACGGGTAAATGCATACAGCACACTAGATTTAAGAAGAAAACCAACGTAGGTCATACAGTCATTCAAAGCAGGACAAGTTGCTAAATACTGAATAAGTGTTGATATGTAAATACGGGCGGTCATATGTTAATGAGCTAATTAGGTTAGCTAATGAGGTTGTGATGTCATAGAAGTGACCATTTTTAAATTCTTTGGATGGATAGGAGAGAAAGCTTTTGTGTGTGCAAGTATGCAAGTCCATATTGACACACACACACACACTCACGCACTGTTGTGTAATTTGAGATACGTTAATACTTTTCTTCAACAAGAATGCATTAAACTGATCAAAAGTGACAGTAAAGACATTTTTAATGTTACAAAACATCTTTATTTCAAATAAATGCTGTTGTTGTGAACTTTTTAAACTATTCACCAACAAATCCTGAAAAAAAAAGAATCTTTAAGTTTTCACTAAAACATTAAGCAGCACAACTGTTTTCAACATTGATAATAATAATAAATGTTTTGTTGAGCAGCAATTTATCATATTAGAAAGATTCATGATCATGTGACACTGAAGACTGAAGTAATGATGCTGAAAATTCAGCTTTGCATCACAGGAATAAATTACATTTTAAAATATAAATCCAATAAAAAACAGCTACTTTAAATAGTAATATTATTTCACAATTACTGTTATACTGTATTTTTAATCAAATTAATGCAGCCTTAGTGAGCATAGGAGACTCATATTTAGCTTTATATTAAGAGTCAGATGCTGGAGTGTTTATCATCTCCTTTTGAGTAACATTCCACAGACCGACTATTGATTCCTGTCTAGGTCATGAATCATTATCACACAAACCACACGTCTGGGGGGTTTATTATTTTAGCCTACATACTAAACATCCCGTCGTATGTTTGAAACAAAGACAGACTTGATATCTTAAAATCTCAGAACAAGTGTGTAGTTTTGGGAAAGTATATATTGGTCATTCACGCTCAAACTGAGAGGTTTTCACTGTTTTGTCTTCTTTTCTTTCTTCATGTCTTTAGTATTCCACTGCTGTAGGACTCACATTCTGGATGCTTTGACTGTGTGTCAGACAACTGAAGAATAGAACGAGATTCTTCTGTGTGTGTGTGTGTGTGTGTGTGTGTGTGTGTGTGTGTGTAACGTTGCAGACTGGGAACACAAACAGGGACAGCCTGAACCGTGTAAACTTAAGACAATATGATGCTCTCTGTGAAAACTTTCCATACAAATTATAAAATAAAGTGTGTACGCGCACACAAACAAAATTTTATTCTGCCAAAGGAATGAGCTCCAATCATCACATTCCCAAAAAAGGACTGGACAATTCTTCAGTCATTCATCACTTCCAGTTCCTGAGGTGACCATGAGACCGGCCTTCACCGTTTCACACTGATGGCTGTTGTGACGGGATCCAAACGGGACGGGATTTTTTTTAGAGTGAAACACTTATTCAGCACATGTTTTATCTAACTGAGACTAGGGAACGTGCATGTTTCACTTTGTAAGAATTTAACAAAAATGTTTTTGAGGTATAAAAATTTTTTTTTTGAAATATTTTAGCTCTAGGAATCTGGTTAAAAGTGAACATGAAAGATGTGCATTTGTAACAGTTTGTGAATAAAATGCATGAAAATTGACATTTTGAATCTTTAAAATGTGTAAAAATATAAATGATATATAGATAAAATATGCAAACAATTTTAGCAAAAATAAATGAATTATAAAGTAGACTTACACGGACGATAAAGATATAGTTCTAAAAATCATTTTAAATGTAAAAGAATAGCAAAGTCCTCATAACGACACAGAGAAACGATATCATTGGAATCACATTCACAGCGATTTTTTTCCAGATAAGGAACGATAAAAACATTGACAGCCAATCAGAATCCTCCTGTAACGAGCTTGAGCGTTAAAAGTGACAGAGCACGCGCTTAGAATAAACAGAATGATATCATCTGTGGATGCTAATATAGTTATCTTTATAGTTATCGTTCTTGGTGTGAACGGGCCTTTAGACTTTTGTTTGAAAAATTACATTATTCCAGACAATTAAAAGAATTAATAACATATAAAGGTGAAAACTAATTAGTAAAATTAAAAGAATTAAGCCGATGATATTAATTTATAAAGATCTTATTTTGATATTACACATATATATATATATTATACACAGTGAATTAATATAATTTATTTTGCAAGCGCTACTACAATTGCCTAACTTGTTCTATTAAATTTAATAAAATTTATCATTATAAGTCTGTTACATATACATATAAAAGTTTCTTATGCCAAAAGATGGTAATTACATTTGTAGTAGTCTGGGTTATGAATGAAAAAAAAAAAAAGAATAGTATACTTATATAATATTTAACTACATTTTTTATTAAATACATATTATGCATAGTTTTCTTAAACTACCTGTAAAATTTCAAGGCGATTCAAAGTTTACCTAAAAATGAAAATTGTGTCACAATTTACTCTCTATGGTTCAGTTCTAAAACACAAAAGGAAAAGTTTTGCAGAATGTTTAAGTTGAATGTGAACTGGCTGTCAGTTAAAAAAAATAAAAAAATAGAAGCATCATAAAAGCATTTTAAAAGTAGTTTTAAAAGTATTCAGATGCTATACAATAACTTCGTGAAAGAAGCTAAATGAAATCGCTATTAAATTATATTGTTTGCGCTTTTTCCTCCCCATCCACTTTCATTTGATGGAAAAGAGCAGGATGAACATTCTGCTAAACAACTTCTTTAGTGTTCCATGGAATACAAGGTCATATGGGTTTGGAACTGAGTATAAATAATAACGACATAAATGTTATTACTTATTGGATACAGAATATTCAGTATTGGAGCAGTCTGTTTCAATTTCAATGTGTGTTTCAAAAGCTGTGTTGCTTACGAAACAACATTCAGATTAGCATCTAATCCGCTTCTGTTTGTTCAAACAACACAGCAAGTTTTGAAAAAGAGAGTAAATTTTCCCATTTTATTTAACACTACACAGACAAGGGTCCGTAGAGATTGTAGTTTGCTACCGTACGGTTTGCGTATTGGAAAGGTAAGTGCTGTATGGGGTTAGGATTGTTGCATTATTCCAAATAAATAGATTGAGATTCACAAACAAATGTAATGAGTTTCACAAAAAATTATAAAACGCACAAATAAATAAAATGAGTGCGTTTGAATGAAATTTGAAATGAAATGATTTTGAATTTATTTATCCGTTAAAACACTTGATCACACATCATAATTCATATGAATCAGACTTTATAATATTTTATTGTAAACGTTACTTACAACATCCAAAATAAATGTATTTTTCAGCATTGCATTATCCACTCAAAACCCCATTAGCCTACACGCTGTTACATCTTCAATGATGGTCATTTGGGTTGATATTTGGTATTCTACATAATATTTATGTCCTATAGGTAGCTATTTGTCACCACGATTGTGCTTTAAAAGACAAAATCATCCTTTTTGTCATTTCTCACATCGTGTCTACCCCGTGCGAGACTGTCAACACTGGACAAAACAAATGTGCAAATGATGTGTCCTCCGTAGTTGCGTGTAGCCGCTAACTAGGAGAAGAAGAAGAACGGGCATCCGTTTACTATCAATGAATCATCGTTTCGCGCTGCGCCGCGTCCAGTGTAGACACTATCACGAATTATGAATTTTCATGTAGCCAGTGCAGTCAATAAAGAAGATTATACGTCATATATCTTCAGGTAAGAAAACAGACGTCATGGACAAAATGTGTTAACATTGCACACATGTTAGTTTTACATTATATGAAACTGCTACAGCAGCAGGGAAGATAATGGGCTATTTGCTTTTGACGCGCAGCTTAAGTCCGGTAGAGAGTGTTATGCTCGGGATCTGTGATGATCATACATATATCTTTACATACATATACCTGCCACTCTTTACATATATTTGTGGATCTTCATCTATTTATTTGTGAATTTGATCATTTTTTGTGAATCGCTCTACATTTGTTTGTGAATCTCAATCTATTTATTTGGAATAATGCAACAATCCTAACCCTATAGTGCTGACACTCACTCTGTGTGTCGGGAGGATATCCTGAGGAAACGGTGCCTCCTCTCCACCAGCGCTGGACTCCTCCTCCTGAGAAATGGGAGAACATGCCTCAAAATCTGTGTGTCCTAGATCCTGCAAGTACTGGAACAGCGGAGAGTTCTGGAGGGGTGAGAAAGATGCAACTCTAAACAAACATGGGTCAATGACAACTGAGGATGTCCAAGATGATGAGAAGAAAGACTCTTCTTTACTTTGGTTTTTGAAGAACATTTACACATTGTTCAACAGAAGTTTTGAAAAATGTCAATTGGTGCAACCATCGAGTCAACAATAAGATTTTAAATACATCCTGAATATGTGAATATAGTATACAGTATAGCATTGAATATAGTAAAGCATTTTCAAACGTTTTTAAAACAAATTTAATGGGGAAAGGCTGTTTTTGAATCCGGAATATGGCGTTTTATATGCCTGAACTAACCTAAAATGTACAATAATATGACTTTTAAAAAATATTTAATGACCTAGACACACGGTTGAAATGGTCTAAAACATGTTCATTTTATGTGTATTCTTATGAAATAATAATCATAATAAATTACGATTACGCCAAAATAAAGAATATTTTAATTCCAGCACTTTTTCATCAGTGGAATCTAATGACAAGTACACCACATACCAAATTCATTCCTGAATGGAATTATTTTCATAGGACACAAACTTTGATTTGACAAAAGTTTTCCCAAATATGAATTCTTTTTTAACCCAAACCTTAAGGGATAATATTTTATTCCATTACTATTTAAAAAAAATAATAATTTCCGCCCTTTTCCATTATGACCACAGGACCGTTATGCCACCCTGACATTTTGTCAAAAGATATTATCAATTATGGAATCAAAATTTCATGTGCCCTCATAATGTTTTAAAATCAAAATAACTTCCTCTTGCTCTCTTCTCTTCTCTGATGACGTTTACTGGCGTGAGGGCGGGACAATCTGTCACTCACATGACATCACAGCAATAACAAACTACAACCATCAACTCCAGATGAACAAAATCCTGCCCTATTTTTTCTTGTTTGAGAAGCAGTTTAACTCGGATATGCGTCACAATAGGGAAGAACTTCCATTTCATGCTGACTTAATAGATTTACTGCAGAACACAGTTATAAAAAGTATATATATATATCGGCCGCCGATATAATATCGGCCGATATGGTCAATTTTTTACACATCGGTATCGTTCCGATGTCAAAATAGGGCCGATGTGAACAGGCCGATAATCATTCCTGTGTATTTGACGTGTGTGTAGGCTTATGTGGGGGCGGGGATGTTTGTTTTTGCACGCGCGCATACATACACTCACATAATGTGCTGAAGCAGGTGCTGGAGGCGGCAAGTTACGGCACTCTGCCTTGTTCTGACCGACCATCAAAGTATTGTCGCGCTGGAGTTACGGGGTTATGATGTAGCAATTAAATCACCTCAGACACACTTGTAAGTTACATGTTTCACAGTGACTGCTTTTGTTAGACTACTGAATAATGGCATACTCTCGGGGGAAAATGATCAAGGTAAGAATGACACACGACACGGGTGCATAAAAAAGATAATCTTTAAAATCCAGTAATAGCTAGCGGTAGCCTTTAGCTAGCGATGCTACTTCACAAACTAGACACAAACACGTTTCGAGCCATAATTAACAACTTATCTAGTAACAAGCGCTGCATTAGAGCAGGCTTGTAGGATATCTTAATTAACAGCCCGTAAGGCTACATGTAGGCTACAACTGAAATAAAATGCTAGCTCCAGCCTGTCAATGACAGTCCACTGACTGAAAACTACGCGAGTTGGTCAGTTGGAGCCGCAACGACACACTCATTATACACCAGCAGCGGGAATGTAGTAATTTAAAGCCTACCTTTTGTTGAACCCTGGTTAAAATCCATGTCAAACAACCGACGAGAAAGCAAATCCATTACAATGCGGAACTACTAACTGTTAGACAACGTTACAGTTCTTTAGGGACACCTAATCTGTAGCACTGCCTTAGCTCTGAAGCTCTGTGACTTATGAACTGTCTGCGACGTCAAGATTGCAATGCTGGAATATGTTGTGGTTGTGTGTGTGTGTGTGTGTGTGTGTGTGGCGCGCGTGCGCGTGTGAGAGAGAGAGAGGCGCGGGCGCGATCGAACAGTGGAAACAAAAACATACTCCGTCATTTTGTTCATACAGGACATTCCAACTATGCTCACTACTTCAACTTCTTGTTTATACATGTGAAGCCATTTTTATCATAGCGAGGGCTTGGAGCCAGAGGGGCGTAAGTGGCTTTTGACAAACTTAACAGGAGAGACAAAACAACATTTTGACCACACTTCAATCACCTGTATTATTAACCTTAAACCACAAACATTGCAACCACAGGCATACTTACATGAATGAGTATTTAAGTAAAAAATGTATGGCATATTAACACAATGAACATGTTCTAAAACATTTTAAAATAAAAAAATATGTCAAAAACGTCAGATACGCCTTTTTGGCACCAAACATTTCCAAGTCTTCTATGGACATATTGGGCGTATCTGCTGAACAATGCAGAAAATAATTGATCAAAAAGGGAATTGATTGAATAATTAACACTTGAATCACACTTGAACAAGTAATTATTTTTCATTTAACTCATTCATTAATTTTTTTTCTTTTTTTCTCATTTCACTTTTCCATTCTGGGCATCTGCTGAACAGTACAGACTGTAATTAAAGTCACTGAACTTGCTAAACACACTTCTGATTGGAAATTCATGAGTTGTTCAATTTATTTCATTACAATTTTTTTTTTTAATACTCTATTCAATTGACAGTTCTTTTTCCTTTTTAGTTCTTTTCCCTCACCTTCCTTCCTGGAACATGAATGCCATGTGAATTAATGTAGCCTTGGCCAGAATTTCTTAACCTTTTACGTTGGTTTCTTTTCCAATTTTCAACATCTCTCTGTCTTTTTCTTCCTTTTTGTGATGTGTTGGCATCCTCTTCCTGGCCACTTTCAACCCCTCCCTCCTAAACAGGCTCAATGTCTACTGTCTCACTCCCTCAATCTTCTTCTGTCTCCTCTTCCTCGCCACTGTTAGCCCTTCCCTCCTGAATAAATTCTAGCACAATGTCTACTGTCTCAGTTCCTCGATCTTCTTCTGTCTCCATGTGTCCCTCATCAATTGCATGATCTGTGTCCCTGCCTTTCCCTCTTCCCCCATCTTCTGCTGTCTCCATGTGTCCCTCATATCTCTCCCTCATCTCATGCTTTGTCCCTAAATTATATCATTAATATTTATTAATATCCTACATGAATGCCCTGATACTAATAATCCGGGGTAAGGATTAGATAAGGTAATGTTCTAACTATTTTAAATATATTCTATGCAAGTCAGAACTCACTTCCTACATCTGTCTCCATGTGTCCCTCAAGTTGATCTCTCTTCCTCACCTCATGTGGCTGTGTCCCTTAATGATTAACACATTAATATTTATTAATATAATATCCTACATGAGTGCCCTGAATCTATTAGTTCAAGGCTACGGTAACGTAGATTATGAGAAAGTTCAAAAGAATATTCTCTGTCAGAACACTAGGCTAGTTAGCAGGCACAGTTAGCCAGATCAGACCAAACCAATGGGATTAACGTTAGCCATGCTAGGCTAGGCTAACAAGGTAAGGCTCTCAAGGCATGATTATGGTTTACTGTCATCACTCTTGTGAGGAAATGCATTCAAACAACTCTGACTCATCTTCAACTTCTTCAATATACACTCACCTAAAGGATTATTAGGAACACCATACTAATACTGTGTTTGACCCCCTTTTGCCTTCAGAACTGACTTAATTCTACGTGGCGTTGATTCAACAAGGTGCTGAAAGCATTCTTTAGAAATGTTGGCCCATATTGATAGGATAGCATCTTGCAGTTGATGGAGATTTGTGGGATGCACATCCAGGGCACGAAGCTCCCGTTCCACCACATCCTAAAGATGCTCTATTGGGTTGAGATCTGGTGACTGTGGGGGCCATTTTAGTACAGTGAACTCATCGTCATGTTCAAGAAACCAATTTGAAATGATTCGAGCTTTGTGACATGGTGCATTATCCTGCTGGAAGTAGCCATCAGAGGATGGGTACATGGTGGCCATAAAGGGATGGACATGGTCAGAAACAATGCTCAGGTAGGCCGTGGCATTTAAACGATGCCCAATTGGCACTAAGGGGCCTAAAGTGTGCCAAGAAAACATTCCCCACACCATTACACCATCACTACCAGCCTGCACAGTGGTAACAAGGCATGATGGATCCATGTTCCCATTCTGTTTACGCCAAATTCTGACTCTACCATCTGAATGTCTCAACAGAAATCGAGACTCATCAGACCAGGCAACATTTTGATGAGCTCTTGTAGCTTCTTTTTCCTATTTGTAGTGGAGATGAGTGGTACCCGGTGGGTTCTTCTGCTGTTTTAGCCCATCCGCCTCAAGGTTGTGCGTGTTGTGGCTTCACAAATGCTTTGCTGCATACCTCGGTTGTAACGAGTGGTTATTTCAGTCAAAGTTGCTCTTCTATCAGCTTGAATCGGTCGGCCCATTCTCCTCTCCTCTGACCTCTAGCATCAACAAGGCATGTTCGCCCACAGGACTGCCGCATACTGGATGTTCTTCCCTTTTCAGACCATTCTTTGTAAACCCTAGAAATGGTTGTGTATCCCAGTAACTGAGCAGATTGTGAAATACTCAGACCGGCCCGTCTGGCACCAACAACCATGCCACGCTCAATTTTTTTTTGATTCTTTCCCATTCTGACATTCAGTTTGGAGTTCAGGAGATTGTCTTGACCAGGACCACACCCCTAAATGCATTGAAGCAACAGCCATGTGATTGGTTGATTAGATAATTGCATTAATGAGAAATTGAACAGGTGTTCCTAATAATCCTTTAGGTGAGTGTTGGATTCATCAGTTTGTTTCATAATATTCATCAAAATCGATTCTGCCTCAGACAGTTCCATGTCTGCAGTTGTGTCAGCCATTTTGAATGCAGTTTTAGGGCACCAACTACACTTACGCCCTTCTGGCTCTGAACAAAAATGTGGGTCCTACATGTATTTTTCAGAGCCAGAGGGGCGTAAGTGGACTTACGCCCTTCTGGCTCCAAACATTACTCACACTTTTGTGTTAGGTCTGTATTGTTTTGTTGCTTTATTCAATACAGTTTGATCTCAGATAGGTCTTTTTGGCACAACTAGATAGAGCTCATCAAGACCTTTAATTTGATATATAGAACTCATTTTCGCCCAAAATGCCACTTACGCCCCTCTGGTTCCAAGCCCTCGATAGTGAGTCTAATAGGGTTAATATTGATTACATTTTAAGTGTTATCATAACATTGTGCTATAAAATAGAAGTTAAGGTATTTTGCCTTAGTAGGACAGTACTGTACTTTAAAGTTTTGAACTGTTGTACAATGTTCACAGAATACAGTGACTTGGTCTCAAGTGAGTTAGATGTTTATTGAGAATACTCAGGGTTGGCTTATTCATAGTGTGAATTCAGGACACACTTGTATCCTTTATAAAAATGTATTTTTATATAAATATTTATTTTTTCTTCTGAAAATCTGATGACATATTTTGCACACAGGTAAAGTTGCCCAATATCAGTCATTTCTGAAAAAAAATTACAAAAGTAAAAAAAAAAAAAGTGTTTTGGATAATAGCGCTTTATTTGATTATCATAAAAATTTGTTTTCTATACAGAGATATCGACATCGGTAAATATCGGTATCGGCCATAAACAGCAATATTAATATCGGTTATCGGTATCGGCCACAATTTTCACATCGGTGCATCACTAATATATATATATATTAGGGATGCACCGATATGAACATTTTGGCCGATACCGATAACCGATAATTCTTTACATTTGAAAGCCGACAACCGATATATTGGCCGATAAATCTAAATTAAAATTTGTATGTACTTTGATAGCGTGTATACATAAACAAAAGGCTCACCATTAAAAGCCTTGTCTCAAACACTTTTAACATAAATCAAACATATACAATACAGTATTGCCTAGTTTGAACCAGTGTAAGATTACTTAACTTTTAAAATTAATTTTACACTCCTATGGACAACTTTATTAAAAAAAATGGTAACACTTTATAATAAGGTTTAATTTTGTTAGCATTAGTTAGCATGAACCAACAATTTTATAAGACATTTTTAAGAAAGTTGTATCTGTTAACATTAGTCAATGCACTGTGAACACACATATTTTATTAACTAGTATAACAAAGGCTGTTAATGCATTAACAAATGAGACCTTATTGTAAAGTGTTATCAAAAAATCTATTGCCTAACAAAAAATAAAATACCTAAATAATGCAAACAAGTCATTGGATAACATTGGGCTGCATATAAAGAAACAAAATGGATCAATAAAATGGAATCGCCTCCGCACGGACAATAAGGAAATTATTTTTATCAAACCATATCGTTGATGAAAATAATACGAGAACAAAATAATGGTAGTTATTAATTATAACACAATGTTTTTGAAATAAATTAAACATTTTTAATATTAGAGTGATAGTAAACATCTTTAATAGCTTAGTTACTGTTTCAAATGACATTGCTGTGTGAGCTGCGCGCGCTGAAGAGAACGAACGTTAAACCGAATCGCTTTGCTAGAAGGTTAATCAACTCAACGGTTCCTGGAGAATGCAAACCCAAAGAATTTACAAATTTATTACAATAGTGAATACAATTATAATTATATGACAGTCCCAATCATAGCTTTTAATGTTTTGCATTGTTGTTTAATCCGCGCGCGCTGGAGCTGAAGAGAACGAGCACCGGGAAACTGAAGAACTTTTCTAGCAGGTTGTTTAAATCCACGAAACGCATCATATGTGAGATTAATCAGATATTTATTTTACATCAACTTTATATTACGACTTATCTGCACAAAATACCGTGAATGCACAATCGAACTCGTGCTGGTCATAATGTGTAATATCCCTGTTCTGGACGCGCTATTCCCACAACAACGCGCTGAAACGGCAACTAAACACAGAGAATTCACAACGTTTTATTACAATAGTGTTCTCATTATAATGGCATGTAGATGACAGTCCCAATTATAGTTATAAATGTGCATTGCTGTTTGAGCTGCGCACGCTAAAGATAAAGATGATCACCGGTACAATGAAGCGCCACTGCATCGTTCATTAACTCAACCAAACGCATCCTATATTAGATTAATCAGATATATATACACAAAATAAACATATTACAACTTACAATGGCACAGAATGCTGCGAATGCTCAAGAGAACTTGACTGTGCTTGTCATGAAGGCTCAACTCCATAGACGCGCTCTTTCCACACAATGCGCTCGTCGCGCTGAAACACTGGCGAACAAGAATTCACAACATTCTTTTACAGGCGTGTTTTTATTATAATGTTATGAAGCCTATGTGACAGATTTGTGCTGCACATGTTGCACTGAACTGTATCTTCCTTTTCGAAGTGAATCCAATCATTCAGAACCATCATGGCGAACAGTGCGCATCTCTCAACTGAAGTAAATAATCTATTATCTATCGGCTTTGATATATCGGCCCAATTTTCTTATCGGATCGATAACGAGAATATAAAAAAAGACCATTTATCGGCCGATATCGATATGTGGTCGATATATCGTGCATCCCTAATATATATATATATATATATATATATATATATATATATACATATCACACACACACACACACATATATATATATATATATATATATATATAATATATATATAATAACAATTCAGGATTGGTATTCAGTTAACGTATGTTGTCCTGAGCAGCAGAACACATGGAAGAAACACAATTTGATGACCAAATAAGTAAAAACAATATATAGAGAAAGGGAGGAGAGAGAAAGAAAGAGGAGTCATGATTCCGATATCTCTCTCAGGAAGTTAAGGGTTGTGCTCTCCCAGAAGAGAAACAGCAGAAACGACATGCTTTCCTGCCCTTTTTCCTCGCTTACCTCTCGCACATCTCTCGCTCTAGTCTTAGATCTTCTCAAACGCAACATCGCTCAACGAAGGATGTAGAACCGACACTCTCGCAGGTCCCAATTCCCAACCAGAGATCCAGAATCACTGGCTCATTTCCACTGCTTAGCATTGCCACAGGATTTGAGTTGCTAAAGAGGTTTAAAATTCTCATATTCTTATTTCGGTCAAATCCTGCAGTGAGGTAGCCTACCACCAGTCATGAACTTTGGATCTTTTTGCTCTAAAGCTCATTTGCAGTGAGAGGAATCGGTTGGTGGGTGTTTATTGATGTGAGAGAGCAGCTAACCTGGCCTGAGGCGAAGGACACAATTTTAGGTCACCAAATGAGAGCAAACTGAATCAGACTGTTTTTGTTTTGAAGTCTGGATAGTACATGATGATAACAGATACAACGCTTTAAAAGCATGACCCAAATCTGACCAGCATATGCCAACAACTGCCCAAAATACACATATCCACAAATTCTGACCAATTCCCTTCCGCAGCCTTTCCCAGTCATTCACATGTTTGTTTGTTTTTATGTAGAAATTTATTGATAATGAAATAAGGCTCAGCAGCATAAAGACAAAAATAAACTATTGAAATTCTCGATAAGATTTTGTTTCCCCATTTTGGGTACCCACTACCCAGAAGCAAACATATAAAACTGGAACTTAAAGGGATAATTCTGTCCTAATTTACTCACCCTCAAAACCTGTATGATTTTTTTCTTCTGAACAAAAAAAATATGTAGATTTTGAAGAATGATCAAAAACAGTTTAAGTGCCCATGAAATTAAAATGAAAAAAAATCTAAAATTATCATCTTTTGTGCTCCACTGTGTGTTTATGTATGATTGTATGTATTTATGTATGTCTATATATATATATATATATATATATATATATATATATAATAGTTACAGTCTTACTCCATAATTATTCCCTATGACTGTTTGCTCAACTGTATTCTAACCATTGCCACAAACAGATTAAATGAAAAGAGGTCTAATCAAGATCAATGCATATGACAGCATGGTTTCCCTGGTGATGTTGATCTGACATTCCCAATCTTGACTCCTAAAGGCGGATCAGGGACACACATGCTTTGATGCACAATGCTCTTAATTCAATTTAAAGAGACTAAAACCAAACAGACCACGTACACAGAAAGAGAAAAAAGAAACTGTCTACATTTACACTCTGGCTGTGTCTCAAACCCTAGTGAGGTACCTTCCTAAACTGTGTCTCAAAAAACCTATCTAGACAGCATGTTCAAACACCATAGTACCAAAACCCAATAAGCTACAAGCATACACAGCATTTTCAGGGAATTTTAGCCACAAAAAATAGTGAACTGCCTTCTTAGACAGCATTTTTTGGACACCAATATCTAAATCCTTATCGAACTGTCAATCTAGATAATATTCTTGGCCATCATAAAGTATAAAAATCTAGTGACCTGCCTACCTAGACAACATTGCAACCTAGTGCTTGACGCGCCTATGATGCCCAGAAATGCTATGTAAGTAGTCAGCTCACTATGTTTTACAGTCTCTGATCTTATTCATACAAGATTTACGTCTCCTAACATGTTGTATTATATAAAAACAGGAGAAATGCCTACTTTGCAACGCGGTTTACACTTAATTAAACCCAACGTGATTAATAAGCATCTCCAAGTCATTGTAGAGGTGCATGGGGAGGAGTGTTGTACGTGCTAAGTGCAGGCTACTAACTGCATATCATCTATCATAGATATTAGAGCAGCTGCTGTATGTCTGTATCAGAGACTTACCTCGAACACAACTTCTTCATCAAAATCCTCAGTCATAGCTCTCCGCCATATGTATTCATCAGTTGCGCATGCTGGGATGTAAATTACAGGAGAGGTCTGTGTAGCTTCTGCTGAATGCGCAGAGACATGACTTGAACTACAATTCCCATGATTCATAGCTCTTCTTCTTCTATTTGACGACGGTTCGCAAAATATGTAGGCCTGAATGACGACATCTACTGGGCTGTTGGTCTTGATTCACCTCATTATTAAAGGGATAGTTCACCCGAAAATGAAAACTTCAAGGAAAGTCTGTACACTCGGCTGAGATATTTGCAACGCCTCAGGGCAGCAATTTCGGGCATCCAACACCAAGTCCAATCTTTTTGAATGGGGGAATCCTGAAATCTAGAAAACTGCTTGCTGAACTCACAATTAAATAGCATATTTCAAATCAGCAACAAAGTCTGACATGAACTTCCCCATAACGTTGTTTCTTATGCTCAAATAGCGTTAAAAAAAGACGCTTATTTTTCAGGCTAGACCAGCCAATACGCATGTGCAGTCCTAAACCATGTCCTAAACGCGAGTCTCAGGTTTCTATGGGAACAGGAGCTTTTACGGCAGCTGCAGTGACGCAATGACTTTACTAAAAGAGGTTGAGTTTGACAACATTTTCATTTTTGGATGAACTATCCCTTTAAGAACATGATTTTACAACATTAATTGTTACTTCCAGTATGAGGAAAAGTGGTTTTAAACACATTTCCCGAAAGCCCTTATATTTTTAATTTATATCTCTTTTTTTATAGAAATAACTTGTTGTATTGATTTATTTATTTCGTTTTCCTTGATTCTTTGTTTATTTCCTTATTTATTTCTTTGTTTATTTTATTTGTAAATTGTGTGTATTGTTATTCATTAGCATTACAACATGTTATTAAATAATAAATATACAGATTTTCAATAAAAAAGTTTTTTTTTTAAATAACTACTGATCTGTTGTGCAGTCAGGAGTAATCTTGACTATAACATACAGTAGCCCAGTAAACAATTTTGTATTGTTGGATTATTAGAAATCTTAATTAGAATGTTGTGTGTATATTAATATAAATATTATCAGATTTGAGTACAGTGAATTCAGTCGGATGGATGTATAAAACAAATTTAATTTTCCCCAATGAGGAATAATAATTAATTTCTGTATGTTTTAACTTTAACATGTCAGAAATATCCTACTACATCTACTTTTTATTCTTGCCACAAACAGCATTAAGACCATCTACTTTCTATTCATAACTCTCAAGAAGTGGATGTTCGATTCGTAAAAGAATTGTTCTTTGGAATCGGATCCTTTTAATGAATCTGTGAGAATCGCACTTTGCCTTGAAATCGGTTGATCTTAATAGGAACTATTAATGAGCTACTGTAAATAAAGATGGCCACGTTGCTAAAACATTTACCATATTTGCTTGTTGTGGTTGTGAAATGCACATTTTCTTGTTTGTAAGGAGCACTTTAGGCTTAAATTATAATATGGTTGAGACCAAACAATGTGTTATCGTATATCTTGAGAAAACCATTATTAAGGTGACATAATCAAACACATCACCTGTTTTTTATAGAGGGAATGAATAACTGAATCTGGTTGTTGAAAAAAATCTTGATCTGTTCAATGAACCGATTCGCTAAATGAATCGGATCTCTTAACGCTCGAACAGTGAGATCGCCTCTAGCGGCGGAGCGTGAAAGTTTTTATTGAACTCTTTGACTGGACTTCGCCGTTCCAGCTTTACAAAAGCGGTGGCAAAAAAAACATGGAAAGCATGGAACTCATTCCGACTCTGTAGAAATAAAAAGAGTCTGGATGATCTTTTGAAGATATCGAGTTGTCTTTCCCTATAGGACTAGCAATGGCTCCTGCTAGAAGAGAAGAGCTGAATCTGAAGGAACTGTGCTGAATGCAGCTCATTCATGGAGTAAAGAGAGTCGTTTGGGGATCATGAGTACAGGTTAGTTTCCTGGATGAATAAACATCAGCTGCTTCTGTTGAACAAACAGTCTAGGCAACGAAATGTAGGGCAAAATGTTAAGATGTTGCGATATTTAACGGTTTCATTAGAATATTTCCAAGTGTTGCAACCGGTGTAACTTTAAAGAAGTCGCAGCTTCAGTGTTCCCGTTCTCTGTGTGTTAGAGGCTAATCTTGTGCTAACGGGACGATTTTCCTAAAAGAAGCACAAGAAGAAATTCCTGGATGAAGAAGGTGAGGAGCAATGTTGTGGTTGTGATATATTTCGGCATGTTTTTTTTTGTTGATGTTTTTTTTTTACCGCAAAAGCTGAAACCTGAAGGGATGTTTTTATTTTCACCATTATCCAGTTTTTTCCCCCAGGCAGGCAGGCATATGGAGCCGCACGGGACGGGATACTTTGATTTGAATCTTTTGTTTCAACTTTGCTTCGTTTCCTTTCCCCGTTCCGTTGGTTACTCATCACACAGATAACCATTTTGGGGCGAGTTTACTTTGTTTCTTTGTTCTCTTCAATCGATATGGACACGGTTATGGAGGGTATAAGGAAAGAGACTAAAGAAAAAACCCGTGATTTTCTTTCCACTGCTGTAAGGGACTCTACCACACAACATCCGCCTGATGACTCCGTCTCGCGTGCTGCTGCTGCTGATGATGATGATGATGATGATGGTGTGAAAGAAAGACAGCTCGCGAGCTCTGTGATCCGTAGCTCGAGCACTGAAGCACGGGCACGGGCCCGCGGGACGCTCCGGACTGAAGCACGAGCTGCGGATCACAGAGCAGAATGAGCGGAGGAGGAGGGAGGGCGCCTCTGGGATTAATCTTGGATTGCTTCCCTTGGAATGGGAAGACCACATTTCCTCAAGAGAGCATCAACAACCCCAAGCTTCTTTTTTTTTTTTCTCATCCGAAAGCGCTGTCTAAGTGAATTCAGTGAAGTCAATTCAATTATTGTCCTTTTCTAATTATGACATAAAAGAGAGGTCTGAAATCAAAACATTCAACTATAATAGTTGATCATTCAACTATAGGCTATAACTTTTCAATGGTAACCATAGTTTCAGGTAATACTAATCATTTAAAATATGATTTACTTCAAACCGTGTAAAATCTCCACAATCTTTCTTATACTTATTTTTTATGGCTGTAACAAAGTGACAATAATTGTAGTAACTGCATTTGTATGAAATTATGGCATTTACTATACACTGATACACCTGAGACAGAATATACCCTACACCTGCCATTAGTTTTAGTAACATTTCCACTTTCTAACTGAATAATTCATATTGATTATATTATATTAAATTAAAGAGAAATATACAGTACCGGTCAAAGTTTGAAAACATTATTGTTTTAATGTTTTTGAAAGACGTCTTATGCTTATCAAGCATGAATTTATTTGATCAAAATACAGAAGAAACAGTAATATTGTGAAATATTATTAATATTTAAAATAATGGTTTTCTATTTTAATATACTTTAAAATATCATTTATTTAGTTCATGCAAAGCTGAATTTCCAGCATCATTACTCCAGTCTTCAGTGACACATGATCCTTCAGAAATCATTCTAAAATGTTGATTTATTATCAATGTTGCAAACAGTAGTGCTGATTAATTTTTTATTTTTTTGGAACCTGTGATACTTTTTTCAGGATTCATTGATAAATAAAAAGTTTGAAAGAACAGCATTTATTCAAAATAGAAATCTTTTCTAACAATATCACTTTTTGTCAATTTAACACATCATTGCTGAATTAAAGTATTAATTTCTTTCAAAAGAATAAAGTAAAAAATTACTGACTCCAAACTTTTGAACGGTAGTGTATATTGTTACAAAAAAATCTATTTTAATTAAATACTGTTATTTTTTAAACTTTTTATTCATCAAAGAATCCTGAAAAAATGTATCACAGGTTTTAAAAAAAATATTAAGCTGCAGAACTGTTTTCCAACATAGATACTAATTCAGCATAGAATGATGAAGGATCATGTGACACTGAAGACTGGAATAATTTTGCTGAAAATTCAGCTTTGCATCACAGAAATAAATAATATTTTAAAGTATATTAAAATAGATAACCATTAATTTAAATTGTAATAATATTTCACTATATTACTGTTTTTTCTGTATTTTTGGTCAAATAAATGTAGGCTTGATGAGCATAAGAGACCTCTTTCAAAAACAATGTTTCCAAACTTTTGACCGGTCCTGTGTAAATATAAATATTTAATATGAAATATTTGTCCTCAGTCATTAAAGGTTAATTGTAAAAATACACCTCCTTTGTAAAGTTTTCACAACAATGTCCATAACTGATAATGTTTACATTTTATAAATAGGGCAATATCAAAGCCATCCTTCACCTTCTATAATTTCACCTGCAATTAAGTTAAGATTGCCCTAATAATGTTTTTTTTTTGTTTTACAACTGGGATTGTTGAATGCTCATAAACTTAAAAACATAGCTGAGTACCTCTAAAAGTGTTAAACTAAATAAAAAAAACAATGTCTTGGTACATAATCTCTTATATTTTCCTGTCTCTAGACTGTTTTGGTTCTCAAGAATAATGGCATTTTTTGAAAGGTCTGAAATCTCAGTGATAATAATCTACTATGATGATCTAACGCTCATGAAAGTATGATGAAGCCACTGTCTTGAATGCTGTACAAGAATATGCTATTCAGCATTATTGAGACTGAAAACACAATCTTGACATAATGACACACATAGACCATAAATAGACCTTCATTTACAAGATTTCTCACAATTCTAAATGCAAAGAATCCATAGTTTTGATGTGTACAAATTCTGATGTCTGTTTCAAAGCTAGGTTTCAATCTTGACCTTAGTCGTGACCCATCGTGTTCAGCTGTGTGTCTGTGGTATGCACGTCTATTCAATGAATTCATGTAGTCCCCCCTCTTCCTTCTCTGTGTGAGTTTATGTAGGAATGAAGAAACCGCCGGTTGCCCCCAAACCCAAGCTGGTTCAGTCGCAGAAACCATCGCCTCCCCCCATCGCCCCAAAACCAGAGATCCTGCTGGCGTCACCCTCACCCACTGCGCACAAGAGAGGAAAACCTGCTGTCGCCCCCAAACCAAGCCTGCCCAAAGCCCCTCAGAAACCTCTCCAGCCAAGACAAGAACCCTGCAAGACCCCTGTCTCCAAAAATGGGGGTCCTGCTCTACTACCCACACACCTGTCACATTACATCATATCACCCTGTACTCAAAGTCATCACTTAGGTAACAGCAAATCAGAGGATTCTAAGGAAATATGTGGAACAGCAGAGGTAGGTGTTTTCAAAGAGGGCGACAGCCCAAAAGAACAGTTATTTTACAATGACACATGGGAACATGCATCCCAATCTGAACGGGAACAAATGCGTGCTCCCACAGACTCATCCCACACTTCCACAGAGGCACAGGAAGAAACAAACTCTTCCACAGTAGAAAAGGACCAGACTGGTACACAAATACAAATTGCTGTCCAGATCCCAAGTCACAGTCCTACAGAACCCCTACAGGAACGATCTGTCGAGGAGAAACAAACCGTGAACTCTATTTTTGGCTCTTGTGTCAGTGGCAATGTTGGTTACCCTGCACCTCCCAGCAAGCCTCTCCCTGTACCCCATCCACGACGCCCTCGGAGGCCACTTCTTAGGCAGAATATTGTGGAAATTGCACCTTCAGACATTCAAGCACCTACAGAGACTTCTGAACCCATTCAGACAGACAAATTACTAGAAAATCCCGAAAACACTTCAACCAGTCACGCCTACACTGACACACCTCTAAATTTATGTTCCCCTAAAGAGGACGTGGAAAACACAGACACTGGCTCCTCAACCAACACTGATTCTTTGCACAATGTAGACTCTTTTCACAGTGCACATACTGAAGATCTAGATCTAGAATCCACCCATTATTCGGTTCCAACAAATGGCGTAACTCTAGCTTCCATGAACACAGCTGCAGAGGAGGAGGGGTCACAACCTCCAGCTCCGCCACCTCGACAGAAATCCCTCCTACAAATGGTTGATTCCTTGTGCAAGGCCTCAACATCAGTGGACAGCTTGCTTTTGCATTGCCACTCAGATCTTCAAGATTCCTTGGTTAGTAGTAAAGATGAGGAGGTGCAAAGCGATGATGATGAAGATGATGATGGAGTATATGGAGATTTTGCTCGATACCCAATAACGCGGAGTCTTCCTAAACAGATTAAGCTCAGCTGTGGCTCGCAACTTGCAGCTTTAAGCAAGCCATCTTTGGATGGGGAGGAAAGGTCACCAAAAGTCATGCCTAAAAAGCCCCAACGGAACAGTCTTCCCGCATCTGTTGTGTTGCGGAAGCAAAACACATGTCCGGTAACGCACACCCCCCCTCCGCTTCCTAACTCCAGTCCTCCCATATTCAGAGAACTCCCGGCACCTCCTCAGGAGAAACCTTCATGGCGAGTCGCCCTGCCTAGCATCCCTCTCTTCAGTAAAAACCAGCCGACTCGCAGTAACAGCCAACCACAGGCTGGAGGTATGGGAGCTATTTTCGTCAAACAGAGGGCAAAGTCGTTTTCCTCAGCAGATCTTCAGCGAGTGGACTCTGGATCCGGATCCTCCGAGCCGTTGGTGCGATCCGATCAAACGCGACGTAGCTTGCGGAAACTTCTAGAGCTGCGTGTGTGTGCACGGTTGCTTCCGAAATTGCTTCGCGGTGGACAATCCCTGGATTGCACTCGTACTGACACAGAATACGAGGATCATAAAGCCACGCGCACTAATCAGGTCACCCCTGGTGGTGATGAGGAAGAAGCTCAAGTTGACAGTGAGCCTGACTGTGGGGTGGAATACGAGAACGTCCTGTTATACGAGGAGATTCCAGAGTATATGAACCTGCCCTGGGTCTATTCCAACCAGGATGCAGACACAGGAGTGTATGAAGTGCAGGAACCATGTGAGGTGAACAGGTCAGTTTGTGCATGCATGCATATATGTATACACAAGTCAACATTTATTTGAAGGACATAATAATTTATCAACAAATGATGATGTTTAAGACCAAGAAGTCAGTGTTTGGATGGTTTGCATGGTTTATTTGCTATAACTACACCATTACATTAGTTGGTTAAGGGGCCGTTCACAAGTTGCATCTTTTATACGCTCAAGTTCGTTATTGTAAATGTAGACATGCAACGAGAAAATGCCATCGCAATTCTCGTATTTCTTAGACGCGTATATGAAGGAAAGAAGGAGAAAGTGGTGCAGTGTTTTTAGACGCGAAGTGCGAACGACCCCTAAGACTACATAGATCAACCAGCTATATTTTAGGGTTTCTAATCAGCCTCTAGAATATCCGAAAACCTTCTTTCAGATAAACAGTGGAATGGCTTAAAAGTTTGAGGGGTTAATGTGAGCTTTTGCTCAGGCAATGTTTAAAAATTACAGTGTATATTCACATCTATTGGACCTTTTCTGATCAATGCCTACAACATATTAAAGGCCTGTTCACATTAAGATAACTATAACACTAACTATATTAGCGTCCACATCAACGAATGAGAACATTCTGTTTATTGTGAGCACATACTGCAGTTATGTCGTTTGAGGCTTTAAATGATTAAGCTCTTTAAAGCCGATGGATTCTGATTGGCTGTGAATGCTGTCATTTTTGTTATAGATGTTATGTTGTAGACTTTTCTATTCTCATTTAATTAGTATGATTTTTAAAGCAATATAGTTATCATCTGGGTGTGAATGGGCCTTAAGACTCATATGCACAGAGTCCAAAATGAGAAAATCTGGATCACACAACATGCTGCATTTTGGTAAGCTGGAGCTTTGCCAGTTTCAGCTGTTGTGATTTGTTAAAACCTACTGAGCAACAAGTGTTTATATATATTTTAATGTGCACTGTGTTGGTTTGGTCTGTGTGGTCATGAAAGTGTGTGGGTGAGAGGGTTACAGTCCACTCTTTGAGTCCAGGTTGGGCTGTTTTCCTGTGGGTTATTTTCAGTGGCCAGAGCAGGAAATGTCTGTAGAGGAGAGAGCTGAGCCACTGGAAAATAACCTTTCCCTCTCTCTCTCTGTTTCTCCCACACTCTTTTCTCTCATTCTCAGAATTTTCAATTGAGATCTTCTGGCTCACAGTCATGCTTTGTCATTGCAACATTTCCAACACAGTAGCAAAAATCATGTCATGTCAGTAAAACGTGAATCATCTTATTCTGATTGCAAATATACCAACTGCTGACTGTTACTGACCTCATTTTAAAGCATCAGAGCCCATGGCTAACATTTCTCAGCAGTAAGTGCTTTTGTAATAAAGTTTTTTTAGTGTTGTAGAAGAATTCATGCGCAAGCACAGTTTATTTTTGTCTACAAAACTAATTTCAAGAATTTCTTCATAAGCCACTGTAAAAAAGTTGCTGTAATTAGTTATAACAACTTAAAATTTGTTGACAGTTTAAATATCCAACTTAAGTAAACTTAATATTTTAAGTCAAGCACGAACACATATTTTTTAAGTTGAAACAACACATTATTTCTTATTCTAATGTTGAATTTTAAGTTGTGATAAATAATCACAGCAATCATTGTTTACAGTGTAGATCAAAAATAATTTAATGAAGAAAAGAAACATAAATTCCAAACTTTTGACTTGTAGTGTGTTTATTGTGATGACTGTAGACTTTGTAAACACATTCTTGACCTCCACCACACATTGGCTTGTCAGTGATGAGGTCTCAGTGCCGGTGAAAACTTTGCTAAATCTGCAGTTGGTTTCCAGATTTACAGGACGTTGAATCAAGTTTGTGGTCGTATGTTTTGAGTTGTCAGCAAGTTGTTACCAACAAATATTTTACAGTCATGTGGGCTAAAGCCCTTGATCACAGTAGTAATACATTATCATCTTTGATCTCTCTGTACAAAAACTTTGCTGTGCAGTGTGCACACAACAACATAATACACTGCTTTAATACTGTATCCCACGATTCCCACCATACAACAACACAAATAATTGTCTTATCTTTTTATGTGATTGGACTTTAACATAAATCCCAAGTGTTTTTGCTAACAAAAATTACGCTACCGTTCAAAAGTTTTAGATCGGTAAGATTTTTAAATGCATCAAGAATGCATTTGTTTGATCCAAAATACAGTAAAATCAGTTATATTGGGAAATAATTTTTTTTTTTTCAGAAATCATTCTTATATGATGATTTGCTGCTCAAGAAATATATTTTTTTAAAGTGTTAGTTCACCCAAAAATGAAATTTCAGTCATTAATCATTCACCCTCACGTCGTTCCAAACCTGTAAGACCTTTGTTCATCTTCAGAGCACAAATTAAGATATTTTTGATTAAATCCGAGAGCTTTCTGACCCCTCCATAGACCGCAATGACATTACTACCTTTCTAGGCCTTGAAAGTGGTTAAGACATCGTTAAAATAGTCCATGTGCCTACAGCGGTTCAACCTTAATGTTATGAAGCGACGAGAATACTTTTTATGCGCAAAAAAACTAAAATAACGACTTTATTCAACAATTTCTTCTCTTCCCTGTGTCAGTCTCACATGCTGATTTATATGGACATGTAGCATACTACTTCTTTGTTTTTGCATACTGTTTCAATTTTTTTTAAATATTAGGTAGCATAGAGTGTATACTGCACATTATACACTAGGCAAGTATTGCATTCTGAAAACAGGCACTTTCTCTTTAACTGTGGGATTTGAACTATCAGTGGACTTGATTGGTTAATGGGAGTCAGGCAGAAGCACTTGAAACGCGCGTGTGTGTGTGTTAGCTATAGTTTTGGAACAAAATGAGGCAAAATGAAAACCTACAAAATCTTCTTTTGGAGACATTCAGGGACATCCTAAATTGAAAAAAGCGATGTATTTATTTGAAGGTGTAGAGTTTGGGTTAGTTGGTAATAATTATATTGAGTTCTATATGAAAAACAATAATCAATCCTTATTTAGATGATTAAGAATAAGTTGTGTGAGCCATCATCACTGTGGTAAAAGTCAATAATTAATTTAGTGATATTCAGATTCCGCACATTCCAGCTTCTGAATTTGAGTGCCCTTACTAGATAGTTAAACTCCAATTTTAGATAACATTCACATTTCACAGTAATTGCCCAGGCACGACAGAAACTCCAAACTCCTATCTGTGTGAAACTCCAAACTCGTGTGTGTGTGTGTGTGTGTGTGTGTGTGAGGTTATGCATTTGAGAGTTTGTCTATGGGTGTGTGTGTGTGTGTGTCTCTTTGCAGAGTGAGTTTATATAAGCTGTAAACAAGAGCAGCTCTGTCCTGCCGCAGGAGAAAGAATGAGAGCGAGAGGAACCAGAAAGAGGGCAGAAAGTGTGTGAATGCATCAGCATGTGTGAGAGTTTGCTTGAGCTTTCTGATGCTTCTCCCAAAAATGAAAATATATATATTTTTTTTTCTTGCTCTCATGTCACTTCAAAAGACTTTATTTCTTATAATAAGAAACGTTTCTTCATCACCAAATCATCATATTAGAATGATTTCTGAAAGATCATGTGACACTGAAGTAATTGCTGCTGAAAATTCAGTTTTGCATCACAGGATAAATTACATTGTAAAATGTTTTACAACAGAAACCAGTTAATTTAAATTCTAATAATATTTCACAGAATTGATGTTTTTACTGTATTTTATCAAGTAAATGCAGCCTTAGTGAAATTAAGAGACTACTTCCAAAAACATAAAAAAAACATTAATGTTTCCAAACATTTCACCACTAGTGTTACTATGAGAAACAGACTTAAATAATTTAAATTCTTATTCAATGAAAATCCAGCTGCAAATAGCCAATTTAATTTTAATGCATCCTTCCAGTGCATATTTAAACTTTTAAAAATATTAAATATTTGTTATATTTATATATATAAAAATATATATTTATTTTCATGTAGTATTATTATTGCACATGTTTTTTAAACAAATTACTACCTGTCAATATAAAGTAAACTAGGTTGAAATTCAGTGTTACACTAGTTTGAGTTTTAAATGTGTGTGAATACATGTTTGATTATATGTACTTTGGACTGAACTTGTTTGACAACAGATGTTCTGTGAGTGGTGATCTATCAGAGGATGGATTAAGCTCCAACGAGGACGATGGTAACAGCTCCGACTCCAGTAAGGAAGACATGAGCCAATCAAAAGATAAAGAGGTATGCACAAAACAACATCACAAAAATCACATGGATTACATTTTACATTGTCATTATGAACTTTTTGAAGTTTTAGTGGAATGGACTTTCAACAGAACACCGGGGCAGAAATCTTCATAAATCAAAGATTAATGAAAGTTTTTGGAACGACGTGAGGAAAATCTGGAGTAATTAATGACAGAACTTTCATTTTTGGGTGAACGAACCCTTTAAATACATTAAGAATATTGTTATTTCCATTTGAAGAGAACAACTTTAAAAGAATGAGCTCCAAATCACTGATTTGGGAAGGTTTGTCCTGCAGACTTTCTGTCTGAATATAATCCAGAGAGACCCCCAAACAGGGGGTGCTTTCAGTCAAACTTTGCCCTTGTGTTTAGACAGACCCTGATCCAAATAAAGACTGCAGCCTCACACTAGCCCAAAACAACACACACAAACACACACTCACATATGTTATGCTATGAGGCTGTTTGTCATCGGTAATCATGGTTGGATGTAGCGACTATGCAAGTATGACACTTCAAATTATACCATAGATTTTTAAATGGTCTAATATTATAACAGCATTTTAACTTGTGTGTCATCAGGAGGTAGAGAGAGCAAAGAGGAACAAGGTGGTCCACATCGCAATGGAGATAATGAGCTCCGAGAAAGTGTAAGTACAAACGTCCAATGACATTTGAAAGCATTTTATTTTGACACGCCTTCCATGAAAATTTATTCATATTTAATAGTTTGTACATATTTAGGGGGGGATTTATATTCTGATTCATTGTGTTTGTTTGTCTTTGCAGATTTGTGGATGTTCTGAAGTTACTTCACATCGTAAGTCATCACTGGCTCCAGATTTTTTTCACATGAATGTGTTCTCGATTGGTTTTTGATTCTCACAGTTACAGTAGGATCACAGAGGGAAAGCACACACACAGACACGTGTATGTTTATTTTAGGATTTTAACGAGTAGCTGTGTGCAAGTGTATTTAAATAAGTGCAAGACTAAATTCTAAACTGACCATCGACATTGAAAAGTTCTGGGTTCAATACAAGTTGACAGCATAATGTAGATTGCCACAAAAAAATTTGACTCGTCCCTTAAGAAAAAATATCGCATGAACTGTAATGCATCTACGATAGACATTTTTGGGGCAAGGCATTTTAAAGGCTGTTCAAAATTGTTGCTTTTAAAAGGTTAAAAGCAGAAATGTGAAGCTCATATAAAAAAAAAAAAAAAATTTTTACAACCATATTTTTTTTTCATAAACAACTGTGCAAAAAAAGTGGTTATTTGAGAGGTTGCTTAAATTGCCCATTTAGCAGTGGGATGACTTTTTTCTAGGCGGATGAACTTCTGATTGGACAGAGTTTGCGCAAATAAATAGTAATTTGTGGATAGTAACACCATGTTTCTTTTATGGTATTCTTGCATGGTTTATGAATCATGTGAGAATTACTGTTTATTAATGTTTATCTCAACGTAATGGCCATTGTAGGTGCATTGGTCACTGCACTTCAAGTCCGACAGTTTAGTATTAGAAATGTAATATTGAACGCAGTGAATTTGTTACATTTGAGGTGCTTTTAATGGAATAACAGGGAAAAACTTCAGTGTGCTTAAAGTAGACTGTTAGCAAGTGTGCTAAAGCACAGAATGCTGCAACGCGCAGCCCTTTCTAAAATATGTGTGTTGGTTTCCACCACTAAATAAAAATTAAAAAAGTAAATAAATAAAATAATAGCGATTTTTTTTTTTTTTATTATTATTTTTTTTTTTAATTTATCTCATGATTCAGATTTTTTTTCTCGCAATTGCGCGATAAACAGATTGCGAGAAAAAGTCAGAATTGCAAGATAAAAACTCAATTGCCAGGAAAAAATCTGAATTGTGAGACATAAACTTGCAATTGCCCAAGAAAATCTGAATTGCGAGATATAAACTCGCAACTGAGAGAAAAATGTATTAATATTTTGGATCATTTTTTAATGTCCTGTTTTAGTGATTTTGTTGCTTGCTTTTTTCATTTTCATTATGTAGGTTTATTTTTTTTTATTAGTTAAAAGTTACAATTGTTTAGCAATTTTAGTACTTCAACCTATTTTAATTCAGTTAGTTGCCAAGTTAACACGTCTAATAAAATTTTTCATCTAATATTTATATTTTATTTCAGAATCATTTCAATTAGTGAAAAATATTTGTATTAGTTTTAGTAAACAATAACAATTTGTCATACTTTGTCCCGTTTAAAGCATCATCTTTAAGAAAAAAAATCTAGTCGCCCTCAATGGTTAACTAGTTATAGAACTGTGGTGCAATCTGACCCTGCCTTATTCAGATTGATGTAAAGAATTGGAGAGAAAGTCAGAGAAAGAGTGACAGGAAAGAGACGGCGGAGGAAAGACTAGAGGAAGAGCTTGTCCATAGAGACTGTGGTAAAGGAATAAGAGATCAACGGACAGAGAGAGTTTTCGGAAAGTAATTACACCCACCCTCCCTTTCACCCACTTGTTTGGCCGTGACCCTAAACAGCTGTCCTAAAGGTGTGTGTGTGTGTGTGTGTGAGAAAATGTTCTCTCTACTTCCTGTTACAGCTGTAGATGGACTGTGCTGTGAGCTTATGCGCTTCAGTTTTTGTTTTTACTCTGTGTTTGAAAATATGTTGTTGAGCGCTAGTTTATGGCACTGTTAATTTTAGCTAATTATACCATGAAAGATATATATCAAACATTTTGAATGGACTATTATTGGCACTGTTTTTGATGTGATTTAAGTTTAAATGCTAGTAAATAAAGTAATTGTTTGAATTCACGGATGTTAGCGTGTGTCTTTTGCTATTACTCATCTTGGCTAGCTCGCATTGTTTTGTTGCCGTAGCCTGGAATTTTGGCACTGGCTTACATCTCCATTTCTGTGTCAGGATTTCCGGGACGCAGTTGCCAAAGCGACTCGTGCGAGCGGGAAGCCGTTGGTGGAGGAGAAAGTGTTGAATCAAATCTTGTACTATCTGCCCCAACTCTACGAACTTAATAAAGACCTGCTGAAAGAGCTGGAGGAGAGAGTGGCCCACTGGTAACACACACACTCACACACACACCATATGAAAGTTAAATGTGTTGCAAATGAGTTTCATGTCATTTTTGTGTTTGAGTAGCATGTATGTTTCGTGGCTAGCAGCAGAGAGAGTTCAAATAAGGATGAGAGCATTTAGTAGTTGGAGGGAGTATAACTTCTTTATAAATAAAAATGCGTATTCCCTAAACTTGTCAATCTTTCAATGCTTAATGCTGAACAATTTCTGGGAATCTCTTCCACCTGCAGGTCTGATCATCAGAGGTTGGCTGATATCTTTGTTCAGAAGGGTCCGTATCTGAAGATGTATTCCACCTACATACGAGAGTTTGACCGTAACGTGGCTCTGCTGGACGAACAGTGTCGCAAAAATCCTCCTTTTGCAAGCGTTGTTCGTCAGTTTGAGGTAGGAGTGTGTGTGCGTGTATCTTTATAAGATCAAATGATCGTCCCCACGATGAAAAGAGATTAATATAGAGAATAACATCTTAAGTATAATTTCGTGTGTGTGTGTGTATGTGGTGTCGGAGGTTGTCTGGTAAACCCTACATTATGGGGACAAAATCTCCCCACAAAGATGGCAATATCTGAAATCCTTGTGGCAGAGATGGGAGACTCGAGTCACATGACTTGACTCGAGTCGCAAATTTAAGGACTTGAGACTTGCTTGACTAAATTAAGAAAATGACTTGACTTGACTTTGACTTGAGATCCAATGACTCGAGACTTGACTTGACTTGAACTGTATGACTCGAGAATGACTTTATATAAATTTTTATATAAATCATCACAACATCAATTGATGAACAAAATGAAAGCAACGGAACCGTTGACGCCAGTCATCAGATTCTCATCAGAAAAATGCAGAAAGTTTTCTGTGATGGGTAGGTTTAAGATTAGGGGATAGAATATACATTTTCCACAGTATAAAATCATTATGTCTATGGAAAGTCCCCATAAAACATGAAAAAACAACGTGTGTGTGAGAGAGAGACTGAGACTTTTAGTAGTTATTGAACACATACGGACAATGAAGCAGAAAAATTAAACACAGAAACCTGCAACAGCGCGAAGGATGAATTTTTATTGTTTGCATAATGTTAATATGTAATATTCTGATAATATTTGTTTTAAAGAGAACATTTTCAAAAAGTTCAATTAAGCAATTAATTGTTAATGTTGTCTAAAATGCTTGTGGACGATACCAAATGGTATGTGCATGTAGCATATTTTAATTCATTTTAATCAATAAATATACTTGAAGTCAATATGTATTTTCTATTTTTAAAAAATTGGGCTGTATTTTATTATTTTAATTTCAATTATTTGTATTTGTTCATACTGTATAGAACATACAGAAAAGACACTTTCTCTAATAACATTTTATCTTGTAGATCAAAAAATATTTCTGACATTAAAACTGAAATTACAACATACAGCATGATTACTATACTGATTAAACCAATTAACTGATAGTTAAATATGTCGTGAGTGCATATTTGAATTTTTCTCGAACAGGGAAAGCCGTTTTTTTTACCAAATACATTTGGTTAATGCTTTCACTCTTTAATCCTCAGACGAGTCCTCGCTGTGCTAGTCTTGCTTTGAAGCATTACCTGCTAAAACCGGTGCAGCGAATACCTCAATACCAGCTCCTGCTCACAGGTACACACACTCACACCTACACACCATGGTATTAAGATGCGATTTGGTCAATCTAATCACAAGTGGACAATGCTAAATACAGATGTAAACGGGGTCTAAAACGTTTTTTTAACTTGTCCATTTTCAACCACTTCCAGAGGTAGTTGAAAACCCATTCGACCGAATTGCTTTCGTAGTGTAAACGCTCATGTGGTCGAAAGCATCCAAACAACTGCAAAAGACCGCCTACTGACCTGGGCCTGTATTCTTAAAGCTTCTAAGAATCCTCTTAGAAAACTCCTAATTTAGCTTAAAAACTTCTATGTAGGAGTCTTAGCTTACGAGCGATTCAGGACCGATCTGAGAGCAACTCTGAGCAAGGAAAAGACAAAAACTTTTATCTTAGTGAGGAGGCGGGGTTGGCCCCGTTGCTATGTATGACACAATCTTTTGAACACTGTGATTGGTTGGTTGTCCAAGAAGGAAAAAAGAGAGTGATTTTAAGTATAGGGTCTATTCTAAGCCTTCACTTTGAAATTACATGCGTCATTTTTCCTATTTTACCGTTCACACACACACACACACACACACACATTATATATATGTATATTTTATTTACCAAATTTTCTGTTAATTTCCTATAAGGTATTTGATTGGCTTAGAATGATAAAAATTGTTCCACTCTTGCCAATTACACTGATTGCTGGCATGTGTTGGTTTTAATGTAGCAAACATGGAATCAAAAACAAGAAGGACGAGAAAGCCCAACTGGACAGAGGAACAGTCTTTACTGTTAGCCCAGTTAGTGGATGAACACAAGGCCATCCTTAAAGGAAAATTTGGGCCAGGTGTCACAGCAAGAGGCAGACGTGGGAGCTTATAGCGCAAATTATTAACGGTTCATTCCCCCTGCTTGTGCGCACCAGAGAAGCCTAGTATATTCATAAATGCAGTTTTTTTGAGCCTGCAAGGTGGGAATGTCCAGTGGAAATCAAATTAACTGACACAATAAGAGGTTTTGAAAGTGCTGTAATTGTTTGTGTGATCACTCTGCTTACAAAAGGTTGTGACAGACCTAAATCATCACTGCTGCATTGTTGCATAGTGATTACTTTCATTTCTGGCACTATGGCATTTCTGTGCTGTGTCGGATATGTTAGCATGTCTCTAATAAGATCGGTCACAAACATGATCCCTGCACAATCTAATCTATAGTGTCTTATTAACTCACTGTCATCCATTGTCTGCATTACATTTCTTCTCCCTCTTCGTCTTTATGCCATTTTCTCCTCTGCTAAAGAAACTCTTAAGCCTCTTAAAAGTCCTTGTCCGCACTCCTAACAATTTTGACCTTAAGACCTCTTTTAAGGGTTAAGATGCTTTCTGAATTACTTTTTTCTTTACTAGGATTTTTATTTAATTTTAAGAGTAAACGCCCACATTTCTAAGAATTTTCTTTGAATTTTGTCACTAGGAGCTACTCTTTGCACTAAGATTTTTTATGAATAAGGGGCCCTGATGCGTAAACATTATGGGAAGTGCGCTAGCCAGACGGGATTTACACTTTGTCGGCTGAAGACCCAAGTTTGGTTTGAAGTTGAAAAACTTGCCAAGCACAATGTTCTGTCACCATTCCTAACGCTCACAGCATTCGGCGTGGTCTTGCTGCTATCAGAGTAGAAATGAAAGCTGATCCTCTCCGTGTGTTTTTCCATGGGCGTTCATATGTAAACAGCTTGAGCTTATTTTGCCGATTAGATCGAAAGATCCGAAAAAGCCCATACATTTACCCGTCCATAGACCCTCCCCTCGAAGACATCGGGACAGAAGTGGTTGAAAGTGGACAAAAGAGATTAAAACATCAGGTGTAAACAGGAATGCGTCTCCCTCGTCTTCTTGTGATCCAAACAACCAAAACGCATTTTAATACCAGGTGTAAACAAACTTATGATTAAACTTAAAATTAAGTGAATGAAGTAATTTAAGGAATAGAGCCAATCTCTCTGAGCAATTTAGAATGTCTCTTTCAGATTATTTGAAGAATCTTCCTGAGGATTCATCCGACTACAAAGACACAAAAAGTAAGAGCATACCATTTTCCCTGGAAATGACACAGGGATTCATATGACGGTGCTAAGGTGGCTCTTGTTGAAAATGACCAGGGGCCAGTAAATAAATCAATTAAAATGACTTAAGCAAAAAAGAAAAAAACAACAATTACAGCTAGGACCGTTGTCTCATAGTTTTATCACCTCATTCATCACAATCACAAGTGCTGGTCAGTTTTTAAAGACCCTTTTCATTTTCCAAATCAAAACTTTTTTTCAGAAATAAAAACTTTCAGTTGACAAAAACCCTATAAAACAGGGTTTTTTAAAAGTTCTGAGTTGTAAAAAATGACATGATCTAGGGCTTTTATATAGTATGTGCCATTGTAAAGACTGCACACCTATCCCTCAGAGCCTTGTTTTTATCCGTGGTAAATTCAAAATGGTGTCTAACCTGACTTAAGTCTATAAATGCTTTTAAAATATATCAATTTTTTCCAAAGGCATGTTATTAAACTTATTGACATTTTTCTTTCTTTTTCAATAATCTATTAAAGATATGTAGCTACGTCCATTTCTTTGTGATGTTTATAGTCCAAAAAATCAAGTTCACCATAATTAATCTCATCTGTAAATTGAAAAATCTATCAAGCTTTTGACTTTATGTGAGATTTTTGCTGCAAAATGAAAGTTATTCTCTTAAATACTTTGATTTATCCAGCTGCTCTTAGTGTGGTGAAAGAAGTGGCAAACCACGCGAATGACATCATGAAGCAAGGGGTAACGCAACAAACACACAGCCACGCATTATGACCTCATGAATATGAATGACGTTCTAACAATCATCTTTTTTTATTCAGGATAACTTTCAGAAGCTGATGCAGGTTCAGTACAGTCTGAATGGTCATCATGAAATCGTCCAACCTGGCAGGGTAAGATACTCAAGTACCCATGATTCATTGTGTCTGAGCAGTGCCTGAAGTCTCTGTGTTGGTAAACTAGCGTACTGGTCTTGTTTCATACACAGGTTTTCTTAAAGGAGGGCACTCTGATGAAACTCTCCAGGAAAGTTATGCAGCCCAGAATGTTCTTCCTGGTGAGAAACTATGGTCAAGTTAAGGCTAAATGCTATTAAAATGTTTATAATAAAATGGACAATGTTATTTTAGTATCATTTATGTACTGTTATAGTTTTTATTAATATTTCTAATTCGTTTTATTTTTAGATTTTCGTGTTTTCATTTTATTTTGTCATTTTCTTGTGTGCTTTATTATTATTATTATTATCATTTTAAATATGATTATTATTATTTAGGTTTCATTTATTTTTAATTGTTTTAGTTTTTATTTCTTTCCAGTTTGTTATTTTAGTCTTTCAACTTTATATCAGTTAGTTAAAAAAGTATATTTTCATCTATGAAATCTGATTTGTACATTTGAGGTAGTAAAACTCAAAAACCAACACAACAGTGACCGCACACCAATATTACTATAAATTACATTAACACTGTCTTTTACAATACAGGAAATTGCTGCATATGACAGGAAACTGGATGGCGTAACACTGTTTTTGGACAGTTAGTAAATTTTCTGTTTCTGTCTCAACAGTTTAATGATATTCTGCTGTACACAACACCCGTTCAGTCTGGGCAGTATAAAGTCAACAGCATGCTCTCTCTGGCCGGCATGAAGGTCAGATATCCACCGTCATAATATTCTTACACACACACACACACACTCTGACAGGAGATGTAACATATATGTGTGTCTCACGTCTTTAATAGGTGAGCAAACCCAGTCAGGAGGCCTATCAGAATGAGTTAAACATTGAGAGTGTGGAACGCTCCTTCATACTGTCTGCCAAGTAAGAAACGCACACACAACACACACACACATGTATGATTTATCTGCTGGGTCTACATGAAGGAAATATCGGTAGTGGAATGAATAATTGTACACGATAATCATCTTTCGATCACTAGTTAAATTAAATGGATCCCTGGTAGCTGTTTTTAATTCAATTGAAATAACTAACTGTAATTGACATTTGCAGTTCAGCCACTGAAAGAGACGAATGGCTTGAAGCCATCGCTAAAGCAATAGATGACTACACAAGAAAGAAGATTTCTTTCTTTTCCAGTCGAAGCCAAGAGGTGGGTGCACTTAAGAGTGTGTGTGTGTGCGTGTGTGTGTGTGTGTGTGTGTGAGTGAGTGATTCGGGTATTCCCTATGTTGTAGTGACCAAATGTTCCCACAAGGATAGTAAAACCTGAAATTTTGTGTTGTGGGGACAACATTTCGGTCTCCATGAGGAAAACCGCTTTTAAATCATACGAAATATGTTTTCTATAAGGTTTAGGATTGAATGTAAGGATTGTTCAGTATAAAAAAATCATTGTCTATGGAGAGTCCTCGTGAAGCACAAATAACAAACTCTGTCTGTGTGTTTCATCAAATGTACAGGGTCTTCATTGGCGTGATGTGTGTACACTGCAAAAAAGTGATTTTTGTCTCGTTTTCCAGTATATTTAAACATTCCTTAAACGTCATTTTGCTTCTCAAGTAAAAGTATTAGATATAAAATCTGGTTTTAAGTCATACATGAAACAAAAAAAACGTATCTGCCAATGGGGCAAGAAAAATAAAATAGTTTTCCCATTGAATCACATTTATTTATTCTTACCCTATTGCAGATACTTATTCTTGTTGTTAAGCTTAAATTCACCTAATTAAAGTAGATATTTTAATCCTAATTCAAAAAACAAGACAAGTCTCAAGTAAATGTATTTTAATTGAAGAATGTTTCGATATTTGTACTAGAAAACAAGACTAAAATCTGAGTAAGAATATAATTTTTATTATTATTTTAAGTATAGTGCCGGTTTAATGCTTTAACAAATGTTAGAAAAGACATAAGCATAAAAGGATGCAGCAGAACTATTCATACCAAGTCTAATGCAAAATTCTGATAATTCTCAGTAAAAAAAAAAAAAATGTTCACATAACTTGATTAACTTGTTCATTCACACAATTAAAATATTGACCTTTCCATAACATAAAAGTATGAAATATTCCCAAGCAGTGCACTTGAATTATTCTCAGCAAGGCTGAATCTGAAGTTTTATCATTTTATGAAAAAAGTTTGTATACTCAATTATATTAAAACGCAACTTGGCCTTTAGCAACATTAACGTCATGAGATATTCACAAACAGTGTACCTAAAACTATTCACATCACCCAATATCGGAATTCTCAAAAACAACTCAAGTTAAAAAAAACAAAAAGTTAATAAATTCTTTGGCATTCATACCCATTTAAAAAAATCTTCCTTTTTTCCAAATAAAAAAAGCAGCTGATTTCAGACACGTCGTGAAGGAGCTCAGAGATTTTATCGTATGCGTTTTGTCTCTCAAACTTGTGTAAAAAGACTGTCTCATGTGTCTGTGGTTTTTCTGTGTGCCTGTAGTTGGAGGGGATCTCTGATGACGGTCTACCGCTGGGCTCTAAAGCTCCTATCTGGATTCCAGATTTGAGAACGACCATGTGTATGATCTGCACGTGCGAGTTCACGCTCACCTGGAGACGCCACCACTGCCGTGCCTGCGGAAAGGTTCGAAATACAAAAAAATCTAAGCTTTGTTTACTTTTATAGAATGAACAAATAGGTCTGACTGATATCGGTTTGTTGTGGCAACAGGTGGTGTGTCAGGCATGTTCGTCCAATAAATTCTACCTGGAATACCTGAAGAATCAGCTGGCACGAGTGTGCGACCACTGCTATATCAAACTACAGCACAAGGGTACGAGATTTCTGCTGTCAACCAACCAACCAATCACGTCTCTACTAGAAGTGTTGTTTATTGAATATTCTTCTTTTTAGCGTTGTTTGCTCATGATTGACTCTGAGTATCAAACTAAAACAAATCCCACATATTTTTTCGAATGTGCCGATTTGCTTTTGTCTTTTAGGTGACCAATCCAATGTAACCGTTTCCCCTAGTGGGCGGAGTTCAACATTTGCTTTTTCTAGAAGACAGAAAAGGATTCCTTCCGCCCTCAAAGAGGTGACCTGAAGTTGTACATTACCCCTTTAATGCAATGACAGGGAGAATATATGTGTCACTGAAGTAAAGGCTTTGGGTTTTTTACCACAACGCTGATGTCATATTAAAATATCTCACTTACAGGTGTCTGCCAGCACTGAGAACTCCTCCATGAGTGGATATCTGCACAGATCCAAAGGCCACAAGAAACCGTGGAAGAGGCTGTGGTTTGTCATCGAGAACAAAGTCCTCTACACTTACGCCGCTAGTGAAGTATGCTGCCTTTATTTATGTAATAACTTTTAGCCAGTGTTGAGGAAGCTTTATCAAACTGTTATCAGAAAGCAGATAACTCTATTGAAGCTATGTAAAAAGAAAGACATAATAAGGAAATTCTTGGGAAAGCTACTTTTAAACTGTCGTTGACCAAGCTACTAACAAAAAGTAAAAAAAAATGTAAAAGTAAAAAACTATATTGAAACTTTTTAAATGGTGCTTTTTATTTATTTATTTATTTAACCATTATCAGATGCTATAATTTATGTTTAACAATGAGTAGTGATGGGTGATTTCAAAACACTGCTTCATGATGCTTCGAAACCTTCTGTTTCGTATCAGTGGTTCTGAGCGTGTATCAAACTGCCAAAGTCACGTGATTTCAGTAAACGAGGCTTCGTTACGTCATAACTGTTTCGAAACATTTAACTTTATACAATTTATGACATTTGAATGACTTTTTGGTAAAGTCACAGGACTATTTGTTGGGAAAAAGTTGCTTGTTCTTGGGAAAAAATGATGTTGAAAACAGCTATTTTTGCAATACTGAAAACTGTAATGACATTTTTTTTTGTCATGAGAATATGCAGATGTGGATGTCATAATAAAAGCCGTCATGTGACGATGATTGCGTTGTTTTCAGGATGTTGCGGCATTGGAGAGTCAGCCACTGCTGGGCTTTTTCCTCCGAGAGGAGAAGACGGGACCAGCTCAAAAAATGCAGTTTAAACTGTACCATAAAAACACACTCTACTACATCTTCAGAGCCGAGGATATCCCCACTGCTCAGAGGTACAGCAGGAAAATACTTCATGCACTTGTATAGAGTTTGTTCTGTCAATCCTTGACTCAAACTAAATCTGTGCTGCTTTTTCAGATGGATTGAAGCGTTTCAAGAGGCCATGATCCTTTGACTGGTCTGGGTTGGATTAAATCGAATAAACCAATGTTGTTGGTCTGGGTCTCTCCACTGTGTTACACAGGCAGTGCATCTGAGGATGCAGCAATCAAAACCCAGTTTGAAGCAAAGGATGCTGGTAGATGTAGTTTATGCATTAATCTATCTTAAGCACCATAATGAAGGTAAAACAAGTGGCCAGTTTAATCAGACTGCATCCATCGTACTTCAAAAATGTGAGGTATTAATCCATAAGTTTGTTCTTAATGTATTTTTTTAGCAAACACTGCCTCTCTGGAAAAACTCCTTAGCATAAAACCAGCCCATAAGATCGTTCAGGGTCAAAATTGTCAGACAATGACTGGTCATGACGTGTCGTTTACCTATGAATCCGAATTCTTGCCAACGCTGGAACGCTAGATATTTTGAAACACTCCATTATGATTTCATAGGGACAGTTTGAATCTAATTGCATCTATTACATGTTGCCTGATGAATTTTTCAAAATGTGGACACTAGTGTGATTCATAGTCAAGTCTGAATGTGCATGAGTAAGTATGATGCAAGGAATGTCTGATGCCAGGTCGCACCTTTGGCACGGTCATGTGGTGCAGTCTGGCATGGTGCATTATGGGAGATTTTGTTATTCAACTGTGAAAGCTGGGAAATGAAGGCTTAAAAAGTTACTGGGCCTTAATTGTGACGCACAAACAGAGTGACTTTATGTATGAATTGTACATAAAACCATTGTTTTAACAACTGATTTGCGCACGAATGGTTTTATGAATGATTGATGCATTGAACATGACCATTTACAGAACGTTTTTTACAAGCATTTTAGACATTACATGCGACGGTTTACCCAAGCATGGTTTTACAAACAGTTAATTAATTACCTGCAATAATTTTACATAATGATTTTGAGAATGATGCACACATTGAATGTAATGATCCTTTTTTTTTGAAGAACGTAATAATTTTCACAGTCAATTTAATGTTACATGATGTGACATTTTCAAAAGATTCATTCATGGAATGTGAGCATTTACGTAAGAAAGTTTTTTAACAAAAGATTGACGCATTGCATGCAACAGTTTATGTATGCGCATTCTTTTTTTTTTACAAACAATTTGTGCATTATATGCAACAATTTGTGTAAGAATGTTATGAAAAATTTCCGTATTTCCCGAAGAGGTCCTTTATTTGATTTTTTTCAGTTAGCCTGTTACAGTTACAATTTTTTTTTTTATTATCTTAAACTATTTTGTAAAAAAGTAGGCATTTTGACTGATGTTTTAAACATACTGGACTGAACTGGATGTGTACATATTTTGTAAATGGTAATATAATGCAGGCGTATTTAAAATAGTTCAGGATGTTTAATGGCCTCAATGAATTATGGGTAGTAGAGAGACTGGCTAACTCAGCACTGTTTTAATGTACTATATAAGACATTTATAGCACACCGGCTGTGAATACAGAGAAAAAAAAAAACTAGTGCTCTTATCAGGGAAAGATGTATAACACACACATTAAATACTCTAATGCACCTTGTTCAGGACACTTTGACAATGGGTATAACATGATTATATTCTCTACAGTTTTCACTAAAGTCCTCTGTCATCTCCAAGCACAGCAAGCCACTGATCTTTCACCGTTTGAAGGGTAACAGGTCCAAGAAATGGATTTTATTTTTTTCCATATCAATCATATTTCTGTTTTGAATGTTTACATTTTGTAAGATTGTTTTGATTTTGGGAAGCAGATACACCACTGTTATTGTTGTTGTTTTTTCCACTTTTAAGAAAAATATAATTGCTATTCCTGATGCTTCTGGTCACCTTGGCACTAATTCACTGTTGTATCCCAAAGTTCTGAGGATCTCCAGAAGGTTTTACTTCCTGAAGTGATCAGTTAATATCTTAAGGATTTCAAGGGAGTAGGCTATGCCCCAACATAAATGTAAAGTGCAAATAATTTTTTAATAAATAATGTAATGTAATGAGATAACGTGTTCATCTCTGGTTAAACTGTTTCATAATGACTTGGGTTATGTTTGCCAAATATAAATATTAAAAGTACATTACACACTTTTTATATCGATTCATTGCATAATGAGTTTATTCCATCGCCGATACAATGACAAGAGAGCGAAGTTATTGATAGCCAATGTATATTAATTAAGGGCTAATACAATAATTACTGCTACTGATTTAAATTCGTAAACCATTTTTATTATTTACTAATTCACAACATCGCGCACGATCCATAGCAGAGCTGTTGGTACTGATACTGTATCTATAGCTAACGTAAGATAATTCACACAATTGGATAAACTGGGACAGTTATTGGCCAATGTGTTTACAAATCATACCTTTGGCATCCTATAATAGCAAATCATACTGGCTAACGGCGTAAATTTTCATTCAACCTTGACTAAAATGAACGCTGACTGCCTAGCTCACGAGTGCATTCGCGCATGCGCAGATGTGCCGGTTTCCTCTGAACGGGTCGCGAACTCTGACCTCCTATAGCTGCCGTGAGCCGTTAGTTTACGATAATTTATCAAAACACACCAGTATTTGGATAATTATTCACGGGTTCATGGTAAGATTAACACTTTTTTACATTATTAAAACCTATTGTGCATGCAGTAATTGTTCAGGATTAATAATGCGGGAGAATGTTAGCACTGTTGTTAGCCGGCCTGCTAACACGCGTTAGCGTAGTAGCCGCTACCATAACAGGAAACATTGGAAATCAAATCGATCCTTACATGTCTGCGATTGAACTGACTATACGAGCTTTTTTGGACTTTTAAGAAAAATAAACATATATAGCCAGCCATCTAATGGACATCATAGCAAATTAGAAGCAGATATGACGTTATTTAGCAAGCTAACGCTATCAATGTGTGAATCTGATATCAGCGCTCTGATAAACACAATAAATACTGATTTAAAAAAACGCCAAGGCATTATTCGGACCTATTAACAGCTCATTTGATGATCTAAAGTTTTGAAGGTACTAGATTTGTCCTGTAATCCGCGTGTAAGGAGCTGCTGCAGTGAAGATCCCTCTGTGTATGTGTGTGAGGAGCTTTAACCCTTCAATCATGACCTTTAACCTACAGGAACAGATCTAACTTTATCTTCCCGGATCAACACACACACACATTCCACAGGAGTTACTGACCCCCAGCTGTCATTCACTGTCTAGATCGCATTTATTCATTATTAAGTCTTTCGATTCTCTGAATAACACTAAAATCGCGATGCTGGCTAGTATGCTAACGTAGCTACTGCTAATAAGAAGCCTGTGAGATTTCTGCATGTCTTCATCAATCTGAACTGATTGACAAACACTAAACACAATACTTGGGCATATGTAGAGTGAATAACAGTAAATCATTAATATTGAAGAAATCATTGGTCAGGATGTTGGAATGACAAGAACTGTAAAATCGTGAATCATTAGACTGATAATAAACAGGTTGAAACATCACAGGAATTGAGGCAGATCTCTTTTGCATCATTATTTGAACAATCCCCTAAACCTACATATTAAACTTCAGTATTTAAGCCAACCCGGACCGTTTATGCTGCGATCTTTTATTATTATTATTTTTAATAATTAAAAATAATAATAATAATAATAAAAGATCGGAGCATAAACATCCTAGCATCTTTAGATGCTATAGACCCCCAAATATGATCATCGTTGTGTGAGGGACCGCCATCCTAAATGTAAGTCAGGTTCCAATATGCTGTGAAAAATTAAGAAGATAAATATGTATAAAAATTATTTTGAAAAATGTAAATTCTATAACATTATATTACTCTTTTTTATATATATATACTCCTTATATTACTGGACTGTTATATTTATTTATTTAAATACATTTCTATTTATTTGTATACTTTTTTTTATTTTATTATAATTGTATTGTTTGTTTATTTTTACATTGTTTTTCTCTAAACTTTTCCACAGACCCCCTGAAAACATATATAGTGTTTTAAGGCCACAATATATATATATATATATATATATATATATACAATATCGCTTAAAGGGATAAAAATAAGTTAGAAACACCTTTTTAGCGGTATACTGTTAGCAAACATCATGACGCTGCCCACACTGCTGAGAGCGACGTTTAGATGAATATTTAAAAGTGCTGCCTCTCAATAAAAAAATAAACACACAACAAAATGACAGTGGTGGTAAAACAGCAGTTAAGAAAGCATCTCATCAACCATAGAGTTGTGTGTTATTTTTCTCAGGTGGGCGTGTGGCTGATGAGGCGTTGCTAAGCCACGGTTCAGACAAATCGCTATCATGGATGGAGAAAGTCCCAGAATTCAGCTGGTGTCTGCAGACGGAGGCCTACAGGTGACTTACACTGCACATTTAGACTCTAAATATTCATGTAACAATTTGGTGCGATAAATCAATAAACATTTGAATTTTAATGAACGTTCATTAAACGTTTGTTCGGACCAAATGGCAACCTTCCGGTCTCTCTCCCGAAGCCAACACGGAAGTGACTTAAAGGGATAGTTCACCCAAAAATGTAAATTCTGTCAGTATTTACTCACCCTCATGTTGTTCCAACCCCGTAAGACCTTCGTTCATCTTCGGAACACGAATTAAGATATTTTTGATGAAATCTGAGAGCTGGATCACTCCTCCATACTCCTCCATAGGCTTCTTCAGGGATTGAACTTGCCAGCCCCGAAAAGTCATTAAAGACATCGTTAAAATAGTCCAAGTGACTACAGTGGCTCAATCTTAAGTTTATCAAGCGACGAGAATACTTTTTGTGCGCAAAAACAAACAAAAATAACAACTTTATTTCAACTATTCATTTCCTTCTCTGTTGGCCTCTAGTCAGTTAACTTAGTATGATAGCGTAGAGCTACGTCACACGTAGGCTCACTATTGGCCGACGCTGGTCATGTGGGTGATGCGTGTGACGTACAAACACAGAAGCTTACGCCATTACACTAGTGAACTGACTCGAGGCCGACAGAGAAGGACATGAATAGTTGAAATAAAGTCGTTATTTTCGTTTGTTTTTGCGCACAAAAAGTATTCTCGTCGTTTGATAAACTTAAGATTGAGCCACTGTAGTCACTTGGACTATTTTAACGATGTCTTTAATGACTTTCTGGGGCTGGCAAGTTTCAATCCCTGAAGAAGCCTATGGACCTATGGAGTGATCCAGCTCTCAGATTTCATCAAAAATATCTTAATTCGTGTTCCGAAGATGAACGAAGGTCTTACGGGGTTGGAACAACATGAGGGTGAGTAAATACTGACAGAATTTACATTTTTGGGTGAACTAACCCTTTAAACTGCAATTCATCGACTGGCTATGTTGGGCATATTACCCCCCCCAATGTTAATATGCCCAACTTTACAGCAGAAAAAAATGTGTTTACAGCCTGGTACAAAAAGTAGTCTTGGTCTATACAGCTAATTTTGCCCTTCATGACAACTGTGAGGGGGCTGAATTATTTTTATAACTCATCCATTTAAATTTTATTAAGCCTTAAAGTTCTGCATAATTAAGGGCGTGGCCACTTGAGTGACAGGTGGATTGCCGCTGCTGTCACTACTAGCTGTTTTTCTGCTGTCTGTTAGCCGTCACTTCACCTCAGCTAATCCTGCCTCTTTGCCCATTTTTGATTATCCAGGAGTGACGCGCTGCCAAGATGGCGACGGCTGGCTCCGCCCACTTTAGGCTTTAAAAATGCTCTTCAGAAACCTACGGGTGACGTCACGGACACTACGTCCATATTATTTTTACAGTCTATGGTTCAGACCGACATGAACATTTGCATGCTGTCAATTGCTGGCGAACACATCTTATGACTCGGGTGTGTTTTTGCTAAAAGATACAGTAAATAGCAGAGGAAGAACGTTTTAGTGCCGATGCCGAACATTTATGTCTATGTGAACAGGCTTTAACTGAACTTTATTGCTGTAAACGTCATTTCGATGGTCTTTGTCATCATGTGTTGTATCAGATTGTGACAGAGCAGCAGTTGGCTCAGAAGGTGCAGATAGTCACAGCCATTGATCAGGCTGGAGGCGGCAAACAGCAGTTTATATTAACCAACTTGGATTACCCCAACCAGGAGAAACTGTTCATCAAACAAGAGAACTCACCAGCCAAGGTCATCTTAACCTCTGCTGAAGGGTCAGCTGTCAATCAACTGCTTTTTGCATCACCTGAGCTGACAGGACAACAGATCCAGGTAAACGTTTTACACATATGCTTGGCACGCCGTACATTTCGTCATCAGAATAGTGTGTGCGTATTTCTTTTCCCTTTTTAGTTTTTCCAAAAGGTGGCAACACTGGCCTAAAGCATTGTTTCACAGTTGATGAAGAAATGAACAACAAATACTACAACCAGTGAAGAGATATCCGCAACCAGGGCTTGATCACCAGCCACTGTGGCTAGTGTTTTTCCAAAGTTACTAGCCATTCAGGATTTTCACTGGCCACAATTTTGACGTTGATACCATGAGGAAAACCTGTCATATATTTTTTATATTATCTCATAATTTGGCAGCATGTAGGCTATATTAGGCTGCTGTCACTTTAAGACCGGACGCACTGATCCATTTTACTGTTACACATGCGTTTTCTTTCTCAGCTGTTTACGTTCACTTAAAACATAACTGTGTTTGCGTGAATACTCTCCAAGACCAGCATTTTGACATTATTTTGTGTGTATTTGACTGTTTAAGCGCAATAAGCAGTGAAAAATAACTCAATTTAGTACTAAGAGGCGGATTTATACATGTGCACTTTGGGCCTGAGCACAAAATCTGCGGGAATGAGTCAAATTATGCTCAATCCCACGTGAAATTCAAGCCCTGTAACACCAACAATATTCAACCAGATCAAATGAAACGAGCGAGTGAGAGGAGGCGGGTTTGTGTGTCAATTCGCTACCGGAAAGATGAGAGGGCGAGAAAACGTATTGTTTCTATTCTGTGGGAAATGAGTATTGGAAGCGTTTCAGATATTTCAGTATCGAAAAATCAATGTTTTTGACAACACTACATTGCGCTTAGTTTTTTTTTATTTCAGATGCCTTTTTAAAAGACTACAGTTGAAAATAAAAACAACCCACCAAAGTGGCTAGTAGGAGTGACTGCGTTACACGGCGCTGAAATCGGGTGTTAATGTCAAGCCCTGCCCGCAACTCTAGTTTAAAAGAGTACATTTTTATCAGCCATAACTTCTAGACACTGGACAAAGATTAAACTTTCTAGACTAGTTGGCATGTGTTATACATTAAAAAGCATACATTAAAATGCTATGCATTCAGATGTATGCGCATTCAATATGCATTTGTGTCAAAACTGCATTAGGTATTCTTTGGGCTTTACTCATGTTTCGACAATGTGAAAAAATCCAATGTGGTGGACGAAGTGAGATAATTTTTGCTTAAAAACGTATTTCATTCTGTTATTAAAATAGTTTTGATTTAAATGGATTGTTTTACCCAACATTTGTGTGGGCTATCATGTGTCTTTTGAGTTTAAAGAGTCGTGCTGTTAGCTCAGCAACATGCTAATGTCAAACAATATTGAAATCAATGGCATGTTGAGACATTAGTGTGGAGAAACACCGTATAAATACTTTGGTAATTATTTAATACCATATATCAAAGTACCATAGTAATAGCATCTGATACATCACTATAACGTGGTACTTTTTTTAGGCGTTCTATAACTGTAGTCCTCTCATATCGATTTGTATTGTGATAGTGTGTACTTGCTTGCTTGTTTTTGCATATGGCATTTCCTTTTGTAATTATTTACACAATGTAAATGTTCATATTTATAGGCTAGAGTGTTTTGTTTTTCAGTTTGTGACGGAGGGCACAGAACAGGGCTCAACGAAGCCTCCAGTGGAGTATTGTGTAGTTTGTGGAGACAAGGCCTCAGGTACATGAGACCAACACACGCTTTATAAAAAATAAAAAAAAGTTTAGACCTCAAAACTGGCTACAAGCTATTATTGGAGAGAGACACTTGTAAATTGTTGCATTTGTCCTGTTTGTCATTGTGTGTGTGTGTTTAGGCCGTCATTATGGAGCAGTGAGCTGTGAGGGCTGTAAGGGTTTCTTCAAGCGCAGCATCAGGAAGAATCTGGTGTACACGTGCCGCGGGTCTGGAGAATGTATCATCAACAAACACCATCGGAACCGGTGTCAATACTGCAGACTGCAGCGCTGCATGGCCCTCGGCATGAAACAAGACTGTGAGTCCAGATCCGATAGGTAACACGTACCTGCACCATTTGTGCTCTGGACATGACTGATGCAGGGGTGTGCTGGTACTTTTCTAAGTGATAAGACTTATTGAAATTCTGCCAACAGCTGTTCAGTGCGAGAGGAAACCGGTGGAGGTGTCGAGAGAGAAGCCAGCAAACTGTGCGCCCTCCATCGAAAAGATCTACATCCGCAAAAACCTCTGCAGCCCTCTCGCCGCCATGCCAACGTTTGTTAGCGATAAAGAGACCACCAGGTAAGGATGTGAATGTGTTTTTTTTTTTAGTCAAAAAGGTTTTTTTTATTTTTTTATTTTTTTCTCACTCTGTGTCTGATCACAGGCCCACCAGTTTATTGGACTCCAACATGCTCTTGAACATACAGCAATCACTTTCCAAACTTGACAACACCATTTTAATTCCTTCTTCACCAGATCAGGTAAAACAATATTTTTTGTAGTAATAAAAAAAAATATATATAAATAATAATATTATTATTTTTTTTAAATGATGTATGTCGTTTTTATGTCTGGTTAGCTGTAGTCTATTTGTAAATCTATTTTCCTGGTCCCCGTAATTAAAAAAAAAAGACTTGGTAAATCTCCCAGTCAAGAACATGCTTTTTTGAAAATTTGCATAAAGAAAATCAAGACTATTTTAGGGCCATCAAGTTCACTGTGGCAATATTTTCATGAAAAAACACTACCATGATGTAAATTAAATGTATATGATGTAAATTAAAACATATGTTCCCTCAGTTCTCATTACTAATATATATTATTTAACTATATACTATATAATATTTAAATTTAGAAGTCATTTTACATTGTGGTAGTGTTTTTTTTTTTTTTTTACCACATTACATTTGTATATATTTTTTTTATAAAAATAATTTTTAGTCATTTTAAAAATAACAGATTTTGGGTTGAAATCTGAAATCAGTTTGATCAATTTCAAGGCAAGCAAATGTCTTAAATCTTTTAAATTGTATAAGAAAAATCTTAACTATCATTTCAAGAGGAATGGAAAAACACAAAACCCAAAGGTAAACTATCGCAATTTCTATCATCTGCAAAACGCCACCTACTGTCAGTGAGTGAATTTGAATTTTCAATTAGCCTGTGCTGTTAAATGATACCACTGCAAAAATATATATATTTTTTAAATATATAGATTTTAAATATAATCATGAGAAAATAAATATAGGCCTAATCATTTATAATTTTGACTCGTCCCTTTTCTTAAAAAAATGGTCTAAAGGCTGAAATGTGAGGTTTATCATTTTATAAAACCTTTTGTTCTTGTCAAAGCCTGTATTTCAACAGTAAAGTTGTTTAAATCATGTATTTTATAGTCATGTTACCCAAGACATTGCCCTTCCCCGCTCATACGGCATTCATTTAATTTGTGCAGGTCTTAAAGACTTAAATTTGATTTAAAAAACCCTGCAGATATCCTGTAAAACTAACCCGATCATGTTTTCGTGAGATTCATCATATGTTCATATGTATGTTCAAGTTTTCTGATGTTCACTTTAGAATGACTCCAGTCAGGGAGATCTGGGTACCCTGGCCAGCGTGGTCACGTCTCTCAGTCACCTCAACAAAAGTCGCGAGATGATGGACAGCAGTACTGACCTATCGGGGATAGAGACCGCGAGTAACGATGACAGCGTTATGACGGACATGCAGAGGGACGAGTCGAATGACGTCACACGGTGCGGAAAGCAACTCGTGGAGTTCTGATATCAATGCGGTACGGGCTGTGCTTACACATTTTGTGTTTGTTTGTGTCCAGGGCCTTTGACACGCTCACAAAGGCGCTTCAGCCTGAGGAAGGTTGTGGGGAAGAGATGGCAGAGGGGCTTGTGGCTGTCAGGGTTGATGAACAGTCCACCGCTCTATTGGAACTGGAAGGACCTCTGCTCTCAGATATGCACGTGCCCTTTAAGGTCAGGGCTCACTCTTGATTGACACACACAGCAGTTATAGTGATTTAAAAATGATGGTCCAATAACAATGTGTATTAAATATTGTGTGTAGCTGATGATGCCGCTGCCCATGCCAGACTTCCTGAATCTGAATTACATCTGTGAATCAGCTTCCCGTCTGCTTTTTCTCTCCATGCACTGGGCACGCTCTATTCCAGCCTTTCAGGCCCTTGGGTGAGTGTATTCATGTCCTAGTTTACACATCACATGTGGATGGAACTAAATATAGGTTTAAATAGGGGGAGAAATACATACTTTAAAGTACTAAATGAATAAGTATATTTATTATCAGCACTTCCTGCATTCTCCACCACCTTTTTTTATGCAGCTGCAATGTGCAATCTGGCATATATGAATTTGGCTAAAATTATATTAGGAGTCAGAGTTATTAAGTAACCTATCTTTTAATACAGCCTTCATGTTTGTAGCGATTGTATGATCAAATCAAATTTTGCCCCCTGGATAGTGGAAGAGAACTGCACGCATAAACGGCCATTTATAGCGTTATTTGGTCCCCTACACCCAATTCAAATTGCAATGTACTGTGTAAATTTTATTTGTAAATTTAGCTGCATCCTCATTTCATTCTCTGTATTTTTGGTGCTCAGCTCAGAGAACAGCATCACGCTGATGAAGGCCTGCTGGAATGAGTTGTTTGCTTTAGGTCTGGCTCAGTGTTCACACATTATGAATGTAGAAACGATCCTCACGGCCATAATCAACCACTTACAGACCAGCCTGGATGAGGGTACGTGGACCTTTTACTGTTTTTAAATGTTATATATTTCTAAATTTGGTCAGATCATGTTTAACATACTTTAATAATATTTTAGGGATATTTCACCCAAAAATTGAATGGAAAATTCTGTCATTCATTTCTCACCCTCATGTCGTTTCAAACCCGTAAGACTTCTGTTCATCTTCGGAACACAAATTAGAGATTTCTGTCCCTCCATTGATAGCTATGCAACTGACACTTTGATGCTTAAAAAAGTTCATGAAGAGATTGTAAAAATAATCCATAATGAATTGAGCGGTTTAGTCTAAACTTTTCTGAAGAGACTCGATCGCTTTATATGATGAACAGATTTAATTAGGCTTTTATTCACATATAAACATTGATCAGAGAACATAAACACAAGCTCAGCCCTAAAAAATGCATATCTCAAATTTTGCACGGACCCCCTAGCGCCCTCTGGGGATCCCAGTTTGAAAACGTAATGAGAGATGTGTACGTGTGTTCAACAGATAAACTATCCCCAGAGCGGGTGAAGCAGGTCATGGAGCATATCTGGCGTATGCAGGAATTTTGTAACAGTATGAGTCGCATGAGTCCTGATGCATATGAATACGCTTACCTCAAAGCTGTGGTTCTCTTCAGCCCAGGTGAGCACAACTGAGAGTATCTGAAAAATATGGAGGGAAATGGGGGAAAAAAGGTAATAATTAAGTTGATTGTATGTGTTTGTCGCAGATCACTCCGGAGTGGACGGCACCCTTCAGATTGAACGGTTTCAGGAGAAAGCATACATGGAACTGCAGGACTATGTGAGCAAAGTGTATCCAGAGGACACATATCGGTGAGCGACTTGTGTAGTTTAGTTACTCTAAAAAGGTCATTAATAGCTACTAATTACATCTTCAACAGTGTAATTAGATTACTGTACCAATTAAACTCTCTAAAAAGTATTTCATTACTTTCTAAATCCCATATCAGCCTCGGACAGTTGAACAATACAAGGATAGACATGAAACTGTGCTTTTAATCCTTTCAAATTAAATAATATAAAGTTGCATACATTTATTCTTAAACTGACCAAAGTATTTAAAGGGAGAAAAAAATACATTGTAACATTAGATGTTAAATTTTGATGTTAAATCCACTATAGTTTTATATAGAATTGTTCATAGTCTATACAGTATTTCATGCAACTACATCAGAAGTAATTGTAATTAAATTACAGAAAAATTAAGTAATCCCTTACTTTGTTAAATTACCGTAAGTAATTACTTAGTAATGCATTACACCCAACAATCCAATTCATTTTAAATATTTAGAAATGTTAGATATACAGTAGTATGATATCTTAGATGTGACTATTAACAATATATAAATGATCTTTCTCTGCTAGTCTTTCAAAACTGTTAGTTCGTCTGCCCGCCCTGCGGCTCATGAGCGCTGCGGTGACTGAGGAGCTCTTTTTCGCCGGTCTCATCGGGAACGTCCAGATCGACAGCATCATTCCCTACATCCTCAAAATGGAGTCTACCGACTACAACAGCCAGCCAATCAGCAACGCTGAGTGACTGAAGCCCCGCCCACAGCCACACCCATCAGCTTTAAAAAGTCAATGGCTTTGCTCACTCTGACCCTTTGGGCCAAAACAGCGATCTTTATGATATAATCATACATTTCGAATAAGAAAATCATTTTGTTATGACTTTGCTTTTTCATTTGGCCTGTTATTATGTCTATAGGTTATGTAGTATGGATAAAGTGAATTACTGCAACTGCTGCGATTGGATCGTTTGGGCTTTTATTGTATTGCTGTACTTATGTTTAGAAAAGTGTCTATAAAGACACAGGAAGTGAAAGAAACCTGTTCTTGAGAACTTGTTCCAAAGAGAACTTTTCCCCCTCAAACCCCAAGCACTGACTTTCTCTGTATGTATATGAATCATGTATATAGGAATAATAAATGTCAAATCAAGGGGGAAAATGTTGGTATTTTGGCATTTGTTCGCCTGTTCCTTTTTTTATGAACACATGTGATGTGATATACAGGGTTCCCACGGTCACAGAAACTCCATCTTTTCTCCATCCCTGGAAAAGTCATGGCAATTTCTGTAGTTTATGTAAAAAATTTTTTTCTGTTTATGCTCTAATATATTTAATTGGCAAAATATTATTCTGTGAGTGCAATCTCTGTATAAAAAAAATTGTAAAGAAACGGAAGTCATGGAAATGTATTGGTCAAACGTGTTGGAATCAATTTATAGTTGTTCCAGGTTAATTCTGAGCAGTACCTTGTGAACTCTGTAATGTTTAAATAATGAATATGTTTGTGTTGTGTCACATTTTTTATTAAAGAGTAAACCAGACCTTTCAGAAACATTATCCGATCAACCTTGAACACTTCAGTTGTATTATATATATATATATAATATGTATTAATAAAATGCTGTTTTTTTCTCAAGTTAGTGCACGTCACCCAAAGACAAAGTTAGATTTGATTGTTGGCGGAACCCAAACCGCGCGATCGTGTGTGTAGAGGGAACTGTAAAGCTGCGTGTCCGTCCGTCAGTGTTTGGAGTCCGTCAGTTATGGCGGAGTACGCGAATCTAGTGCGGCGGGCCGTGGGTCAACTCGGCGGTCATGGCGGTGTTAAAGGCTTCCTACTGCAGCTGTTCAGGTAACGTTAGGTCACTCGAATAAAATTGTTTTAGAGATTTAGAGGTAACGTTAGACAGGTGTGTGAAATGAAGTGTGTAAGACAGAATCCAAAGCAATGACCTCTTTGATAGTGGGACACATATGAATGGGAAACTGTCTGTTTACCGGAGAATGTATTTTACTTGGCATGTCAATTTACAGTAAATATCTCTTTAAACACTGAGACCTTTATCAACATATAGATGGTTAAGATCTTGCGAGACTATAACTACTTTTTAGTATTTTGGACCTGTAGGGAAATGTATGCTGCTGCCACTGTACTTTTTTGCAGGGAATTTATTATTAATATTTATGTATATTATACTACAGTCTAATATACTTACTATTATAATAAATTACACTTAATATATTAATAATTGATTTGACATTATTGAAATGTCTTTCTCAGGGTGAATGATATCAAGACAGGAGCCTTGGTGGGTGTTGACAAATATGGCAACAAATACTATGAGGACAACAGAAACTTTTTCGGTATTGATTTACATACTTTAGTTGTCTATACACCAATTCACTGTGTTTTATGTCTTCTGAGTGTGTATTTTTCACTGTGTCACTTTCAGGCCGTCACCGATGGGTGATTTACACCACAGAGATGAACGGAAAGAAAACTTTGTGGGATGTTGATGGCAGCATGGTCCCTGCTGAATGGTATTATAAATAGATGTATTTGGCATAATGTTTTTAATGGATTTAGTTTCTTTATAGTTTCTAGTGTCCTTTTGCCCTGTAAAATGTAGGTTTTTCCCTTAAGATTATGTAATTATTGGTTTATAGAGCTCTTGAAAAAACCTACTCTTGTCTTAAAGGTAGTGTAGGCAATTTCGGAGAGGCTAGCTATAGCAAGCTAGCTTTGAAAGCATGAGATCCTGCCCTCCGTTCAGAGCGTCTCCAAAGCCACAGCTCCTTCAAAACACATGAATGCGCACATCCAGAGTAGATTCTGCAAAGCGTCATAAGAGACGGCATTAAATTACCTTGTGTCTCAAAGCACATAACATTACAATAATAATGAACTCGCATAACTCCTGACTGCTGCAGATTCATTTTAGCGTTGATAGTGTTGACATAGAAACGCATAAATCTGAGGACGTGAACAGCTCCTGTTAGGACGTCGCGGGTTGCCATCTCATAATTATGGTTATTACAGCGCAGCATAAGATCGTTGTTTTGGTTCAGGAGGAACTGTAAAGGCGGATGCTGTTAGTTTGTGACGCTCGGTGCCTTACGGAATGAACTGATGATGAATACATATTATGACAGGCAGGCAGGGCAACATATCATTGCATCCATTGCATTGACAAACAGTTTTTGGTCCTGGGACTTCCACAGAAGTAAATGTTTTAATATTTTGACCACTTCTATTATTGATTGCTATCAGGATGTGAAGAGAGTTTCAACCGGTATAACAAAAAGTGTTTATAAAAATGAAAAAAAGCCTACCCTATTATTCTTAATTATTCTTCTATTCTTAATTCAGGAGCATTGCGGTATTAAGAGTGACCGAATAAAAAGTGCTAATTGGCAGCCATTATGATTGAACAAAACATTGGGTAATTTTACAGAGCAATTGAATTTGTAAATACAGAGCAATTGGTTGTATTAATATTTGTATATTGTATTAATTTATTAGTTGTCTTTTTTTTCTTTTGGAATGGACTGAATGGAATAAACAAAAATGTTTCAGAATACAATTCCATGTTTTTATACAGAAATACTCACTGCTTTGGTTCAAAGTTAGTTAGGGTTTAATTGTCAGTGCACAATCATATAATATCTTCCCTTTTTCTCTCTTTTAATGTTGTTCTCAGGCACCGTTGGCTGCACTGCATTACGGATGACCCTCCCACCACTCACCCTCCAGAACCCAAGAAGTTCCTGGCCAAGGTTCATCAGATCAACCTCAGTGGCACATCAAACTGCTACGTGCCCTATTCAACCACTCGCAAGAAGATCCACGAGTGGGTGCCCCCAAAAGCCGGGGAGAAATAATCAACTCCTCCTTTTACCAGTTCTGCTGTTTGGAACATTCTGTACATTGTAGCTTTATAATAATCATAAATAAATTAAAACAAAGGTCTTTGTCTCTGTCATGTTTATAAAACTGTTGGGAATTGATTGGATCGTGAAAATTAATTTATCAGTCATTACTTCAGTCTTCAGTGTCACATGATCCTTGAGAAATCATTTTAATATCATGATTTGGTGCTCAAGAAGCATTTCCTGTTATTATCATGTGCTGCTTAATATTTTTGTGAAAACCATGAGACATTTTAACTAGAACTAATAAACCAAATAAAACTAGTAATCTGCACAAGAAAATAAATAAGGTGACTGTTTGGAATGGTTAAATATTGTAATTTAAAAGTGGTAAACCACAGCTAGGAGCAGTTCAGTGTGGTGTCACACACAAGTTATAGCATTTCCTGTGTGATTCAATGTTGAAGGTTGATTAAAAGTTGCAGTATATCTCAGGTCATTGCGTAGTGTATCAGTCTGACATGGTCTTCATAGATGAAAATAATTCATATAGCAGCCAAACTCAGGCAATGCACACATACACATATACTAGGTATTATATCATAATCGTATAATTTTCTAATAAGGTGTTGAGTCAGACGTTGGACAGCAGAGGGTACTGTTTCCATGTTTTTTTTTTTTTAATTCTTTTTCGGATTTTGCTCAACAGGGAAGTTTTTGAGAGACTGTTCAACTGAAACCAAGGCATAAGCCTTATTGTTCATGTTGAAAACTGAAACCAGACAGACTATAATAGCTGCTTACTACAGGGTTGAGAGCAAATCGCCGCATTTTTACTGTCTCCCTGTAGTTGTCCATTTAAATGTTATTGTTTCAGTCGAGGTCATTGACAAACACAATAAAATCTTTTCACAACTTATTATGACATCTCCAAAGTAACAAAAAAGCATATTTTTAGAACCTGCTCAGAAAGTGTACATTTCTCTACCAATAAGCCCTAAAAAAGTACCATGCTATTAGTGTTTTGGACTTCTTCCTTTTTGTACCTTGGACTTTCATGTAAATATTACGGTACATGAACATGTTAATCATCGAGTACATTGCTTTACACTGAATTACCATGGTATCAATTGATACCATTGAGGGTGATGGCATCACCACAGCACTTTTTTTGTAAGGGGTGCAGCATTATCTCCACAAGTTCATAAGAGTAATGTGACAATGTAAACTCTGCCAGCCACAATTTGTAGTTTCAATTTCACACAAATAGTATTAATACATCTGTGCAGAAGATATATATGCAAAAACAGTTTTTTTTAAGAATTGTTAAGTACCACGAATGTTCACAAGTGTAAAGTAAAGCCTGTGCTGTCAGCAGAGGAGGTCGCATGGCAACACACTAGTAGGACAAAGTTGTTTGTAACTCATCTGTTAAAAACATACAGACAGCTACTTCACAGTGTGTAGTTTTGTTATCCCCCCCCCTCTCTCTCTCTCTCTCTCTCTCTCTCTCTCTCTCTCTCTCTCTCTCTCTCTCTCTCTCACACACACACACACACACACACACAGAGAGAGAGAGAGAGAGATGTCAAAGTGTGACAATAGGTGTAGCAAAGGCCATGACTTCTATTTTTAACAATCAGTGGAAAACGTAATCCATGAGAATGCCCACAGGCTGTTTCTGTCCAGCTGAAAGCTTTTCCACTAAAAACAAGCCAAAACAGAGTCTAACAGATTGATCTGCACTGATCACACAGAAACCACATGAAATTCACAGCACAATAAAATGAGATTTTGTATTAAGATAAAATAGAAAAAGAGGGAGAGGTTCAGTTAAAGTGCGGTTCCATTTTCGTGTCATGCTATGCATATTGTCCAGAATCAAGTCAGTGCTCTGCTTTCTTAAAGAGACATCTCACCCAAAAAAAAGTCTGTCATCGTTTACTCATCGTTTACCCGTTCTCTAATGAGTGATTTACTGATAATTTACTGATAATTTTCTGATAACATTCTCTGATTTCAACATGCCAAGTTTCAGTATGTATATACGCAAATTAGATGTGAAACCTCAGGAGTGGAAGATTTTCAGTGAATAATGACTTTCATAATGACTTCATTTCCTTGTACAGCTTTAGATGACTTAAAATTCAGTGTGGGCCTGCTTTTTTTTTGTCCTTTAAAATGAAAGTGAATGAAGACTGGGGCTGTCAAACAGCAACAGTGAAATTGCAGTGGAAAAGAGCAACATGAATGCTATAACAGATTGAGCTAGCTTGTTAGTTACTCCTTTTGAATGATCACTCTGTTACCTTTTACCAGTCATACCGCTCTCTTTCTCTCTCCCTCCATCAGTCTTCCCATTTTATTGTCCTTAGTGCATATGCTAGTGCACTGTTCATTAGTTTCCTAACACTCCCACTTTGGCCTCTTTTATCCTTTCCCTTTTTTCTTGTCAGTTAATTAGTGCTGTGAACTGCAAAAAAAAAAAAAAAAAAGACAAAGAGACTGAAACCTGATAGATAAAATAAATAAAAATGACCTTCGTCCTTTCAACTCTCTCAGCCCCCCTGCAGGACATGACATCACTACTGTGTAGTTTTGATCCTCTAAGGGTGAGATGAAAAGAGCTGGTATACGCACACACACAGGAATGCATCAGTTGGTCATCCTTTCATCTCAGCCAATAACTGGTATCTCTTTCATGACACACGCCAGAGTTGGCGTCAAAAGCTCATCGCTTATGACCAAGACGCAAAGGAACTTTACACCAAAAGTTATCATCAAATCCTCCCTTATTTATTTCTACTGAATGAATTTCCTTCCCAAAGTTACAGAGCCGTGCTTTTGCATTCTCTTGCAAAACTTTTGCGTTCCCACAGAAACTTTGCATTTGCTCACAAAACTTTTATAATATGAGGTGAGAGAAAACAAAACTAATTTCAGTGCATTTGCGAGCGAAAGCAAAGTTTCTCAGGAGAACGCGAAAGTAATAATTTTTCCTTCCATCTCATATTTTTTTCTATCCCCATGTCGCCTTCTTCGTTTGTCTCACGGACAGTGCGTAACATGTACAGTGGATAAAAAAAGTCTACACACTCCTGTGAGAACAGTTTTTTTTTTTTTTTTTTTTTGTGATGTAAAAACCGAAACAAAGATAATTCATATCGGAACTTTAGCACTTTTCATGTAAAAATCACAACCTATGCTGTGCCACTGAAAACTAAAATGACACATTTCAGAGAAAAAAGCTGATTTTGTGAGAAAAAAAAAAATGTATTCGTTATCTTTAAAAATCCTACTTTGATACTTCTGGAACCCTACTGTTGCACTCTATTGTCTTCAAGATCAAGAGCACTGGAATAAAATCATGAAGATCTGACATGTCACGCAACCTTTTACTCAATATCTCACACATAAACATCACACACAGTCTCTAGAGGATGTTTCACTGGAAGTCTTGCTGTCACATTATTAATGATTCATCTTCCTGACTACCATTCAGAAGTGAATTATTGATGAATATAGTCTGTGTATGTGAAATGACCAAAGACTTGAGTCTAAATGTATCTCTTCTTTAAGTGATGAAATTTACTTTTGACAGGTCAGTGGAACTGTAAATGCCATACCACCAGATTTCCTGTGTTCCTTAAATATTGACAAACCAGTTGGGATTATAATACTTCTCTAAGTATTTATTGATTATTCTTGTCATTTTAGTGGTGACAATGACTCTAGACTCCAGTCTTTAGGGGGAAAAAAAATCAACAACAGCTTGTTGTTATAAGATAAGTAATGACTCAATTATTTTCTGTGACAGCACAGAAACTGTTGATAGAACGTAACCTGAAACATTTATTTAGGTATGTTACGAACAAAGAGCACAAAAACAGTGTGCAATCTAAACAGATCATAAACAGACTTGAGTCTTGACACTGTGTTCCTTGCACTTCCTGTGACTGAGTGAGTCAGTGCGGGCTCTGGAAAGCAACTGTATGAAGTACTGAGTAGAGTTTGCATCTAAAACTTACAATCTGATGACAACAGTGTAAAACCTGTCATAGTATTGAATTTGTACTATAAATACGGTAACACACATCCAATATTTACATTTACATGTAATCATTTGGCAGGCTCTTTTATTCAAAGTGACTTACAGATGAAGAGAGCAATAGAAGCAGTCAAATCAACAATAGGGCAACAATATGCAAATGTCGTGACAGTCTCAGCTAGACCAGCGCATCACACATAGCAACTTAACAGAATAGTAAGTGTTAGTGTTGAGTTAAATATATATAGCGAGTCAATATATCTTTCAAATGTCTTTCAACGGGGAGTGGCTGAATTGTAAAAGCTATTTGTTTTGTACCTCTTCCTGTTGATGAAGTCTGAACCCCATCCTACATGCTTGTCTTCCACTCTTTACATCCTTCACTGCAGAAAAAATAGAGATCTGCTGTTAACCACTATCTGGGCAGCAGAAAAAATAGAGATCTGCTGTTAACCACTATCTGGGCCAGCGCTAAATTTATCACATTAGGTGCCTCAAAATAAGGACATATGGATGCTCTTATAACACGATGAAACATTACATTGAGATCCAAAATACATAGCATACATGTCTATTATGTTCTGTGAAAATAAAACATATTTGCCCATCACTACATTACTGGAATTATAAGCCATGAACAAGACTAGATACACCACATTTTAAAACTTTATATTTTTACATTTGTGAAGTGAATATTAGGGGCCACAATGATGCTAGGATGTTCTGGCTGGCTACCAGGGTGTTGCTATGCAGCTGCTATTGCTGTTGCTATTGTTGCAATGTGGTTGAGTGTTCTGGATAGTTGCTATGGGGTTGCTAGGGTGTTATGGTTGGTTGCCAGGGTAAAATATGGTTGCCAGGCTATTCGTTGCTAGGGTATTCTGGGTGGTTGCCAAGGTGCTATATGGTTGGCCAAGTGTTTTGGTTGGTTTCTAGGGTGTTACTATGCAGTTGTCCAGATGTTACGAGTAGTTGCCATGGTGTTGTTTGTGTGTTATGGGTGGATACCAGTGTTCTGGGTAGTTGCCAGGGTGTTACTATGCAGTTGCCCAGATGTTATGAGTAGTTGCCAGAGTGTTGTTATTGTGTTATGGGTGGATACCAGTGTTCTGGGTAGTTGCCAGGGTGTTACTATGCAGTTGCCCAGATGTTATGAGTAGTTGCCAGAGTGTTGTTATTGTGTTATGGGTGGATACCAGTGTTTTGGGTAGTTGCCAGGGAGTTACTATGCATTGTTGGGGTAATATAAGGTCACCTGGGTGTTCTAGGTTGTTTCCATGCAGTTGTCCAGATGTTGAGTAGTTGCCAGGGTGTTGTTTGTGTAAGACTGGAAAACTAGTTGAGGAACGAAATTAACGTATTGAACTCCCCCTCGTGCACTATCGAGACGAAGGCCTCACCTCCCTCATCCTAATCTACATTTCTCCCCTAATTCTTCAGAGATTACCCAAACTCACCCAAGAATCTAAATGGTTTAATGCGAATGATTATCATCGAGTATTATACATGTTTAGTATCATTCGAAATGTCTCAGTGCGACTGGTACAAATGTCTCATTTCCAAATAAGTAAAACAAAAGGTAATAAGGTTTTTAAGAGTTTAGAGATAACATGCACACAAAGGAGGGTGGGATGGTCAAGCCCTCCTGTTCTCAAAAGGTGTTACCTCTGAATGCAAATATCCATTGTCTATATAATGGAATGCAGCAAGGAGCTCGGGGCCTTTTCTGTATCTGAGATCGGCCCGTGAGGCTGAGAGCGGTCTCTCAGCCTCACTACTCAACCTACTCTGCAATTGTTCAGATATCATGAGTAGATGCCATGGTGTTGTTAGGGTCTTCTGAATGAATGCCAGGGTAATATGTACCTGGGTAGTTTGGGTGATTTTTATTGGAGGTTGCCAGGGTGTTGTCTTGGGTGTTCTGAGTGTTTGCCAGGGCATTATCCATCCCAAATGTTCTGGGTGGTTTTTAGGGTGCTGATATGATTTGTTATGGTAATATATGGGTACCTGGGTGTTCCAGATGGTTTATGGGTTTTATTATGTTGATGTTAAGAGTGCTATGAGAGGTTCCCAGGGTCTTACTAGGGTGTTCTGGGTGGTTGCCAAGGTAATATGTTGTTGACCGAGTGTTGTAATTGGTTTCCGTGGTGTTCCTATGTGCTTGTTAGTATATTATGAGTGGTTCCCAGGGTGTTGCTAGGGTGCTAGGTAATATATGGTTACCCAGGTGTTCTGTGTCATTTCTTGGGTGCTGCTGTGTTGTCAGGGTTACCTGGGTGTTTTCTAAGATGACACTATGTAGTTGTTAGGGTGGTATTGGTGCCTGCCAATTCGTTGCTACGCAGTTGCTGGGTTGCACAAAGTAATCTGAGGATCTCAGCTAACAAATAGCACAGCATGAACAATAGCTATAAAGGAAGTAAACCGGTAATTGCAGAGACCGCTAATAACGGGGAAAAAAAGATGCTGCATTGAAAGGAATAAATATTCACCAACGACAATGGTAAGTGCATATGTAAAGCATGGCACATTGTAACTCAGAGACCTGACGTTTATCTGGCATATGAACCACTTGTGGCAGTGTGAAATGATACCATGCTAATGTGCATATCCATAATTCATTACCTCAATCCATTTTGCAGTGAACTTGTGTGTGTGTGTGTGTGTGTGTGTGTGTGTGTGTGTGTGTTTGTTTTTGTGATTTGTGAGGACACAAATGTGTATAATGACATGTGTGTGTGCGTGTGTGTGTGTGTGTGTGTGTGTGTGTGTGTGTGTGTGTGTGTGTGTGTGTGTGTGTGTGTGTGTGTGATAAAATTTCCCCACAAGGATAGTAAAACCTGAGATCACCTACATTGTGGGGACCAGGCAGGGGTCTCCACAAGGGAATTTGATTAATAAACATACTAAATGATGGTTATTTGAAAATGTAAAAATGCAGAATGTTTTCTGTGATGGGCAGGTTTAGGGGTAGGGGGAGAGAATATACAGTTTTTACAATATAAAAATCATTAAGTCCATGAGAACTCCCCATAAAACATGAAAACAGAAATGTGTGTGTGTGTGTGTGTGTGTGTGTGTGTGTGTGTGTGTGTGTGTGTGTGTGTGTGTGTGTGTGTGTGTGTGTGTGTGTGTGTGTGTGTGTGTGTGTGTGTGTGTGTGTGTGTTCGTGACGGGGGGTTGGTGAGGAGGAAACATAATTTAAGAACAGAAACTAAATAATTATACGCTTTAAATATTTTGCATTTGCAAAAATTATATAGTGATCATACTAATAGTGATATTAAAACACGTTTTAGGCTTAATATTAATCAATTAGCACACACCATCGCACACACACAATAGGTGCCTGGGGAAAAAAGACCAAATAAGTAGGTCAAAAAAACTCCCGCACACTATCAGTACTTGCAAATGAGTATCAAAACTGTATTAGCAAAGAGTTTAGCACGTATAAAATTTTGATACTCATTTGCAAGTACTGATAGTGTGCGGGAGTTGTTTTTTGTAGGCTTAATATTAAGAAATGTGAATTGTGCAATAAAGAAGTACTCCAAATAAAGTTTAATTATAAATTTAACAATGAAGGCATATAAAAGTTAGATTTTTTTTTTTACTTTAATAACAAAAACACGTGAACCTCTGTGGGACATAAAAGTGCCAGTAGTTGACCCAATTACATAGCCTAAAATAAATGCTTTATATTAACTCAATAGTGTCTGTATTTCTATATATTTTTGTTGTAAATTTGTTTTGATGCAATTTTTTCTTTTAGTAATTGTTCTGGTTTACAGTTTTACACAGTTATTATATTATATATTATATTATATAATACACATATTATATTTCAGCAACATCCACAGACTCAGGAGCAGTTGTGAGTTTATGCGAGGGCAAATGTGATGATTCATTCATTTAATTATGTTAGGCAGATACAGTCTGTAGGTCACTGAAACCATCTGTCTGTATGAGTGATTTAGCTCATGATATTAAAATGCATGACGCTCTGCTCTAGCAGAGGTTGGGCAAGATAACCTGCTTCAAAACCCTCATATGCATATGTTGGAACGAACACAAATGGCTAGATCCTAACGACAATTCACTGGTGATGTACTGGCAAAAATAGAAACCAACTAGTAACCAACCAACACCCTAGCAGCAACCCCTTAGGAATGCACTAATAGACCCTATTCAGAAGAGAGCCATGACTGGTATGAAAGCGAGGCGGTAAGGGATAGACTTACCGTGTTTTCAATGGCATCCAGTTTAAAAAGCTGTATAAAGCTCCTAGATCACTTATTTTCCACAGCTCATACTGTCTGTTTTTTTTTTTGATCTACTGATATTTAGTGTTTTGTCAGTAGAACGATCCACAAACAGTTCAACTCACTGAAGAGATGTTTGTCTATCCCTCACAGCCTCGCTTTCATTCCCATTAAAAATCAAACGGCGCTGCTGTGAATAAGATCTATTGAACACCTTATAGCAACATGCTAACAAGTAGGCCTACACAGAACACTTTAGCGATCACAATTATCACAATGCGTCTCAATTAGCTTTCTAGTTCAGTAGTCAGGGCACTGATCATTTCGCATTTTCGATCGCAAAATCCTTCCAGTGCACTGAAACGTTTGCTCCCTAAAAAGTCCCCCACAATGCACTGTGAAAACCAGCGGGCATCGATGCTCACTAAGTTCCCTTAACGGAAATTCTGAAGCGTGAAACACACATATTCAACTTAATACACACAATGACGCAATAGATGTTTTAAAAAAGACAATAATTATATTTCAGCATAAACATACATCGCTAGACAGGTAAAGAACATAATAGCAAACATTTATAATTCATTTATAGCTGAGATGTTGCAGGATATGCAATCAAAGTATTTAACATAATGCAGGCCTATACTTTTAAACAACATAAACAAATAATGTCAAAAAGATATCTGTGCTGCTAGTGTTCATAAATACCAGTAGTGACGTTGTACGATGAGGACGTTGTCATTTCGCCGGAAATAGAGCCATCAGTGTCCTTACCGTGTCTGAATTCGTTTACACAATATACTGATTCACGATCAGCTCCTTAGACGCACCCACAATAACATACGCGCTAACAACGTGCAAACAACCACTCAAAACACTTTAGCAGTTGCTTTAAATATATAAGTGTCTGCTAAATGCATAAACGGAAATGTTAGCAGCCACACAGCAACATGCTAACAACCACTCAGAACACTTTAGGAACCACATATCAACAATCTAAAAGCCAAAGAAATCCTACTCATACAACATTAAATCTAGTTCTAATAATAATACAGTGGCACAGGTCGCACATTAGGCTACGAGTGACAAAAAAAAAAAAAGCAGACTAAATATTGACCACTTACGTGTTTACAGTTTTGTGACATTGAACTTTCTACACCTAACTCACTAATCGCTGTCGCATTGACCAACGGGTTTCGAGGGTCAGTGGTTGGGGGTCACTGCTGTTGGGTTGACGTCACATGGTAATGGTCTTCTCAACTGGTTCCTAACACTAATGTAATCTGTCTACATGTTTGTACATAAGCACAATCTGTTGTTGTAGACAGGAAGGCTGAACTCCAGACACACAATTCGCTCTGGTATGAATGTATGTGCAAGCTCTTACAAGTAGGATAAGTGCCGGTATGATTGTGTAAGGTGCTTGTGCATGGAGAGTAAGCAGGTGTGTGTGTCTCGAACTCTCTCTGTGAGTGTGTGTGTGTGTGTGTGTGTGTGTGTGTGTGTGTGTGTGTGTGTGTGTGTGTGTGTGTGTGTGTGTGAGAATATCTCATTACATTGTGTGTTCAGTTCGAAGAACATCAAGTGAAAAGGTATCAGCTAGTGTGTGTGTGTGTGTGTGTGCAACTGGTGTTGCCAACAGGGCTATTTCACACACTTGAAATAAAGTAGGCCCTTCTTCTGGTGAATATTTTATGCTCTGAATTTGTTTTGAAAACTGCCAGAGATTAGATGTCCAAGAGCTGGTCATAGTCCAGCAAGGTGTGTGACTATTTTCCGTCTGAAAGTCTTTTGCCGTAGGTTTGTTGTAGAAAATAAAAATGAAACGGGTATTGCACATATTCGGCATCTATGGTGGAATATGTGTCAGAAAATATGTGATTTTTTCTGCGGCATAGATCTACTTAGACAAGAATCACAAAATGGACAAAGAATTGATTTGAAAGCTGATTGCTGATTCTCACAGCTGACAGGAAACATAATGCAAATGTACTAACATGTTTAAACGGTTTAAACGGCTAACATGTTATGCACACAGAGCATATGCAAATATCCAGAATATCCATGTGGGTTAGTCCATATTTTTGTATTTTCAATTCTGGCAGTCTAATCTAACTTTTTTTTAAAAAGTTTTTGTGTTCCCATATGATGAAACATATGATGTAAGATAAATAGCAGAATAGTAAAAATGTGGGTCCTACATAAAAATACATACTGCAAATATGTTAATTACTTGAATGTGTGCACAATCACACACAAAACATAAGCAAAAGCAAAAGAAGAAAGAAATTCTAGGCTCTTCAGTGTGTGTAGACAGACTCATTATCAAGAAGGTGCTTAACAAATTCCAGTTATTTAGAGTCCACTGTTTTATCAGCAGTGTATGAACAGGCTTCTATATGGGAGAAAAACGCATTAATGTATTATGATGCTGTTGTTTTGGTAGACGGCTCTCTCTCTCTCTGGTTGTTTACATTATTTTTCATATGAAGCATTTTGAATGTTACCAGTGTTTTAGAATAATGCAAGCATCCAGTGTTTTTCCTCATTACGTTAGTCATAACTGCACCATTATATGAAAATAAAATAAATCAAACATCTTTCTTGTTTTATTCATGCCCTAAAACGATGCTAAAAACAATTTTGTATCTAGCATCCCCCATACAACACTGTTTCTGACCCTGCTGACCCCTCTGTGACCCTCATCCACCAGACCTCTGTGCTTACAAGGATTTGTGCATCTAAAATGTGATTATTTAGCAGTGCAGCAGGGCAGATGGGAATCATTTGTAACAGTTCCCCTGGGAAACTAAACCCTTTCACTTAGTGACTGTCTCATTCAGTAGAGTAGCTGAGGTTTATTATTTCATCATAATTAGAGCAGTTTGCTAAATCTTACTATTAAACATTAAAATGATGTAGGTACATAACTGATATTTTAAAGGTCTTGTTTGTTAAAGGTACAATACCTAAGATTTTTGCATTAAAATATCCCAAAATCACAAGGCCAGTGTTATATATTTAGTTAAGGTGATAACTTTCAATTTTCCAAATGTTTCAAACAATGTTTAAATCGCGAGAAAATTGAGATTTTAACCAAGGAAACGGGGCGTGTGAGCAGGGGTGAGCTGGGAGTCGCCAGTCAATCGCGTCATATCCGCGTTACCCTCGGTTTCCGATCGTACTGCGTGGAGTCCTGGACAAATGCGGAAGTTGTAGTTGTGCGTTAGCGTCTATCAAGCAACAAACGCCAGCTTGTTTCGCGCATTTGTTACGGAATGGAACACAATTATTCTTTAGCGATTGCAGCTGGTTCTGTCGACAAAGACAAGTCTCATAAACGCAAACGTCAACGAACGGGTCAACCAAACGACCCAAGAAGAATTTGGGACAAGAAGAGAAATAAAACCAGGATCAACATCGGTGTGGCATTTCCTAAATGTAGAGAACTTCGTGAAAAACTCGAACTAGAAAGAGACGCAGATCTTGCATGTGTTTTAATTGACAGGTGAGTAACACCGTGTTCTGTATTCAATTTGCATGTCAGTAAAGGATTCAAAACAATTAGTATTATTGTTAGAATGTCTTGTTGTCTATGCATATGATGTGAAAAATCGTAAGGTCATATTCACCGCGAATACTTCTATGTAAATAAATATACGATGTTCTACATAAAGATTAATCAGTCCTTTGGCAAATGATGTGGGTATGTTCGAATGTACGTTAAAATGCGCAGCGTTATCACAATTCAACAAATACAGTAACATCTGTGATAACTAATTTACTATTAACCCTTACTTTTCTTGCGGTTATTTCAGTTTAATGAAAAACAAGCATGTCATTAAACGCAACATTTATAGAAATCGAACTTTACCTCATCCATGAAAATTAATTTTCGATTCCCGTCTGACTGATTTATCCACGGTGGAGTTGAAAACAACAGTTCCCATCATTCCGCGCTCCTTCACGTCGTCATCAAGCAAAGCCGTTGTTGTTGTTTTGAATGTAGCGCCCTCTAGCGGCATAGAATCTTAGGTATTGTACCTTTAACCCATGTAACAGTAGGTTAACAGAGAAAAGGCCCAGGCATATTCAATAAACAATACCTCTGACCTAGTGGTACTGACCATTCACCTTAATAGACAATCTCTCTCTCTCTCTCTCTCTCTCTCTCTCTCTCTCTCTCTCTCTCTCTCTGTCTCTCTGTCTCTCTCTCTCTCTCTGTCTCTGTGTGTGTGAGAGAGCCAGACAGATAGACTGGTTTGACACACCCTGAATGAGCTCTATGTGACTCTTTCAGACCAGTAGATGTTTAAAAATGCAGCGCTCGTTTGTAAAGGATTCTCCTCTGAAACATTAATGCTGTACGATACGATGGTTATTTATGGTTCGAGACTATCGGGTGACGTGTTGTGAATTGCAGCTTCTGTCCAGGTCAGATAAATAATTACTTGAGTAATAGACACTTTTTTTTATGATCACACTTACATTGTTTTAATACTCAATTTTGTCAGACGCTTGTACTAGTTAGTGGATGAGGGAATAGACTGTGTTTGGGGTAAAAAAAAAAGAGAAAATCTGGATATTTTATTTGTTGAAACTTTTTAATTCGATCTATATTTTGTGTTCTTATAAAAAAATATATGAATGAGATGCAACAGGAGGAAATAAATGTGGTTTATTAATCAAACACATTTCAGTAATATATGTTTATTATATGTTTGTTTAGTAAAAACATTGCTTTTAAATATTACTTTTTAAATATTAATTTGATGTTTCATTGAAACAGAACCAGTGTTATTTTAAACATTACCATATATAAACACTAGTATTTATTAGGAATCAACTTCTTATTTAGTTTAGGTCAATTTAAGGTCAATGCTTTTGTCCTTTTGCTATTTTTTATCTTTCTATTTAGCTTTCATTTATTTGTACTTAAGTTTTTGTACTTCTTATTGCCAAGGCAAAATTTAAAATGTAAAAATATTTTTTTTCCTAAAAATTTAATTTCAAAAGTTATGTTTTTCGTCTAATATTTATATTTTATTTCAGCTTTATCTAAAAACGTGATTTAATAGTTTTAGTAAACAACAACACTGTACAGAACCAAAGCCTAAAATTTGAGTTTACCTAAAAGTAGTTCACCCAAAAACCACGTTTCACTCGCCTGTTCCCAAACCTGTATGATTTATTAAATATTAAAGAAAACACAAGGAGGGATGGGATGAGTTTTTGATTACAGGAATATTTTTTGAGTCTATATAATTTATGATATATAGGCTAATATGCAAATGTGTCACTGTGCATATTTAATAAGATGCCTCATCTGAATATTTTAAGTGTGAAATCGCAATACAATCGCAACGTGTCCTTTAAAACTACGTATTTCATTTTGTTAAATGGAAACAAAAACATTTTACCACTTGTAGTACCTCCCCTAAATGGCCGTGTGACGTAATGACGAACTTGAGCCCGCCCCCTCGCGCTCTCTCTCTCTCTCTCTCTCTCCAGATAAATGTGCACCAGCCAGGGTTGAGGGACTGAGTGAGTGAATGTGTGTGTCGCGCAGATTACAAAGAGGAATCTACGGACCGAGAGCGCGCGGCGGAGCCCCGCACCCAGTGACACAATGTAGCAAATTAGACCGCCGTAATCGCACATGAGCGTCCAGTTTGACCGGACCGGATCGAAGTGAACTGAACTATGCCCAGCCCCGAGAGAACTTTACCTGAACTCGAGAGGAACTCTTTCTTACACTGCGACATGGTAGTTATGCTTGAGTCTTTTTAATCCAGACATGCAGCATGTTATCTAACCCCCAGACTGTGCATATGTGTGGATATCATTTAATCTGATGTGTTTCTGCTGTTTATGGTTCATGATCTAAGATGTTGTTTTTCCTTTTTATCAGTCTTGTGCTAACCCGAAACACCCATATAGTTTTACTATAGTAATACTGCAGTAACCAGTAGTGTTTTGCTGTAGGCTAAACAATGGTTTTGCTTCACGAACCGCGGTCGCAAAACCAATTTAATATCTTTGCCTTGGCATCATGTTTTTTATTTGCATAGTTAGTATTGATTACTGTAGTAAAACCACTTTTAAATGTTGTAAGGATCTTTTGTTAATAATTGCAGCTAAAATGTTCAATTTGTAGGCTAATGCTGCATATACAGCAATATAGTGTAACCCTTACAATGGCAACAACATTGACATCAGAAAATTAATTTATTTCTAAAACATTAGGACTGTTGTCAAAACAGTGGTTTAATTCAAATGTTATTTTCATGGGCGATACAAACGATAATATTTACCTTTGAAATGACATCTCACAGCATGTTACTTTTAGATAAATGGCACATTGAACTTTCTATTCATCAAAAGAATCCTGAAGAAATGTGTTCGTGTCCACAAATATATATATTAAACAGCACAGCTGTTTTCAGCATTGATAATAATAGTCAGCATATTAGAGAACTGGAGTAATGGATGCCTTCACATGAATAAATTACATTTTAAAATACATTAAGACAGAAATTTTAAATTGTAGTAATATTTCATTATATTTTACTGTATTTTTCATCAAGTAAATGCAGCCTTGGTGAGCACAAGAGACTGCATTTAAAAAAGGTTTTAAAAAAAATCTTACCGACCCCAATCTTTTGAACAGTACATGTCTGAGAATTTCAGTTATTGGCATAATCTGGGCATGTTGCTCAAGCATTCCTCATAAAAAAATAAATAAAAAATAAATATATATATATATATATATGGAATGCTGATGGATTTTTTTTTAATCAAAAATTTGAACTAGTCCTAAAAGGGTCAGATGGGATTCTGCTATTTTATTCGTTTCTGTGACTAGGTCTGATATAAACATCAGAAAAATAAGCTCAGTCATAAAGTACTTAAGCAATATTTTAACTACTACTGTGTCCCTCCCCAAAGAGTGTGTTCAAATGTCATTGTATCAAACAATAGTGAAACTTAACCCCAGTTAGACCGGTTACACCGGCGTTTCCTCATAATGGAATGAGTTAATGGCGATACTTTACCATTCTAATTCATGGAAATCAAAATCCCAAGTATCTCTGACTTGCACACACGCCTAAACCACATTGTTAATGCGTTTGAAAACTGGGGTGATGGTGGCGTGCTGGGGCATGTGCTTGGGTCTTGAGTTGGGCTGTTGTAAGCAGAACAAGTGCTTCTGTGTTCAGTGTGTGAGTGCGCGCGTGTGTTGACCCCCTGACCCCTGGCACTAAGACAATGTGCTTGCCACATTGGTTTTTTTTTAATGCGACTAGTCCCTGCTTAGAAAAAGAACATGTTGGTTTGTCATTATAAACCTCAAGAGTGTTTGTTTACTTCTAAATGAAGAAAAGGAGCACATTAGCATCCTCACGTCAGTCCATTTGTTTAAACATGTAGGCAGAAGTGATTTAGTGAATGGAAGTTGCTGATAGGCTTAATTGATTGTTCTGAATGTGTATGCCAGTGCATTATTAACCCCGGCGTTAATGGAGAGAGAACGTAAAACACATTCGATTAGCCTTTCGTAATTGAATTGCTTTGCGTGTACTGTTTGATGTATCATGAGCGTGTTGCGTTAGTGAAGCTGTCTTTATGGATCACCCCATTGGACGAAGCGATGAAATATTGATTAAATGACAGATCAAATGGAACCATAGATTGAGTTCATTTGACAATTCTCAAGTGAGGCTAAACATTGTGTTTTGCTACTTTGGGACACCTATTAAAAAGCACAAACATAAGCATGTTTACTGATTTATCTACATAAGGACATAATAAACTTCTATTTCTTTTACATGCAGTTTCATTGTTTGCAAAAAATAAAATGATCTAGCTGGTTGACAGATGAAGTTTTGTGGAAATTAGAACAGCCTATATATATATATATATATATATATATATATATATATATATATATATATATATGAAAAGGAAATCATATTTTTAAATTATGCCCCAACAATGGAAGTCTGTGGGGCAAAACACCAAAAAGAAAATGGTTTTATTAGTGTATGTGTATTATAAAACTGCTAGCACGTTTTTGTAATGTGTGCATATGGTCATATGAAGCCACCAGATACGTACATTTGCACAATATGTAAAGATATCAGAAAGAAATGCCATATAATAATCCAAAAAAAAGTGTTTTTCCAAAAAAAAAAAAATCCAAAAAATTTAGGTTTTTTTTATTTACAAAATTAAGACATTTTAAAATGAGAAATTAAAATTTTTGGTGTTTGTATCAGTGAAAATGTTGGCAGGGCAAGTAGAAATATGACAAGTTCCATTGTTGCCAAACTAGTTCAACGATTCAGAGTTTCTTGCAAGCCTGGTTTTAACAAACCTTCTCAAACAGCATCACAAACGTGTGGTTAAAACTACAAGCATAGTTTCTTGCTAGTATGAAATGTGGACTTTAGTTTAGATCATTCGCCTGAACACAAAAAGAAAACTAACATTCAGTACATTATCTTTCTTTCCATTCAAATATATACATTTAATTCTATATATTTCAACAATCAATGTGTAGAAATGCATAAGGAAACCCTGGATTATGATGTAAGATGGAACCTGTGATGAATCAAATATCAAATAATAGTAGTGACTAGCTAGTTAACAAGGCATAGTACTGTAGTGGTTAGTAGTGTAGTGGTTAAGTGCTTAAGCCGCAAGTCATGTCATTGAATGGGAAAATATATATTTTTTTATCTTTGAAGACATCACTAAAGGGAGGTTTTCTCACATTTACCTAACTTCTAGTGACAATTATTGCCCCCAAAATATAGCTGCCATGCGCACACAAGCATTTGAGAATGCAGTTGTTCTTCTGAGGACATTGTGTCCAGAGTAACCTATAGAATCCCCCTTCAACACCCTTACCAGCATGTGGAGCACGTCTGGATATTGGACTGATGCAATGTTCCCCCGCAAAAAAAGAACGCTGCCATCGCTGGTGCTGTCCACATGCCAAATCCTTGCAGTGTTGACACACTTAAAGGGATAGTTCACTTTGAAATTAATTAGTCTTAGTATTAGCATTAGTCTCACTCAGAGTTATTAGTGTCCCTTTGGTGACACTTTGTCCTATGTGGCCATAACTTACTGCTGTACTATTGTGTGCGTTTGTGTCACAAATAAGATCGTGGAACTGGCTGTTCCCCAGAATGCTCTGATTTGTGGATGAGGGGGGATATCTTCCCCTGTATTGGAAGAGACATCCATTGTGTTTGCCGGAGGAAAACAAATTAAAGGAATGTTCCGGGTTTGATATAATTGAAGGTATACGCAGCATCTGTGACGATGTTGATTACCACTCAAAGCAATTGTGACGCATCAGTGAGTTTGTAAAAATAAACAAAAGTGGGCTTTAGTAATGCACTTGCAATGGAAGTATACAGGGCAAAACATTCCACTGGAATAAAGGCAAAGGTATAGTTGAGATACTTACACACCATGTATTCATCCGTGTAGTGTATGAACTTAATATAGTCACATCATCTGAGTCTGATGCCCCTCCCCCTCCGCTACTTAATTAAAGCTGCGACAGTTGAGTGCATGAAGTGTGGCCTCGTTCACACTGCAGGGGCTTAATGCTCAATTCCGATTTTTTTCCGACATTTCCAATTACATGCGACCTTTTGTGATCTCCTGTGTGAATGTGAAATGACCCAGAAGTGACCCACATGCGCAGAAGAGTACTCAACGGTCAACGACGTCACTTGTTTACATTTACATTTATGCATTTGGCAGACGCTTTTATCCAAAGCGACTTACATTGCATTTCAAGGTACACATTTTTACATTCTTATCTGTTCTTGCTATCCCTGGGAATCGAACCCATGACCTTGGCATTGCAAGTGCAAACGCTCTACCGTTTGAGCTACAGGAAAGACTTGTTGTTTGCGGAAGTAGCTAAACATGGCCTGAATAGAGCTGCCCCCCCCCCAAATATTAATTAAATCAGAAACCTCGCTTCCCTTCCATTGACTGGTCTCAGCATCATACGCCATAGGGTTGTGCCGATAGACGATAGTATCGTGTATCGACGATAGTCCGAGATCTTGCCGATGGCAAATGCCTTTGACGATATCAACACGATAATTGGTTCGTTTACCATTAATGTATTTTATTATTATTATTATTATTATAAAGCTAGTATTATTATTAAATTAATATTAGGAACTAGCCTACAATTAATTTGCCTTGCCTAAATTCATAACGACCTCACCATAGACTAACACTTGCGACATCACCGACACGCGCGTATGAGGACTCCTCTAAGAAAATGTTTTTAAAACAGACAAAAAAACTACATCCCACATCAAAACTGAATTTAAAGGTGATCCATTCACAATTTGTCAAGAGCTGTTTTAACAGACGCATCATTCTTATACAGATCCAAGATGAAAACGGCATCGTTGTTCATAAGTATTTTGTTTCTATAGCACATTAACAAAACGTTTAATGGCACTAAAAACACTAAAAACAATACAATTACTAAATAATAATAATATCACTAAAATGATATAGTTTTTCAGTCATTAATGTCAGTCAACAAGAGAAATATTAAGCCGGTAAATTAAGATAGTTGCTATAGCCTACCGTTATATCCATCGTCGTCACCGAGAGATGCCGAAAGCTCACTCCATTTTTACTTTCACTTTCAGGGAATGAGCGCGTTTACATGCACGTTCTTAACCCGATTATGCTGAATAAACTGACAATGCATGTGGTCATGTAAACTTAACAATCTGTTTTCCTTTATCGGAGTCAGGTCATAAGTTTAATATAAATGAATCGACTGATTTCTCCCGCTTACTCTGAATTCTCCCGGCATGTAAAACACATGAACCAGCGTTCTTTGGGTGAAAAGTGCGCACATGTGAAGTTCATCCAGACAGAGAGAGCACTGGAGGATATCGCAAACTCTGACTCTTTCTGGACAAAAAAAAAACTATTAAAACGTGTTCTCATCTCGTGCAGAAATAGCGTCAGAATGCTGCATCTGTAACGCATGAGAGGATATGTGTGTCTAAATTTCGCGCTGACATGTTGAAATACTCTGAGTAAGATACAAGAATGATTAGGATCTTCTTTTTTTACCTCACTATAGCGGGAAATAACCTGATTTAGCCTATTAATACATGGATTTCTCGGCGACGTCATCACTGCATGCGCACGCAGCCAGGGGGCAAAAGACCCGCGGTCTTCGTACCGGAGTAAAGGGTTTCTGATGGCAGATACATTTTGATAGACGTACCCTGCCATGCATTTGCAGTTAGCCGTAAGGATGTAACCAAGGCCCTTATGGACATACACCCAGGCATCATAAGGCTTGGCTTTGATGCCTTGCCTTTGACTAGGGAGCACATCTGACCTCAACACGCAAAAATCCGGTGTAGCATCAAAGTATTTGACGAGCTGCACATGACCACATAGAACGTAGTTGTATGCGTCAAGCGATCAATCATTTTCTCTAATCATTTCTCTTGTATACACACTTGGTGTCTGAATTAGACAATTATATATATATATATATATATAAGGCCATACAATTGCTGGCCACTTCTTGTCATCCACAATCCAAAGATCGTCAGGTATTGGGATCCGGCCAGATCTCACCATTGCTGAGAGTACGTTTTTTAATATAATCGCCACGGTCGGAGGTACTTCCCACATAATCCATCGTCAAATCTTTGATTTACAATAAAGTAACGTTATATGTGTGCAGTCATGATATGTTGCAGGTCGTAAAGTAACGTAAACAAGGTTAACTTATATAAAAGCAAATTCGGGCTCTATAGAGGCTATTACATTACTAACTTAGTCTAACATGATAATTCATACATGCATCACAGTATGTCCAGATTTTGATTCGTAAACAGTTGGACGGACGTTTTACATAATGTTATATTAATATGAAACACAAACAAACAGATCCAACTCTGAAATTGTAGTTTATTATTTAGTCAACAAGAAATTACAAACAATGCGAAATCTACGTTAATTACAATATTCTTTTACAGAACTCAGCATAACAGATAGCGTTTTTTTGCCCCCTGGATGCGCGCGCATCCGGTATTGTTTGTATACAAGAAACCCGTGTATAAACACTCCACCTTTGCTAGAAAAATAGAAAGAGATTCTCATACATAAAACGAAGTAATAAAACAAGCAAATTAATGGGTAAATAATCAAGTTAATAATCAAAGTAAAAAGTAAAGTAAGCCCCGCCCCCTCACTATATTATCGTGTATCGCCGATCTCACAGGCTGACGATAGGACGATAGGAAAATGGAGCATATCGCCCAACACTAATACGCCATAGTTGTTGTTTATCTTCTCATTCCCGCCTACTTCAACGCAGAATTATGACGTTTGTCGCATATCAATGACGTGCGGGTCGGATACATGCGACCTGGCCGTTCAGATTGAAGTCGCATTTGAAAAGATCGGATACATATCGGATTTGGACCACATACCCAAGTGGCCTGGGTCGCATTTGAAAAGATCGGATCTGTGTCGTTCAGACTGTCATGAAAAGATCAGATAGAGGTCGCATGGGGGCAAGAAAAAATTGGGTCGTTTCAGCCTGCAGTGTGAACGTAGCCCAACATTCACACTTCATTTAAGTGCATCATCTGGGTATTTAAAGTGCACTTTTTCTATTTAGAATTTTCAGTGTGAACTATGCACTATTTCTACAAAATACCCTTGCCACTGTCGCCTTTGTCGCCATTGGCTTTTTGAGTTGGGGACATTTATATTTAACAATATTATTACAACATTATTTTCCTGTTATCTCTGTAAAGCTGCTTTGAATTAATATGTATTGTAATAAGCACTATATAAATAAAGGTCACTTGACTTAAAGGTCATAGAATAGTGCACAAGTACTTAAGTTGGGACGCACCTTATGTCTTGTGTGAACTGATTTATGAGTGTAGATGTGTTTTTTCAATTCTATTTTTATACATTTTGTCGTGTAGTAAAAGTTGTAGATCTGTAATCAAAGTGCTTGCTAATATTGTATGTGCGTGTGAAGATGTAGCCTTTAAAATTTCTTTGTGGCCCTATAATACAATACTTGCAAGGATGTGATGTGACCACCAGTAAAGTATTTCATTTCAGCTTTTTATGACAAAGGAAGGCATATATATGAATAATTCATTTTGTAGAAAAAAAACGTGACAAATCGATTTAAATTCTTGAAAACTAAGTTTTTCAGAGCCATACAAAATTCTTTTTCTAAGAACTTGTGTTGGACAATTTTTTTTCCCTTTATCGTGGACACACTTGGCACTGCCTCATAAATGTTTTTTGTTGTTGTTGTTTTTTTGACAAAAAACAATTTTGCAGCTAAATGCTTTTTGAATGTCTTGCCTTATAAGCCCTTTTCAGCCGGGACTAGTTTTCCAGGGGGTCGTTACAGAAATTCTTGTTTCACTGATGTACAATTTTAATCCCATCTGAATCTGCCAGGTCTGTGTTTTTCTCACACAACCTCAGTAACAATTCCAGAGCAAATTACCTACTGTTTTTTTGGCAAACTCAACGGTCCTCTGAAAAATCTCATCCTGTCTGAATGCGAATGTCTGTGATTGTTGATGTTGTATTATCCAAATTCTTCTCCTCGTGTGTTTTTCATCTACCGGAGCTGCCAATCATCGGCATGCTTTAATTTCATCTCAATGTGGATGGTATCTGACAAAAAATAACATGTACAATTAATAAATAGACCTAAATCATGGAAACCGTGAAGACTTCCCATTTTAATATCAGTGTCAGGTAAGAGAGCCTACTTGTCTAGATTTCTCTGCTCACTTATTTATTATAATCAGCCACTGCTATAAATTCATGAAGTTTACTTAAACAGGTTTTTTTTATTTATAAAAAATTAAAATCATATCAACAAATAATGAATTAAGAGACACATACGTGACACACGCACAGCACATAATCTTTTGTAACTGCCACATCTAGAAAACACACACTCCCACTTCTGTAATAAACACGGATATGTTAGTCCCGTCCGAATAGGTACATGAAATCAAGTTCATTTCATTTAGAAAACAAGTCCCGTCCAAATAGGGATAAAGACTTTTTGTAAATGCATTCCTATAAATGCAATTTATAGTTGTTTTTACAAACTGAAGCCAGCATTGTAGTCACAGATGTATTGAATCCAGAACATATCTTTTAATTAATAATGGCATATAGCAAAGGTTTCATGAGTTCGCCTGCGTATCCAGTCTACATGTTTTTGCCCCCTGGGCCTTGAGTTTCTAAGTCACATGACAAGCAGACAGAGCAAGTTTCCGCAGGACCTGCATGCTAGACACACCCGAGTATGCATGTGTCTTAGTGCAGATATGCGTGTTATAAGTAACAACAGTGTGATAACGAATGGCTCGTGGCGTGTTTGCGTTTACACAAATTTAAGGCACAGTTATGCTTTGTGTCTCAGAAAGTTTAGACTTACAGTTTAATCAGAGAGTATTGTAAAGTTAAAGGCAGCTAAAATGATCTATTTTATTTATATGAGCATAGTTTGGAGAAACCTTGTGGGTTTCAGTGCCTGATCTTGATATGCTTGAAATGACATGAACTATTAACCAGTGTGATAGTTTAAGTAAGTCAAACTGTTTAATATTTCTTTTTTATTATTATATATATAGTGCAAATTCCTCATTCTTTGTTTTTATGAAATATTCTTTAAAATAAAATTTCTATGAATGTAAAATATGTGCAAGAACTGGTGCAGGTAGTCAGTGGTGTTTTAAAGGGGTTACCTTTTTATTGCAAAAACAGTGCTTTCTAAAACACTGACCAAATTTTGACATGCATATTATTTTTGCCAGTCATATCGATTCACACATTCTGCAGATATTTTACTGTAAACTGAAAATGTTATAACCTACCCACTCTCCCATGTAACAAAATGTCAACGCTGCTGTTTTGTGTACAATAAAAAATGCATGATGATCACAGAGTGGTTTACTTTTACTTACAAAAATGTTTAGATGGTTTTCAGTTCTGAAACTTGGTGCCTATTTTTGGCTGTGTTTTGGCTCACTTCGTGCCCCAAGCAAGAACAAAAAGTTTAAATCTCAACTGAACCTAACATATATATATATATATATATATATATATATATATATATATATATATATATATATATATATATATATTTTTTTTTTTAAATATGGTAGGTTTGGTTGAGATTTAAACTTTTTTTTTTTTTTTTTTTACCTCATGTCTTATCTTGCTTGGGGCATGAAGTGAGCCAAAACACAGCCAAAAATAGGCACATTAACTCTCTGAATGCAAGTTTCAGAACATCTAAACATTTTATTGAAACTGAGCGGCTCGTTTTGTTATTGTTTTTTTTTTTTTTTTTTTTTTAACCCTTAAACGCATACCTCGGGTCTTTAGTGACCCGGGACGCCATTCACTACTACGAGTTTTATATTATAACGACAGGTAGAGATTGTTCCGTTTTAGATTATAGATCCGGGTCGCTAAAGACCCGAATATGTAATAATGATTGGCGAAACATTCAAGCATTTAAGGGTTAAATACATTAACCCATACCACCCACATTTACATGTTAACACCACCTATTCAGTCCTCAGACACTCGACCCACCCAGTGGCGGTGAGGTAGGATGGATAATTAATTTATTATAATTAATTATAATAAATAATTAATTTCCAAACGCAAGAAGATGCTATTTTTTTAGTGTGAATATAAATATCAATAAGTATGTATTGAAGAAAGTCAAACATTATGCTGATTTGGGCTCCTTGGGTTAAAGACGAGCGATTGTTTATAAAATGTCAATCTGTGAATCAACTTCAGGCCCGTTCTGAGTTCAGACTGAACTGGAACAGATTTTTTACTGGAACTGTATGACATGTATTGCATTAGTAATGTTTCTTCCTGTTACATTATAGAGTGAACTTCTAGAAAGCTTTGTTTTTTGTGACTTCCTCATTACAGCATAACTGTTTCCTGTGGCACATTCCAGAGTTGGAGAACAAAAGTCAAGAAGCAGAGAAACCAAGAAATGCAGTTGGCCATATAGACAGACATTGGGAACTTCTTAAATTTCACACTTTCATAGCATTCAATATGAGCACGTATAAAACCAGGTTTTTGCTTGGTGCACGTTGCTTGGAAAAAGGATTTGAGTTGTTTTTGTACGTGTGATTTTTCTATTGGTCTTATGACATTAACTCTAAAGCAGGGCTCTTTTGACTGGATTAGAGTTTAGCCAACACACACGCGCTAACAGCTGCACAACTCTCTCTCAGGCTCAGACGCCTGGTGTGTGCCTCGTTCCCAATGAAGTTATAGAGAAAATCAATCCTCTACTCAGGGGGACTTGAGAGCGAGTGAATAAATCTTTTCAGGATTTTTGTTATGTTTTGCACTTTGTGCTTAGCTACTATGTGAATACAATCCCTTTCCCTAGGTATGTTATGTCATATCGCACTTAATGCAAAAAAGATAATGGCATATGACAATAAATATGCAACATGTCTTTCTGTTGTCATCTTTGCTGACTGGACGCAAAATCAAACAAATGTTGTATCTGTATTATGCCGACTTCCCTATATATTAGGCAACAGAAGAGTATTTCCGAATTAACAGTATTAATAAAACTGTTCAAAAAGTACTTGGATGACCTACTAACTTCCAGGAAGATACTGAATACACACTTAACAGACACTTTACTATCCCTTAAAACCTAATATATCCGCAGCTGTCTGTGTTAATGTTAATCAAACAACAACAGGGAAAGAACTGTATCTTTATGTTGTATTATATGATTACTTATTTTTTAACTTTTTACGCAAGTATAGGTTTTGATAAGGTTTACTAGCCTATAAGATTTGTCATATTGCCCACCCTAAGTGATCATGTTATTAAAGCTAAATAGCCAGCTACACCGTTAGACTGTCTAATAACCTAACAATTAAAAAAATATATAATATAATTTTAGATGTGTGAAGACTAGACAATGAGGCTGTGCATAATACCTAATACCCACCATTCCCACACCCACAAAATTGTCCATTGGTAGTTTTAAAAGTTCAAAATATGTATCAGAATTTGGTAAGACACCAAAATATAAATAAAACATCTCAATTGTTTTGCAAATTTCTGGAAATTACCACCACAAAATCAGTCATTTGATTGCAAAAAACAAAAAACATATTGGCAAAATCCTAGTGGGATCAATTAGAGCAGTTATTAAAATAGCATCTGACTGAATGTCTACATGAAATTATAATAAAACAATATGTATGACATTTCATTTTTATTTATTCAAATAAATACTTGTATTTTGTTTTACTCTGGTGTTTTTAATATAATTTACATTGTTTTAAAGAAGCATTAAAATATTACAAACGGTTATTTTTTTGTTTAGTATGTAGAATGCTGCAAAACCAGATTTATGTAGGAAAACCTGAAAAGTATGCATACTAGTCACAGTCTGTGTGCAGTTAAAGCAGTCTTATCATTTATCTTGGGGGATTGCCAATAGAAAAACCTGTTTCATTTCGACAGAGCCCAGGCCTTTGATTGTTTGATTTCACATTAGATTTGAGTTTAGAAAACACTGACTCTCCTATGAGGGCGGACAACTGATCTTAGATCAACACTCTCACTCTGTGTGTGCTTGTGTGTGTTATACGTCAAGTGTGTATCCAGCTGCATTGGGATGTAGTTTAAGCATTGTCAGAAACTAGCATCTCTGCATCTTTACTTTTTTCATTTTCTCATTCTCTCCATCTGGCACTCGAACACTTCTCAGTTGAATGCAAACAATAAATTCTGCTTTTCATGGTCGCTTGTTTGTGACATACAGAAAATACCATTAGAAGTTTTGTTTTCAATTTCATGTAGATGGTTTCATTTCAACAGTATTATTTCTGTAGACCTCAGCATTATGTAAAGCATGTGAACAAGCGTCACGGTCACATACACAAGGGTTTTTATAAGTCTTCTGTGTACAGAATTGTTCTCTACTCGAAGGCTGAGAGCTCTTCTCATGATAGGCCTGCTGTGAGGTCACTTCTACAAGCCACATGCTGCTAACTAATCTTTTTATCTTAACCTCTCTCTCTCTCTCTCTCTCTCTCTCTCTCTCTCTCTCTCTCTCTCTCTCTCTATTGAGAAATAATCCAGGGTTGGATTATACAGTCTCAGTCAGTACACACATTCCTTGTTTATTTTGTAGCGGCGGTGTAAACCTCAGTCAGGCTTTAGCTGTGCAGAGAAAACATGAAGTACTTTTAAATCGTGAACTAACAGGTCGCTTTGTAAGAGCAGATAGAGATTCTGTTAGTTTCAGTTATGTGTATCATTTGACTATAAGTGATACTGGGTAAATCTCAAAAAGAAGAGATTGCAAGTCAGACGCCAGGTGTGTGTATATCACAGGAAGGAGAGAGAGTAAGGAAGGTTATGTGAGCAGAGGGCCTGTTACACGTTTGATCTGTTTGACCTAGTTCTCCAGAGACCGTTTCTGCCCTGAAGACACTGATACAGTCTGCTCAAAGTCAGAAGAGGATCAGAGGTGCTTCAATGACACTCAAACATGATAGAGCCTTTTTACGAGCATTAATCATTAAACGCCATTCAACGAGAAAAGCCATGTTCATTTCACTAGTGATGAAGCAATATATTAGACAGGGCAATTTAGCTGTTTGCTATTAACATATAATTATTGTGCTAGCCTTGGAGTTACAGTATTGATTATATTTATTTTAAGATTTGTTGTAGTTACCTAGGTGACATACATTCTGAGAATTCAAGAACCATTTTCGACGCATTAAAAAAATGTTTGAGGCCTTGAAGATGCAGTATGTGATATTGACAACTAGTGGTTGAAATGGGTACTGTAGTCCAAATTCAAAATATTGAAGAAAGTTGTTTCCCCTGCCTCCTCCTCCTCAGACTCGATGCTCACGCTGGTTGCCAGTTTAAGGACATGCAACAGGAACGAGTGCAACTGACAATGAAAGGCAACGAGCCAAGGTGATGAGTTGATTTATCAGCGTTTTAATATGCCTCTGGTTCTTACTGTACCTACACACCGCCGCCGACTTGAGCTTCCAAAGTTACCGGAAGTCATTAATTTTCAATGGAAGCTGGCTTCTCTCAGCTGCAAGGAGCGTCAAATCCATCGGCGTCGCGTTTTGAGCGACCAGAGCCTCAATCAGAAAGTTGAAAGTAGCTCAACTTTATGGTAATGAGCTATGACACGGTTCAGCGGCAAGCAGCGGCAAAACGGCAACAACCAATCGGAATATAGACGTCCTCCGCGCTGGCTGATTCCGGAGAAACATACGATGTAAACTTTTGTTCCTACCAAAAACATTAGTTCCGAGAAAATGGAGGAGAAGCTAATCATCACCATTGATGGGTATCCTAGCATTTATATGATATGACGTTGTTTGCATATAGGGACCAGCTACAAAAGAACGAGGCATGGGATAAAATAGCTGGGATAGTTGGGATAATAAATATTTATTGGAATTGGAAATATTTACGAACGCTCGTTTTAAGCGGGAATGCAATTCATTTGCGCTCGGTAACACCGATTTGACCAATTGCACTAGATGCAAATAATAATAATATTAATAATAATAGCTAATTATTATTCTTTTTTTTATAAAAATGCTGTCATTATAAAAGGTTTCTAGTGTCAATGTATTGCTTGTTTTTTTCTGTTTACATTTGTAAGGAACTCAGCTTTTTGGAAATATTAATAATCAATAATATCTTGTTGTTATTAATTATAAATATTTGGGTCAGTTAATTGGATTAACTTGATGTGGCTGAATTAATATTACAATCAATTAATCAGTTCGTCCAACGAACTCTTTTGATTATTAATTTATTCTAAGAAAAGGGTATCTTCCATGGCCACAGAAGAATAATTATTTCTTCGCATATACCGCACGTTGAGCCAGTAGCAAAAACCGTGATCATAAAGTGACAATGTATTGCAAACAAATCAGAACCAAATACATATTATGTACAAGTTTTATTAACTAAATATAGATATTTATATGAATATAAATAAACTAAACAACATACACACATGAATACATAAATAGGTTAGTGATAGGATGAAATTGGAAACCGGAAGAGGGTCTATGAGAAGAACCATAAGAATTTCATTTTCACATTTCATTGAATTGAATACTTGCATTTGTAATGGGAACAATTCTTGAAGTTGTTGAAAATTGAAGTCGTTGATGGTTCCGGCAGTGTCAAGTGGAAGTGTGTTGAGCGTTCTCTTTCTCCAGGAATGCATGATTGGTTTGGTCAAGGCCTGGGACTCTGTTGAGGCCACGCCGAGTACCCAGGAGAAGTGAGGAAGTCGGAAGGATGGGTGATTGGAGTCGTTGTTGGTTGGAGTCTTTGTTCCAAAACTCCTGAGATTGTCTTTGGTTCTTTGTGAGAGAGTCTCCTCTCTTTTCCATGAGGCCGGATCTGGTTGGGATCCAGGCCTGCTGGAAGGCCTCTTGGCCCCCATGGAGGGGGAGGGGGGGTTTCCCCGTATCACCCGAGACCGTGTTTGCGGCAGGATGGAAAACCAAGAGAGGGCGGTCACTGTTGCCTGTCTCTGATATAGTCTGAAAAAGAACCACCCCTAAGGTTTGAATGGACCTATGAGTAAGGTGACATGTCCAAGAGGGGAAGCGGCTCTTAGTTGATTTATGGTCTTTGTCCCCAGCGTGCTTAGACTGTTCATTCAAGCTCAAATAGACATAACAAATTCAAATTGCATTCTAAGAGAAGGTGATGTACATCAAAGTATGTGTCATTAAATGAGGATTAATTAGGTAGGAAGAATGATACAGGTGAAGTTATATTGATCGTTGGGTGGTTGTGCAATCACATACACCCCAATCAAACATACCATGTTGTTATACCTAATAGTACACGAGACAGTAAATCATCACGGTTTCTGTGAGGCATGTTCCTTCATAGATCAGAGTAATACCGCAAAGTTTATTTAATTAAAGATTGTCTCTCTCTCTTGAGCATGTGGCGCATGTGGCCACATTCCTTTGAGGTCGTAAAAGTCTGTTATCACTCTTAAAGTGTTCTGTAACCGGACACCCGGCTGACAAAGTAACTTCATTTGTGAGGTTAGTTTTGGGGGAGAGTTTCATAGACCTTTATATTGATTAAATATAGTGAATATGAATAATTAGTGTGTGTCTGAATGGTCCAGACCCTACACATTTAATGTTGTGACATTTCTCTTCTCTCGAACATAGAATGCTGCTACGTCAGAGCGGCCAAAGCGTCAACAAGCTTCCCCGTACTTTTTGACAAGCGTCCTTGACAGGGCGGCCAGAGCTTCTTTGCGGCTCAAGTCTGCGACGGTGTGAGCTTTTTAAATGGAAACCAAGGCTTTTAAGGTTAGGTAGAATCTACCGATCTCTGAATCAGTTTGTTTGCTTGCTTCCATGGCTGCAATATGCTGTGTTTTCCTCCAACTGGCAACCCAGGGCGTCAAAATACTAATGGGTAAATTGTCAGTGGGCGGAATCACACAGACCAAAACAAAAAGACATTCCGACACTGAAGTTTTTCAGATGCAAACGTATTATGGTATTTTTATGCTTCAGAGCAGTAAAAAATTTTTTACAGGCAGCACCTTTAAAAAATGATTAATGAACCTAAGATTTAGTGACATTGTAACATTGCAACACAGTCAACTGTCCAAGTTAACTATCTTAATTGTTAAGGCCTGACCCCTAAGAAATAGTGAAATGATACTAATGAACTGATGTCTGACATTTGATGAGTTTGCAAAATGCATTCTGTCGTCACCATCACCGCAGATTAAACCAAAGAGCTTTTAGCCAAAATGAGTTTTGAGTGTGAAAATGTCTGTTAAAATAAAAGCATTAAGCGTTGTCATATGCTTGAAGTTGATGGTGTATTTGCTCCTTGTGGTCTGCATTTACTTGTCTTATCTTCCCTCTCTTCCACTGCAGTCGAGTCATAAAAGCCCATGTCCCTGATCTCTGTCGGCCTGTTACCGCTTGATGGCTAGCTGCCATGGTAACTGACAAATTTGATTTCATTGTAAATATCTGACATTTTTATATAAGCATGCACGGATAATTCACCCATAAGAGCTGATAATAAGTATTCTGCTCTGAAAAGGGCTTTTCTAAAGCCATACTGATGGCTCATAACTTCATAAATTGCAGCCTCCATCTGTCTCTTGTTAGCGGGTTTGTACGTGTTGTGATGCTGAATGTAGCTCTTAGTAAGGCTGGGGAATGGCCTGATGAAAACTAACAATCCTCACAGTTTTGGAGAAGAGAAAATTGATTCAAGCAAATTTAAAAGGATAATTCACCCAAAAATAAAAAAAATCAACGTTATAATTTATTATTTTTCATATTGGCTAAAAATATGAATCTCTACCTTAGCTTACAAATCTAGCTAATTTATCCTTTAAATAAGTGAAGACAATTTTTGTACTGATTAGAGTTGCCAGGGAGATTTTTAGATTTACTGCAGAAGAATATATTTTTAGAATTGAAAAGAATGAATAACTCTTTAAATTCTAAAGCTATCAAATCGCTTTAAAAGAAATCAGTGGTATTGACTACTTTTATGGTGCCTTTTTAGTCTGTTGAGAACAACTTGCATCAGTTTCGGCACCTAAGACATTCTGCTATAGTAAATATCTCCTTTTGTGTTGCAAGGAAAAAAAATAATCACATGAGTCTGACGTGAATGAATAAGGGTCAGTCCATTTCAAGTGATCCATAAATTGTAAAGTTGGATTCTTTTTTAGTTCTTCTATTTTTCTTTTTTAAACGATTCACGTCTATTTGGTACTACAAAACCACCAGTTTTTGATTTTAATTGATTTAACCATGGCAACTGTCAACAAATAGGCTATTGCTTCTACAGATGTTTATGGGAACCTCAATATCTCGGTTTAGGATGGTCCTAACTCCTTGGAACAAAAAGTGAAGTCCTAATCTGATCAAAATTGATTAAATTTCCATTTTTAAGGTGTGGTCACATTAGCAAAATTTTGTGAACAGGTCCATTGTCAATAGTGTGAAGCACAGCAAACCATGCATTTCTTTTGGTCAACACAGCAAATGTGCGTGACCAACTTGAACCCTATGTGGAAACTGTGTGGGGAAATCTTTCACCCTAACGAAAAATTTTCACTTAGGTTTCACTTAGATTTCACTTAGGGAAATTCGCAGAACGACAGTAAATATGAATGCAAATTTTGGGTCAATTTGAAGGGTTCACACCTCAGTCTTTATTTTATTTATTTTTGTGGTGGTACTAAAGTAAGAACTGTGTGCATGAAGAAACTTCAGGTCCACTGGACCGCTTGAGATGAATTGACCTGTAAATTATGAGTGAATTTTAATTTTTGGATGAACTACCCCTTTAGTTTGCCTGAATGCATTTTATGTCCTTCAGGACTATAGGGATGGCTTATTATTGCCAGCCTATTGCACTGGTTCATAAAGTGACCTTATGAAGAGCTTCATTCATTTCCTCATTCCAAGGGTTTGGGAAGAAGAACCATTTTCTTCAGGTCGTTATGTTTGAGAAATCTTGAACCGTTATGTTGCTTATGTTCTTCTCCAGTTTTCATTTCTGAGCAGTAATTGACTGTGACTGAAAAGAAAAAATTAGCTCCTTGGCTTATTTCCTGTTCTAATAAACTATGCATCCTTTTGTTTCCTGAGGCAGTTTCATGGCCATATTTTTCTGGATTTTCTCCAACTTTGTGCCTTTGTCATATATTGGCTGGCTACAATATTTATTAAAGATTTTTACTACCTTTAGACATATGGCATCTCCAATAGATAATCAACAATGCTATAACTTTTAATTATTTGAAATGTGCAGATATTTATCTTATTTTTTTTATTTGCACTTTTAACTGTTTCATACGAGTGAAAACACAGGGTGCTGGCATGTTAAAACTTAATGGAGCTAATAAAAAAGATAACTAAATCTATTAAAAATAAGTTTTCGCTCATTGAAAAAAAACTGAAATAAAATATAAATATTAGATGTAAAAACCTACTTACTGAAATAAAATAAGTTGAAGTACTACAATTATTAAAACTGATATAGAAAATTGAAATATAAAAAAATTGAATGGCCATTTAAAAAAAAGTAAACTAAAAACAAGTTAATTCAAAATATGAATAAATATATAAATATTAATCAAACAAATGCTAATTCAAAATATGAATAAATACTATAATAGTATATAAAAAATACTAAAAAAAATTTTTTTTCTATACAACCAAAAGTTTCATATGAAATATTTTTACTACCTTTAGACATATGGCATCTCCAATAGATAATCAACAATGCTATAACTTTTAATTATTTGAAATGTGCAGATATTTATCTTATTTTTTTTATTTGCACTTTTAACTGTTTCATACGAGTGAAAACACAGGGTGCTGGCATGTTAAAACTTAATGGAGCTAATAAAAAAGATAACTAAATCTATTAAAAATAAGTTTTCGCTCATTGAAAAAAAACTGAAATAAAATATAAATATTAGATGTAAAAACCTACTTACTGAAATAAAATAAGTTGAAGTACTACAATTATTAAAACTGATATAGAAAATTGAAATATAAAAAAATTGAATGGCCATTTAAAAAAAAGTAAACTAAAAACAAGTTAATTCAAAATATGAATAAATATATAAATATTAATCAAACAAATGCTAATTCAAAATATGAATAAATACTATAATAGTATATAAAAAATACTAAAAAAAAATTTTTTTCTATACAACCAAAAGTTTCATATGAAATATGGAACTGAATACAAGTACTTTACAGGGCTTTCAAGTCTCACGCATTCACCGTGAGACACGCATTTCAACCAGTTCACACGCCACACCTTGTATTTCTCACGCTGAAGGAGTGAAGGCCCTTGCACACTGTCCAAAATTTTCGCACGTTAAAAAATAAATATGACCTTACGTTGTGTCAATCACGCTTGCACACTGCGTCCGAAACTTTCGCCTGTCATAAAAAAATCGATTTCCATCGATTTTCGCATCCGTAGCAAGCAGTTTGAATGGTGTTTTAACAATTCAGAGCCACCAAATCACGAATACGAAAAAGCATATGAAAATTTCGGACTGCAAGGGCCTTAAAGGATAACTTCTTGTCCCACTATACAATTAATGGACGAGGCACAGGGAAACCGAGGGAAGTTCTCGGCCGAGTTCATAGCAGCTGTCTCGAGTTATACAGAGTTAAATGCCAGCTACAAGCCAATCAGAAATTAGAATTAGTTGTTTCCGGGTAAATTACGTTTTTCCCGCTGCAAGCACGTTCGTTACTAGGCAACATGCGCACACACGGAGTGGAAGTTGTGATGAATGCGGTTTACGGTAGGAACCCCTTCATTTTTTTTTAGCATTTTGATTTTACGATTCATGGACGAAATCTCTTGCCTGTGATCAAAAACAGTGAAAGCTAATGTTGAGGAAATAGCCAAATTCGTGCTAAATTATTTTTGATGCAGTCAAAAACTCTCCAACTGCTTTTAAGGGGTCATCGGATGCAAAATTCACTTTTATATGGTGTTTGCAAATAAATGTGTCTTTGCAGTGTGTGGACACAACCACCATACAATGAAAAAAAAAAAATCAGTTCACTTTTTTTTAATCCTCAAAAAGAAGGTGAGCAGTAAGCTCATTATCATTTAAAGAGACATGCACCGAAACAGGTCAATGTGAACAGAGCTGTTTTTGAGGAGGTAAAAAGGGTGTTGTTTTACAACTTGACATACATGCTCAGGACAAGTTGTTATGACTGAGTATGTACATTTAGCACTGCTGTTCAGTTGGCTCGTTTGGGGCCAAATTTCATTTTATTTTTTGATAAATTTGAATTTTTGAAATATAACTTGTCTGTCTTTTATGATATTCACCAATTGTTATCATTTCCATTTGTGCTGGTCAATTATGAACAATAGGCAAAATTGAACTGATAGCAAAAAATTGAAGCGAATTTGGTGGGGCCGCTGCTGCAAATATTTGGGTGGTTCCTCCCCTAACAGATCTCACTCCAAACGTTTGATAAAACTTGAGAGCCCTGACTTTATTAGCACGTTTTCATCGTATCCTTTTTAAAGTTATTAATTTTATTCTCGCTCTCTGTTTCCTTTCAGGCGGAGAGAGGCGGTGACGTGAACACACTTAGCGTGCCGACGGTCATGCGCAGAGGTGGTTCTGAGACGTGTTTAGACCTGGATTCTGATCTGGCGATACGGGAAACCCCACGATCACGCTCTGGTCTGGACACCCTGCAGCAGAAAGTGCTAAAAGTGAAAGAGCAGCTGCGAATTGAGCAAAACTTACAGGATGAAAACGTGGCGGAGTATCTCAAACTCATTAACACCGCCGACAAGCAGCAGAGGGGCCGCATCAAACATGTGTTTGAGAAAAAGAACCAGAAAACGGGACACAATATTGTTCAGCTGCAGAAGAAGCTAGAGCAGTATCAACGCAAGATGAAGGAGTGTGACATCTCGAATGGGACCAAGCACACGCCCACACACTCCAAAGAAAACGAGATGCCCAAAGACTATCTCAAGGAAAGCGTGGTCACGGGAAGTGGGCGCCACGTGCATTTGGACAAAGTCAGAACTATTGGCCCAGGAGTTTCGCTGTCACCGCCGTTCTTCTTCAGCAAGCCTCGAGAGATAGCAAATCTCATTCGCAACAAGTTTGGTAGCGCGGACAACATAGCACAGCTAAAGAGCTCCATGGATACGGGTAGCGGGCTGCAGGCGGAAGGGGGAGCCCGAACTCTGAGCGGCAGCGCCACGCTAACCCCTAAACCCAAATACCCCAGCGATGACGAGTGCTCCACAGGGACATCGGTGTCGATTGAGAGTAATGGTCATGTGACTGGATCGGGTGCGACAGGGCAGCACAGCGGGTCTGCGAGAGGAGGAGGCCAAGGGGAAAGCAGCAGCCGGCTGGTGGAAGCCTGGGAGGAGATAAGGGAGTTGAGGGAAGCTCAGAATCTACTGGCAGACGACATTGACACTCTGAAGACCCAGTTTAAATGTGAATTTGAGAGTATTACACAAACACTACAAGAAGAGCGGTTCAGGTTAGTCTTTCATACTCTATTTTCTAATGCAAACATGTTAATGTTCAACACAACTATGATGTGTTAATATAGTATTAATAGGGATACACAATGCATCTGTAGCATATCGGCGGTTATTTGCAAATATTAGCGATATTAAAAATAATTCTAGTTTAATTTATCGGTAATGTTCGACAATGGATATTTAGTATGCTCATTTATCATATTTTTAAGTTAGAATTTTTTTTTACCTTTACCGTCATCTCACTTAAAGTTCTTCTTTAAAAGCCCTATAGTTTGAAAGTACTGTTAAATGTAATATTTCACAAATCTCAGAATTAATATTCATGTTGTTCCTCTATAAGGTGTGAGCGATTGGAGGATCAACTGAATGACCTCACTGAGCTTCATCAGAATGAGACTGCAAATCTCAAACAGGAACTAGCAAGCATTGAGGAAAAAATGGCCTATCAGGCCTATGAACGAGCAAGAGATATACAGGTACAGACACACACATGCAATGACACATGTACTATCCTTAAGTTATGTACAGCGTTCAAAAGGAATATCAGCCTAGTATTACTCCTCGTCCTGTCCAGCCACAACGTGATAAAGCAATGAAAGGATATTTTCCATGTTAATTTGAGCTTTAGTCCATCCATACAAGCCACAACTACAACAACCCACAGTAAAATCTTACTCCACATTCAGTAACTGTACTGAAAAACACTACAGGTCCAACGTTAACCCCCGATACTTCAGTTTTGATGTGAATTCTTAGCATACGCAAGCAGCTGAATGGATAGCCTTTGAAAGTATACTTCATTCGATAGTGTGCGCAGCTGACACGTGAGCCCTAGAAAGTTTTATCTTTGTCCAGTGTCTGTGCTATTTCTCTCCAAAAGTTATAACAGATGAAGATGTTTTTGTAATTTTAGAACTAGTTGCAGGTATCTCTATCAGTGTTGCCACACTGTGGACCAACCAATATGTGCAAAAAAAACCTATGCTAATGATAAAATTACACACAACCTCTCTAGGGTGACCCAGTCCAGAAATTGGGAGCTTTGTTCTGCTTCCCGCCAGATGTAAGCAGCATTTCAATAATGTTTTGCAGGACTGTCCCGCAAAATCACATCTACATTCCTTCAACAGAGCAATAACACGGTGGTCACCCTAACCCTCGCATATGTGTAAAAACCACAGTACCACATTGGGCTTTACTGTAACGCACATCACTTTGAAGTGAGAGGCTATTTTTGTGCCTTTCGTTGTACTAAACAGAATTTCAAACAGTCCCTTGCTGTGCAGATAATCCCGTCCCAAACTCATGTTATTGATTGAGGCAATGTCAAGATCAGAGGTGCTTGAGATGTCAAGCTTGGGTGTGTTTTTCATACAGCAACGTAACTTGCTGCCACCTACAGTACTACCGTAGTATGTGATGCATCGTTGGAGAAATGATCTAGCTAGTCACAAAGATTTCCCGAATCTTTAGTGGCTTAGTTGCATATCTGTCGTTCAAACCAACAATATAGGGTGGGGTAATAACGTCACTTAATTAATCGGTTCGAGATCAAAATGATATAAATACATACACTGCTTGGTAAATGCTTAAGAGTCAATGATTGGATCATTGTTTTCAGTGATTATTATGTATTATGTTTCAAGCATGTTATATGTTTGCGTCATTCTTCTAAATCTAATTGATGGAATACAATCTTTACCAAAAATGTATGCACCTCTTGATAGAAATAAATGTTGCGATGTTATTTCTGGTCGAGATCTTGCATTGGCAATGCAATAGTCGAGCACTCTGGAAAGTCTCTTCCAGCACATCCCAAAGACTTTCAATGAGTTTAAGGTCTGGACTCAGAGGTGCTGATTCATGTGTGAAAATGATTCTTCATGTCCCTCCCAACCATTCTTTCACAATTTGAGCCTGATGCATCTTGGCTTTGTCACCCTAGAATATGGCCATGATGTGTCTTCCTAAATGAAAAGCTACACACTCCATCAATTAGGGTTAGAAGAACAGTTGCCAAACATATAACATGCTAGAAACATAATAATCACTGCAATAATGATCCAATCATAGATTCTTAAGCATTTGCCAATTTAAATCCAAACACAGACTTATTTTGGCTGGGCAGTGTGTATATATAGTGAGCGAGATAATGAAATGTATAGATTGTACAGCATGTTAGCATGAGAAGCAAGAACCTGTTTCTAATCACAAATCAAGAGCTGTAGTTCAAACCATACGACTTTTGTGTTTTTTTTTGCAAACTTTCACTGGAACTATGGTTTTGGGAAACACAGAATCATTGAACTATGTTGATAATGATAGAACGAACTTACAACCATAGCACACCAGGTTGGGATACTGATGATTGCAAAGTGTGATTTATTGATTTTGGTTTAGTAAACTAGAAGTTAATCTTGAGCACTTACCTTTTAAACACAATTTGGCCATTTAGTTTATAGATTTTTTTTCTTCAACAAAAGATTCCAAAAGAAGCCAAGCTTTGCAAAACAGACTTTAAGTGCAGCGACAGCAATTTACTCCCCTGCTTAAAGTGCTCTATAATCACTCCAGTTTTCCAGCTGCTGTTTTATTAAATATCAGCAATCTTAGAACGCTGCTTAGCCAATCAGATTTGACAACTGGAATTGTTTCATCTCTGTCTTTCCCTGTTTGCAGGATGCTTTAGAAGTTTGTCAGACGCGAGTGAGTAAGTTGGAGTTACAGCAACAGCAGCAGCAGGTCTTGCAGTTGGAAGGTGCCGACGCCAAAGTGCTGCTGGGAAAATGCATTAACATCATGCTGGCCATCGTCACTGTGATCTTGGTGTGCGTCTCCACGGCTGCTAAGTTTTCCGCTCCACTAATGAGAAGTCGTCTACATGTTTTCGGGACTTTCGTATGCGTTTGTCTACTGGTGTATGGCTGGAGCAACTGGGAGCACTTGCAGTGCGCAATAGAACGAATGCTACTGCCTAGATGAGGGACGTAAAACATGCGTGTTGTATGCCTGTTCAGTGACGTTTGCGTCAGATAAAGTGCTCCTCCAGGGATCTTCCCTTCACAATGTGACTCATAAGACAATGGCTTTAACATACTCTTTTGGTCCATTTTGTGTTTGTGTGTAAGTGAACGAGATAGTATTCATGATGTACTGTAGCAGAAACGGGTCCATCTCTGTGACTGTATTGTTATACTTTCGAATAACATTTCCATTCGTCAGCTGTGTCTTAAAAGTAAAGGTTTACCACCTTTTTTACACCTTTTTTCTTAGGTGGTGATGTTTGTGCTCACAAAAACAAATCTGGGTCATATTTCATTCCACAATCAATCATAAGAAATATATATATATATATATATATATATATATATATATATATATATATATATATATATATATATATATATATATTGCATAAAGAAAATTAAGACTATTTAGGGACTAGATATTCTTTAAAAAAATATTTTTTTTGCACTGACTGTCATAATTATACGTTTTTATGGGTGTTTTACTTCTGAGTACTTGTCATTATTCTTGATTTTCATTAGGTTCTTATTACTGTGAAGAATGTGATTCTGGAAACAATTTACAGTCATTTTGATATAGGACAATGTTTTTCATTTTAATAACGAGAATGAGATTTTACTGCAGTAATGAGATTTTTGGAGAAATGTGATTAATTATAAATAATGTTAGGATGCAGAGCATGTAATTGTCTTAAAGGGCTTGATTTTCTTTATGCATAAAAAAAAAAAATTGGAATTTAGGTTGAAATACAAACCAGACATGTTTTTCAGATGCTTCGTGAGTTTCATTCGTTTACTAAGATTACATTTCTAGCATTATTGTACTAATGAAATGGCCTGAAGTTCTTTTCACCGACACTTTAAACAGTTAAAAAGTTTGAGAATCTGTTTTTTTTTTTTTTTATTGGAAACAAAAACTTTTTGTTTGCTAATAGAAATGCCTTAGGGGTTATAGAACAACAGAGGGAAACAAATGTCTCTGTTAAGTTTATGTAACGCATTCTGAACTGTTCTTTGCGGAAGTTAGAATTACTATTTTTATATATTTTTAAGTAGCTTTTTTTTAATGTAAGCTTTAATGATTCCCACAATGCAAACTGATTTAAGCATTACTACAACTGTTCCTTTTGAGTGTGCGTGTGCCTGTGGTTTTTGACTGAAAATTGGCCTTTTTTTCTTTAAGCATGGGAAAAGTGATTTTATTTGTTTTATACACGCTTCAGTGTCCATCCGGTAGGAAACTGGTCTGGTTTTAAATATGGTCAAAACCTAAAAATAAATCGCCTCAGTTTCTCTATTTTATGATTCTTTCTTTATTCAACCACGTATCTCTCATTTGTTGTGAACTAAGAAACTATTTCTTGTGAAAATGTAAGTTATCTATGTTCGTTTCTTTTCTTTTATACATCCCTACCCGTGCTGTCTGATATTAATTACCTGAAAGATTATCCTTTGCGAGACTTCAAGGCTTGAATGCTTTCATTATTTTCAAAGGTCACCGATGACGTTTGCTTCACTTTCAGATGGTTGTCGCCCTCATGTGGTTGAAGGAAACGGAGCACGGTGAACTCCGGTATGCAACTATGGAAAACAACTTCAGTAAAATAATAAACTAAGCGGAATGACAATCCAGTCCCGGCTAAAAATACGACATGACAACTATACTGTACGTTTTGTGTAGATAGACCGCTGAAAACGGTTAAAAAACTACCTGTTAGTAGAATAGCGTCGCTGCTTATAGTTAACTACTCCAAAACTGGTTAAACGTTTTCAGTCAAGACTATTTCTTTTTATTTAGAATTATCTATTCGCACTTCTGTTTTCTTGACTTTTTAGGGTTGGATGTGTCATTGCGTTTGTCGTTTAACGGGCTTTTCTCCGTCTCCATGTTAGCTAACGTTACTCTCAGCAACATGATTGAACGACTGTCGACATCATCATCATGCGTGATGCGTCACTCACCACCTAATTTATGCAGTTGAATTTATTTCATTTTTGCAGCTTATTTTCTAATATCATTAACTTTAAATTGTTTTATTGAAGAATTATATTTATTGTCCATAGATATTTTTTATATCTAGCCCCCCCCAGTTAAAAAAAAAAGGCCATTCATGTCAACTTCAATTCGAAACGCGCTACCTCAATTCAATTAACATTTATTTGTACAGCTATCTACCTAAATATTGTTGCAGACCAGGTACAGACCACCAGTGTCCCCTTCAATGCACCCTGCCACAGAGCACACATTGCTCAATGGTTTGATGAACATGATGAAGAGTTCAAGGTGTAGCCCCTAGCTGGCCTCCAAATCCAATCCAACTGAGCATCTGTGGGATGTGCTGGACCAACAACTTTGATCCCACAGCGGTTCCACCTCACAACCTGCTAGACTTGAAGGATCTGCTGCTAATGTCTTGGTGCCACACAAATCTTCAGGGGTCGTGTAGAGTTCATGTATTGGTGGGTCAGTGCTGTTTTGAACGTTGAGGACCAACAGCATATTAGGCAGGTGGTCATAATCTTGTTGGCTCTAAATAATGTATATTTTTTCTTTTATCATATTGCCATTTCCAGTTTTATGAAATGAAAACAGTGGTTTATTGCTTAGCGATCAGATAATCTGATGGCATTTTCATTTTGAAATGTCTCTGTCAGGGAATACCAGACACGGAGACAGGGAGTTAGTTAAACCCAAACAGGTATTTATTGACAGATGATATGCACAGTTACTCAAGTGAGTAATGAAGCAGTCAGAATAATGAGGAGCAGATGAATACTTTCTTCTTCTTTTTTTTTTACCAGGGTAACAGAGGACTGGTGGTGACTGGAGCATGAAGAGTAGAGAGAGCACACACCTCTTGCTTGGCAGGTGTAGGGTGACCGTGACATGGTGTGAAGGCCAAGCATGGTAACCATGCTTTAAATTGTAACCATACAAGTATATGCATCCCACGACTGCCCCTGCCTCTCTCACAGACTGCTCACGACTGGGTGTAGGGTGAGTAGACGGGTAAGTATAATGTTCCAAAAAATTGCTTACAGGAGATCGCTGGAGAATTACAAGGAGACTTCACAGATAATAGTGCGTAATCCGTATTGGAAACCAGACAGAAAGTGACTGTGAGGTGTGTGCTTTTATCCTGGTGCAGACTGGAGTGTGGGTGATGGCCGAGCGAGTGCAGGTGAGGGACAGGAGGGATGCTGGGAAATGTAGTTTCTGACTAGATGACTGGACTGTTACAGGAAAGCATACATGACAGTCGACCTGTCGTTGACAGTTGACATCCAACCTGATTTGTGGTCCACAATGGAGGAGCTTCCTCTCATTTCAGAGGAATGTTTGTTGAGATAGCTGTATTATTATTGCACCCTGCAGGATTTCTAATATCATATATAGGACATAATAAACTGTAAACTTTTTTCATAGTTCAGAAAGGGCATAATATATTAAGTGGTCTTAGTAAAATCTTATATTGCTTTTCATTGTAATTTCTTAAATGAATTGCATTCGTGCAGTTAGTAACTTATTTTAGACAATACAGAAGTGCATTTACATGGTTTTTGACTGATTATAATCTGAGCTTTCTTGCTTGTTAAGCGCAGGTGCTGTAGATGGTGACTTTCTGACTGAGTTCTTGCAGAACTTTTCTGGCCTCATTCTCCAGGCCATCCAGTTCCTGAGCTTTCTCCACCAGAGTGTGCTGGTTTATCACAAATGATCTCTCCAGCTCTGGAAGAGATGAAGAGAAAGAAAAGTCAGGAATCATAGTTAAATCTATAATTTCATATTCGAGCACTTTTACCTCTTAGTCGCTGTAGTTTGCTGGTGGAGTCTATTAATAGATCTTTTGCTTCCTGTCGTAGTTGCTCGGCCTTCTGACGTGCATCAATCACACCTGCTGCGTTTGGATCTATCAGACCGCTGACCAGCTGGTACTTAGGTTGCAATGAGTCAATCTCCTAAAATACACAAATATACACAAGCACGCTTATTTCAAAGTGTCTATGAGTCAATGATTTATAAGAGTGTCCCCGATTTAAATAAATAAATAAATAAAAGGTTTTGAAAAAACCTATGTTCTATTTAAATAGCTATAATCATGCTATATTCAAAAAAAGTAACCGTTTAATGCCTGTGGTTAATGATTGTGGTGTAACCATCAAGTAAAAAGTAATACATTTTCCTTACAGCATATACATCTTAATAAGTGCTGTCAAATCATTAATCGCAATTAATCACAGTTTTTTATATGTGCAAATATATATTATTATATTTATATATAATATGTATATATATGTAGTATACATATATAAATATATATATATATTGTGTGCGTGCGCGTGTCTGTGTGTTTAAATATACACACACAGCATACACTCACCTAAAGGATTATTAGGAACACCATACTAATACTGTGTTTGACCCCCTTTCGCCTTCAGAACTGCCTTAATTCTACGTGGCATTGATTCAACAAGGTGCTGAAAGCATTCTTTAGAAATGTTGGCCCATATTGATAGGATAGCATCTTGCAGTTGATGGAGATTTGTGGGATGCACATCCAGGGCACGAAGCTCCCGTTCCACCACATCCCAAAGATGCTCTATTGGGTTGAGATCTGGTGACTGTGGGGGCCATTTTAGTACAGTGAACTCATTGTCATGTTCAAGAAACCAATTTGAAATGATTCGAGCTTTGTGACATGGTGCATTATCCTGCTGGAAGTAGCCATCAGAGGATGGGTACATGGTGGCCATAAAGGGATGGACATGGTCAGAAACAATGCTCAGGTAGGCCATGGCATTTAAACGATGCCCAATTGGCACTAAGGCCGTGTGTCCACCAAAGCATTTTTTCACGCACCTGAAACGCGTAAAATTCTAATTGTTTTCAATGGGAGCGCCGCATTTTTTAAACACCATGAGGGTAACGAGGCGCTGAGCGTGTATTTAACGCTCAAGCGCTGAGCACCCGGCGTTTTTTACTGGTCGCCGAGAGTTGAAAAATTTTCAACTTTGGGTAAAACGCTGCGATCATCACTGTCACTTTTTACACAGTCGTCCAATCACAGTGGAGGAGGGGCGGGACAAAAATCACACCGACCCAACTGTCACAACATTCTTTCTGTACAACGACATCAACCAGCAGAGCTAACCGTACAAAATGGATGAAAAATAAATTTGTAGTATGAAACAAATTATCTGCGAAATCAGTTACAAGTAAACTGTGCTGCAGATATTCTGTATCATAGCAACGAATCGTCTCAACTGAAAAAACGCAGCGCTGCTAAAACGCTCTCAAGCGCCCACACCTAGGCGTTTTCAGCAGAGCGTCTAGCGTTTTCAGCTGGCTAAAAACGCTTTGGTGGACACACGGCCTAAGGGGCCTAAAGTGTGCCAAGAAAACATCCCCCACACCATTACACCACCAACACCAGCCTGCACAGTGGTAACAAGGCATGATGGATCCATGTTCTCATTCTGTTTACGCCAAATTCTGACTCTACCATCTGAATGTCTCAACAGAAATCGAGACTCATCAGACCAGGCAACATTTTTCCAGTCTTCAACTGTCCAATTTTGGTTAGCTCTTGCAAATTGTAGCCTCTTTTTCCTATTTGTAGGGGAGATGAGTGGTACCCGGTGGGGTCTTCTGCTGTTGTAGCCCATCCGCCTCAAGGTTGTGCGTGTTGGCTTCACAAATGCTTTGCTGCATACCTCGGTTGTAACGAGTGGTTATTTCAGTCAAAGTTGCTATTCTATCAGCTTGAATCGGCCCATTCTCCTCTGACCTCTAGCATCAACAAGGCATTTTCGCCCACAGGACTGCCGCATACTGGATGTTTTTCCCTTTTCACACCATTCTTTGTAAACCCTAGAAATGGTTGTGCGTGAAAATCCCAGCAACTGAGCAGACTGTGAAATACTCAGACCGGCCCGTCTGGCACCAACAACCATGCCACGCTCAAAATTGCTTAAATCACCTTTCTTTCCCATTCTGACATTCAGTTTGGAGTTCAGGAGATTGTCTTGACCAGGACCACAGCCCTAAATGCATTGAAGCAACTGCCATGTGATTGGTTGATTAGATAATTGCATTAATGAGAAATTGAACAGGTGTTCCTAATAATCCTTTAGGTGAGTGTATATAATATATATTTGCATACATAAATAGGTGTGCGTACACACACACGCATCAACATATTACATATTTATAATATATATATACACAAAACTACAATGACAGAACTAATCTTAAAGGGTTTTTTTTAGGTAAAAAGAAGTCTTTCACAAATATCATGAAGTGTTAATTAAAATTTTACAACCCCAAATCAGAAAAAGTTGGGACATTTTCTAAAATGCATTAAAATCAAGAATCTGTGATTTGTTAATTCTACTTAAACTTTTTTTAACTGACAAAAGTACAAAGAAAAGTTTTCCAATGTTTTCACTGACCAACATAATTGTATTTTGTAAATATGAACAAATTTGGATTTTGATGGTTGCAACACACCCCAAAAAAGTTGGGACAGAGACCAAATAAAAGTGAAAAGATTATCCAAATTAGATTATAAAACTATTTTGAAACCACAATGAGTCCACAATGAGCAGGTGAATTGGTAATAGTTGAGGGTATCGTGTTTGGGTGTAAAAGTGCTTGTCAGTCTTTTTAAGCAAAGATGGGTCATGGCTTATCACTTTGTGCCAAATATCATGAGAGAATTGTCAAACAATTAAAAAAATCACATTTCTCAATGCAAGATTGCAAAGAATTGATGTCTTTTATCATCTTCCATACATAATATTGTCACAAGATTCAGGGAATCCAGAGAAATCTCAGTCTGTGTAGGGCAAGGCAGGAGACCTCTGTTGAATATGCGTGACCTTTGAGCCCTCAGATGGCATTGCACAAGATACCATCATGCTAATCCGTTAAATACAGCCACATGTGCTCAGGAGTAATTTGGAAAACCGTTTTCACTGAACACAGTCTGACTCTGCATTAAGAAATGCCACTTGAATCTCTGTTACGCAAGGAGAAAGCTTTACATCAGTTCTATGTGGAGATGCCGGCGAGTTCTCTGGGCCTGAGCTCAGCTCAGATGGTCTAGAAGACAGTGGAAATGTGTGCTGTGGTCAGATGAGTCCATGTTTCAGCTTGTTTTTGGGAAAAAAATGGACACCGAGTTCTCAGTCCCAAAGACGAAAGGGACCAACCAGACTTTCACCAGCGACAGGTGCAAAAGCAAACATCTGTGCTGGTATTGAGGTGCATCATTGCAAACGGTATGGGTAACTTGCATTATTGTGAAGGTACCATTGACATGGAGGCATGTATTAGGATTGTACAGAGACATAAAGTGCCATCAAGATGACATCTTTCCTGGGAAGCAAGACAATGCCAGGCCTCATTCTGCACGTGCTAAAACTGAGTGGTTTCTAGACACTCTGCACCATAGAAGGGATGTGCCTGTCTGTTTACTGCAGTCCAGATATGTCTCTTATGGAAAATGTATGACCCATCATGAAAAGGAGAATCAAGCAATAATGACCACAGACTGTTGAGCGGCTGTCTTGTATCAGACAAGATTGGGCAAATATTCCACTAGCCAAACTCCAACAATTAGTATCCTCAACTCCCAAACGATTAAAAAGTGTAATTAAAAGGAAAGGTGAAGTGACACAGTGGTAAACATGTCTCTGTCCCAACTTTTTTGGGGTGTGTTGTAGCCATCAAAATCAAAATTTGTTTATATTTACAAAATACAATTATGTTGGTCAGTGAAAACATTGGAAAACCTTTCTTTGTACTTTTATCAGTTAAAAAAAGTTTAAATAGAATTAACAAATCACAGATTCTTGATTTTAATGCATTTTACAAAATGTCCCAACTTTTTCTGATTTGGGGTTGTATAATTTATTCAAGTTTTGGGAGAGTTACTACATGATATCTATCTAACCTTGTCTTGTCATTATTATTTTTTTCCATATGTTGGTTGGTGACCACAGTATTTTCAAATTTGATATATATATATATATATATACATGTTATATATAAACATGTTCAACATAGAAGAGGTGTACAGTCATCGTATGTGTAAATTTCCTTTGAAAGTATTTTTGAATAAATGAACAGAAAATCACAGTCAAAAGACAGTTACCCATTCAGTGTGCTCAATTTCCGCTGTGACGTCGTCAGTTTGTCTCTGAGTTTGATTTGCACTGCTGGACGTTTCTACAGTTTTCTGTTGGAGTTCCTCGACCTTTCTCTGAAGATCCAAAAATCTTCCTGTGCTGCTACTCAGTTTGAACTCCGTCGCTTCAGTTTTTGATTGTACCTGTATAGACACAAAGATTTCATTAAAAATAATCAATAAAATTACAGAAGGATTTTTTAAAGATATGTATACTCACAGTGGTGATTTGTTCTTTTGTTTGGGTCATGTCACTCTCGACCTCTTTCAGTTTTCCTCTGGCAGCAGTCTGAGAGCGCTCAGTATCATCTAGAGTTTCATTCACCTCATCAGTGACCTGTTTCAGTGTTGTAGCTCTCTCTCTGTTATACACACAACACACACCGTGATGTAATAAAGGAAGCTGTTTTATGGTTATTTCTGTAACTATGGGCCTTTTTTTATTTCATGGGTTGATTTTATTACAGTACAGGTGACAGGTTTGAACTTTTACTTTGTTTTGAAGGTCACATTAAAACAGATTTTTTTTACCTTACCACCATGTATTTTTCTACTTTTCAAATGCCTTTTATGCTGAGATTTAAATATTTTTTTCAGACCCAATTATATATATATATATATATATATATATATATATATATATATATATATATATATTTTTTTTTTTTTTTTTAACCTGATAATCTAAACAAAGAGTGCAATCATTTATATAATTTTTACACAAATTATGACTCTTCCTTAGTTGTGGCTCCACAACCAACAATTTTGCCACAAAAAAGTTGCTAAATTAGTGTACTTGATTACCAACTAGACAACAGTGCCAATGAAGCGCAAGCTTGAGATGAAAAATGAAAATGATGATTAGAGAAAAATCACTATTTACACAATATTTGTGCGTTATCTGCAATAGAAGCTGTAATTGTGACAAAATTTTCAAAAAGTTATTAGTTAAAACAAATATTATTTCTATATAAAAAAAGACAATTCTCCAGTGATGCATTTATATACATAAATAATTTTAATGAAATTGTATTTTTAACAATTTTGATTAAAATGCTAAAAAATATTACAAATATAGGTGTACAACATTAAACTGACATCTACAAAGCCTCGCACATAATATGCGACGAACAAAAAAATATATATATCATGGCTATGAATTAAGAATTTGTTCTCTTGTTTTAGTAAATCATGGACATTTTTATTTAACTAAAACAAGGGTTTAGTAAAACAAAGGAATGAGTTATATCATGCGGACAATTTACTTAGAACGAGGGAATGAATTAGTAAACATGGAGACATTAGTTAGTCGTGGGAACGAATTGTTAATTTGTGGCCACGATATACATATTTTTTTCACTGAATGTTATGTTTTATTTTTATTTGACTAAATTTAATATGTATTATTGTTATTATTTGTATTGCAGAAGTACCAAAAGTACAAATCAGATTAGATATTAGGCCACAAGGTCCATTTTCTCAAAGAAAGAAGTCAAAAAGGTTGAGAACCCGCTTAATATCCACTGTTGGACATTGTTAGTGGGCAAACTAAATAAACTAGTGAGTTTTAAAAGTGTTTTACTAAAGTTGAATGTCAAAAGTGACATACTTGGCAGTCTGTGCTTGTTGCAGGAGTCTCTCTGCAGTGAGGGCCTTGTCTGCCGTCTGGGTCAGAATATCATCCACACTGGTCAGTCTGGCCACATGTTGGTTGATCTCTGTGGTCATGTTCTTTAGAGCTCCAGGTGACACTGGCAAACTCAGTCTCATCACCTCATCAGATACTTCCTCTATACGCTTCGGATCAGTTTCATCTACACAGACAATCGCATTCAAGTTTCTAGCATCAAAATTTAGATTTCCACTGTATTTTTTTTGAGACACTGCATAATAATAAATATATATATGATATACCGTGCTATATCTAATAAGCAATGGTACGTAACAAAAAGACAAACCTGGTGGGTATAAACTAAAAAGTTGTTATAGTTCTGACAATTCATGCAGATCTACGTATATACAAGTGTTTTGAAGAAAAGCTTGTTAGTATTCTAAACACATCTAATGTGTGAGTGTTTTCTATATGTAACATTTCATACTTGTGAGGAAGTCTCGTATTTGCTGAATGAGGTCTCTGAGCTCATCATTGGTCTGTTCCACTCGTGCTTTGCTCTGATTGGCTTTCAGTAAAACTCCCTGAGCACTGAGCTTAGCCTCATCCGCACGTCCTCGAGCATCTGAGACCTACCAGACAACACGCATGCAAGTATATCTTTTTCAAAATATTTTTTTTATGTTTTAAAAAAAAACTCACCAAGGCTACATTAAATTGATTAAAAATACAGTGAAATATTATATTGCAAAATAAATATCATTACATTTTATATAACTATTTTCTATTTGAACATATTTAACCATTTTACTCCTGTGACGCAAAGATTTTCAGCAGCATTACTCCAGTCTTCAGTGTCACATGATCCTTCAGAAATCATTTTGAAGTCTTAATGTTGAAAACAGTTGTGCTGCTTAATATTTTTGTGAAAACCAAGATACATTTATTTCAGGATTATTTGATGAATAGAAGGTTCTAAAGAACAGCATTTATTTGAAACCGTTTTTTTGCAATGATGTAAAAGTCTTTATTGTCACTTTTGATCAATTTAATGTGTCTTTGCTGAATAAAAATACAAATTTCTTGCAAATAAAAATTCTTACTGACCCCAAACATTTGAATGATAATGTGTATATATATATATATATATATATATATATATATATACACACATTATCATTCAAATGTTATCATTCAAATATATATATATGCTACATGAATTTAAATAAATAAGTTATAATAATTAATATTGTTGTGAATACCTACCATCTTGTTTAGCTTGTCCACCTCTCTTAAAGCGTGCAGGACCTCTTGGTCTAAGGTTTTGGCTTTCTTCAAGGCCTCTTGAGATTGGGTCACAATAGTCCCACATCCTTCTCCACCACACTGGGTCACGCCATCCTCGCTCACACAGCCTAGACCACCACAGTCACCGCAACCATCAAGACCTGACACCCCTCCGCACACCTACACACACATTTACAAATCTGATATTATAACTCGGGAGAATATAGCTTTAATACGTTCAAATAATGAGCACATTGTTTGGATTTTGTCTAATATTTCTCAGGCTGTGTTTAAGAGAACCACTGGCTTAACCAACTGTTTAGCCATTCAAATAACCAACTGACTACTCATCTTTTTAAAACGTCATTTATTTACCTGACGGTTTAGTCGTGAAAGGTCTGTGGAGTCCAGTTCAGATCCGATTTTGTTCAGCCTCTGTATATGCAGCTGATGTTTGAAGTTAAACTCTTTCTCTGTGGCGTCTAGTTTGGCTTCTGCAGCTTTCCTCAGCCAGGCAGACTCATTGACCGTACTTCTCGAGTCAGAGACGGCTCGATTGACACGAAGCTCCGCCCCGCCAGATTCCCTGTAATACTCTCTGATGCTGTCAGCCGCACCTACGGGAGATGTTCAACGCACACTTCAGACACACCATGTGTGTGTTGAATTTAAACCAGTTTGTTTGTGTGCTTGACTCACCTCTGGCATCTGAATTTTTAATGTTCAAAACCCGACGCTGTTTGTCAGAGGAGAGCTCTTGAAGGTTTTGGGCCTCTTTGGTCAGACTTTCCAGGTTCTTCACGGCCTCCTGATGGTCAGCAGATACTTTCTCCAGATCTGTTTCAGATCGGTCCATAGACTTTCTCAGAACTGATGCTGTCTCACTAAGATCACATAGTATACACTCATCAAATACTTTCACTTCAAACTCACTAAATCCCAGCCTCAGCCCATTTAGAAATGCCGGTAATATTAAACAAAAACTTTAGACAGACTTAGAGGCTTTTGGATCTGAAGTCTTCATACATACATTTATATATATAACATTTCCTTATAATACAATTAATATTGGAATAATATTCTTTAATAATATTGTTTGTTGTCATTTCTTCACACTGTCACAGCACTACAAGGTGGTCCAACCCTCAAGCCTTAATTTTTGCCAAAAAATATTTGTCAAAAAATATTTGTATCTGACATTTTTTAATCATATTGTATATATGACCTATGATGATGGCTTTTATGATGCTGTCACCATAAATACTTTCACTGTATGGAAAAGAGCAGCGTGAACATTCTACAAAACAACTCCTTTACAGAGATGCATATAGAGCGCAACAGTGGCCCACTTTTTCCAGTGAAGTTAGCACCAGAAGCTTTTTTTCCCATAAAGATTTTAAAACTGTCTTTAATGTTGTAAAAGTTATAAAAACAATTTCCTTATGGAGAAAAAGAATGGGATTTTTACTTCTGGAACCAGGCTGTTGCACTTACTTCAGAGAAGAAAGAAAATCATATGCGTTGGGAATGACATGAGGATGAATAAATTCACTTTAAAAGAATGAAGAGAGTATATAAAAAGGAAAACAATGGAGTGATATGCATGTGGATATGTTAATTATACATACTTGGCTTGCTGCAGCATCTTCTGTGTGTTTGTGAGAGTTTGTTGAACCTTGTCATCTTCTAGTATCTCTCTGAGCTGTCTGGTTTCATCCTCCAGACTCGATATGATGTCTTTATAGGGCGTAGCCACGCCCGTCTCTTTCATATCCTCTACTGTATTCACCAGTCTCTGCGTGTGATTGGTCAGCTCTCCCACATTTACATCCCATACGTGAAAACACTGATGACACGCCTCGCAATCAGGAAAGGTCCCCACGTAGCCACGCCCACATGAGTCACACCTTCGCCCGGCCACGCCCTCTACGCACACACACTCGCCAGACATCTTATTACACTGTTGAGTGGCAATGCCTCGTGGGTCACAGTCGCATGCTGGAACACAAACATGCACAATTGATTAAAAAAATGAAACGGTGCCAAAATTCTTCATATGATTTAAAATCTTGGATGTGAGTGCTGAAAAGAACAGTGAATTTTTGTATGCGTGTGTGTGTGCTGGAATGTGTGAGAAAACATCTGTTTATTGCCACGCATGATATATACAGTAAGGTGGGGGGGGGGGACAGCTGCTTTTAACTGCTATTTTTTTGTTTACATTTTAAGAAATATATATTTTAATAATTTAGAAAAAATATATTTTTTATTTATAATCTTTTTTTGAAATTTGAATCATTGTGTACAGTAATGCAAATCTGATAAGAGTTGTCTCTGAGAATAAACTCATTACTATCATTACTGACCTTTATTTTCTTCATGCAGAATATCATTTTATATTTTCTTCCTGCTTGTTATTTGGATGAAATGTGACCTTGTGTTTAGTTCAGAACAGTTGTGTTCAGAGGATTCCTTTGGAACAAAGGAAGTTTAAAACTTGGATTTTTTTTCTTTTTGGGATGATTAGAGCTTGTTTATCTATATACTGGAATCTTCTTGGCTCTTGACCTCAAAACATAAACATTCAATTTTAGGTGTATTTCAGGTTTCGCCTAAACTGTCCCTATGCCAAAAGAACACAGATTAAGGTGTTTATTTGACCGAATTGAAGATAGTGCATGTAAACGCAGTTATTATTCCCAAACCATTCAAATTCCCTTGAAGCATATGATGTTTCACATAAGTGCTTACTTAAGTTCACAAGAAAGAGAAAAAGTAGGGGAAGAGATAAAGAGATAAAGAGAGATAGTGTTTGTTTGGTTGTAGTTCAACAAGAACAATCACACACACTTATGCTTTAAAGTAACAGCAGACCCTTATTCAAATAAACTCTGGGTCTCGGAAGAATATCAGAGAGAATTGCATAAATCACACTGGCAGAAATATACACTTTTGTATATACTTTCCAACCAGTTTCCAAACATTCTGGGAGTTTATTTGCACTCTTTGTTTGTAGCAGCCGAATCTCACAAGGGAAACTTTGTCAGCGTACCACAGAAACATTGTAAAATGCAAACATTTTAACTTTGTATCGGAGGATTCCATCCGAGTCTTTGGATGCTATCATGTATATGAGAAAAAGCAGATGGAAGAATAAGGAATACATTAAATAGAACTAAATCACAAGAAAATCAACTGCCGGCCAAGATATCAGGGATTTCTCTGAAATAAGATCAGAGCATAAAGACTTTCTGGAATTCTCCAAAATAAGGTAAAAACGTTAGCTGAGTAGAGGTGAAAATCAGCATTGGTAGAGTGGTATTTCCCTGTGTTAGTTTATTTGTGTGTGGTTAATGTGTTCTAGGCCGTATTTATACTGGTGATTTTTTTTTCTCAAGATATCAGGCATTGATTGGATCTTGATTCTGCTCTTCATGCACCATTTTTTGTTAAATTTATTGATTGGTTAAATCTGGTCTTCACTTCATTTTCAGACATGCAAATTTAGTTTGTCGCAATGTCACAAAAACAAATTGTGAATAAGTCAGCATTTTCATTTAGTTTGTTCCAGAGAACAAAATCGTAATTTTCAGAGAAACAGTATATATTTTTTTAATAAAAAAAAAAAAACGATTTATATATTTAATATATATTTTTTACATTTTTAATTTTATTTTTGAAATCATAATAATTTAAAGAGTTGTCACTGAGGATGACTACAAAACCTCCAAATTAAAACATCCTAACACAGAAACAACCACAATATAATATCACAAAGCAAAAAATCTATAATGCACAACTTTTCATCATTGCTACATGACAAATTGGTTAAGTCTGGTCAGAAATCTCCACTTGGCATTCAGGTCATGTTAACAAATGCGTGAGAAATTTAAGTTGCAGATTTAATTTATCGCAATATCTCACAAAATCTATTTGCAAATAAAGCATTGTTTCCATTTAATGTGTTCAAGGAAACATTTCCTGAGAAACAGAATCAAACTTGAAATGAAAAGGAAAGTTGCAGCTCTTAGGGATTTTATTTTTCCGTATTTTGGTATATTTATTTTCATCTTCACTTTTATGCACTGTACTGTTAAAATATTTTGAAGAAAACTCTGCTATTTAGGATGTAGTACGACGTAAACGTGCACCATGAAATTGAGGGTAAAAATGTGCCACTCCACTGAAATGCACACCCAGACAGCAACATGGTGTCGGCCCAGATTCGGCCCACATCTGGTACATGTGGAATCCACACGTACCAGATGTGGGCCGGATTTGACCCAGACAGCAACATAGTGTCGGCCCAGATCCGGCCCAGACGTGTGGAATCCGGATCTGGGCCGACACTATGTTGCTGTCTGGGCAGTGTGCACAAATATTAGTGCAGTAGTATTCGGACTCCACTCACATGACCCAAGGCACGGGCCAGTTTTGATGATGCAGTGCAGACTCACCGTGGCACTGGACCTCAGGATTTCCCCAGAACAGTTCCCTGCACTCCTCACATGTCCTACCTCCAAAACCAGCCTTACAGGAACACTGACCTGACAGCTGAGACAAGTGGATAAATAAACTTGATTTATGATTGATTTTGTCATGAACTTCTTGTGATAAATGTAGGTGTTAGTGTTTATACCAGGTCGCAGGAGGAACTATATGAGTGTTCTGTGTGGCACTGGCAATGTTGGCATCCTTTGCCACTGTTGATGTTCCATGTGTTGGGGGCACAATGGTCACAGGTCTGACCCTCCACACCAGGCAGGCATGGGCACTGCCCGCTAACCCTGTCACACTCACACAGGCCATCAACACAGCTGTGCCTGGAACTTCCCACAAGATGGCACATACATCCTGAGTACAAAACGATACAAAAAAGGCCTTGCGGTTATTTAAAAAAGAAAATGCATACAGGGTTCTCAAGTCTCACGCATTGGGCGTGAGACACACGCATTTCAACCCGTTCACACGCTCACACGCCACACCTTGTATTTCTCACGCTGAGGAGTAAGGGAACTTGTCCCGCTATACAATTAATGGACGAGGCGTAGGCAAACGGAGGGAAGTTCTCTGCCAAGTTCATAGCATCTGTCTCGAGTTATACAGAGTTAAATGCTAGCTACCAGCCAATCAGAAATTAGAATTAGTTGTTTCCGGGTAAATTATGTGTTCCCGCTGCAAGCACGTTCGTTACTAGACAACACGCGCACACACGGAGTGGAAGTTGAAAGAGCACGATCTGATGAATGCGGTTTGCGGACATCTTCTTTTTTTTTTTTTTTTTTTTTTTTTTTAGCATTTTGATTTTACGATTCCTGGACGATATCTCTTGCCTGTGATCAAAGACAGTGAGAGCTGATGTTGAGGAGTATAGCCAAATTCTTGCTAAATTATTTTTGATGCATTCAAAAACTCTCCAACTGCTTTTAAAGGGGTCATCGGATGCAAAATACACTTTTATATGGTATTTGCAAATAAATGTGTCTTTGCAGTGTGTGGACACAATCACCATGCAATGAAAAAAATCCATTCACTTTTTTTTAATCCTCAAAAAGCCAAAAAGTTGTTGCTCATTATCATTTAAAGAGACATGCACCCGAAACGGGTCACTGTGAACAGAGCTGTTTTTGAAGAGGTAAAAAGGGTGTTGTTTTACACAACCATTGAGAAATTTTAACCAAAGTATGTTACAAACTTTACATGAAGACCCAAAAGAATCATACCAACTTGTGAAAAATGGGCATCCGATGACCCCTGTAAAGGTGACCGGTTTGGGTCTTGACATACATGCTCAGGGCAAGTTGTTATGACACAATGTTATGTACATTGAGCACTGATGTTCAGTTGGCTTGTTTGGGGTCAAATTTATTTTTATTTTTCAATAAGTTTTTATTTTTTAAATATAACTTTAAATTTTATTTGGATGAATTTGTCTTTTTTTTATCAGATTTCACAATTGTTATAATTTCCATTTGTGCTGGTCAATTATGAACAATAGGCAAAATTGAACTGCTAGCAAAAATTGAAGCGAATTTGGTTGGGTCGAGGGACCGCTGCTGCAAATATTTGGGTGGCTCCTCCCCTAAATCTCACTCTAAACTTTTGATAAAACTTGAGAGCCCTGTGCATACGTGAAGTGTATAACTATGGTGCTCAACTTTAAATTTCTTAAGTGGAACACAAACAAAAATATTTGGAAATATTTGGAGTGGAGTCCAATGTTGTTTTGGACCCCATTGACTTTCATTGTATGGATAAAACCGTTCTTCAAAAAGATCTTCTTTTGTTTTTCGCAGAAGAAAGGACGTCATGGAGAAAAGGATAAGAAGTGTATATTAAAAAGAGCATGATACAAATACACACACTGCATCCGCATACATGCAGCCAATCAGATGCAGCGCAGTAATGCGCTTGTTTACACTGCATACTCACTCCTGCACTTCTGTGTACGGGCGTCTCCATAGTAACCACGTCTACAGTGCTGGCACGAATTGCCATCGGTGTGAAACAGGCATTTGAGACATGCACCAGTGCGGGTGTCACATGATTCGGGGTCCTGCATGTTAATATTTCCGTTACACTGACATGGGTTGCACCGCCCTCCTGGTACCTGAGGGTTACCATGATAACCAGAGGCACATTCCTCACACTTGGGTCCTAGAACATGGAGTAGGAGTGAGAAGTGTTTTGTGTGAGAAATTTAAGAAATTTTTTCTGTTTCGTTCATTTCTCCAACTGATGCATTTACCTTTGTAGCCTGAGCTGCAGACACAGACCATTTGGAGAGAGTTGGGGTTTTGGTAACAGCTCTCAGCAAACTGCATTCCGCTTCCAGGTCCGCTAGGGCACATACAAGGGCGACACGGCTCTCCGAAGCCCAGCAATGCGTTATGGTGATAACCACTTTCACACCTGGAACAGAGGGTTTCAGGAAACAAGTGTTTTTATTTTTTAATTACTCAAGAAGTAGAGCACGTTAACCCATGGCGAAGTGTAGCGTAAAAAATCCTATGCAAAATAATGTGTCAAACCTGTTAGACTGTTCTTACCTCTCACAGTTGTGGCCTGTGGTGTGACCCCTGCAGTTCAGACACGCTCCCGTGAGCGGGTGGCACTGTTCGCTGTTCCCGTTACAGGAGCAGGGGTTGCAGTGAGGGAAGCCCCAGTGGTTGGGCTTACAGTTGCCACACTGGCGCCCATATGCCCCTGGCACACATAAACACTGGCCCGTGGTGGGGTGGCAGAAAAGATTCTGAGAGCCCAGCGGGTTACAGTCACACGCTGATGAGAAAGTGATCGGAGAGATACGGCGTTAATGTTATTCTATGCTAAATGGATATGTTGTTCTTGTGTTATTGTGCATATGTGTAGTGTTCACTAACGTCTACATCCCGAGGATCCAAACTGGTAGGTCGCCGGGACACACGCGTCGCAGTTCCTCCCTGAAATATTGGGCCGACACTGACACTGCCCACCGTTAACGTCACACACTGTGCTCAGAGAACCTCGTGGGTCACACCTACACTCTGCCAGTGATAAATAATTGAGAGACAATTGAGTTTTAATCAGACAGGCAGCAAAAATATGCTTGATTGGCAACCTTGTGCTAAGGACAAAAAGTATGTACTTGCGTTTGATGATAAAGAATGTACTTTTAAAATTATAGTTTGCAATTTCTGCACCACCAGCATCATCGAACTAAATAGCAATATAATGACTGCGACCAAAAGCTTCGCTGCCTAATCAAGCAATGCCTTGGCAGGCTATTTAGACTATTTCATGCTTAATTTTAAAGTCCCCCTGTAGTCAATCATTTATCCTTTAAAACTCATATTTGATCACCAAAATTACATATTTAAGTCTTTTTTCCTTGAAAAAAATCTTCATGCCTTAAAATATGCTTGATTGTAATTCTACACCCTTGCCTCATTCAGTATACGCGGTTCTATGAATATGCAAATTAGCCCCGCCTCCACTCACTCACAGCAGCTCAGAGATCCACTCGTTGACGATCACACGTTGACCTGATTGGTTGCAAGGTAGTTTGTGACGTCAGAAACACCAGCGATTTCAAACCGCGTTTTTGAGACTGTCTTTGATTCACTGCAGTTTTAAGGAGAAAATACTCAGCGATGGTGCTGACTTATGAATCTGCACATGGTTTTGTCTTAAAGCATATTAAAACACCACATAGACATATAAAAACATTAAAAGCTTGATTTTCACCACAGGAGGACTTTAATAAATTTTGCAACATTTGTTATTCTTCTGACTGTCTCACCCAGAGCTCCATTGTGTAGTAGTGCCGACACACTGAAGATGTAGTTTCTACAAATATCAGTCAAGGGGATTTTGTTAACACTCTGGCTCCGTTCCATACATCTGTATTTCTTGAACATCTCCCAGTCCTCATGCTGCTGGGGTCCTTCACAAAATAGATCCAGGTCTTGCACCTCGGGCAGAAGCACTATCTACAGAAATTAGAAATAAAGGTTCAAGACATTAGGCATGATTATTGGAACAAACCACTGTGTTTGATGATTGTGAGTGTAGAGCTAAAGGAAATATCGATTTGCATAAGTAGATATGTGTGTAATTGCGAAAGTTAGTTGGGTTATGTTACATTCATGCACTGTGAAAATATATTGTTCAAAATTGTAAATAAAACATGATTAGAAAAATACTTTTTCAGTCTTTTTTCAAAATGTCATTTTTAATTCAATGCGTTACTTGCGTTTCTTTGTAATTGTCTCTGAAATTTACTTGCAATTTCCAAGTGAAAATGAAATAACCTTACTGAATCAACAAGTGTGTGAGGAGAAGAGTGATAGCTGTATGATGAGTACTGTGGGAAGCTAATTTTCACTGTGTAGTTCTGACCCTTCTCCAAACACACTGAACTAGGCAGAACTACATATCTGAAACACACAAACACACAATCAGGAGTCAAGTACACAATAAACAAAACAAAACACTGCACACACGCTAATGCAACCTTACCTGGATCCAGGGTGCATTGAGATGGTCTGTTCATCGTTGTCTGTAGAAGTGCAGTGTGCTGTTTGGAAACTGGGCCGCTCTATGTTTACTACAACCTGCTCCCATTCATCTGGCAACTACAATAAATGCATTAAACACATATGCTTGCTTGTTTGTGACCAGGTATGTAAGTTATAAATTTAATATTGTAGGTGTGTTCATTACCAGTGGTTCATAGCGCATCATTAAGTTGTATTCCATAGATCGTGGGAAATTGTGAATGTTGAATCTCAGTGTTTCACCCTCTGGTACATTGACAAATCCTGTACCTGTCCAGGAGGGTTTACGATCCAGAGGTAATGGTCTTTGAACCACTTTTACTGCCTGCATACAATCAATACAGACTCGCATTTACACGTAGCAATAAATTTGGTTCTGTTACATGTTACCATGAAGAACTTAAACACTCATTGGGAATCAGAATGAGCAAAAAGCAAATTTCTGTGTATATCTTCCTTAAAACTATTTTTACATACATTTTCTTATTCAGTTTTTTCATAAAAGCAAATGACATTAATTGTTGTCCTTAATTTGTTCATGGTTCAACCATTTTTATGTAATCTAAGTAAGTAAATGTTTGCACTTTATTTATTTATAAGACTATTCTTGTTAAATTTCACATTCAGTTAGTTTGTAAAAATCATTCTTAAGTAAACTGTCACAACAATTTTTATTGTAAAACTATTGTTGCATAAATTGTCACATTCAATTAGCTCGTAAAACCATTTTTATGTAAATTTAGTCATATTAATCACATTTAGTTTCTGTGTACAAGCAGTCTTTAGTAAACTTTCACATGCTGTTTGTTCACAAAATTGTTATGTAAACTGTCACAATTAATAGGTTTGTAAGACTAATATTATGTAAATTGTTAAAAATTTAACATTTTTTAAATGTTTACAAAAGAGTTTATGGTAACACATTACAATATGTTTTCATTTTTTTCAACTACTAATGTAGTTAACTAACAATGAAAAAATTTCTAAAGCATTTATTAATCTAAGTTAATGCTAATTTCTACATTTACTAATACATTATTAAAATGAAAACCTGAGCTAACATGAACTAACAACGAACAGTTGTATTTTCATTAATTAACATTAACAAAGAAAAACTGTAACACCGTAATATTAGTTAATACTAATGTTAACCAATGAACCTTATTATTAAGTGTTACCGATTTTTTTCTGCTTGTATTTCATGAATGAAGGCCAGTGTTCCTGAGTGGCACCTACCGGTCCAAAGGAAGCATCCTCAGCTTCATAAATGTAGTGATCCAGTGCTGCGAAGTAGTACCCAGGATGCACTTGGTCACAACGCCTACCAAACATATGCTCCTTACAAGCGCACTGCCCTGTTTGCTGAGAACAACTACAGAGCAAACAAAATATATGGAAGAATATTTATGTTGGCCTGTATAAATTAATTTGTTATTAAAAAATGAAATTAAATGACATGATAACCGATTATTTTTTCAAACAAATCTAATACGGGTACTTACTTATTATTCAAAGCCCCACCTATGTCACAGTCACATGGTCTGCAGCCATCCATATCATCACTGAGACCCCAGTGCTGAGGCTGAAAGGGAAAACTGTGTTATGCACAAGCACAAAAACACAAACCCAAAACACACATACTTATAATGCTCTCTTACCAGACACTTCTCACAATTTTGTCCAGTCACAAGACGTTTACAGAAGCAGCTTCCTGTCTGAATATCACAGGGACTTCCTGTGGAGAGTGTGCCTAGAGGATTACAGCTGCATGCTGGGTTCACACACAAAAGAAAGACAAACATGATCATACACACTGACCCCAGAAAACAGGAAGTCTTTCAGAGGTCAAAGCCTTGAAAGAACATGAAACAAGCTGTTTGTGTATGTGTGTGTGTGTGTTTACGCACGCCGACAGCCTAATGGGTCGTCGCTGAGGCCATAGTGTCCCTTTTTACAGTGGTCACAGCGTTGTCCCTCCACATTAGATTTGCAGCGACACTGGCCAGCAATCATATCTCTTAGGACATCCGTAGCGCTGTCACATAAGCCTCCGTTCAGAGAACCATGTGGGTCACAGTCACAGGCTAAACACCAACCAAGTAAGACTCAACATATTTAGTTGATCCTGGAACAACATTCCTGTCTGAAAATGTAGTCCTATCCCTACTCCTAAACCTAACCCTGCCCATAAGTTAACCTTAATATCAGAGGGGAATAATAGGTGAATAACAATGATGTAGAAGTACCTAACCATGATTGTAAGCCTAAACTTGATATAAAACATGTCGCTCAAATCTGATTGGTTGATAGGAATGTTGTTCCAGAATCAACAAAGATGGTGATCCAGGAACATGTTGTACTTGGTGAAATCATGTTCACCAAACACAAACTCATAGATTTATCATGTTTCATGTGTTATTTTTCATGTAATATTGCTTCAAGTAACACTTTAAAGCATCCTTTCTGCATAGGAACAGATTTAAATGTATCCATTTTGAGAGCGTTAAACACACTCACGCGTGCAGATCCTGGGGTCTCTGATGTCTCTGTGAGAGTGCTTGTAGTAGAAGGGTTTGCAGTTCTCACACCATTGGCCCTGTGTGTTGTGCTGACAGTCATCACATACTCCTCCACTCCTGTTTCCCGATGACAGATACACCGCCATGTCAAAGTGACAGGAATGTGAGTGATGATTACACTCACATCCTGAGAGAATGAGAAAGAAAAAAAACTCCAGATTAGTGAATAATATTCAGTATGGCTTCTGAATAATATAATATAATGTAATGTAATGTAATATAATAAAATATAAAATAAAATTATATAATATAATATAATATAATGTAATAGAATATAAATATTTTTTGTGATTAACTGTGGGCTGTTTGTCATACTCTTGCATGCGTTTGTCTCTCGGCCCACTGCTGGTCTCCAGGGCAGATCTTGGTAAAAGTCCTCACACTCCTCACAGTTGAGTCCAGTAGTGTGGTGATTACACATGCAATGGCCATGAACCTGCGCGCGCACACACACACACACACACACACACACAAACAAACACAGGTGAGCACAGCAGTGCGAGTGATTGGTTTGTGATTGTTGTTGTTGCGTTTACTTACCATGCCATCAACCCCTGCCTCATTGCCGACTGGTGCACACTTGGAGGCGTGGCCATAGCAGAAACAGTTGCCACGGACGACCATGTCATAGAGAGCGTAATAGTATGTGTCTCTCACCTCCTCTCGGTCATCAAACTGATTATCACCTAGAGTGTGCAACTTTTCCATCCGTATGCGCAGATTTGTGATCTTCATTAGGTCTGTATGAACAAAGATATATCAGTAGTCCGACAAAAACAAATATACACACATTCAAAGACAACAGTTTTATTTCTTTAATTTTCCCACTTGATTAACAGTCAGTCATTCTCAGAAAAGGATGCCATTTGTGCCACATTTGTGTCTTCAAAATATTTACAGGATATAGTCACATTATTTAATCAGTTTAATTCTGTTTAGTGTGTTATGCAAAACAATTTTTTTCAATAAAATGAATAATAACATTTTGAAATGTGCTTTTCAGTTGAAAACCAGTCCATACATCATTTTTCTTTGACTTTGACCCTGTGTTCAACCCTGTTATGTCATTTCCCCCAGTTTTTCCATTATGCTTACACTTATTTTAAGTCTGTTACAGGAAAATGTATAGTGTAGTGTTTATTTCCAGAAAGCAAAGCACATTGAAAAATAGCAATTTAGCTGTTTTTAGCTCTAAAAGCAAATTTAGTCAGTTGCCCATTTCAATTAAATTATGTGAATGAAATATGCCAATTTATTGTTCTATAGACCATCTTTAGAATTTTGTCTTTGAACTTGACCCTGTATATTTCTATGACATCGCTGTTGAAGAGTAATTAGCTGGTAAAGTGGATTTACCTGTAGTAGACTTAACGAAAAGTTATCATGAGAATTGTAATGTTTGGAGCGGATGTCATTACAAATGTCAGTAGACCAGGAAGATTTTAAAACGAGTGGTTTGTTCATAAACAAAGTTTTTTGGATTGAATTTATTTTTGAATTGAAAAGTTTTGCAAGTAAGCGCAAAGCCATTGAAATATAATTTTTCCTCTAATCTCGTATTTATCCGTCACCATGTCCCCTTGGCTCAGAGGTTCCCAATCCTGGTCCTGGAGTACTTCCAGATCTCAAATATGTGCAGTGTTGGTGGTACTCCAGGACTAGGGTTGGGAACCACTGCCTTACCACAGGGTTGCACAGTTTATGGCACTGTAGAGTTAAGCTAAGGGCTAATAATGATAAATAAAATGTTGGACTTTTAAAAAAAATAAAAGTCTATACATAAATTTAGCTAATGACCACTATTAAGAATTTAGGGGAGGGGACATATACAGGCTAAATGTCTATTGGGGTTGAGCCCATATTCATTGGTACTTTGGGACTGAAGTGGGAAAAAATGATTGTGTGAAAGTTTAAAATAAAATGATAATTTAAAAAATGTATATTCAGTGAAATTGCCAGGCACAAATACCACCACAAAGCTTTCAACTGGTCAAGAGATTTGCTGTAGTGATGTGCTAATTACTTACTCTGAGTATGTGGGTTGTAAGGGTCAGGAAACTTAAATGCAGGATCAAGTACCCTAAAAATGACCTGTTCACAAGTACACAAGAACAGTGACTCAGGATTGCATATATAAGTATCTAGATACTGTTTAAATAGTATGTATAAGCACTTCTGTCATGAAAACTCTCTGAGTTTTTGGCATGATAATGGGTGTGACAATGTATGGGACTTGCTACTGCCAATACATACACGACACGCTGCTGTGAGCAAGTAAGACATGCCGCTGCTGTACAATATAGCGTACATGAGTTACCCGAAGCAGATCTATACAGGTGGAGCTGGGGAAGGTGCAGGTTTTCTGAAAGTGCGCTAAACTGCTAAGGCAAATGCTAACCAAGAATCTGAATGTTGAGCGGCGAGCTCATTGGCTACTGATACAGCAGGAACCAATCTGCTGTGCCCTATTGAGAATGATGTAATTGCGCGAAGATTGAGTAAAGGACCTATCAGCCTGCGACATAAAGAGTTTCATGACAGAACTTTGTTTTATATGTATATTTGTCTATATGAATGTATCTCACACACCTCTCCCTCTGTTGATGGCTCAATGCCAGAATAACGGCTGTCACAAATGACATCATCCACATTTTTGATTGGCCCCCGAGGGATGCGCGGAAAGGATTCAGTGCAGTTGAAAGCATAGTATCGGTACACCTGCCAGCTCTGCCCAAAATCTGCAGAACGTTCAATCAGCATGGCTGCGGGCCGAAAGGTCTGTGAAAAAAAAAAACAGAAAGCTGAAGTAGATCGTAGGTTTCGTAGGCCAAAGGTTTCTACAATCTTTTTACGATGCTTTTGGGAGATGCAGCTCTGGATTCAAAGGAAAACACTTCAAACATATCTACACATATGTTCAACATTCCACAAGACTGTGTTCTAGTTCCGTGTGTTTGTGTGTGTGAGAGAGTGTCTATCTCACCTTAAAGGTCATGATGAGGTGTGTGAAGTGGAATTCGGCCTCCAAATCCAGCTCAATGGTCACATTTTCAACTCCTGATGGAGAGGAATGGATAAATGAGAGAGAAAAGAAATGAGGTGCAACGGGCTACATGCTGGAGCGCTGCCCACGAGACTATCGGCTCCAACAAAAATACTCATTTTTAATACAGTTTTAGAAAAGCATCGTAATATATTATATTTTTGTTCACTCCAAGCAATCTGGCACGAATAGTTTCCTCACTCCAAATACCAAAGACGGTGTGTTGTTTAATGAAAAAGAAATTTCCTTGATCTTTTGAAACAAAAGAGTTCACTATCTTATGTAAACATACTGTAAGTTTCAGAAGTCAAAACTTCCTCCCGAGTCCAAAAAGACTATTCCTGTACCGGGATATGATTGTTTCGCTAGTATACTGTAGTAGGTGCAAAACATTACATGAAATTAGTAGTGTCAGAATTTGTAGCATTTATAAAACAGCAGGTAAAATGTAACAGACCTATTACTTCTGCCGAGATTCTAAAGTGTGCATCCAATAGACACAGGCAACCCAAATGATGCTGTATATCACATGTCAATGACAACATGGCGGTAGTACATCCAACCTTCATACTACACGCATACTGGACACACTGTACAGTAAGCACATTTTTAACAGTCACAACATTCATTTCTCATGCAGTGTAAGCTACAAGGACCCTTGGCTGTTATAAATTCACTATAAACAGGGCTTGAGGGGCTTGGAGCTTGAGGGGGCCCCATGGCGAATGGACATTTATATACATTAGGGGTGTAACGATACCCTCATGTCACAATTCGATACATTAGGGTATATCACGATACTAAACTCATGATATGATATTATTGCGATACTCCAAGGCATATGATAAAAGGTTAACAAAAAATGAACTGTTGATTAAAATGCTAAATTGATATTACATTTTGGATGGAAATTAATAGGCTTGGACTTTGTGTTGGTAACCCAATGCACAGGACAATAGTGACACCAGAATAAAAATATTCATGATTCTGAAGTTGAAAATACAGAATTATTTTAGACGAATATGCTTGCACTCTGTCACTGACTAGATATATTTAAAATAATGTAAGCCACTTTTTACTGGTGGTAATAAGATATTTGGCATTATCAGGACCCACAAATATTCCCACATTGCATTATTATACATTATATTCTACATTAAATATAACAGTTTAATTTACTACTGACACTAAAACTCTGTAAACTTGAATTTTCTTCCTCACACAGAAATGTTATTTTGGGTGAACTATACACAATACATATTGTCACTATCAATGATACATATTGTTGCATTTTTGTATTGCACTATATTGTGACACATTGTAACCCTTTAGAGTTCCATACACAGAGGTAATGTACATATCATGTTCTTAAAGGTACAGTAGCAAAATAAAAATCTGTTTAATTCTATTAGTCCGATACTGGAAAACGGTCATGAAAACGAAATAAATAAGTGCAAAAAACTTGACTTACATTGTGGTCAAGTACATTGTGTACAAGTGGTCTATTAATAAACTATCACCACTGTTGACCAAAAAACATTCATGTGAATTCACAGTGCTTTTATATTTAAAATCACAACAAACATCCTTGAAAAAGTATTAAAAAAAAAGAAAGACATTTTCTTTTCTACATTTACGGGGAACAAGGGTGTAACAAAAGTGCAGCAGTATGCCAAATAAAGCATCCAAAATCATAAATTCCCTAAATTAGTGATGCCATGCCACACCCATGGATTGAGTCTGGTAGCGTGAGTGTTGTCTCTCCCAGTCGCTAGGGAGAGAGCAGGCCAGCTGTTTCCCACGCCCAGCGGCTGCATTCATCCAGCTCTCACTTTCTCATTCCCACTACTTCCTGTCAGAGTTGAACTATTTATTTTCCTTTTTTCTCCATTCCTTTCTCTATTTGTCTACCCAAATTCCTGCCATGAGACACAGTAATTTCTTTTGGGACCAATGATATGAGAATTGGGAAGAATTGTGAGAATTGATTAGTTTTCAGAATATTGTTTAATTTATCAAATTAATGATCATTTACTCACTCTCATGTCTTTCCAAATCTTTAGGCATTTCTCTACTTCTTTGGAACACAAAAGAATACATTTTGGTAACATTATGGTAATATTTTTGGATGAATGTTGGTAAGGTAACAATTTTGGTGACCATTGACTACATGTTCAAAAAACATAGACATTTCTCAAAATATCTATATAGGTATAGAATAGAATTTTCATTTTTGGGTGAACTATCCCTTAAAGTATCAACTTTGTCTCAGGTGTTTCATCCTAAAATTCCTGATAAAAATACACACAAATGAAACAACTGCTGGCGTACAGTCAGAATACAGAGCCATAAAAACATGAATAGCGAAGCTCAGTTAATTTGGCCTTGGAAGAATTTGATGAGAAATATTTGATTTCATATGAGATCTAACTTTTGAATGCAACTATCTTCGTACATCTGAGCTTAGTTTGAGACATTGTTGAAATCACTTCTAAATGTCTAAAAGAGACATATGAAAATTTGAGGAATCTGTGTAGGAGAAAGAACTGAAATACCGATGAGATTATTTGTGATTGTTCTTATTGTTGTGTGAGAACTCACCGTTCTCGGACTGCCACCAGGTTTTGAGGCGGTTGGGAGTGAAGGCTGTCACCACATTCTCAATGGTGTGGCTGTTGGGGGAGGTGAACTCATTGTACATCCGTCGGGAATCGCATTCAAAACAGTTCTTCTTCTCCTGACAATGGACAGAGATCGAGATGCAGATGTTATTGAAGCATGTGAGACATATAGAGTCTTTTGGGGGTTGGCGGAATGAAAAACACATTCATGCGGACAGCGGGAATCCAGATGTTCTGGATGTGCACCTGTTTTTATCACCCTCTCATGCGCATGACTCACCAACATAAACAATCTAACTAACTTGGTCAAGCAAAACAACATAAATAGAAAAGTTTCAGAATTTCTAGGTCATTTTCCATTCCTACAATGAAAGTGAATAGGCACTAGTGCTGCACAGCTTCAAAACGGACAAAAACACACTATAAAAGCAGTCTAAATGAATATGTTTGCTATTTAATGAGCTATATTCTAGTTTTTAAAGTCATTCAACCATGTCTGGATTTTGCTGTAATATTGATAGTGATGATATTCCCTCCCACTGAAGCTCTGAAATATTCATAATTATGACAAGTGTTGTTGGTTCTCTTAAGTCCGTTTGCAAGTTTGAAAGTAAATGAGATTTGAAATCAATGGGAGAGAGCAAGATTTTGACTTAGATTTGGGTTCTTTCCTCACAAAAAACTATATTGTATGACTATAAAAGAAATATAGTGCATAAATGGACTAATTAATGATACTTTGATACTTTTCATTATAAGGAAAAGAGCAACCAGGGCAAAACATTTCCTTCTGCACTCCACAGAAGAAAGAAAGTCATAAGGATTTGTAATGTCATAAAGCTAAGTAGAAGTTTTCTTTTTATGTAAATTATTTCCTACATTTTAAGGTTTGATAGCATCTCATATTTACAAATCCAGATAACCAAAATTGCGTATGCAAGATGTATTGGACAGTTAAGTTCCAGATCCTATCTAGCCTAAACATAGTTCAAATCACAAGCATATCACTTGTTGGCATTTACAGTCAGGCTTTTATTCTGAGGGCCACACAGATAGTGTAAAGGGCTAAACAGAGGCCTAAAGGGGTCTGGAACATCTGACAGGGTCCTTCATCCTCCCACCACATACTCTTCACACAGTGATCCGATTGTTCATCAGACAGTGAATGTGGGAAGACAAAACGAATGCTGTTACCCACCCAACAACATATAGAAAGATTATGATCAAATCACACAGATGTTTTTAGGTTATATACGGCCTGTTGTGTATGACATGGAGAAAATAGCTGAAAAACGATATATATATATGTGTATATATATATATATATATATATATATATATATATATATATATATATATATATATATATATATATATATTATTTATAAAGAAAATAAACTTATTTTTAGAACTGATTTATTGTAACATTCATTTCATGCCATCAGATTTCCTTACCCCAAAACGATCATTACTGCAATGAGGTTGAATGCGGTTTTACTTTGTGTTTTTCTCATTATTTTCAATTGTGATTCACTTCATTGTAATACAATCATATATATTTATTATAATTAAATTTTTGTAAGTCATGTACAATAGACAGAGAAAATAACTTGAAACAAGATATATTTATATAAAAAAATCTGGATGCATATTACAGAAAGGTTTAAGCGTCACATGATTTCACATTATTATTCACATTATAATTATATTGTGCATATATATATATATATATATATATATATATATATAGTTTTTCATCAGTGTTTTGTATTTATATTTATAATTTAACATATCATGGGTATGTGATATATTTGCAGGTTTGACTTTTATAGTACTTGACGTAGGTTTGTTGCATTACCTGCAAATGGCTCACGATGCAGAATCTCTCCGGTCCATTCAGTCCGCAGGTGGAGGAAGCAGTAAGCCGATGTGCTCTCCCTATCAGCAAATCACCCGTAGAGGGGTAACAGCTCCCCTCTGCGCACTTGTCATTGTGATCAGGTAATTGTGCCAGGGTGTGCAAAGCAATGGCTAGGGGAATCATATAAATATTATCACATTATGCTAAAATACAGAACAATGAAAGTTCATTTATAGGGGAGGCTGAGGTCAGTTGTCACACATATTGCCACAGTAAATATTTCTGTGGGTGTTTTTTTTTTTTTTTTTTTTTTTTTTTAAGTTTACATAGTCACTTAAATTAAAGTCTAGATATATAGATAGATAGGTAGAACAGTAAGATAGTTAGGTAACTCATCCATTCTATTTCATTTTAATGTGTAAACTATTACATCACTGAAACATTGTGTGAACTATGCATGGTTAATCATTTTGGCTTCTGGTTACAGTAGAGTCTGTTCCTAATTATTGAAATGAATATCACATGGGAACGCTTATTGACCTGATGGAGAGTTAAATGTGGCATGCAGGAAACCGGATGAGATGCACATAAACCTTTAAACACTAAAGCTGACACTATATAAATACATTATAATGTATGCTGATTTTGGACCAAATAAAATTTCACAAATACTGCATACTGAACCATTTTTCCTCTACTTTTATACTTAAAATTAGAAATATTAAATAAAAAACAAAGTTTCAGATTAGAACTATAATTAGTTTGAATACTTATAAGAACCCAAGACATCAAATTTGACACTATGTAAAACCAAACCTAAAAAAGTTTACATTGAATGCTGATTTTGGACCACACACTTGACAAATACTGCATACTGGCCTTTTCTTTCCCTACTTTTATACTTTTTATAAAAAATAATAATGAGTGAAATAAAGTTTCAGGTTAGAACTGTATACTTGAATCCTGTTAAGAACTTTAAAGCACCGTAAACAACGTTGTATGCTACTCCATGCCTACCTTACAGAACCCAGAATCCAAAACATCTGGTAGGCTAATGTTAAAAACAATAATAAATCTTGCACACCATCAAACTCTTAGTCAAACATAAGCTGTATTAAATGAAAACCAGTGGCAGTTGTATTTATTAATGGAAGAATACTGATAAACAAAACTTACATATCGTAAGAGCTGTAGTCTGGAAAGTCCACATTATTGCTCTTGTTCTCCAGCAGTGTTTTCCAGAGCGTTGGAATAACCGAGTGTGTAGCGTGGGAGAAGCGAAGCTCCCGCCCATGATATTAAACAACGCTGATTTACGCGAGTAGTGCTGCTGCTACAAACCCAGTATTACGCCAAACACACTGGCGGTGTCTCAAACCATTGTGAGCTGCCTACCAATAAGGCATTTGGGGGCAGAATGTCTTAGGATAAACGTGAATCTTATGGCGCGAGCAGCATTTTTTTTGGCATCATAGGCGCGGTTCCAAACAACACACATGATGCGTTCGTGCATTTTAAAAACAGTTATAGAATGAAACAGAACATTTACACTTTTAGGCTATATTCTTAAAACTGCTGCTATTTGCATTACTTATCAGTCTCCTTGTACAAAAAAATCATAACCATAAAAACGCTTAGCTAAAATAGCGACGTTCCAACATTTAGCCTAATGTTAATTCAGTAAGACCAGTTATTAGCTACGAAGTCGTTACATTGTTGTCTATGTTTTACTCTAAAAAAAAAGTAGCACACATCTTTAAAAACGGAACAAATTTAAAATTACTTAAACCGTTTTTAAAAATTAAAATAATTTAAAATACACATTACTATTATTTGTTTTTTAGACAGTTAAACTAAAAATAAAAAAGATTATCTTACACATTTTACATTACTATTCCATATTGTCAGTACCACCAAAACCAATGTTACAGTAGTGACATCTCTGAATTTTATGGTGAGAAAAAAAACTCAAACACAAAAACAGCACTATTTCAAACTTGTTAAATGAAAAGGATTTTAATACAGCATATTTATTCATCCACAACTGATCCGTGAATAAAAAAACAAGTGATGCAAAGTTCTTTTTACTGGAAGTAGTTACAGAATTACTCAAATATTTTAAAACCTTAATGCTTTTGCATAAATTCTTTTGTTTAAAATACTGACCATTAACTTTAGAAAATAGAAATCATTCTTTTTAATCAAAAGAAACAAAGAAAGTTAAACGAAATAAAATTAAACAATGAAATAATCTAAACGCCTGTTTAGAAAGAGGTACAAAATTAAGAAAATGTAGTTTGATCACTGGTATTTAGTGTGCCAAGAAATATTTCCCTAAAAAACTAAACTGTGTTTGTAATTCCTTTATTCAGTGTTATCAAAACCATGTACTTATTGTCAACTTTTGTTTAAATCAGATACCAAAGCAAAATGTAACAACAAGTGCTGGCAATCATATTGCAATTGGAAGCATTTGAAAAAAAGCTGCACTCATATCAATGTTGTAAATGACAGAACTACAGTTTGGCCTTTGCAAAGTTTGAACTGAAGCAGAGGTGCTGCCGCAGAAATGCTAATATCTTGTTCCACGCATCCTCTTGTGCGTAAGCGTGCGGTTTGGTCTGTCCACCCCATAGCATGACAACTGCAGCAACAATAACAACAACTTACATTCAGATCTATATTCAAACAAATTACACATTTAAAAAAAGTTCTAAATATGTCGATCCTATATGAAAAAATGTTGCTTACTTTTCTCCTTCATTTCTTGCAGCATGAAGTTAGTTGCTCGAAAGTGAGGCGAGTACGGAGGTTCGATCAGATGACCCGCATCAGGATATGTCAGGACTGTCAACAAGTGCCGATTTCCTGCTTTCTCCATCATCATCTCAATCTGGGTAAAAAAGATCCAAATCAAGGACCGAATTCAAATCGAACCATTTGAATCATAGTTGAGAACATTACACGGCGTGTATGGCGTATGTAGACTGTAAGATGACACCTATTGAATCGTAGGCTACGACGCAAGTTAATATGCAAGTTGATTTTTTTTACACACCTATAAATCATTACATAAACTAACAAATATTTAGCATTAGATTTCGTGTAGATACTGATAGTGACACCTGTTGGTCAAAGTTGATAACACAATTCACCCAAAAATGAAAATTCTGTCATCATATATTCACTCTTATGTCCTTTCAATCCTGTATGACTTACTTTCTTCTGTAGAACACAAAAGAAGACAGTTTGAGAAATGTTTCAGCCTTTTATGTTTATTCAATGGAAGTCAATGGTAACCAAAACTTTTTGGTTCTTCAATATATATATATATATTTCAGGTTATCCTTGTAATTAGTTTTTTATTAGTTTTAGTAATTTTAGTACTTCAACTTATTTTTTTCAGTTAGTAGTCAAGGCAAAATTTCTCGTTTTTAATGAAGTACGTTTTTTTTATCTAATATTTACATTTTATTTTATATTTCAATTATTTTTTAATATATAGTTAGTTACTAATACAGTTTAATATTTAGTTAACAGTTATATAGTTACATATTTGTTTGTAGCTTTTAGTAATAAATAACACTTCACAATAACTATTAAAGTAATTTTCATTTTTGGGTAACCATTCTTTTAATATTGTCTCATTGTCTATTGTTAATATTTTCTTACATTAGCTGTCCTTTTGAGGTATCATGTTTGGACAAAATGAAATATATAACTCACATCTGCAGCAGATTCAACAGAAGCCCAGTTCTGATCATCACCACCATTCACCAACAGAAGAGGACACTTTATTCTCCCAACCTATGTGCATTTAAAAAAAAAAAATAGAGAACTGCCATTACAAATAATATTAATTATAATAATTATATGCAAACAAACTGTATATATGAACAAATAAATGTCAAAGTCATACTCACGTCTACTTTGAGAGCCGGGTCTGATGGAATCGGCAATATGAGATCTCTCTGTATTACCTGGTTCTCCTCATTCATACGTACCCTATTCATATGCCTCCAATGAACAACATTTATTACTGAAACATCAAATTCTATTTCCCAAATTGTAGAATGTCACTTGACCGGGATTATTATGGTCCTCTGGCACTTGTTAAATTAGCTTGACAGGAAGACAAAATTAATTGTGTGCAGAAGAGGTCAAATATCCTTTTTTTTAAACTAAGTTATAATGTGTTTTGTTTATATTTCAATCAGCTCCATACTGGATTGGTTAGGAAATCCCTTGCCAGTTATATAATTAAATATGGAGAGAAATAAAGAATATATTACTACGATTGCTATTACTATTGCATTAGATGATGCTCAGTCAGGTTGTGAATTAATGTTTAATCCACTCACTTTTTTATCTCCTCAAAGACTTCAAAAAGAGATTTATCAATAGGAACCACATGACTTCCACTGATACACACACAGCACTGGGGCTACAAGACAGTAAAAGGATATTCAATAATAAAAATCTGCATTTAAAATGTAGATAACTGTACATTCGTGTATGCAGGTCAAGCGAACCTTGATGACTTTTGAGTAGGCCGCCATACTGAATGTGATGGCACTTCCAAAAGATAGCCCAAGCATTGCCAGATTGTCCTTCTGTACCTTTGGATGATCTTGTAAAATCTGGTATGCTTTCTACAGGAATAATACATATACAAAGTAAGTGGGATATAGAGTTAATCTGGAAACAAACGCAATGCACGGGGAACAAATTAAATGACAAAGTCTGATGACAATTGCAGATCAGCAAGGATGTCATGTCAAATTTGGTCCACATTAGGAGACTGTCAAAAGTTATGAATTACCTCAAAGTACGACACATCAACATCAGCTGTATTCAGCTCTTCTGGAGCGAGGTACTCAAGTGCCATAGATGCAAAGCCATGAGATGCAAGCAGGGCAGAACGATACTCGACCAAACCACCACCTCCTCCCCAAAGGTCCAGCACTCCTGGGTACGGCCCAGGGCCTAAAAGTTGTGATTTAAAGAAACTAGCGACAGATATTTTCTTCCATATTGGCCTGGTTCTATACATGGTTTGTTATTGGATGGAGGCAGATCTGAATACAAGACTGCAGTTGATTGTAAGTCACCATTTCACTGGAATATCAAGTCTTGATATTTTAATTAATCACAAGTTCGAAAAAAGAAAAGAAATTATACTGTTGAATAGTTCACAATAAGATCAATAACATGCATTTAAAAAATAGATTTTTCATTTCAACTATTAAGTAAAATGTAATACATATTTTCCGTACACCTTGAGTGTAAGTTGGCAGTTGTATCACCCTAAAATTTTTGTGACTTTGCGCCCTGCAAATAACTGTTAATTCAGAAACTCCTGCACGCGGGCGACCCGCTAATATTTGATGTAAGGGGTGGAATAATATTTACATGTCGGGTGCGGTGTCTGAAGACTGTTAAAGGCTTCTAATTACAGCATTATTTGCAGCGCTGAGCATTGTAGTCAATCGCGATGCAACTGATTGAAAGCTATAGTGATTATATCGCGATGCAACTGATTGAAAGCTATAGTGATTATATTAAAGGAAGCGCGCTTTGCTAGTTTTATGTATTTAATATATTCACAAGTTGAATAAAAGTTTTAGCCTATTTTTCGTGCTGCTACATAGAGGACCAGCGGCCAGGTAAACACTTCTGAGTTTCAGAAGAGACAACCGTGATAAATGCAGAGTGAATCTACTAAATATTTACTAGCTTTAAGCTTACAGTTAAATAGGCCTACTAAAACAGGCCTTCTTTTTTCTATTATTTTACTTGTGTTGTTTAATTCAATGTTTCATTAATTGCATTGGCTCAGAATGCCTAATGTTGTTTTTATGGCTTGTGTTAGGCTACATGAGAACATTATTTTTGTCTACCTCATGTAGGAGATTTAATGCGGGTGCGGTTCGGGTCGGGTACGGACTAAAATTTGTGTTTCTGTCGGATATTGGGTCGGGTGTTCTGTTAATTACTGCGGGTGCGGGTTTATCAAAAAGGACCCGAGCAGGACTCAGGACCCGAGCAGGACAATGCTTGGTATCATAGAAAAAGTGTATTTAAATCACTGTATGTCTGAATTGTATTTTTAATCTATTATGAGCATTTCATCATTTTGTGTATACCTGGAGGAAGAAATAAAGTTCCTCGTACTCCTTTCTCCTTGACGTTCACCCTCTGAACACCAGGTGCAACGTACCAGCGTTCTGTGACACTCGACGCTAGGGGTGTTTTCTCGCTAAATCCTTCAGATAGATGCCCACTGTACACTGAAATGTGAATCACCATCGGTGTAAGAACATTTGTCTTGCGCAACCTTGAATTAAACGGACAGGAAGGAAAGATTAATAGAATACATGAGAAAGTGATAACTTTAAATAAGACTAACGTTTCACAATTTTTGATTCAGTTGGCAGAAAAATCCCGATGACATACTGGATTAAATCCAATACGTAGTGGAGTGGAAGTGTGATTTTTTTTCCCCCAAACCAGATTAGGGTGTAGGGTAGGTTTAGGGGTTACCTGAGTCCAGATCGACTTCCTGGTATGGGCCTCATGCTCCATATCAACCCCATCTGATCTGTGCCTTCATAGGTGCCTCCCAAACTTTTATCTTTTACCACTACATTTCAACAAGATATATACACATCATGTCATTCATGCACACTGCAACGACGTTTTATGTTATCATTGTCTAGAATCCTTTACTCTGCAAATAGATAAGTTTGTGAATTCCATGATTGTATATTTTTATGCCAAGCAAAAAGAAATGCAGCTAAAACTAGCTATTACCATCTGGCCGGGCTGAGGATTTCTGTTTATTATCTCCCTTACAACAATTCACTGTGGTATAGTTTATTAGTAAATACTTTTAAATTGTTATAAAAAATTCTATTTAAAATAAAAGCTGTTCTTTTGAACTTTCTGTTCATCAAAGAATCCTGAAAAAGTATGAAAAATGTATCATGTTTTCCACAAAAAAATTAAGCAGCACACTCGTTTTCAACTGATAATAATAAATGTTTCTTGAGCAGAAAATCAGCATATTAGTGATTTCTGAAGGACCATGTGACACTGAAGACTGAAATAATGGTTGCTGAAAATTCTGCTTTATCCATCACAGGAATAAATTACATTTTAAAATAGAAAACTGTGATATTACTGTAAAGTTTTACTATATTTTTGATCATATAAATGAAACCGTGGTACCCTTAATAAGACTTCTTTCAAAAACATTTTAAAAAAACTCACCGACCCCAAACATTTGTCTGGTAGTGCATGTTGGTAAGGATTGTTTATTGTGGTAACTTTTATAGGGGTTATGCAACAGACTGTCCCACGCACCTGTTACTATTCCGTGTTCATCACTGATGTAGTGTCCAAACGCCTCCCAGAAGTCCTTGTCTTCTGATTGATGTAGACAGTATATCGTCACCTCTTGATTTGGCAGTAAATTCATTATGACAATCTGAAACTTCTCGTCCACCAGCCCTCGACTGGGCTGGACAGAGAGCAGTGGAAATGTCCCTTTCTCAGTGCCCACAGTCCTAAACAGAATTAAATGAGACATTGAAAAGTGTCTGAACAATGTCATGTATTCTCTATTAAACTGCATTGTTGTGTACAATAGAATGTAATAATCTTTATTGTCATTATACACAGGTACAATGAAACTCTATTTGGCTTCTCCCTGTAATTAAATAAGAAAAACTAAATAAGAGCAATACTTATAATCATTCAATAAATATCAAGTAAAAGCAGTACAAAAACATTGCAACACATTTGAGCAGCTGCATATCTTTAAAGTGATGTTAGTGCCCAACGTTTAGTTATTAATCATTAGTGCATGTGTGTGTCGCAGATCTTTATTGAGTGTATCTGCATGTCTGTGTACATGAGTATGTGTGTGCATATTTAAGAGATCTCAGTTTCTTCTCCCTTCATTTAATGTCCTGACCACTTTTATAATAGCTCTGTGGTGCTTTTCCATCGTTTTTTTTTCTTTAACATTTTCTTCAGTCACTATTTATTGTCATGGAAAGGAAAAATTAAATGTCTCACTTGCTAAAAAAAAAATTGGAATAATGTTAAAGTAAGTAAATAATAACTTTGGTAGCTCATCACATCATGGTGATTTTATATTTCCCACAGCAATATTGCATTTGCCATGAGCTGTTGTTTGCCATGAGCATGTAACCAACAAAAATGGCAAAAAGTTTACTTAATTTATGGTTTTGCCTGAGGAAATGTCTGTACCTAACGGCTGCCAACATGATACTGTATAGTCCGATAAGATCAGATCAGGTGTTTCTTCTCTGATGGGTTTCAGATGATCCGAACAGCGTAAGGACAAAAATAATGTCTGAAATAAACATAAACAACATACAAAACAACAGATGATAAATGGCAGCGATGGTCTTTACCCGAAAACTTCACAGCATGTTACCACAAGGAAAACCACAGTTCACACCATCAAAAATTGTGGCATGCTACATTGAGCTGAAGTTGTGCTCGGTGGTGTTTTAGTGAGACCCACCCGGAAGTGGTTTAATCCAAATTATATAAATCTTACCTCAAGGAAAATAATACGAATATAGATGGATGATCTATCTAACAAGTCCCTGGTTGAGTGAGAGCAGCTCGTGGGCTAAAGTTAACGTTAATTCTGATGACGAAATGTTACCTTTGACACAGATGTTTATGCGCTTACATCAGCAAAGGTCGTTTATAACTCTTTTAGAGGGCATAGAATTCTATTTAACTACTTTTTACTTAGATAAATTCTAAAATCGTAATTTAGCATGTTGAAGGGGGGAGACACATCCCTATAACTACCAGCTCCACCAACACATTGTGGCAATAAAGAAAACACGTCTATTATCATTGGAATAATCTGCACATTATTAAATGACAACAAGAAACGTCCAGTTCAATACCACAAGAATGCCATTCCACTCCACGTGTATTCCTGTACCAGTCCAGTTTTTGTACGTTTCCGTCCGTGTCGTTGACGCAACAAAGCATCACGCAACTGCAGGGATGCCAGATTGGGCGTATAGCCGCTCTATTGCGCTATTTTTTGTTTGAGTAGTAGTGCTTGCTTGGGAAAGTGATTGTGCAGTGCAGGTGGAAAAAATCATTTTAAAAGCGTGTCACATAAAAAAATTATGTATAAAAATAATTTAATTGCAGGATTTTTTCATGTATAATAGCTACTAGTCAAGTTATTGTCTTTATTTTATTTAAAAAAAAGAAAAAGAAGAAGAAGAAGCAAAAATCTGGGTTAAAGGGTAATTTAGGAGCCATTTGTTCTATTGCAAAGTTTTTGCTGTCCACTGAGTGGCGCTCAGCGCTGTGACTGTGTGAGTATAATTAGAGCACCAGAGCTAAAAGTGTGTGCGTTGAGTAGCATGCAAGGTGCTATGCAGTGTTTACAAGGTTGTGTGTATGTGTGAACAAGGAAAGGCCACAAGAAGTTTTGAGACCATATTTAATGGAGCACAAGTAATAAAGAAAGACATTTGTTTGCATCTACATCCGTCTGCCTGACTGTTTGTAGGCTACGCGTTCTAAACTTGCTTATTCTTATTATCAACGCAACGACGTTGGAAAGTCATTACAAAAGTAAAAAACTGTGTGCTTCCTAATTACCAACGCACACACTTGTTGATCAGGTGATCTAATTATACTCACAGTCACAATGCCACTCAGTGGACAACAAAAACTTTGCCATACAACAAATGTCTCCTACACTCCGGCCCCTCAATGGATTATGACACATTGACATAACAATTACAAATTCATACAAAATGGAGCCATACATACCAACTCAAGTTTTGTACAAATGTATTAAGGTGGCAGTAAATTCAAACACTTAAAATGTTGAATGCCCTATTTTAGTCTGCTTCTAATAAAAGACAAAGCTTATTAATTTGAACCTTTTAAGAATACTTTTAATTTGAACTTTTACTGAACGTACCAAACCCTTGCTGTCAGGTTAGGTCTCCACAACTCTTCCAAGTAGCCATAAACCATGTGGTGCTGTAGAATCAGCAATAATCACTATGTCTCCAGGGGTAAAACTTCGTTCATTGTTCCACTTTTTGTCGCTTTTGCAACAAGGTTAAGTATTCTTGTACCCATCTTTTCCATAAGAGATTGGAAATATATTGCACCTGTCTCCATCTCTTTTTTGCAAACAGATCAGATCTTTCAAACAACCCAGGTGGCAATGCAGGATTTCCTCTCATAAGCAGAATGTGATTTGGCATGAGGGCTTCCAAATCATTAGAATCATTGGATAGTTTAGAGATAGGTCGATCATTCAAAATAGCTTCTGCTTCGCACAAGACAGTTTGCAGTGCTTCGTCATCCAATGTTTATTGTCGAAGAACTGCACAAAAAATGTGTCTCACCATTCAAATTATACGCTCCCATACTCCACCGAAATGAGAGCCTGAAGGAGGATTGAAGCTCCACTGAACTCCCTTCTGCAGTAAGGCCCTTTGAACCCTTTCGTTGTTTAATGCAGTAAGAGCCTCCTTTAACTCCCGCTCAGCTCCGATGAAATTCGTCCCGTTATCAGACCTCATGTGAGAGACCTGTCCTCGATGACATACAAATCTGCGTAAGGCATTAATGCATGAGTCTGTATCTAGCGAGTATGCCATATCTAAATGGACAGCTCTACTTGCCATACAAGTAAAAATCACTCCATAGCGATTAGGGGTGTAACAATATATCGTGTCACAATATATCGCAATCCAAAAACGCAACAATATGTATCGTGGATGGTGACAATATGTATTAGTTTACCCAAAATAAAATTTCTGTGTGGTGAAAAAGTTTTCAGAGTTTTCGTGTCAGTACTACATAAAAATACTATATATAATGTTGAATTGTTGTGATGAGAGAGAGAGGACCCAAAGGCGAGATGTGGCAAAAACAGTCTTTAATAAAAACTTGGCTGTCCACAGGGGGAAAGACAAACATAAGAGTTCAGGGGAGTCCGTAAAACACAGGAATAGCCCGTAGGCTCTTAACGAGAAAACAAAACCCCCTTCTTCAGGACAGCGCGGCGCAGGATGTGGCCGAAGAAACAGAAAACTGGTAGCGAGCCTCGAGTCTCACGTGAAGTCAGAGGTAGCAGACCGCTGGTTGAGGATGCAGTTCAGGTTCTCGGCATCAAGTAAGCTGGAGAGAATTCAGAGAGCATGTAACAGGATAAACAGACTTAATCCAGCCGTAGACAGCGCTCCGGAAAGGACGCGAACAGGACAAGACGGGACAGGACACAAGTGATAGAGAGCAAACTATACGCATGTAGATTGCAAGGAATAATCTGACAAAGAGACAGGAAAAGAGAGAGCTAGAAGAAGCAGGAAAAATCAGGGGAAAGAGGGAACAGCTGGGAGTTAATCAACGCGGAGGATGTAGAGAGTGAAAACAGCTGAGGGCGATCAGATAACGAGAGAGTGGATGTGTGTGCGTGTAGGTGTGTGTGTGTGAGTGTGTGAGACCACAAGATGGAGACAGAGAAGGAGGAGAGCGAGCCAGGATCATGACAGTACCCCCCCCCCTGAACGAGCGCCTCCTGGCGCTCCCGAGGAAGGGGACGGGTGAGACCGGAGGCTGTGGAGTTCATTATCGTGAGTTCAGTATTGTGATATGCATCGAATTGAGGGTGACATGAGGGTATCGTTACACCCCTAATAGCAATTCACTCTACTCCTTTTTTCACTTCAATGGGCCCCAAAAAATCCACTCCAACATTAGTAAAAGGTGGCAGGTCAGGGGTGATCCTTTCCACTGGAAGGTCTGCCATCTTATGTTACCCAACTTCCCCTTATAACGTCTACAGATGACACAATTGGAAATTATTTTGCAACGGAGTTGGCTTTTGTAATCCAATACTTAAACTGGAGATTGGAAAGCATCTGATTTCTGCCACTATGAACCAACTGTTCATGAATGTCTCGCAGTATGAGATGTGAAACATGCTGATCTTTAGATAACAAGATGGAATGTTTTATTTCAATCGTTTATAGCTGACTTACCAAATCTTCCTCCAACAGTCCATCACGCAACACAGGATCCAAACTATAGACAGAACTTTTTCTTTTAACGTTTCTATCCTTGAGCTCAGCAGTTTCCTCTTGGAATCGTTCCTGTTGACTGAAACTAATCTCAGCCATAGGCAGATCCTCCACATTCAAACTTTGTCTGCCCAGAGATGCTTTAAATTCCTGTAATTTTACATCTACAGCAACACTATCAATCTGCTCCTAAGATTCTTTCGTTTACGACTCGGCTCCATCAGAAGTTTCTGCAGTTTCAAATACCAGGCAACTGCAACTTTCAGAAGTTTCCATTCTGAAAGGTAATGGAAGTTCTGTCACAACTCCTGTAAAAGTACTTTAGCTGACAGAATAAGCAGTGCTAAAAAACCCAAGGGAACATAGACAGAGTTTACCACCGATAATATGCCTCTCCTAGTACATGGTTGATTTTTCAAGGAAATCTTGAATTGAAAGGTGTCGGCTTCTACACTCCACTAAAGACCTAAAGCTCTTTCAACAGGCAATTTGTCTCGATCCAGATCTAGCTGCTGTATATTCTAAACCTGGTGTTCCTCAGGAAATGACTGCAACACTTTGTGACTGTTGCTGATCCATTTTGTTAAATGGAAACCTCCTTTTGACAGAGAACAGTGAGATTTTTAACCATAGAGATGCCCAATTCCTCAGTGACGCTCTTCAGACAGTCATCTACATAAAAGTTATTGTTAATGGTTTCAATTACCTCTGCTGGAAAGTCTGCTTGATTGTCCTTTGCGGTCTGTTTAAAGGTGTAACAAGCACAGCTTGGAGAAGACACGGCTCCGAAAAGATTAACTGTCACCCTAAATGTAATGGGCTCTCTAGTCAATTCTCCATCAGGCCACCACAAGAAACAAAGAAAATCTACCTCTTCCTCAGCCACTTTAACTTGATGAAACATTGCTTCAATGTCAGCCATGAAGGCTACTGGTTCTTGCCTGAATCTCATCAGTACACCTACAAAAGAATTGGTAAGGTTAGGGCCTTACAACAATTGACTATTTAGTGATGTTACTTTATATGCTGCTCCAGTCGAACACGACTCTCAATGATCCCTTCTTAGGATGAAACATCCCGTGATGAGGAATGTACCAAACTTTGCCATCCACACAATCTAGTTGGTGAGATGGTACCTTCTCTGCATAACGTTTAAGTACAACATCAGCAAGAAAATGAGAGTACTTCTCATGGAACACTTTGTTTCTTTCCAGTTTCCTTTTCAGGCCATTTAATCGTTGCTTAGCAAGTTGTCAGGTAACATGACATTATTAGTCTTGAAATTTTTGTTGTCCACTGACTGGCGCTGTGACTGTGAGTATAATTAGAGCACCAGCAACAAGTATGTGTTGGTAATTGGGAAACACACGGTTTTTGACCGCACTGCAGAGTAGCATGCAAGGTGGATTTTAATCTTATGCAGTGCTTACAAGGTATGGTTTTGTGTGTGTGTGTGAACAAGGAAAGGCCACAAGAAGTTTTGAGACCATATTTAATGGAGCACAAGTAATAAAGAAAGACACATTTGTTTGTATGTACATCCGTCTGCATGGACTCTGTTTGTACGCGTTCTAAACTTGCTTATTCTTATTATCAAGGGGAACGGCTTTGGAAAGTCATTACAGGTTAGTTCACCCAAAAATGAAAATTATCCCATAATTTACTCACCCTCAAGCCATCCTAGGTGTATATGACTTTTTTTCTTTCAGCCAAACACAATCGGAGTTAGGCTATATTAAAAAACATCCTGTCTCTTCCAAGCTTTATAATAGTGAATGATACCTTAGATTTTGAAGCCCAAAAAAGCACATCCATCCATCATAAAAGTAATCCATATGACTCCAAGGGGTTAATAAAAGCCTTCTGAAGCAAAGTGATGCATTTTTGTAGGAAAAATATCCATATTTAGAACTTTATAAAACTATAATCACTGGCTTCCAAACAAACAAATAAAAAGCACAGACACCATTAACTGGTAAGAGGTAGAAGGAACACACAAATTCATTCATCATTTGTACATTTTATTACATTTTCAAAATGTTACAACATTTAAACTTGATACATATAGTCCATTTACAGGTACTGCTCTCAAAAAATGTGTATCACAAGACCACATGCACATTACATCCCTTGTGTCACAAAAATCATTAAAATCATCATTAGTGACACTGCGACAACTCATTTTACTTTCGAAAATATTGAATTTGCATATTAAAACCATATTTTGTAGATGAACAACTTTAACAACCTTGATACATCCTAGCATTGTTTCAGACCTTAAGAACATTCTCTGATTGGATAAAGTAACAAAGCTCTCCTTTGATCCTTTAAGGGATTGTTCATCCAAAAATTAAAATTCTCTCATCATTTAATCACCTTCATGGCATCCACAATGTATATGACTTACTCTCTTCAGATAAACACAAAGGAATATTTTTAGGAACATAATCTATGTTAGTCTATATAATCCCATATAATGCCGCTCATTTGTTGCTGGAAAATCCACACGAAAAACCAAGCATTTCAAGCGTCACCTAAGCAGCACCCATTCACTTATTTGCATTATTTGGACTCCCAAAGATAGTATATTTTTGTAACAATGTTTGTTTTGTGTTTATCTGAAGAAAGAAAATCCTATAAATCAGAGATTGGTATGAGGGTGAGTAAATGATGAGAGAATTTTCCTTTTTGGGTGAACTATCACTTTAAGGCAGGTACGTAGTTTATATGGGGCTGTTGTTTTAACTTTTTGAAAACAATTGTTTTAAAATAACATTTCAAAAGTTTGGCAAAGCTGACAGTAGTCATAATGATTGCTATTTATATCTGATAAGGTAAAGTATTATAACTTGGCTATAGGCTATTCATATGCAAATACACCATAATATTAATTGGTTTAGAGACTGACATTGTTACCTATAGATATTTATATTGTATAACATAGATGCCTCATTAGCGACTGTTTCCATGGGCCGCTATACGCAAGCCATCCGCCATAATGGAACGGTCAAAGTTGGTCTGTCAACACTCGAGAGCAAGTTGAGTGTGCATTTACAACTGTAGTTATAAGCGTGTATGAATATCTAAATCTGCAATAGACTTCAGCAGATGATTTTCATAGGATTTAGTTTATCATTAACATAATACAAAAGTTGAAAGCAGGTAAGGGAATGGGGTCATGTTTTCCTTGTAGCTTTTGACATATAAGAGGTCCTCTTAATATAAGAATATCCTGTAAATTCAGTCAGGACCACTATAGCCAAATACGATTGACAATTAGCATTCATTTTGGATTGGCGGTATGGTTCCGTTCTTGGCGAGAACTCCCTGCGCATCCATGCAGCCTAGCATGGATAATAGCAGGGAGAGCAGCAATAACCCCCTTAGGGTAAACAGAACAGAACCAACATGAATAGATGCAATATCGTTAATTCAAGATTTTAAAGTACAACATAATTCGAGAATTTATTCTGATTCAAGGTAAAACCAAATCCTGACTGACGTGAGGAGGGATGGGGATGGAGGAGGGTAATTAGCTCCTGAGAAACGCGATAGCTGCTGATAATACTGAAGGAGCTTATATATGTATACAGTGATAGGCATTGTATTCCTATAGGTAGACGTGGATCAGCTGAGAGTCAGCTGATGCGAGTTTGACTAACGTGACCTGCCAGAACTAACGTGATGCTTGATTTTCAGAACTGAAAACTTCCTTGTTAATCCAAACACAGCTTTTATTGTAACCAAGCTACTCGTTGTGAAATGTGCCTATCTATGGTGAAAGACCACCTCTGAAGAAGAAAATCAACACCTACTTCATCATTGCAACTTTGGCCCTGCCCACTGAGATGACGAGGAGAGAAGAGCACAGGATCACTCACTGGACTAAAAATAACATTACCTTCAAAAGGATCCTAATGGTAGGAATGTGGTTATTTATTTTCAACAATTTGAATGTCTCAAAATTATTTGTTTGTTCGGTAACATTTTACAGACGCATTGGGAAAGCAGTCCAATCAGGCTATGCTTATAACTACAGAACGACAATCGTTCTAAGGCCTTGGCCCAGGATGCTTGAATAAGGCCCAGAGGGCACCAAGGCTAGGTAGGGCGAGGTAACCACCCGACATTTAGAGACTCAGATTGATGTCGAAGCCACAAGGAAGGGTTCTAGTGGGTTGAGCTCATGTAGAGGCAAAAGCCCAGCTACACAGATAGGACCCATGCTTGTAGAGCAGGGACGTTCAAGTTATAAAATCTGGCGAAGGTAGGTGGCAAGGACCAGCCGGCTGCTGCACAGATTTTGCAAATAGACACTCCGCTGGACCCAGGATGAAGCCATGCCTCTGGTGGAGTGTGCTTTTACCTTGATGGGGCACTGTAGGCCCATCGAAGCATGAACTAGTGCAATTGCATCCACTATCCAGTGGGAAAGTCTTTGCTTTGTGATCAGATGCCCTTTGGTGCGGCCTCTGAAGCACACGAAGAGCTGCTCCGACTGCCTTGATTGGGCAGAGTGCTCAATATATACTCTTAAGGCCCGAACAGGGCAGAGTAATAGCAACTCCTGCTCGCCTTCAGAGGGGGAAAGAGCAGAGAGAATAATTACCTGTGCTCTGAACGGAGTAGAGAGTACCTTAGGTATGTGTCATAGATCGCTCCTCTGTGGCTCTCTCCGCTCGCCAAAGGACACTGTCACCTGAGTACTGAACTTCAATTCCCATCAACCCCGTATCTAGGTCTAATCACCGGCACAGGTGTACCGACTTTCCTCCTCCATATAAACTGTCTCTGAACTGCTACACATTGCGAAGTCTTGTTCTGCCCCGGCTAACATTTCCAAGCGTTATATCTACTTTGATTGCATCCCTGTTTACTGACTCTTGCCTGTTCGCTGTTTTACGTCTCTTGTCTGCTGCCCGCCTCGACCCTAGCCTGGTATTGTTTATAATTCTGGATTTACTAATATACCCCTGTCTGCTGATCTCTGTATTTCGCCTGTCTGACTACTCTTCATTAAATACTGCAAATGGATTCGAACGTCTCTGACTCTGCATCACAGAAGACTTCGCCTGAACAGGATCCAGCAGCCATGTATCGCCTTACCTCTGAAGTGTCATCCCAAGCCTTAGTACTGGCTGTTCACCAGCAACAGCTCGTGAAATTGACATCGATGACTGAAGAGCTAGTAAGATCCATGCGGGCGCTGACTACACAGAACATTGCATCAGCTCCTGCCGCCGCCTCTTCCGATCCGCCCATTCAGAGTGTGAGTACCAACTCTGTTAATCCTCGTCTGTCACTCCCTGATAAATATGATGGCTCAGCTGCAAAGTGTAAAGGATTCCTTCTGCAATGCTCGATATTTATCAATCAACAACCCAACTTCTATTCTACCGACGACAGCCGAGTGTCCTTCATTTGTTCACTTTTGACCGGGAGGGCTCTGGAGTGGGCAACGGCGCTCTGGGAAGGAGGAAGCTTGACATTTCCCTCATATGCCAGTTTTCTCCGTCAGTTCAGAGAGGTGTTCGAGCATCCAGCCGGTGGAAAGGAGCCTGGCGAGCTTTTACTTTCTCTACGCCAGGGAGGATCTTCGGCCGCGGATTACACTCTTTCCTTCCGCACTCTTGCCGCACAAACGGGCTGGGAGGAGGATCCTTTGAAACTACTCTATCGCAAGGGACTCAATTCGGATCTTCAAGGAGAGCTGGCGTGTCGAGATGAGGGGAAAACGCTCAGTCAGTTAGTGGACCTGACCATTCGCCTTGACAATCTGATGCGTGCGCGGCGCGTGCCTCAGATGCATCGAGCCGTCGAGTCTGCCTTTGCAAGTCCGGAACCCGAACCCATGCAGATCGGTTACACTCGGCTCAGTCCCGAAGAGAGAGAGAGAAGATATCGTAATCGTCTATGCTTATACTGCGGACAATCCGGCCACATGAGGGCAGCATGTCCTAATAGACCCAAATCCCAAGACTCCGCTAAGGTGAGTTCCAGTCCTTGTTCCTCCCAATCCTTTGAACTGTTCGTCACCTTATGCTTTGGAAATAAGATAGTAGACACCAGTGCTTTAATTGATTCTGGAGCTGCAGGAAACTTTATTGATCTGTCATTTGCTAAAAATCATCATCTCTCTCTCATTCCATGTACATCCCGGGTGTCAGTGGCAGCACTAGACGGACGCCCTTTGGGCACCGGCCAGGTTCACTACATCACTCAAGAGGTTACACTAAGCACCAGCACCCTGCACACGGAGATCATTCAACTGTACACCATTGAATCTCCACGACACCCCATCATTCTAGGTCTGCCCTGGCTGGAGAAACATAACCCCACTATTTCATGGACTGATAAACAGATAATCCACTGGTCCAATACCTGTCAGAAGGAATGCCTGCACCCTCTCACGAGGCTCACTCCGATTTCAACCCACTCCGAGAATCCAGATCTTAAGGAGATTCCTGTAGAATACCACGATCTCACTCTTGCCTTCAGCGAAAGTAAAGCTGCTCAGCTTTTTCTCCTCACAGAACCAGTGACTGTGCGATAGATATTACTCCAGGAGCTATTCCCACACGGGGAAGAATTTTTCCCCTCTCTCAACCTGAATCCGAAGCAATGAAGGTCTACATCGAGGAACAACTTTCTAAGTGATTTATTAGACCATCCACTTCCCCCGCTTCAGCCGGTTTCTTCTTCGTAAAGAAGAAGGATGGAGGTTTGCGTCCATGTATTGATTATCGTAGCCTCAACGATATTACAGTGAAATTTCGCTACCCAATGCCATTGGTTCCTGCCGCCCTAGAACAGCTCTGCACAGCAAAGTACTTCACAAAGTTGGATTTACGCAATGCCTACAATCTAATCCGGATCAGGGAGGGTGACGAGTGGAAGACAGGGTTCTCAACCACGACCGGGCACTATGAATATCTTGTTATGCCGTTCGGGCTCGCTAACAGTCCCTCGGTATTCCAGGCGTTTGCAAACGAGATCTTCCGAGATATGCTCAACCAGAGACTCATTATCTACATCGATGACATTCTGATCTATTCCGAGACTCTCGAAACTCACGTGCAAGATGTCAGAGCAGTTCTCCAACGGCTCATAGACCATCAGCTATACGCCAAGATCCAGAAGTGCGAGTTTCATCAAACACAGACAGCCTACTTGGGTTACGTCATCAGCGCTGAGGGGGTAACCATGGACAACGGCAAGGTACAAGCAGTAGTTAACTGGCCACAGCCCACCAATGTAAAGGAATTACAGCGTTTCCTGGGTTTCGCCAATTTCTATAGACGGTTCATTAGAAACTTCAGCACCACAGCAGCACCACTCACAGCTCTTCTTCGGGGAGGAAAACAACGGTTGAAGTGGTCATCCGAGAGTAGTACTGCATTCAAACAGCTCAAGGAGAAGTTCACCACAGCACCCATTTTGCACCATCCAGATCCTGAACGAGAGTTCATTGTGGAGGTAGATGCTTCCAATACAGGAGTCGGGGCAATCTTGTCACAACGGCATGGAAGCCCAGCTAAACTGTTTCCATGTGCCTATCACTCCCGCAAACTTACCCCAGCCGAACAGAATTACGATGTGGGTGACAGGGAACTTCTGGCGATGAAGGCCGCCCTCGAAGAATGGCGACATTGGTTGGAGGGAGCTCGGTGGCCATTCACGGTTCTAACTGACCACCGTAATTTAGAGTACATTAAGGCAGCCAAACGATTGAACCCCAGACAAGCCAGGTGGTCCCTCTTCTTTTCCCGTTTCAATTTTAAGATTACATATCGTCCAGGATCCAAGAATGGCAAAGCCGACGCCCTATCTCGTCAGTTTGACGGTTCCTCTAACTCACCCAGGTCTGAGCCCATACTGCCCTCAACACTTATTCTCGCCCCAGTACAGTGGGATATCATGACCGAAATCTCTGCAGCCCAGAGGGAGGAACAATCACCGCCCGAATGCCCTCCAGATCGCACCTATGTGCCACGAGACCTTCGCATACGAGTACTACAATGGGTGCATAATAATCCTAGTGCTGGACATCCCGGGATCACTGCCACAACCCATCTCGTTACCAACCGTTTCTGGTGGCCCACGCTCCAAGCCGACGTTATCACCTTCGTGCATCAGTGCACCACTTGCAACATTGTCAAGTCCTCCCATCAGAGACCTGCCGGATTACTCCAACCACTACCGGTACCACAACGTCCATGGTCCCATATTGCCGTTGACTTTGTCACAGATCTACCGCCCTCCCAGAACTACACAACCATTCTTACAGTGGTAGATCGCTTTTCAAAGGCATGCAGATTCATTCCCCTAGCCAAACTACCCACAGCTTTGCAGACGGCAGAGGCGTTGATACAGCAGGTCTTTCGACTATATGGATTGCCGGAGGACATAGTCTCAGATAGAGGACCTCAATTTACCTCCCGGGTTTGGCAGGCGTTATGGGGTCAGCTTAATATCAATGTCAGCTTAACTTCCGGATATCACCCACAGGCTAACGGACAAGTAGAGAGGCTCAATCAGGAACTTACCCGCTTCTCTGCTCAAACCCTCGACAGGTCTCACCCCTTTCCAATGTGTACTGGGATACCAACCCCCTCTATTTCCCTGGTCCGGGGAGCCCACCGATCTCCCGGCCGTTAATGCATGGCTACAGAGAAGTGAGGAGACCTGGAACAATGCTCACGTACACCTTCAACGAGCAGTTCGTCGAGTCAGAGAACAGGCTGATCGTCACCGGAGAAGGGGACCTGAGTATACTCCTGGACAATGGGTGTGGCTATCATCCCGGGACCTTCGTCTCGACTGCCCAGCAAGAAACTAAATCCTAGGTACGTGGGTCCCTTTAAGATTCTTAGACAAATAACATCAGTGTCATACCGTCTAGTTCTGCCATCTACTTATCGCATTTCTCCTACCTTTCATGTTTCCTTACTTAAACCGGCCGGTAGTCCGAGAGGAGAGAGGGACCAGGAAGAGGTCGCGGTCGAGAGCACCCCTCCCATCATTATCGACGGCGAGGAGGCCTACCGAGTTAGAGAGATTCTCGACTCAAGGCGCCGAGGCAGGGAGTTGCAGTATTTGATCGACTGGGAGGGGTACGGTCCAGAAGAAAGATCCTGGGTGAGGTCACAAGACATACTGGATCCCGCTCTTACCGTTGAGTTTCATCAGAACCACCCTGAGAGACCTGCCCCTCGACCCCATGGAAGACCTCGGCGCCGTGCTGGTCCTCGCTTCAGGAGCCGCTCGCAGAGAGGGGGCTCTGTCATAGATCGCTCCTCTGTGGCTCTCTCCACTCGCCAAAGGACACTGTCACCTGAGTACTGAACTTCAATTCCCATCAGCCCCGTACCTAGGTCTAATCACCGGCACAGGTGTACCCACTTTCCTCCTCCATATAAACTGTCTCTGAACTGCTACACATTGCGAAGTCTTGTTCTGCCCCGGCTAACATTTCCAAGCGTTATATCTACTTTGATTGCATCCCTGTTTACTGACTCTTGCCTGTTCGCTGTTTTACGTCTCTTGTCTGCTGCCCGCCTCGACCCTAGCCTGGTATTGTTTATGATTCTGGATTTACTACTATACCCCTGTCTGCTGATCTCTGTATTTCGCCTGTCTGACTACTCTTCATTAACTACTGCAAATGGATTCGAACGTCTCTGACTCTGCATCACAGTATGTAGGCATGTCTTGGTTTGAGGACAATTTTGCAGTTGTTAGGCCCAAACTCATGTCAAAAAGCACTCACAGGTAGCGCTTGCAAGTCTTCCACTTGCTTGACTGATGCTAGGGCTAGCAGGAGGGCAGTCTTTAGAGAAGGGGGCTGCAGTTCGGAGAGGAGCACAGACAGGTCCCATGTAGGAACCGTGAGGGGGCGAGGCAGGTTTAGCCTTCTGGACCCCTTCAGAAAGTGAAAAACCAGGTTGTTCCTTCCTACGGACTGGTCGGCCACAAGAGCGTGCTGCTATGGCCGCCACATAGACCTTGACCGTGGAAGGGGTGCGACCCTTTTCAGCTGCTCTTGAAGGAAAGACAGTACCAGTGAAATGTCACAGGACATTCGTAAAACTGCACGGAGACAGTCCGACTGGAAGAACTGTATACTGGTAAGTCACCCCTTCGAATGCAAATCTCAAAAACAGTCTGTGATGGGAGGCTATCTGGATATGAAAATAGGCAGATCCACTGAGAAAAACCAATCCCCCGGGCACACTTGCGAGAAGATTTGTTTTAATGTTAACATCTTGAACGGCCGCTTTATAAGGGCATGGTTCAGATGCTTGAGATCGAGGATGGGCCTGAGGCCACCAGACTTCTTTGGTACGAGGAAGTAGCGTCTGTAAAAGCTTGACTAACTGTGGGCCGAAAGAACAGCTTCTACAGCCTCTTTCGCCAGTAAATTCATCACTTTGGTGCAGAGGAAGTGAGACACATTGCTCCTTACCGATGTTGAGACCACGCCCCTGAAGATGTGGAGACCATTCCAAGATGGCAGACACATTAATGTGTCTGGAGCAGTCGAATGTGGCGTCTACGTATACATATCTATGTTGTTACTTACATAAACATTGTTTTGTGAACTTGGTCAATACACAGCAAATGTGATGCTATGCAAACTGTATTTTTGAAAAGCCAAGCAGTTTTATTATAGGCACTATTGTTTTGCTTGTAAAACATTGACGTGTGATTGGGCATTCGAAAATTAAGCTTGCATCTTTTTCCAACTGTAATCTATATATGATAATGTATATATTAAAATCGCAGAGGGCCCCTAGAATCTTCACCACCTTGATGTATCTTGATGTATTGTGTGTATCTGCTTGCTGCTGATTGTTCATGTAGGTCAGTGTCAGTCCACATGGAAGAAAGTGCACACAAACAAAACCATAAAATCTTTAAAGAAAAGTAACTCTCCACAAACTTAAAATGAAGTTACTCAGCTGATATGACACAGCTAGATGTTTTTCTATAATGCTGTGTTTCATTGAAGTAGAGGTGCTCCCGCAGAAATGCTAATATCTTATTCCATGAGTCTTCTTGTGCATACGCATGTGATTGGGTTTGTCCACCCCACAGAGCGACAACTGCAGCAACAACACCATGTAAAAAAAGATGTAAAACACACACACACAATCACAAATAAAATCTAGAACTGGCATTAAGCCAATAAAAAAAATCAAATATGAAATTAGACAATTGATTATGCATGCATATGGTTTACCTTTCTGTTTTGTCAACTGTAGGTTGAAGTTAGTTGCACGAAAGTGAGGTGAGCAAGGCGGTTCAATTAGATGACCAGACCCGGGATACGTCAGGACTTCCAACAAGTGCCGATTTCCTGCTTTCTCCATCATCATCTCAATCTAGGTTTAAAAGGTTAATATCAGGGATCCAAATCATGTCAGACAATTTGAATTAAAACTTTCTGATAAATTAATAGTTAGTACATTTTTCATTTTCCATTACATAAAGGGTACAAAAGGGGTTTGAAATGCCTTTTATTTTTTACTCTTTCCCTGCCAGCGTTTTTTTTTTTAAGTTGCCAGTCACCTCCAGCATTTTTGATCATTTTCAAAAAAAAAATAAAAAAAATAATGGACAAACATTTTTAATGTTTGATGATCGCATTATCTTACTTGTGCATAAGCAATGCTTTTATCGCTTATTTCTGCATCTTTTTTCTTCTGTGTTTTGATAGCACCCCCTACTGTGGAAATATAACAGTGAAAACATGGTTTGCGGAAATTTCTGTCAATGGCGGGGACCATAGACTGTAAATGGCGGGGATGCATTGTGTCATAAATGATGGAAAATTCCGCCAATGGTGGGGAAAGAGTTAACCACATTTCCGTTGTTTAAACCTTCAAAAAACTTTTTCCGCATGTTATCCAAATTTCAAAAACTTACTACAACAGTTTCAGACAGTTATTATCTTAACAGCAGACAATATAATACATAAGAAATGTAACTCACATCTTCAGCAGATTCAACTGCAGGAAAAGCCTGATCATCACCAGCAGTCACCAACAGAAGTGGACACTTTATTTTCCCAACCTGTGTGCATTTAAATAAAAACAGACAATTGACATCACAAGAAAAAGAAAAGAAAAAAAACATATCAACATATGCATAATATCAACATATACTCACATCTACTTTGACTGGTGGGTCTGGGGGAGTCGTTAAGATAACATCTCTGTGAATTACCTGGTTTTCCTCATTCACACGTAGTTTATCTACATTCCTGGAAAAATTTTTTTAGTGCTTATCATTAGTAATATATTTACATTGAACAAATTTACTCGATATTACTGTTGTTTAAAAATTGAGCAATTATTTCAGTTCACATTGTATTATCATACTGTGGCCCCATAATAAATCTGAACACTCAAGTCAAACCTAAAATATTGAAATTGGCCAAATTGGCATTTATTTATTTAAAAAAAAAAGTGTTTTACAAAAATACGCTTTATAAATAGACATCAGTACTATGTTCAAAATGTACATACACAAACTTTCTGGTTGCCAAAGGTTAAAATACACATCTTATATATCCATGTTACATTTATATTACAGTATGCATATTTCCTGTGCTTAAAGAACAAGGAGCAATAAAAACTGTGAATGGAGCCTCTCTACATGATTTTTACAAACCACTCTGTACGTACACGCACACACACACACGCACGCACGCACGCACGCACGCACACACACACACACACACACACACACACACACACACACACACACACACACACACACTTTCTGGTTATCAAAGATTAGAAGAACATCATGTGCAGTCACTGGTTTCTTCTAGTAAATGGATGCCAAACTCAGCTCCTGGAGGGCCACAGTCCTGCAAAGTTTAGTTCCAACTCTGCTCCAATACACATACCGTAGCTTTCAAATAATTCTAAATGACTTGATTGGCTTGATCAGATGCGTTTACAGTTTTTTACAATCACTTTGCTACTATTTTGAGAACCTTGATGTCATTTTTCAAAACTCTAGACACAAAACTCAAAACGGTTATCACTTGTAACACAGGTTGTCTAATGTTCAAAACATTGCATTGTGCATTCACATCTTTAAAGAAATCTTGCACTTGCACAATCATTGGTTCAAAAAACAAATTTACTGTGAAATACCATTGAAACACAACTATAGATCACCCACACACAAGCAACCGATAGTTTCACTCTGTCATTGTTCGTACAATCATTAACTATTGTAGAACAAAATAGGTGATACAGGTTTCATTATGGTACTACATGTACAGTAAATACCTCTGTTACTGTAAAGTACTGCAGTAGTAGAGAGAATACAGACAAAGTGGAATCATTGAACAAAGTTTGTAATATATTGATGCAAAACACTACAGTACAATCACAACATTGGTTTATTTTAATCAAAGCAAAAATACAGTAATTAGCTATGAAATAGAAAAGAAAAGACAGTACTGTAAACCATCAAATGCAATGAAATAGAAAAGAAAAGACAGTACTGTAAACCATCAAATGCAGTGTTCCTCAACTTGCTTGCACTGTAAGAAATAAAACAGCAGTGATTACTGTACTTCTACATTGTCATCAACTCTGTGTTGTGGATTTGGCCACAGGTTCTCATCTACATCACAATGGATGTTTTCATTAGCCAAACATCTTGGAAAAAACCTTCGGGCATGGCGAATCCAGGCCTGACACTGGTCTGCTGTGATGTCATTGCAGGCGTCATCCATGGCCTGGAGAAGAGTGACTTGTTCATGAGGGTGCCTATCATGAACCTTCCATCTCCATGCGGAGAAAAATTCCTCAATCGGGTTAAGGAAGGGGGAGTATGGGGGTAAATACAGGGTGGTAAATTGTGCATGGGCCTGAAACCATGCTTGCACCACATGAGCATGATGGAACCTGACATTGTCCCAGACAATGACATAGGTCACACCTTCAGCTCTACAAACCTGTTCGAGCTCATCAAGAAAGGTGACAAGGAGAGCTGCATTATATGGTCCAATATGAGGTCTGCGTCCCACCACACCATCTTCTGATATAGCCGCACACATGGTAATGTTGGCCCCACGTTGTCCAGGTACTTGGATGGTTGCCCGCTGGCCAATGAAATTCCGACCTCTCCTCCTTGTCTTGGCCAGATTAAAACCTGCCTCATCCAAATATATGAATTTGTGATGGTCGTCATCAGCATCCAGCTCCATCACCCTCTAAAAATACATTTTGGAAAGAGATTTAGAGATTACCGTACAATGTAGAATTTTTGGGAATGTTTTTACAACAGCCGTCTTGAAACTGAACTTACCTGAACATACTCAGTCCTCATTTGTTTCACTCTGTCTGCATTTCTTTCGAAAGGCACATGGTATAGTTGTTTTATAGATACCTGGTGCCTTTTCAGTATGCGTGCAATGGTCGGCAAACTTATGGATCCCACATTGTTGAACATGTCTTCATTGTCCAAGATATGCTGGCGAATTTCTGTAAGGCGAATATCATTTCTGGCCCGAACCAAATCGACCACAGCCTGCTCTTGCTGGTCAGTTAGAATTTTGCCTCTGCCTCCACTATTTGGCCTAGTCACAATTCTACAGGGAACATTAGAGTAAGAAGACACTTGGTCACATCACCTATTCTGTGATACACATTGGTATGCAGTCATTTGACAATTGAGAGTAGCATAATGTTTAGTGCATGCTGATAACTTACCGGTTCTCATTGCGGAAAGTTCTGATTATTGAGGCCACGGTTGACCTTCTCAGGTTTGGTTGTATCATTGTAGCCGCCTCAGTCATTGTCATGCCATGATTTATGACATGGTCTACAACTATTGCCCGAATTTCATTGGACACTCTATGCTGTTGCTGCCGCTGTCTTGGTCCGTGGCCTTGTCCTCTACCACGTTCCCCCACACCTCTCAAACGAGGCCCACGACCACCTCTCAGAAGGGGTGCCTGTCCTCTACCACGTTCCCCCACACCTCTCAAACGAGGCCCACGACCACCTCTCAGAAGGGGTGCCTGTCCTCTACCACGTTCCCCCACACCTCTCAAACGAGGCCCACGACCACCTCTCAGAAGGGCTGCCTGTCCCCTACCATTCCTTTGACCAACACGTCTTCCTCGTCTTCCTCCCACCACTGCTTGACCTCCATTGTGACCTGGATCACCTGCTGGCTCCATGTTACATATCACTATGCTCTTGCAATTGGATCCCAATCAACTCTTTATATACTCATTCCACAATGTGCCCTCAATCATCAGTAACGAGTTGGCAGAATTGGACAAGCAATTCCAAGGGCCTGCATCTCTACAGTGCAGTACTGTCAATACTTTAAATAGTCTGAAAAGGTGGTACAGTATTTGGGACCATAGACACAGTGTCTGATGAAGCATTACAGTATGATATAAAATATTAGGCTACATCCATGGATATTGTAGTCTAATTGGTTCATGCTCCACGCTAATTGGTGACAATGAATCTCGTTATCTTGAAACTTTCATGATTTACTGTAAACATGGAAGATTGTTTGTCTGTTTCCATACAACTATGCATTAAGAGTAACGCAACAGTTACTTATCATTTTGAGCAGTTGTATCAATTGATAGTTAGATCAGTGTAAGGAAATGAATAGACATTCATTTGAAATGTAATGTGTGAATTGCCTTTTGAAATAGTAGTACTTTGATGTTAAGTTGTGTCATATTGAACAAGTGATTTTTGTTGAATGAACAAATGATCTAAGTTTTATGTGTATTGTATCCAAACAATTGAGAAAATGGTTAGAGTTTTGAAAAATGTGCATTTTGATAATTGGTTGTGAGTTTTGTGTCTAGAGTTGTGAAAAATGACATCAAGGTTCTGAAAATAGTAACAAAGTGATTGTAAAAAACTGTAATTAGGGTTGAAGCTAAACTCTGCATGAGTTTTACACCGGTGTTTGAATGGCCCCCCGGTTGTCAGCCAGGTCTTGGTTTGTCTTACTCCAATAATTCGTGAGGGGGACCCCTTGTCCTCTTTCTGACAGAACATATTTTCTTTTTATCAATTGGGTTGAAAAGTGTGGCACCTTCACACAGAAATGCATCTCTGTCCATGCTGTCTCAGGTGTAAGCTAGACTTTTCTGGCATCACTTGTGGCCCAATATAACTGGTCATGTGGTCATCCAAAAGCCTCACTGACAGTCAGGAGGCATTAAATAAAATGGCAGTTATGAATGTAACTCTGGTTCTATGAAAGCCAATGACAGAGATGCAGTACTTGTCAAGTTCATACACTTTTAAGTATGAATTAAGTGCTCAAATTTTGGGCCCACACTGAATAACAAAAATTGCAAAACACTTTATAACACCATAACATATTTTCTGTCTCACTTTTTCATCTCCTCAATGAGTTCAAAGAGGTTTTTGTCAAAAGGAATCAGGTGACTTCCGTTAATACACACACAGCACTGGGGCTAAAAGACAATAAATATAGACTGATCAACATACCAATGTAATACAAGAAAAATATATCTGCATTCAAAATGTAGATTCATGTGTGTGGGTGTCCAACCGTTCCCCTGCAGAGCTGCTGTCCTACAGTGTTCAGATTTATCCCCAATCAAACACACCTGAACCAGTTAATCAAGGTGTTCAGGGTTACTTGAAAATTACAGGCTGATGTGTTGGAGCAGGGTTGGAACTGATGTCTGCAGGACAGTTGTTCTCCAGGAGCCAGGTAGGAGACCACTGGTGTAGGCCAAGCAAACCTTGATGACATTGGAGTAGGCCACAATACTGAGTGTGATTATACTTCCAAAAGACAGCCCAAGCACAGCCAGGTGATCCGCCTGTACCACTGGATGATTCTTCAGGATCTGGTATGCTTTCTACAAGAAACATGTACACACAAATATAAACGCACACATCTGTAAAGATTATTCAACTGTTAACCACACAACCCAATTTAGGTTTGCATATACTCAAACTCAATGGATTCTGCTTTATTAACAAGGAAGTTTTCAGTTCTGAAACTTACAGGATATTCTTTAACTTTCTGCCTTTGATAGGATAGTTCAGTGAGAGACAGGAAACAATTGGAGAGGAGAGAATGGAATAGGACCATAAGCCAGGACTTTAACTCGGGTCACCCCAGGTCAGAGCAATAGCCTTGTGGGCACATGTCAGAGTGCTGCTCACAGCATTTTTTTAATTGAAATCTTTCCTTTTACAGCATTTGTCCAATGTGTGATCTCCTTCCTTTCATGGATTAAGAGCCAGTCATGACAAACTTTACACAGAATTTTGAGTTGGCATAGAGTGAAAATTGGCAGTATAAAAACTCCTTTATGGGAAAACAACTCTGTTATATTTGTCAGGAGATATTAATCAATAAAGCAGATGAGACAGGAGAAACAAACGGCATCCATCTTTACTCTTTCACTTATTTTCTTACACACATTACGTCAGAATACAACACTTCAACAGTTCTGGCTCCTTTTCAAAATAGTAGTCAACAATATAATTCACCCTTTTTTAAGAACATCAGTGTGGCGAGCAGGACGAGGCCGAGGGCCGTGAGAGAATGGCTCGAGGCCGGTGGTGTGATTACTGATGAGAATTACCTGTGGGACGCACCGGTCTCGTATCTCTCATGGAGGAGCGGAAGCATAAAAGGAGGAGTGACGATCGTGAAGATCGAGAGAGGACCAGGCCTGGACTATTTTATTTGATCTTTTGTTTTATTATGTGTGGCGACCAGGCTTGTGCACAATTCAGAATTGAATTGAGAATGACTCCTTAATTCCAATTCAATTCTTGAATTTGAATTGAATTTAAATTGATGTCAAAAACAGGATCTAGAATTACAATTCGAATTTGAATTAAAGGAAGCAGAATTGCAATTCAATAGGAATTCAAAGAAATTCATATACATATTTTAAATGAAGTGTTTAACAATGAAGCTTTACAGTATATGTCAGATATGATTGCATTACATATTCTATAAATGATATTAGTTTGAACTACTTGTACAGATTAGATTAATAGGAAATGTTTTCCCCAGCAATGAATGTTAAAAGCTCTAGTCACAGAACAAATGATTAAGTTTGATTTATTGTAATTGTAATTTTGTGGAACATGACGGAACATGACTCCATTTCCCAGAATTACTTTAGTAAATCTTTAAAAAAAAAAAAATTGAGCTGGACATTTGTTTATATATATATATATATATATATATATATATATATATATATATATATATATATATATATATATATATATATATATATATATATACACAGGTGAAACTCAAAACATTTGAATATTGTGCAAAAGTTCATGTATTTCAGTAATTCAAATTAATAGGTGAAACTAATATATTTAGTATATATAACTATATACATATGGATGATTATACTTTTCAGAGGGCCGACATTTCTGTATTTAAAATCCTTTTTTTATTGATTTCATGTAATATTCTAATTTTCTGAGATTTTGAATTTGGGGTTTTCATAAGCTGTAAGCCATAATCATCAAAATTATAACTTTTGCAGGATATTTAAATTTTTCGAGTTTCACCTGTACTGTGTATATATATATATATATATATATATATATATATATATATATATATATATATATATATATATATATATATATATATTAGAACAAAATGTATGCAGGGTTGAGGAGTGACTAGTTACGTGTAATGAAATTATGTTATTAAATTACAAAATGAATGTAATTGTATTTAGTTGTATTACTGAGGTAAAATGTGTTATTCAATTTGTTACTAATCAAATTAAATGGAAATTGCTTTACATTGATAAAGTAATCCAAATAAAATAATCCAAACCACATTTATAATGTGTAACTTATAACAGTAAGCAATTACATTTCCAAAGTAACCTTCCTAACACTGAATGTATGTGAGATTCAACACATTCTTTCTGTTGTGTGACTGTGTGGAATTTCTTTGAATTGCCATGAATTTAATTCCACTTCCTGTCATTCTAATTCCAATTCAAATTCAACTTCATGTGGGGCGGAGTCAATTCAATTCAAATTCCAATTCATGAATTGAATGAAGGCCAATTCTGAAATTCTGAATTTTGCACAAGCCTGGTAGACTGTGGCAGTAGACTGTGAGGGACTGCCGTCTTCACTTTCGTTTTTGTATTTTTTCTTATTTTTTTATTAAAATCTTTGGAATGTTCGCCGGTTCCTGCCTCCTTGTTCCCACAACTTCTAACCTTGTTACAATCAGATTTTAGTAACATAGTCATTTAACCACCTAGGCTTCTGAACATAACGTTTGGGTCTAGTGGTATAAGTGTGTGTGTAGTGACTAGTGAGCAGTGTTCTCAGCGAGAGTTGTTGGTGTGCCTGGAAATGCAGTGAGATGGGAAGCATTCTGTCTTTCCATCACTAATAACATATGTACCCACCCCCATTTTTTGGCAACCGTCAGAGAATCAGTAAACTTTGTGTCCCTTAGGAGCATGCAAGGGGTTCTGTACCATCACTTTATCCCCCTCCTGGAAACAAGGAGTGTAAGCACTCTGCTTAGCATCAATGTACTTTTTCATTTTGTGTTGCAGTCACATAACCCTTTGGCGAACAGTCACGTCAGTTGGTGTGTGCACAGGAGCAGACGGCAAAATAGACAGATTTGTGCACATTTGCCTGCCATAGAGGAGCTGAAAGGGTGAAGTACCAGTTGCAGCATGCGTGACGCCTACAAGAAGTCAGTTACCGCAGGCTGATGTAGCTGGATGGCTATTTGTGTTTGAGCACATGATTGAACATCTCTACAGCACCATTAGCTGGAAGTAAAGAGAGGAACGATGATGACGAATATTCCTTCCTTCCAGAAAAGCAACAAAAGCAGCAGATGTAAACTGAACACTGTTATCAGTAACAATACTCAATGGTCTTCTATGGCGGCTGAAGACTGATGACAGAAATGAAACCACAGAATCTATTATGACAGTGTGAGCAAAGGAGATCTCAGACCATTTGCTCTAATAATCAGTTGAAGTTATTGCAAACCTGCAGTCGGATGCAGCAGTGTCAAATGGCCCAAACATATCTACAGCCAGCAGCACTGGCTGGAGAGGAGCAGGATGTGATTTGACAGTTTTGTCATTGAGCTGACACATGTGGAAGGAACAAACAGCAGCATTAACCTGAGCATCCATCTCTGGTCACCAATAGTGATCACAAAGGCATTGTTTGGTTCTCACCTCACCTGATGTCCTTTATGCACTATGGAGACCAGCACAAGAGCAGCAGGTGCAATCGGCCGTGAGCCTCGGAAGACAAAAATGTACTTAACAGACAGTTACAGATGCTGTTTATAGTATATGGCAGAAACTCAACTTCCAGTTCCTTCGAAGAAGGTCAACCATGGCAAGAAGCACATGGCAGGGCAAGAAGCACATGCAGTATCAATATAAGCAGCAGACAGAGAATTTCAGGTGGTAGATAGAAAAGCAACAAACTCATAAACATCATCAACAGGAGCTAGAGCAACAGCATTATCTGAAGAAGAAGCACAAAAGGGCAAATGTGACAGATAATCAGCTGTGGCAATTTGAGAACCTGGGCAGTGTACCACATCATAATTAAATGACATAAGACGTGCAGACCACCTTGCCACATGAAGTCCAGAACAGCTGACGCCCTTAGTGGTAAGCAAGGTTGTTAGTGCCTGATGATCCGTAAGTAGAGTGAAATGCCAGTTCCACAGATATGTATGCCACCTCTCGACGGCCTACACACATACTAGCTCTTCCTTTTCCACTGGTGCATAATTGCATAATTGCATAAAACAGGGCTGTTTGCTAGCAGTCACTTTACTCTGGTCAAACTTTGTTCAGTTTCTTTTGACCAGCTGAATCCATTTGTATCTTGTAGGCATGCACGCACTGGAGCTACAACAGCTACAAAATCAGGAATAAACTTACTGTACCACGACAAGTCCAAGTAAGGAGCGCAAAGTAGATCAGCATCAGATGATTGAAAAGTGCTTTGTCATGCATAGACATGTAATTTCCATGGATGATAATGTCATCCAGGTAACTTTCAACCCCTGACAAGCCAGCCAGGATGATGGTCATCATCTTCTGAAATGCTGCAGGCACCGAAGCCAATCCATAAGGAACAGTCGGTCGTGAGTAGGAAAGGACGCAAGGTCATGACTGTCCTCATGCAGCGGCACTTGGTGGTAAGCATTAGTAGTGAAAACAGTAGAACCTTTTAGAGTAGAGTATTTCTTCCATGTGTGGCAATGGAAAAGAAACCACAATCCCTTTATTGCACATCCTAATTTTACCCCGTTTTTCTGCGTAAGATCAATTGGTGACACCCATGCAGAGGCGTCAATGCGTTCTACCACCCCAGCTGCATTGCAAGCAATTTAATTTCTCTGACACAGCACTATGAAAAGAGAGTGTCAGACAGCAAAGTTTTTGACAGAGCTTTAAGCGGTGTATAAAGATTTTAGCACATCCAAAATCAGTTGTCTCACCAACAATGTACTGAAAGACAGGCACAGGAGAGGCAGGCACAGGTAAAGCATTAGGAGGCAGGACTTGATTGTTTTCAATCCTCATGGTGTCCCTTTGTCCACAATATAGAATATAGCAGAATCTGAGCAGTCATGTAAGGAAAGTTACAAACACCCCACCACCGCAATTTGGGCTTTCGAATACGTCACATGGCTGGCTGTGGGTTGCGACAGCACAACGTTTTTGAAATGGCATGCATACGTGCTGTAGGGCAGAATAGATACGAAAGACCCAGTGTCAACCACTAAATCCACTAAAGTCTGTGAGTCAGAAGTAGATATAGTCACTGTGCTTGTAATGCTGGGAGTACGAGCTGAAAAATCTGTGTACAGTACCTCGCGCCTGTTTGATTGCGCTGATTGGCACATTGTAGCGTAATGTCCAATCTTTTTACACTTTATACACAGCGAAAACATGACTTCTTCCCCATCTGAGCAGAAATAAGAGGTGCATGTGACGGTTGTCCCCTTTTTCTGTGTTTTATTGTGTGCTGCACTGCTTGTAACTTGGCGGGAATTTTAAATAGATTTAGCCTGATTGGCTGCAGGATCAATCTGGCTTGCTATTGTAACAGCTCTGTCCAGTGTAAGATCAGTTTCTAGTAAAAGCCTCTTCCGTATTCGTGAGATAAGCACATTCTTGTATTGTGAGGCACCTGACAGCGATTACCAGCTACTATGTTAGCTTTTGGCACAAAGTAGGCTTTCAATACTTCCTCTGCATCCTTAAATGTTGTACCTGTGATAGGTATTGAGTAGAAAATCCATTGCCCCTTTGTGCTAAGGCAGTGAAGCAGTACAGCTCTCTGTATTTCGTCCGGCCAGGCATCCCCCGTAGCTTCAATAATTTATAGGTAATTTTCAAAGATCCACAGCCATGTGCTGAACGGCATAGCAGCCTCACCGGGGCAAGGCAAGAAAAAAAACTTTGGAAAGGCATATTAGCAACATCCATCTTCTTGACAAACAAAGTCACTATTTGTCTAGTCATCACTATTTGGCCCTTGTAAAAATCAGTCAGATCTTCTCACTTGACCATTTTTCTGTCATGATCCGGGTTCTTCCCTTCTCTGTCTCCCTCTTGTGGTCACATTACACACTTATTCACTACACTATCACTTTAGTCTCATCAGGTTCAGCTGTTCCCGTTTACCTTAATCTCCGCTCACCTGTTCCTCCTTTCCCCTAATGCCTTTTACTATTTCTAACCCTCTCTTTGTCTGTCTCTTTGTCAGTTTATTGCAAACTATTCATGCAGAGTACATTCCTCTTACCTCTCTCATCGAGTCTTGTCTTGTCTTGTCTTATCCTGTGTGATTCGTGTGGAAGCCTTTCCTCGAGCCGGTATATTTATCCGTTCTCTTACACGCTCACTGAACTCTGCCCTGCCAATTCAGACGCTGAGTTCCTGACCAGATGCGGTATCCAGTCTACGGTGCCCTCGTTCTCGGCGGGTTTCTTATCCCCTCTGCAGTCTCCACTGGGACCTCAACTTCGCCTAACGCTTTGCTGCGCATCAGGAGATCCTGTGACAGTCTTGCAGTTTATGTTCTATTTCTACGAGCGAAATTTTCTGTTTTGACTGTTTCCTGAGAATCCTAAGAAGATTTATGTTCCTTATTGATTCAGTGATTCGCCTCTCATTTTCATTAAAGACTGTATCATTGTGAATCTCGCCTTTTGGTCCTCCATCTCTCATAATATTACATTTTCATGCTTCCAGCACATGAAATTCAAGAACTCCCTGTTGAAAAACTAGCCTAACCTGGTTGGCTGCTCTCAGCTGGTTTAAGCTGGTCTCCCAGCCTGACCATCTAAAGAAGTGTCCAAAAAAAACTTTTTTTCAGCAGGGCTAACCATTCACTTGCTGCCTAATAAATAACACCACTTGACAGGTGCCATTGTAATGATACAATCAATGTTATTGACTTAATCTTCTGTGTACAATGTTGTGGCTAATCAGTGAGTACCTAATATTATCACATTTGCTTTGATGGGCAAAAATTTCTTTTGAGCGTCTCCTCTGGAAACACAGGCAACTTTGCCAGATCACATCAAATGTAATGCCAAGGTTGATCCACATTAGGAGATTGTCAAAAGTTCTAAATTACCTCAAAGTAAGAAATATCAACATCTTGTAATCTCAGCTCTTTTGGAGCGAAGTAATCAAGTGCCATGGATGCAAAGCCATGAGATGCAAGCAGGGCAGAGCGGTATTCGACCAAACCACCACCTGCTCCCCACAAGTCCAGCACTCCTGGGTACGGCCCAGGGCCTAGAAACACACACCAAGTAATTTTTACACACAAGCAATTATCATGACTTCTTTAACAAAAGATCTAATAGATATTGACCCCTGGAAATACCAGAAAATATGAACCAATGCCAAATTGAACTTAAATAGTTATGAGTGATTAGAAATCTTATTTAATGTGTGTGTGTGTGTGTGTGTGTGTGTGTGTGTGTGTGTGTGTGTACCTGGAGGTAGGAATAGTGTTCCATGTACTTCTTCCTCACTGATGTTTATCCTTTTCACATCTGGTGCTACATGCCAGCGCTCTATGACACTCGTTGCCAGGGGTGGTTTCTGGCTGAAGCCTTGAGATAGATGCCCATTGTATACTGAAATGTGAACTACCATCGGTGTAAGAACATCCCTCTTGCGTATTCTGGAGTAAAGAGTATGTAGTTAGGTAACAAAAGAGAGTGTCAAACCCCTCAAATAAAAAAGAAACCTGAATTTAAACTTGGTAATAAAAAGCACACACTATCATATTGTTCAAGTCTAATCTACCTGAGTCCTTGTTGACTTCCTGGTATGGGTCTCATGCTCCACAGCAAACCCATTGGCTCTGCTCCTTCATAAGTGCCTCCCAAACTTTCATCTTTGGTCCCTAAGGTATATATAATATGGCATATCCACATCATGTACTTAATGTCTTGATCATTGTTTGCTCAAGAAATATTCTGTAGAATTCTATATCTGTAGAAATGTGCCAGCCCAAAGACTTCCATGCTAAATCATGGTTCCTTCCAAGGTATCCTCCTCATCTACCTAAATGTTGTTTAATGCACTATACAAATAAATGGAAATTGTTGCTGCTAAGGATTAGTAAGTTGAATTAATTTATTGCACGGTTTGGAAAACTGCTGGAAGATCCAGCTAAAACCAGCTTTTCATGCTAAGTTTCTAGCTACTTCAGCTGTTAGTCATTTATGACCATTGGAACACACTACACGACTGTCAGGCCGATTATGAATGCAATTTGGTCATGATGACTGATCATGCCCAAACAGAGCAGGCCTGTTCCAGTCAGGCCAGTCAGTCAGTTGGTGTTTACCGTCTGTCTTTAAATTTGTTTAGTGTGCAATGTCTTAAGATAATAATCTTAAAATTTAAGAACCAAAGATTTTTCTAAACACGTTCAATATTTGCAATTGATGCCGGCATTTCAAGCTTCTTTCATCCCTATTTATTTATTTTTGCAAAAAGGTTTTTCTTGATTACGCATCTTGTTTTAATGTTTCTTTTATATGATTATTTTAGAAGTTAACAAAGGCAAGATAAAAGTTTTTAGGCTATTCATTTTGTTCTGCAAACAAAAAAGTGGAACTGCATTGTGAATAAATTCAGATTAGGCAGTGATTTCTCTCATTTTAAAAATAATATTATCAAGTATTCTCTCATTTGGATATACCGTCTTATACAAGTTTTTTTTTTTTTTATTTTTATATTTTATTTAAAGCTTTAAAGCCTATTTAAAGCCCACCCCCTGCCAGCATATAAGTAACAAGAAAATAAAGTAAATAAATAATAATAAATAAAAAATAAATAAATAAACAATAATGATAAATGCCTATATATACACACATGTGTAAGTACATATACACACATAAACATGCGATGCCCATACATACATATATACATACAGATGCACATTGCAGATCTCTACATACACATATATTGACAGTAAAATGTTTAAATAAAATGGCAATACCAATGATTACCCAATTATGGAAATGAGATGAGATATTGCACCCCGCAAAACGCTATATAATCTACAGTACCACACTTCTTAGAATATATGTCCAACATGTTAAATTCCATGATCCCCTTCCAGAAATTCTATAACGGACTTCCAAATCTGCAAAAATTTCTTTGGTTTTACCAGCAATTTCGTATCTAATCTTTTCCATATGTAGCACACTGCTAACCTCTGCAATCCACGTCTCAAATTTAGGTACACACTCTTTGTTCCACATCAACAAAATTGCCTTCTTCGCTATTGTCATCCCAAATTGTATCGTCTGGATTTGATTAAGGTTATAGGTCACTAAAGAAGGGGCCCAGCCTAATATTGCAACACTAGGATCATGAGGAAAATCAGTCTTAAGTACCTTTGAGTAAAAGCAAAAGACCTCAGACCAGAATTTACATATTTTTGGGCAGAACCAAAATAAATGAGCCAATGTACCCTCATTGGACTTACACTTAATACACAAAGGTGAGACAGAGGGGTATATAGAATGTAATTTTTGTAACGAGAGTTACCCAATCGGTAACACTTTATTTGAAGGGGTGCGCATAAGACTGACATGAACATGAAGGAGTCTTTATGAATGTTTATGACTGTTGTCATGAAGTGTCATTCGGTAAATTATGACACTTTTAATGCAAAGTTGACATTGTTTAAAATGTCTTTGTTATAACAACTTGACATTAACAAAGACAAAAATGTCTTTGTTATGACAACTTGACATTAACCAAGACAAAAATATCTTGATTATGACAACTTGACATTAACAAAGACAGAAATTTCTTTGTTATGACAACTTGACATTAACCAAGAAATCATAACCTGTCAACCTGTCACAAATATGTCATAACAGGTCTAATGCTCAAACTTAAAGAAGTTATTTAGCTTTGCATTAACATTACATTACCCTGTCATATGTTATGGTTGGTTTTAACTTTGGTTGTCATGACACCATTATAACTGTGACATGAATATTTTACTTGTCCTCAAGTAAAGTGGAACACATTGTACTAGTTATAAAGATGTCATTAGGGGGTTATTACACTGTCAAATGCTTTAACAACAGTGTCATAAATCGCCTATCAATACAATTCCTTTTTCTTTCCATGATAAAAAAGTTTGATCAGTATGCGAGGGAGGAAATGCGTGGTTATAGACTATAGGAGTAAGAGAGCACGTTTGAGGGAGTTTAAAGACCTTTCTAAGCTGATACCACACCTTGAGAGAATTTACAACAATGGGGTTACATTTCTTAAATGTTCTAATAGGTTTATTTTCTGCAAAAAGTAAAGCAGGGAGGGAAGAATCCTGAATATCCCGCTCAATAACAAGCCATGCAGGAATGGTGGTAGTAGTCAATACTTTGGGATATGCATTACACCAATACATTAAAGCCCTTAAATTGGCTGCCCAATAGTAGTGTTGAAAACAGGGAAGGCCTAAACCTCCTATATCTTTCGTTTTACAGATATGAGCTTTAGATATACGATGGGCTTTATACCCCCAAATAAATGGCATGATCACTGAGTCAAGTGTCTTAAAGAATGACTGGGTTAGAAAGATTGGTACATTTTGAAACAAATAAAGAAACCTGGGTAAGGTAACCATTTTGATTGCGTTGACACGACCAATCATTGTTAGAGGAAGTACTCGCCAAGTCTCTACATCACTCTTCAGTTTATCTATCATAACATTATAATTTGTATCATATAACCGTTTGAAATGTCTAGGAACAGTGATACCAAAATATTTTAATTCACTTACAGACCTAAAGGGGAGATTATTAACAAAAACTGGGTCCATATCATCATATAATGGCATAAATTCACTTTTCTGCCAGTTAACAGTATATCCAGAAAGGGTACCAAACTCCCTGGTTAGATCGAACAAGAAAGGCAGAGATCTCTCAGGTTCTGAAAGAAAAAGAAGAACATCATCCGCATATAACGAAATCTGGTGTTTTACACCTCCCATCGTAACAGGAGATATATATGGATGATTCCTTATACTTATCGCTAAAGGTTCCATCGCGATAGCAAAAAGTAAAGGGTTCAGTGGGCAGCCTTGGCGGGTACCACGATGGAGGAGGAAAGAGGGCGATCTATTATTGTTCGTGAGAACAGAGGCAGAGGGGCAAAGATACAACATTTCAACCCACAAAGAAAAATGTTGTCCCAGTCCAAATTCTTTGATGGTGCTTAATATGTAGGACCATTCCACACTGTCAAATGCTTTATAAGCATCCAGTGCTAGAATGGCTGTTTTATAATTTTTCCTCTACTCTTATAAACAATGTTAATAAGCCTACGTACATTATGAAAAGAAAATCTCCCGGAAATAAAGCCTGTTTGATCATCATGCATTATTGAACTGATACATTTACTTAACCGATTTGCTAAGATTTTAGTAAATATTTTAAGATCATTACCGAGAAGGGAAATGGGTCTATAAGAGGAAGGGTCCGTACTATCTTTATCTTTTTTTTAATATCAATGCAATGTTTGCCGAATAAAGTGTTTCTGGTAATTTTTTGTTTTCAAAAAAATTAGAAACACTATGTCTGCATGCAAAGAATTCAAATGCATGAATACTTTAGATCTTTTAACAATATTATTTAAACCACGCACATTCCAGCTCAGAATAGTCAAATGCTTTTTAAAGGAGCTCATCCAAATGCAGCGTGAGGTAAATCACAGGGCAAAATAAGTGATAATTAAGTAAAAGCATAGGCATTGTTAGATCTGCAAAACAGAAGAAAAAAACAAAACAAATAAACATTTCCAATACAAAGATAGGCTGGCATGAATATAACTCAATAAACTCGTTTCGCGAACCCCCGCGGAAACCAAAATACCCCATTAAGACGTGGGACAGCTGACCGGAAAAGAGATAAAGCAAAAAAAGAAAACAAAAATCGACTGGTGACCTAACTGCTCTTCGAAACAACAACACACAGCTCCGTCTCCACTCGTAGTTATCAGGGAAAAACTTTGTGTCTAACTAAATGAAAGAACATTCTGTACACATTTAAACAAATACATTTGCATGACGTTACAAACTCAAACAATCTTCACACAATGCCGACCCGATCATTTTTCAGTCTCCAAGGACAAAATATGAGGATGGCCCAACTGATTCGTCAAGAGTTATAGATCCAACGTTATATTCATGTATATGTATGTACATATACACATACACATACACATACACACACATGTACACACATGTGACATATATACACATATATGTACACACACACACATCCCTAAAGTGCCTGACAAGTCCATGGATTGCGTAGGCAATCCGCAACTAGTCATAGTGTCATACCATGATGTAACACAGTATACCTTGCGATCCCTCATTGTGAGATACTGTCAATGTATGATTCGGCCTCCTGCGGGGACGAAAATATTTTCTTTGTCTTCTCATGATTAAAGATGAGATGAGCAGGATACAGTAGACCATATTTTATTCCTTTAGCTCTTAGTTTCTCCCGCGCTCCGTCAAACTGCTTGCGTTGGGACGACACCTCCGCTGGAAAGTCCGGAAAAATACTAATACAACCCCCGTCGAAGGAAAGCAGACTTTGGTTACGGGCAAGTTGCAGTATTTCAGTCTTAACAGCATCATGATGAATCCTGGCAATCATAACTCACGGCCTGTTGTTCACGACGGGGGCAATGCGGTGAGCACGGTCAACCTTTACACCACGCGGAAAGTTAGCTTCGCCCAGCAGCAAAGGCAACAGGCCAGAGACAAATCGTGTGGGGTTGCCCTTCTCGTCGTTCTCAGGGATACCTGCGATCTTGATATTATGCCTGCAGGATCTGGCCTCTAAATCCGTTACCTTGGACTTCAGAGACGTATTCTCCTGCGATAGATTAGAGCAAAGCTGCTCCAAATGCGAAATGCAGCCTTCATAGTCAGTGCTAGCCTCCTCCAGATCAGCGAGACGGGATGTGTTGGCCGCTAGTGTTGACTTCACTCCTGACAGGGAAGCCTCCAAGTCATTAAATAGGGCAGTCATGAAACAATCCATCTTTCTAATGGCCGAAAGAATAGCCCTAGGTGATGGCTCGTCCTCACGCTCTAAAGACTGAGAAACATCGGTGTCTGTGGCCACATTAACGGGGTTACCTTGACCGCAAGTATTTGTTTCGGCTAACTTCGGACTTGCTGGATTGCCTTCCACGGTATCGGCAGCCGGGGACGGAGCCTTTTTGACATTTTTTTTCGACTTGTTCATCTTTGGCGTGTTAATTATGCTAAATGATCAAAATTTAGCAAAAAATAGCTAAGTTTTTTGATTATATATTTTTCAAGTGTGACGGAGCTGAGTGAAAACGCGTCCTACTCCATGTGCTGCTCTCTAGCGCCCCCCCCCCCCGTCTTATACAAGTTAAACAGAAAAAATAAAATGATAGCTTATTTATATAACTGTACATAAGCTATTGTCTCACGTAGGGGTCAGCAACCTTTTTGTCATAGTGGCATTTTTAAGTTTTTGAGTTAAGCAATGTGCCAATCGAATCTTTAATTCCTGCGCTATATCAATGTAGCAGGTGAAGTGGTTATCAGTAAGAGGGCGTGTCCAGTCAGGTAATTAGAGGGTTTTTAAGAAGGCACCCGAAAGAAGGCCTCGAGATGGGGTCTGGTCTTATGCATTGAAGCATGCTGTCCAATAGCTCTTCCATGTTTGTTTTTGCATGGACATGATCTGGGTGAGCAGGTAGGCTAATGCCTGGTTCAGATTACACGATTTTAGCTCGATTTTGGCACGATCCGTTTGACGTAGGGTGTCGTGGGGATTTGTAAACGACAATGGGCGTCGGGACGCAAGATTCGATCGTATCATCTCGTATAGTGTGTCATAGTGGGAGATAATCTACGTCGCGTCTGCGATGCTTCACGACATCACGACAAAAATACTAGCATGTTTAATTATTTTAACGGTCGTCCACGACGGGTTCCATCATATGTATGAGGTTGACCAATAGGAGCACAGAAGCTTTTCCGTACACAACTTTCAAAAATGGCGAAACGAAAGAGAGACGATGGTGCTACTAGGTGGAGTTATGACATGGAGGAAAGGTTCGTAAGAAAACAATATTTTACCTCAAGTTCTCTTTGGAGGATTGACAGCCCATACTGTCCTCTTCGAGCAATCCAGGAACGTGTCCATTGTCAGGTTTTCTTTCTTTTTTTTTACGTTTTTCTGAACACAGGACAGCCAATACAACACTCACCGCTTCATCCATTGTTTGTTTACGTTCGTTTCTGGAAGTCAATCGCTACTAGTTTCGCCTTCTCAATGACATCATGCGCGTTGTTAAAGACGGCACGCGATGACTGGTCAGGAAGCAACGTGTAGTCTGACATGTTTCTTATCCACGACACGACAAGATTTTAGGAATCAAAATCGTGTAATCTGACACAGTGACTATCGTAACAGACAAAAAAATTGTGTAATCTGAACAAGGCATTAGTGAATATCGATGGGTTTTTGTTTCACATGTTGTAGCTTGTTTTACTACATCAGGGTATTATGCTTAAATGCAGAAGCAAACATTGTGGATGGTTTGCTAGACCACTGGCCATGCCCAATCTTATTTGGTATCGTAAGTTAATCAAGCGTTGATTGCTGTGTTGCAGGTAAATGTAGATTTTTTATATAACTAATGTATGCAAGTATTTTTTTTTTAAATATTTCAATGGAATTAAAGTAACAATAGTGTGGTGGTTATTTATGAGTGTGTTGTTAATCGTGTTTTTCTGTTTCTGTTTTTTTTTTTGGTCCCACTTTATATGAAGTGGCTTTAAGTACTATGTACTTACATCGAAAAAATAAGTACAATGTTGTGTGGATGTTGTATTGTAAAACAGTTTTGCTGCTATTGAGGTGTGATACGGGTAAGGTTAGGGACAGGTGTGTGTGGTATGGGTAGATTTAAGGGATTGGATTAAGGTGTAAGGGAAGGGTCAACAGTGTAATTACAAATGTAATTGCATACATTAATTACAGCTGTAATTAAGTACAATGTAAAAACATATATGTACACATTAAGTCTATTGTATCAAATTATTAATTTCAATGTAAGTACATAGTACTTAAAGCCACTTAATATAAAGTGGGACCTTTCTTTTTAGGTTTAAGTTGATCGCTGTTCCTCGTGTTTTTTTGTTTGTTTCATTCTCTCGGCTGGCTAGTTGTTGTATGTTCGCACTGTATGCCTCCAGCGCAGATAGTTTACCTTGTTGTTGTAAACAGGACTTTAGTCTAACTCATTGTCAGTTGATTTGGTTCCATAAAGCAAATTTAACAAAGCTCAAGCTCAGTCACTCTGGCAACACACACACACACACACACACACAAACACAAACACAAACACAAACACACACACACACACAAACACACACACGCACATATACTTCTCTCTCTCTCTCTCTCTCTCTCTCTCTCTCTCTCTCTCTCTATATATATATATATATATATAATTTATGAGCTAGGCTAGTAGTTTTTGTTGTCACAACCTATATACCTATATATATATATATATATATATATATATATATATATATATATAAATTTCAAATACTGTTAAAGACAAACTGTCAGTAATAAAATAAGAACCAATTATACATTTTTGAGCCATAGCACATGTTCAATAGAACAAACATACAAATAAAAAAAAAAAACACTGCTTTTCATTTTTTTCAGGGGAAGTCTAACAGTAATTTTCAGGCAAAGAAAATAATAATAAAATGTAAAATACCACTGCATAGTATTCACTGTATAAATTAAATATTGATTAATTCTTAATAAATTACATAAGTTATTCAGTCAAGAGCAGTGTTATTTTGGTAACACTTTACAAAAAGGTTCATTAGTTAACTACCTTTGTAAACATGCACTAAGAATGAACAATAATCCGACGCCTCGGTTCAAATGTCACATCACTAGCTTCAACCAATCGTTACAGAAGAACTCTCCATAACATAAAATAAAACTCTGGTGAAATATATTGACCCTTTTGTGGAGCTGCTCGTCATTTACTGTGGGCTTTACAGATGAGGAGCCCCGCAAGCTCACAGTATCCTCTAAGCCTGAGTCAATTCACGTCATGCCTACTCTAATGTTGGCAACTCCAGTGCTCACACCGCTCACCAGTGCATTCACGCCAAAGCCTCATCCTGTTATGGCCTCTTCACGTCAGTCCTGCCGAGCCTGAGCTTCACGAAGAGCCTGAGCTTCAAGTCAGTCCTGCCAAGCCTGCCGAGCCTGAGCTTCACGTCAGTCCTGCTGAGCCTGACGAACCTGAGCTTCACGTCAGTCCTGCCGAGCCTGAGCCAGTTCACGTCATGCCTGCCGAGCCAGAGACTGTTCACATCATGCCAGTCGTGCTTGTGTCTTCGGACAAGAGGGTCGCCACGCCTGCGTCTCATCCCAAGATGGCCGCTGCCGTTCCAGAGTCTTGTCCTGAGATGGCCGCCGCCACGCCAGAGTCTTGTCCCAAGAAAAGGGGAGGGGCAGTAGGTACCTGATTAAGGCCTCAGAGGCCGTGCCTCCTTGGCTCCCTGAACTGTCGGATCCGCCCTGGCCCCCTGAACTGTTGGTGCCGCTCTGGCCCCCTAAACTATCGGTGTCGCCCTGGCCCCCTGAACTGTCGGCGCCGCCCACGCTCCACGGCCCAGGTCCGCCCATGCTCCACGGCCCAGGTCTGCCCACGCTCCACGGTCCAGGCCCGCCATGGCCATGTACTGGTCCCGTTCCCCTGCACAGGCCTGGCCCTCCATCCCTTCCTCAAGACTGCCTCCGCTCCTCCACCCTCCTGAACTGTTGTTTTTTTGTTTTGTTGGGCGTCGGGAGCCGCCTATAGAGGGGTGGCTATGTCATGATTCCTGTCTTGTGTTCCCCTTGTCTTGTGTAGACTTTTGTTATTTCTTGTTCTGTGCCATGTTTTTTAGTTTTTCTTTTTTAATTGTCTCCCCAGGTGTTTCTGATTAGCCACGCACCCTTGTTATCTTGTTAGGCTTGTTTGCCTGTGTATTTAAGCTCTGTCATTAGTTCAGTCTTTGTGAGTTCTTAACTTTGTTCGTTGGTTGTTCTGTTCCCTAGTCCTATTCCTTACTCTAAGTCTGTAATTTGTGAAGTTTTGAGTTTATTTAATAAATACCTATTGCACGTGGGTCCTGCTTACTCCTATGCTTCAACCAATCTTTACAGTATTTATATTAACTAACATTAACAAAGAATTATAAATACTGTAACAAATGTATTGCTCATTGATAGTCCATGTTAGATAATGAATTAACTAATGTTAATTACTGAACCTTATTGTTAAGTGTTACCGTGATTTTGTTCGTTGTCCTTTGTTGTTTGATTAACATTAAAACAAAGACAGCAGCAGATTTATTAGTCTACTGATACTTTAAGAGCTGCATGTATCCAATATACTGTTACTGTTACAAACTGCTCCAAGACTCAGAAGGTTGATCCAAACGCATCTTTTATTAAAGGCATAATCCAGACACATAGTCCAATGTACAGGCAACAGCTCAAAAAACAGCAGGCAGTCCAAACAAACACACAAAGCTGGGAACAGTGCCAAACATGTAATCCAAAGGGAGGCATAGAGACCAAAAACCAGACACATAAAACCAGAGAAACGCTCAGAAATACAGAGCAATAACATACAAAACCCTGCAGTGAGAGAAAGAATGAAATAGGCTTATGTAGACAGGGCTAATAAGTGTAATTACAAACACCTGAAAACAATCATGGCTGTTGAACCGGGGCAAAGAACTATGGAAAATGGAGTCTTTTATAGTGTGGTAATAGTCTGGGATGGAGTGCCCTCTGGTGGTAATCACGGGCACTCTCACTGGTGATTGTGACATAGCCCTCCTCCTAAGGATCGGCTTCCGGATACTCCTATCATGGGTAGAAAAGTCCAGGGGCAGGCAGAGCGGAGGCGGAACAGTGGGCGGGATGGAGGGCCAGGTCCATGAAATGGAAGAGGGCTTGCGGACAGAGGCAGAGCAGGCAGACAGGGCGGAGCAAGCCGGGCAGTTCTTGTTCAACCTCTGTTGTGTCGAGGCAGACAGGAAGATCAGGTACAACCTCTGTGGTCTCATCAGGGCAGACAAGGAACTCAGGGACGACCTCTGTGGTCATATCAGGGAAGACATAGAACTCAGGGGTGACCTCTGTGGTCAAATCAAGGCAGACAGGAAGTTAATCGATTACGAGGCTGGGTTCTGGGACTGGAGCGAACTCTGGAGTGGACTCATGGACTGAGGTGGACTCTGAAGCAAACTAATGGGCTGGATCGGGCTCTGGATTACACTCTTCAACTGAAGCGCAGTGCACGGGCCAAACACACTGTCCAAACACACCAAATAGCCATCACCGTAACAGGGAGTACAGTAGACATTGGGACCTCCTCAGAGACCCCCCAGGCTTGACATTACTGCTGAGATGCCAGGTGCTAGCACCGACGTCTGCGGTGTGTCTTCCAGACTTGAAGCCAGTCTCAAGTGCCTAGGGAAAGCCTTGATGTCTTCAAGTGCAGAGCTTATGACAACCGGGAACACAGATGTGACGTCCATGACGGTTGAAGACTCTAACTTGCCGTTCATGATGGCTGGAGTTTCTGGCAAAACGTCTGTGACAGCTGAGGCTCTGGTATGGCGGCCATATCGTGAAGAGGCTCTTAAGTGGCAGCCATGATGGGAAGAGGCTCTGACATGGTGGCCATCTTGTTTGAAGGCACAAGCGTAGTGGCCATCTTGTCTGAAGACAAAGGCATAGCGGGCATCTTGTCTGAGGTTTCTGGTTTGGCGGCCATGTTGTAAACTGGCTCTGGTGGAGGAACTACAGGACGGGAAGGTACATAAAGCTTGGGGCCAGCAACATTCAGAAATGGGCATGCTGGTGATCATGGTGGACCAAGCTCCTTGGCCACTGGAGCTTGATGTATGGTGCCCTCCCCCAAAAAAGGTTTAGGGGAAGAGTCATCTCAAGTTCCCCAACAGTGAAATAGGACCCATTTAGCATTAGCGCATAGTCCATATAGTCGCATAAACTGTAATTGATCTCCCCTCCAGGGAGCCACGATTTAATGGGTTCATTGAGTCCAAAACGGAAAATGTCCTTGAGTGCAACTTCATCAAAGGGTACAAGATAAGACAATCTTATGCCTTCAATCCAATTACCGCACCTCTTTCTCCTTTTTTCCACAAGCACTTGCGTTCCCGTGGCGTCTGTCGTTGCTATGCAACCATGAACTGCGCTCTCCATGATGACGAGGAAGTTTCAGCAAAGGATTAATTGATTTCTAGCCCTTGCATTAGCTTTACTAGATATATTTATGGAGATGAGAAATAAAAACCCACCCTGTACAGCTATGATCAGCTGTTCAGCTGAGCTTTCGATGTTGTTACGAAAAGGCCGAAGCTGATCGGTTGGTTTTTATCACATGACCTGCGGTGCGCTTGCGGCATTCTGAAAACTTGAGAAGTTTTCATCTCGCCGCGGCAAAGGTGCGCCTGGAAAAACAAGCGCGTCGTAACTGCTTTACTTCTATTATGAGCGCGCTTGTCGGTGCCTACTTTTGAAATAACAAATTTTCATGTGTTAAAAACTCGATATGTGAACAGCCCCTTATTCAACAGAACAACTCGTTCAGGGCATCATACGTCATTTTTACGTCATTGCACATGCGCAGTCCTTTCAGTTTCGGTTTTTAATCTGATCAAGTGTTTACAATGTTCTCTCGATCGGATTAGAAAAGGAATAAACCACCCCTTTCAATCCGATCGAAATTTCATTCGGATCGAGCTCAATCAGATCGATTAAGGTGTTTACATGAAGGCTTTTCAGTCCGATTGAGCCTTCAATCCAATTACTAACGGATTATTTGGTCGCATGTAAACGTAGCCACTGAGTCTGGGTCTCCTTCGGCTGCTGGATCTGTTCATGGCGAGGTTGTCTGGTAAAGAAGTTCAATTCCAAATTACCTGGATGTGTTCTTGATATCAAGGATGCATCGAATCCAGACTTTAGAGAATCGAACCATTCGAAATCAATAGGTTACTGTCGTAAACCCGGTTCTCTGAAACATTGAGTGGAGAGATCCACCTATGGGAAGGGTATCCATACCTGCCTCTGCAGAAGCATCCAATTAGACCAAGTCTGGATAGACAGACAGAAGGGCGAAGCCATTGCAAGGTAAGGGCCCACCCCCTTACCTGAGGATATATTACGCCTGCAAGCGCTGCTGTTCTCCAGTAAGTATATTCGCTTCTCGTGCAGCAAGCGGGGCAAAGCTAGTGGATCTCTCCACTCAATGTTTCAGAGAACCGGGGTTACGACAGTAACCAATTGTTCTCTTTCATCATCTCGTGTTCGAGATCCACCTATGGGAGAGACATGGACAGCTGCCCGATTGCCCAATACGCTCACAGTGAGGTTCTGTAAGCCAGAGAAGGATGGTTGCCCCAAGGAGGCGGATTTATTTAAGACTGCAAGGGAAGCTCGGCTTCCCATATGTACTATTGTGTAAAGATTTTATTGACTAAAAATGCGTTAGAACATGTTCATCTCCAAGACGAGTTCGTTCAGAATCAACTACATATTGCAGGTCGGCTGACTCGATTTCCTTCTCATACATTCCCGTAGTGTCACAGTGCATTTCCCTGTTGAAGCCTTGCGTCCATTGACTTCAGTGGGGCTGCTTTGAACAGTTTTTTTCAGTGCTTCGAAACTAAACGGTCATTGGATAAATGCTGCGATTATGTCCCGCCCACGGACGCTCAGCGTATCTGGGGTGGATGGAGGAGTGAGCTGGCCTGGACTCCGGGCTTCTGTGTGATGATTGGAGGGTCTGTAGAAAGACTGCATCTCCTTTTGATTGACAGCGATTTTGTACTATAAAAAGTCACTGACGCTGAAGCTATTCGAGCTCAGTCCCATCACGAATGTTGCAAGTGCAGTCAAAAGACAAACTGCTGCAACCTATTTCTTGGTATTTGCTTTGCGAAATTGCTATACAGTACTGAGTACTAAAATGATGTGAGACCACATCCATCACACCACCCTTCAAACACTTGCCACTTACAACCATATAAGGACCGTGTAGACATTCTGTATAGTAGCAATCACACACGGTGAAAGCCCCAGTGCGCTTAGGTTCATCCTCTCACGGGCCAGGCCCAGAGAGCCACCCTGTCGTGTGTGGGTGATAAATCTCCCCGTTCGCTTGGGACAATAGGTCTTTATGGAGGGGGAGGCACCACGGCACGGCCAACCATGGTGCTTTGGGACTGGGTGCTATCAGAATGAGACAGGCCCTTCTCTCTCACCCTGGCCAGTGTGGGAATTATCAGGCACATGGTGGAAAAGCATACAGCAGCACTTCGGGGCATGGTAGGGCCAGAGCATCTACCCCGAGGGGTGCGTCCACGTCCTTTAGCGAGAAGAACATTGCACAATGGTAGTTTCTGCGCTAGGCAAATAGATCTACGGTTGCCTGTCCGAATCTCATCCATATCATGTCCACTATCTGAGGCTGAAGGCGCCAATCTCCTGAGAGTGGGTTACCCCTCGATAGAAGGTCCGCGTCTTTTTTCAGAATGCCTGGAATGTGAGTCGTGCGTAACGACAGGAAAACCCATCTGCTCCACACCAAAAGCTTGTGAGCTAGAGCGTGAAAATTCGACGAGCGCACGCACAACCCTGACGATTGATGTAAGCCACTGCTGTGGTACTGTCGCAGTGTACGAACACATGATGTCCTAGCAGGCGAGGCAGAAAATAATTCAGAGCTTTCCAGATGGTCAAAAGCTATAAATTATTTATGTGCGCTGAACGTAGTTTGCTCGGCCACAAACCGTTCACCGTTCTCCCCTCCTACCAACTTTCCGCATCATAACCGTCCCCAGAGGGGTTACCTGTGCGAAAAAGTCCACACTCTTCCAGTGGCGCAAAGCTGCCGAGCAGGTGCACGTCACTGTTAGAGAGCGGCAAAGATCGCGTATCGGGCTGAAATGTAGTGACAACACCCATTTCATGAACGCTCTCATTCTCAGGAGTCCCAGGGGCAAAACCTGGATAGACGAAGCCATTAGACCCAGGCAGTCTGAGACATGTGCAATACTGCTCTTTCGCTCCCTCTCTGAACTGCGACAGACAGTTCATTAGAGAGACAACGTGCTTTTTAGAGAGACACGCTCTCATGGAGACTGAGTTCAGCTCCAATTCCAGAAAAAATCACAATCTGACTGGGTATGAGGTTGCTTTTGTTCACATTTACCCTGAACCCGAGAGATGTGATGTGTGTGAGCACACAGCAGGTGTCCTGCAACACTCTCTCCTTCGATTCTGCTATGATAAGCCAATCGTCTATGTATGTCAAAATCTGCAGACCTGACAGTCAGGAGAGCTAAGCCCGCCTTCGCACACAGACAAAAAGTCTGAAGGCTTAATGAGGACTTTGCATTCGTAACGTGCCTTGATAGGCGAAACGATTAAACTTCCTGTGCGGCGGATAAATGCTTATGTGAAAAAAAAGCATCTTTCAGATCGACTGATGTGGACCAGTCGTTCCGTTTTATGGAGCGGGCGAGCGAGCCATGCGTAAACATTCTGAAATTGTATTTCCTCAAATGTTTGTTTAACACTCAGAGATCCCAAATAGGGTGGAGAGATCCGTCCTTCTTTGGAACCAGGAAATACAGGTAAATAAATCCCTGATTTATCAGATTGGGTATTTATCAGATTTACCACCTGAATCGCTCCCTTGTTTAGAAGGGAAGAGATTACTTCTTTCAGAATGTGAGTGGCGCTCTCCTACGTGTGTGAAGAGAGAACACCGTTGAAATGCAGGTTTTTTTCCACAAACTGCAGTCTGTAGCCCTGCATTATTGTACGTATCACCCACTCGGGAGCCGAAACAGTTCACCAAACTGACTCGTAAAGGCTGATTTATACTTCTGCGTTGGACCTACGCCGGAGTCTCTATGCTATAGACTACGCGTTGGTTTTCATTTATACTTCTGCGTCGTTGTCCGCGTTGACGCGGAATTACACATGCAGAGGGACCATGTGAAACCCAAGGGAGGGGGGTTCTAGCAGACCAATCACAGTGCTTGCGTCTGCGTAGAATTGACGCGCTGTTGATGCAGAAGTATAAATTGGGCTTAACCTGCAAGTGTTCCCACCCGAGCTGATCCGCTAAGCTGGCTCATTTGTGACGCAATGGCACCCTCTAGTGGAAGAACTAGGGACGGCATGCAGGGGTTTAGAGAGATGCGCTCTCGAGAAAAATTCTCTCTCTGTAGAGAGGTTCTCTCTTATAGACGAATTCATTTGTTTTGATGTGTATGTTGTGTTACGTGTGTTTTGTGTTGAGGAACACAGGGGCAGAAGCCTTTATTAGAACCCTGGTGGAGGGTTCCCTCCTTGAGATGTTTTGACATGCCCTGACATTTGTGCTTTTTTCAGTTGCTTATAAACATATTAATGGCAAAGATGTCATTACACTCGATTTAGCACAAACAGGGCTACCATAATATGTGTTTATGCATGGTTATTGAAAAAACTCAAAATTAAAATTTCTGAAATAAGGCCACAAAACACATACTAAATATGACTACGACTTTTGACTAATGGGTGTTGTCGCCTTGAGTTTTTGCTTTAAAATGATCTGAAAATCATCCTGCCTAATCATTCACATAAAACAATAAATTTTTTAAATATTTAAACAGTCTTTTTGCAAGCTGTAGTAAACAACAGCGCCCATCTGTGCAGTTAATTCATTCACACACAGAAACGCGATTCATATTTAAACAGTCTTTTTGTGGTTTACAGACACTATTCCATATCGTGATTAGAACAAAGCATATAAGAATAAAAAACTCACTATTAATCCTCAGCTGGATCCGAAACCAGCACGTCTGAGATGAATGTCTCAGGATTATTCCTCACAGCCTCGCAAAACGACATAGTACATTCATCTAATTAAACTTGTCATGTTTTATCGAGTTGATGTGGGCGTTGACACGTTTGCATGTGTTGCCTCAGATCATTTGCGTTTGAATAGCGCACGCTCTCCGTGTGGGCGTGTCACATTAGCAGAATAATGAGCTGCGAGAACGATAATGAGAACGACTGACTGGGCCGCCTTCCTGGGTAGGCATAACTTGAAGGCATCTTCCTCCTCCTTGTCATTGCATCGTAGCTGCATCAATGCGACAGTGGGGCCAAAGAGAGCCTTCACTGTCAGGGAGACCCAACAGGTTAAGCCAGAGCACACGCTCTCCCACAACAGAAAACGCCATGGAGCGCCTGCAGGTTTGGACGGCCTGACGGGCATTACGGAGGATGAGGTCATTAACAGTTAGAACCTCCTTCCACAGGGCTGGTGAGGGGGTTCCTTTGTCCAACAGTTGCCCTAAATCCTCCAGAATCTCCGCCTGGTAAGAGGAGAGGAGGGAGAGACATTAAGGGCCCTGACAGCCAAGGCAGAGGACTTGTTAGCACTGAGTGCTCCTACACTGAGGCAGAAAAGCGTTCCATCTTGTTGGGCAAAACCAACTTCGGGGGAACGAGCAGCCCGCCCTGGCTGGGGTTAAGGTGCCTAGGGATAGAAGGCTCGATGGCGGGGGATCAGCCATGCCGAGAGCCAAGGACATTTACCTCGAGGCCCGCGAGACCGTGTTTTAAATTGAGCGGGTCGCACCAGTTGTTGCTCATGAGGTTTGCGCACGCTGAGAGGACGGGGAAGAGAGTTTTTTCCTCGGGCCAGGAGAGGGTCCCAGCAGCTTCCCATCCTAAATGTCCCTTTCCTGGTCGGTGGCGCCCTGTGGAGCCGGCCACTCAGTGTTGAGGCGAGCGGCTGCTCACTCACACACGTCCAGGATAGAGGATGGACTGGGGTAAGGCCGTGGGGGCGTAGGCCTGTCGCGATAGTCAATAAATCAATTAATCGCACAATAAAAAAAATGAGCTCGATAATATTTCCAGCCGCGATAATTTACATTTGCATGCTTGTTTGTTTTCGTCGTCTCTCTCTCTCTCTCTCTCTACCAAAGAGACTGGATGACAACTCTTGGTGAACCCTCTTGTCAGTTGCATGGTCTTTTGTGTGCGGCGCTTGTCAGTCACATGGCAGGGTTTCCCGTACGTTCATTTATTTGTGGCAGCCCGCCACAATATCAATGCTGACCGCCACACATTGATTTTCGAATGTTTTTTTTATTATTATTGTTTTTTTTACTAAGCTTATTTAAAATTGTATTTGATTGCAGAGCGCCATAGCACATTTGCGCAGCACTACCTCTCACTCGGCCCTCTCTCTCTCTCACCCACTCACACCTCTCGCGCTCTCTCTCCCTCAATCGCTCGCTTGGTGGACATAGACTGCAATTCACTTTTGCTTTATTTGAACAAAGCTTTATGCTTGCGAAAATATTTTTCAAAAGTTTTTTTGCATATGGCCTGTTGAGGCTTTTTTTGTTTGTTTGTTTGTTTACAAAGATCCTAACTGGCAGTTTTGCCTGTTATGGAATGTATCACTATTTATGTCTAAGCCTAATGTTTAATATTTTTTGAAGTGCAATTTTGTATACATCCATTTTATTTATTGTTTTTGGTATTTATTCAAGTGCATTTTTGTTAACAGAGAGTCCATTGCTTTTATTGTTTTTTGGTTGTTTTGTTCATTTATTGCGGATATTTAAAATGTTTTCCGTTTTCAGTGTTAAATAGTCTTTAGAAATAAAAGTTTATTGATCTTTGAAAAGGTGTACCTGCATTATTATGCCATTATCATTATTTTAGATGAAAATGGTCTCAGTACGACAATATTATCGTTTATTATCAATATTATCGTTTATCGCAATAATTTCTTGGACAATTTATCGTCCAGCAAAATTTATTATCGTGACAGTCCTAGGCGTTAGCCTGGGGAACACCAGAGGGAGGGATGGCCTCCTCGCCTTCTGAGACCCCGAGAAGGCCCGTGTCGTCCTCTTTGCCGGACGGGAAGTTTCCCCGCGAAGATGTCATCTTCTGGGAATGCAGAATTGGGCTCAGCCCATTTGAGGGACATTGTGCCCTGGGAAGCCCCCGGTATCGCATCGTCATCACCGTGTAATTCTCCGGGTTCTCCAAACCCTATTCTGCGTGCTTGATGCCCAAGAAAACCACGCAGAACAGGTGAAGGTCTTTTGCGGCTATCAGTGCACCACACGTGGCCGGGCAGGCCCGTGATAGGCTGTCCCCGGGAGAAGCGGCAGATTTGGAAAGCGACATACCGCGAAAAAACTGAGAGAAATCTGTGGGCGGCTCAGGATGCAAACACAGCTAAACTGGCTGAATAAAAAGACTGTCACATCTGGTGGAGGCTGATCTGGCGATATGTCCTCCTGAAGACAATTGAATTACGAACTGTTTACGTGCAGAGATCAAATAAAAAAATTAAAAAAATTTGTTACATTTATATAGCACTTTTCTGTGTACTCAAAGCGCTTTACATGGAAGGGGGAATCTCCTCAACCACCACCAATGTTTAGCATCCACCTGGATGATGTGACGGCAGCCATATTGCGCCAGAATGCCCACCACACACCAGCTTATTAGTGGAGAGGAGACAGAGTGATGATGTCAATCAGTATATCGGGATGATTAGGAGGCCATGGTGGACAGAGGCCAAGGGGCAAATTTGGCCAGGATGCCGGGGTTACACCGATTTTTAATGACCAATGAGAGTCAGAACCTCGGTTTAACGTCTCATCCGAAGGACGGTGCTCTTTGACAGTATAGTGTCCCCGTCACTATAATGGGGTGTTAGGACCCACACAGACTACAGGGTGAGAACCCCCTGCTGGCCTCACTAACACCTCTTCCAGCAGCGACCTGGTTTTCTCAGGAGGTCTCCCATCCAGGTACTAATCAGGCTCAGCCCTGCTTAGCTTCAGTGGGCAACCAGTCTTGGGCTACAGGGTGATATGGCTGCTGGTGAGATCGCGAGAAGCGATTGTCAACTGGAGAACAGCAGTGCTTGCAGGCGTTATATACCCTCAGGTAAGGGGGTGGGGCCTTACCTGGCATTGGCTGCACGCTTCTGTCTGTCTAGCCAGACTTGGTGAAATTGGATGCTTCTGCAAAGGTCAGGTACGGATGCCCTTCCCTTAGGTGGATCTCAAACACGAGTTGGTGAAAGAGAGCCCAGAGGACGCTGCAGGCAGTCGTCGAACGGAAGCTTTAAACTTCTTATCCTCACTTAAGAGATTCATGTTGCGAGCTCGCAAATACATGACAGCTTGTGAAAGTAAACATTTTTCCATTTGTTTAGCTTAAAGTAGTAACCTGAAGAAAGAATGCAGTATTTTTATTGGCATATTAAAAAGAATCTTGACATACAAAGCATAGGTAACACAGACTACTCATTTTCATAAATACACGCGGTAAAATAAAAAGATATAAAATTATATTAAAATAATGTCTATAATAATATTAAAGAAGTTTAAATAGGTTGTGAAATTTGTTTGTGTTATGTTGTATTAAGTGTGCATTAGTCACTACTTATAATACGCTGGGAAGGTCAGTTGAGCAACAAGATAGCATCACATCTCAATTCTCACAAGGATGCATTTTGTGTCCCACCATCCTTTTCGAGTTTGTTATTTCAAGGTCGCCTGGCAGGACTGGTCTCCACGAGAACGCAAGCTTGTCATTTGCGTTCTTGGAATTGAGAAACAGCCAGTGTGAGAGATGGTCTGCTCTGTACACGTCTCATGAGTGGTTTCAGTAACTTAAAGTAATAGAGATTTGAGCTGTGTGTCATCTGCACCTTTTCATTCTAACAGTAACAATAGCTGTCGTAACCATAGTATTCCAGTGAAACTGTGGTTACCATTGTAACTTTTGTAAGTCATGCATTAAGACTACCACACACCTGTCACTGTTCCGTGTTCATCACTAATGTAGTGTCCAAATGCCTCCCAGAAGTCCTTATCCTCTGTTTGAAGTAGAGAGTGCAGTGTCACCTTTTGACTTGGTGGTAAATTTGTTAAAACAATCCGAAACTTCTCATCCACCAGCCCTCGACAGGGATGGACAGATAATAGTGGACATGTCCTCTTCTGAGTGCTCACAGTCCTATACAGAGATTACAGGAGAGATTGAAACAGTCATGGTTACTATAAACTTGCCTTTTTTTTCACTTCCACGCAAAGAAACATCTGAAAATACCACCATTCTGAAAGTTACTTCTGGTTTTCCTTAATTTAGCTTGTGTTTATAAGGAATATGGCTGATAGCCGGAGAATACTATTCCAAAAGGATTTGAATTCTTTATCTCAGGTTTAGGTGTCAGGCTGACAATATCTAATAAATCCAACCTTATTTAGTTTCCAACTGGGTTAAGCAGTATTACTTGTTTGCTGAAGATCAAGAGATAATTATACAAAAATATAAAAAATGATAAGAACATGTTTCCCACATCTCTACTTTAATTTATCTTCTGCATGATTATGGTTCAATTTATTAACAGCAATTTGATCACATGCCTCCTCCAAATGTGTTTTGGGAGTAATCTGATCACAAAACAATGTGAATGCCATTCGGATCAATTGAATGTAAATGGTGCCATATACTCTGATCATAGATGTTTTAGATATCAGACTCTGATCATTGTGTTAGAGTGTCCATTTAGAAACTGTCATATACAATTATATGTGCAAAAAATTAGATGTTAAATGGTAGCCATGGCCTTTACCGTAGGTAAAAACCCTTTAAAAAATGTTATGAGTTAAAGTTGTATAATAGTATTTAGTGGGTTTAACTCTAATATGAAATGTGTTCAACAGTGAGAATTTATACTAATCAAATTACTTACCTTAAGGATATCAGGTTGCTCACACAGTTTATTTGTTTTAATGCTGTCACACATCCCATATACAGAAGTTTAGAATTAAAAAATGCTGTAGTGAAATTCCTCATAATTGTTGTGACAGTTCTTCAGGGCAAGGAGAAGACAGACAGAACACTGACCCTTCAATTTAACAGTTCCTTTGGCTTTGTTCTCCACAGAGACGCACAGAGACACGAGTTCACCAAGTTCTCTCTCACCTTCCCCAGTTACTGTGGCTTTTATCCTGTTGCTCTAAGCCAATTACTGGGAAACTGGTATTAATCATGCTGTACTGACCTTCTTACTCACCACTCCTCTCCTGGCTCAGGTCCCCAAGTGGGTCCAAAAGAACAGGATTGAAAACCACTGGACTAGAGTGACTGGCTAGCATGAGTAGACATGAGAAAATAATCTTGCAACGAAACAGAGGAGACTAAATAGCAGACTAATCAACGGAAACAGATGGACAATGGCGCAATGTTCTAATTAGACTGAATGCATTTGAAAATGTTAAATTGTGAAAATACTGTACAGCTCCTCAAACAAAGATCTGCAATTCACCAGCAACCACTCCGCAAACACAGCGAATTCCTCCCGACTCAAGTCCCGCTCTATAGTTTTTCACATTAGAAAAGTGGTTTCACTCAGAAATATGTCACAATACAAAGATAAGTAGGCCATAACTTCCATTACATGGTGACTTTTAATTTGCTCAGCAGGATTAATGAGATGACGTGAAAAAAAAAAAAAAATAAAAAAAAAGAAAGCATGGTTAAAACAAGCCTAAGATATTGACTTAATGACATACAGTCAATTTTTAGTTGGACTCTGCCCTTTTTGGACCATCAGTAGGCTGAACAGTTCGTGTTACAATGTAGGGTTATTTCCAGCGTGGGGCCAGTTTACATTTGGGAAGGAGCAGGATCATTCAACCAAACCATGTCTCCCACATTGTATGAGGTGCTATTTGGTCTTTTTGTCATATTGAGCTTTTTGCTGATCAAAGCTAACAGGACTGATACATTGTTACGTCACAGTGTATACAAATAGCAAATTACTCATTTTGAGACAGTTTATGAGTCATAAGGGAATATAAAAAAAGGAGTGGTTGTATTTTTACCATTATAGGGTTGTTGTGTACACACCTCCACAACACACAATTTTCACACAGTTTCAAACACAATGTAAAAGTGAATTTTGCGACTGAATCTTTCGATTAAACCATTTCCCTCAGGATGATAAGGAGTCCTAATTCTGGTGGCACCCAACTTGGAACACAACTCCTTGGTTAGACCTGCCTAAAACTTGCGGCCTTGATCTGTATGATGGCATTCAGGAACACCATGCTCTGGGACATATTGTTCCGTTACAGCTCTCTGATCTTTCATAGGGAACAATTTTTCATACTTAGTGAAATAGTTTAGGAGAACAAGGACATATTTATTTCCTGATGGTGTCACAGGATGTTCAGTAATATCAGCTGCCACCTTTCTAAAGGGTGATTGGCATGAATAGTATGTAGGGGAGATACTCGGTGTAAGGACAGAAGTTTAAAGGCCTGGGTGTGGCTTGCTTGGGAGTACATGGTCTTATAGACATTGCCTTCTGTTTGTTTGTCAGCCAACTTTGGTTTGCTTTCATTAAGTTTGCATTACCTTTTCTAACAGTTTGTTTTCTTAGTAATCAAACCTATTAAACAAGAAATGCACTTGCAACTTTGTGGACAATGGATTTTTTAAATAATGGAAGTGTCTAACCCCTCAGCAGACATGATATGACTAACATGACAATTTGATTAAAGATAGTCACTAGAACAACAAAGCAATATTAAAATGTATTATATTTATATACAAATTAATTTATAGCTGGTTCTTGTAAAATGTAATTTAGTTACTTAGTTACTATCTAACTGGTCAAGAGGCCTTAGACAGGACAGTGCAGACGTGACATGATTAAACTTTTTATTTGCACATCCCTGAAATGAAATATTTTAAAATACATCCTAACTAGAACATAGACATTCTGTTTGTTTTCTTTGGTTTTTATGGATTTAGTATATTGTCATGATACCTGTCTGTGTGAACTTTTGTTATTTCCTGTTTTGCGGCATGTTTTGTAGTCCTTTGTAATTTTTCTTGTTAATTAGTTCATTGATTGTTCCCAGGTGTGTGTTGTTTGCCAATCACCCCTTGTGTACGCGTCACCGGTGCAGGCCGGGGCGGACTCGTAGGACCAACCGCCCCTGACTCCAGACACCACCGCGAGGAGCCGACACCACAGGTACGCAACGGAATGGACCAGACAGAGGCAAAGGTACTTTTCAAGGAATAAAAATCTTTATTAAGCACTGTATTTATGGAAGTAAAGAAAAGGATGGTAATGGTCGCTGGGCCTTCTCCCCGGAACAGCTGGGCAGATCGAGGGCTCCTTCCCCGGGATGTTACACACTCCACGGCCCCGACGGTAGAGAGACAGGTAAGCACTCTTCTTCCAGCGATAACTGCACACTTCGGAACTCAGAAGGTAAGTAGACAGGTAAGCACTCTTCTTCCAGCAATAGCGGCACACCTCGGGGCTCGGAAGGTAAGTAACCAGGTAAGCACTCTTTTTCCAGCGATAGCTGCACACTTTGGGGCTCAGAAGGCAAGTAACCAGGTAAGGATTCTTCACAATATAAAGTATTTTCGTCAGTGCACAGTAATGAGACAGTGATTTAAAAGCTTCTTTCACCAGCGATGCTGCATACTTCCAGACTCGGACAGTAAGTGGAACAGGTAAGGATTCTTCACAGTACAAAGTACTTTCGTCGGTTCACAGTAGTGAGACCGTGGTTTAAAAGCTTACTTCAACAATGCTGCATACTTCCAGACTCAGACAGTAAGCAGAACGAGTAAGGATTCTTCACAGTACAAAGTACTCTCTTCGGTTCACGATAGTGAGACAGTGGTTTAAAAGCTTACTTCATCAGTGATGCTGCATACTTCCAGACTCAGACAGTAAGGAGAACAGGTAAGGATCTTCACAACACAATTTTCTTCGGTTCACGATAGTGAGACAGTGGTTTAAAAGCTTACTTCACCAGCGATGCTGCATACTTCCAGACTCAGACAGTAAGGAGAACAGGTAAGGATCTTCACAATACAAAGCGTTTTCTTCGGTTCACGATAGTGAGACAGTGGTTTAAAAGCTTACTTCACCAGCAATGCTGCATACTTCCAGACTCGGACAATAAGTAGAACGAGTAAGGATTCTTCACAGTACAGGCTGCTTTTCAGCTCAGCTGTATCACTCTAGGCTTCTGATGGAGAACAGATATAGGAACAATTTCCCACAAACGTGTACGCATGGGTTGGGGCCACTTCTCAGCAAAAGCACACCACACTAGTGTTCACTTCAATTCCACAGCCATAAATCAATGTGTATCCATAAAGCAAAAGCACTGCAATTCACTCACACGGTAGGGCTGTTCAGAGGCCTCAATCCGTTTGTTACACTCACGTGGGGGATATTAAATCTTCAGTTCCTCCTTAACACACTCTGAAACACATAGCTTCTCCAACAATCAGTTCCACACTCACTGCATCCTCTTCAAACTGTTTGAATGTTCGCAAGATGAAATCAATTCACTTATCTTTCTCTCTCTCCTCCCAGTGCAGATTCAATCGATAACTCAATCCAGCAGATTTCCCACAGACGATCACTCTGATCCAGCAACTTCAATGGTCGGCTTCCACAGCCAGACAATTTCCCAGAATAAGCTTGTGACCACCACTGCTCCGAGAAACCCAGAACCACAGAACAGCACGGGACCAACAATGGACCAATGACCCGCGAACAACGACCACAGACGCTCTCCCCATAGCCCTTTTATCTATGGCTTATGAAGCAAACAGCCCATGTAAACGCTGCTCCTCTCTCTCTCTCTCGCACCTGTAGTGCATTAGCGCTAATCAGGCAGGGCAATGATTCTGCCACACCCGGAACCGGAGTGGGATGTGTCGCACACAAATTGTTCCCTCGGGAAACTCGTGACTCATCGAGGGGGTTCCGCTCGCTATGCGTTTTTGTCACCCGTGACATATGTATACCCCAGTGTTTCTCATGGTCCTTGTCTGGTGTTGTCCTATGGATGTTACGTGTGTGCTTGTTGTCAGTTTTGTTTGCCTTCCTTGCCTGTGTGTAGATTTATCAGTTTTGCCTGGATTTACTTTTATTATGTTTGTTTGAATAAATGTTTGCTGCATCTCGCTCTCTGACTCGTCCCTGCTCACACATTACATATATATTTCATTACAAACATTGATTTGCAGTTAATTGTAACTTTGAGAATTTAAGGGAAATAAAATAAAACGATAGATATTATTGTCACGGTGGTCGTTGTAGTAACAAGTACGAAGAAGAAGATGAAGGCAATCAGTTAACATTTAATCAATCCAACAGGGTATTCCACAAAACATATCAAACACATCCAAAACTGACGACACCGGACACTGAACGGAAACAAAACAAATCGTGACAACAAATGAGTGACGAAGGCAGATGATGACGAAACATAGCGAATCCAAACTAATGTGATTGTGACAGAATGCCCCCTCCCGGTAGTGAAGAAGAGTCGGTGAAGAGGATAAGGGGATGGTGAAGGGATGCTCAAGGTGCCTGGCGAAGGGATTGGACTGACAGGCAGGTGAAGATAATGGAGCCACAGCAACAACCACCCGAGAGTGAGGTGGGGGTCTGGAGGTCTGAGGCCGAGTTGGAGCGACCGAGGGCAGAGGTGGAGCCTGAGGTAGGGAGAAGAAAGTCGCAGCCGAAGGGATGGTGAAGGACCAGAGAGCAGTGGACGGACCGCAGCAGAGGCGACGCAATGTCTGACCCAGGCGGAGCCAACTTGCCGAGGGAGTCTGGCATGGCTGAATGGCCGATGGTCCACGCTGTGGAGGGGGGGGGAAGGAGCGCAGGAGCCAGGGCGACGGGTCGAGGCGGATCGTAGCGCACCGAGGCTGGGGCGGAGCCTCTGGCTCCTCATGCCCAGGAGGAGATGGCTCCCGACAGGTCCAAGATGGTGCCACACTACTGAGAGGAGGCAGTGGTGGTACTGGGGGACTGAAGAGAGACAGTGATAACTGGGAGGCACAGATGGCTGAAGACTGGGGAATAGACTGAAGTCCAATGCAAAAACCAAAAAAAAAAAATTAAATAGAGTGTTCAAAATAGTCTGGAGAGGTGGTGGAAGAGGGGGGCTGGGCGGGGCCAGCGAGACAAGCAGAAGACAAACTGGTTAGGGCAACAATACTGGGGCTAGAAAAATGTCCTCTCCAAAGTCAAAATCTAACAGTGTCTCAGCCAACAAGTCTCAGTAGAGAGAGGGGAGGGTGGTTGGGGCTCACTTCCGAACCCTCGGTCAACACTCCCTCTACGATGGATGCAACAGGCAATGACAAAATAATCACAACTGAAACTTTATTATGCCACCACACCATATTTCAACCCATTCTCACTACCAAGGCGTCACAATGAAGAGGCCAAAGGCGCCATTCTGCGTCACTCTGTGGACGAACTAGGAACTCCATTGCTTTCAATGGGAAACCTGTGGCGTCAACAACAGACGTGAATTTTATCAGTAGGAAATCAGTAAGAAGTCTCATTCCGAAAACATTGTGATATTTGGCATCAGTTCACATGTGCCAGATTTTGGTAAGTAGTCGTAAATACGCTGTCCTTTGGCCTATGTTTGTTATTATAATGTCTTTTCTGTTTGTCGATATTAATCAGATTAGCTCCCTCATGTTCAGTCCCTGCATTATACCTGTCATCTCCATGGAGGCTTTGAGTTTCATTTCTTTCTTTCAACACCTTATTAAACTACGATGATTAAACAATGCCTGTCACGTGAGGTGCTATAGACCTTCAACCAGTTAATCATTTATATCAGGTTCAAGTTGTACAATTAGTTCCAAACTGGTGTTTGTAGTAGAAGCACAGTAAAAACAACACTTGCTTGCTTTTACCACAGTAACCTTAGTTTTTCTGTGATAGGTGTAGTAAAAGGACAGTAACCACAAAACTTACTATGCTTTTACCACAGTATTGGTAGTTTTAATGTGTCATTTGTTGTAAATGCACAGTAACCACAACACTTACCATGCTTTTACCACAGTAACCTTTGTTGTACTGTGATAGGTGTAGTAAACGGATAGTAACCACACAACTTACCATGCTTTTCCCTCAGTATTGGTAGTTTTAAAGTAATATTTGTTGTAAATGCATAGTAACCACAACACTTACCATGCTTTTAATGCCTAATAATTTAAAATCCAAAAATTGTGAGGTAAATCTGTACTTTTTCCTATAAATAATCCTACATATTATACATAATGATATTTTCTTTTTTCTTTTTTCAAAAGGGCCTTTTGGTAAAAAAAGTAAACGGAGGAGACGGAAAACTGCAAAGGCAAATATTCACAATGGTATGTATGTGCTGGCTTTAACCCTTAATCAAACATTATATCAAGCACTTGTTGTTTTTTAAACCTTTTCTTAATCAGTACAAACATAGTCTCAAAGTCTTAATAATTCACAAGATTTAACAAGTTGTCAAATTCGTTCGATACTCGTACATATTTGTATACTTGTACATAATCCTGCAGCTTTTACTCCTACTCCTGTCATTGGCTACTGCCTCAGTTCCTGTACATATTTATTGCGATATTTGTAAATCAGTTGCGCCCCTTCTTGGAAAGTAGGCGTTCATGCGTTCATGACATCATCAAGGCTAGATTATTGTAATGCTATTATGCGTGGTTGCCCTGCACACTTAATAAACAGCTGGTCCAAAACACAAAAGCTAGAGTTCTTACCAGAACCAGGAAGTATGACCATATCAGCCTGGTTCATTAAAAATAATGCTGATTACTTACAAAGCACTAAATGGTTTAGCTCCCCAGTACTAGAGCGAGCTAGACATGACGACAACACAGTCCTGAAGTGTCAGCTAGTCTCTCCCCTTTGAAGGCCCCCTTCTCCTTACCTTTACCTCTGTACAAATAAAACGTCAGGATAATTCCGATTCACGTGGCTACACGGAAACGATGAATAATTCTTTATTATACATTTTTAAGGCCAGCCTGCGTACATATATATATGTTCAAACGCGCATACCTATAGATTAAACACGTGATGCGCATGTGCACACCGCCGGCGTTTTCGCAGGTTTACGTTTTTGAAGTTTGCGCAGAGATAACTTTTTTTTCAAATAATTTCAAGGCTTGCACCTTGGAATCTATTTCAAGGTTTGCATTCTCGAGCCACCAGGCACTGTTGTTGTGCAGATGAGCGGGCCAGAGCGCACTGGGTGTTCTCTGTTAGAACTGTGTCGTGTTAGCGGCCCCTAAGTTAATAACTAATTCTTCTTTTTTTTCTGTTGTTTTATGGCAGATTGGCAAGCCAACGTAAAAGGTGAATTACCGCCACCTACTGATCTGGAGTTTGGAGTGCACATAGTTTTGGAAGAATTTGCAATGAATCAATGAGGGGAAATAGAAAATAATAATAAAATAAATAATATAAATAAATAATTAGGCTTAATATATATATATAAAAACAACAACAACTAGATTCTATTCATTGTTCCTGTATCTTTAAGATATTTAAATAATATTTCATGGACTCTTGATTGTCTTCCCTCTTTTCCTAACAATACTTTTATTGAATTCCCATCAATTCCCATCCATCCCAATTCTTGAATTCTCTCCCTTACATATGCAGCACACTCAAAAATAATATGCTTGACTGTTTCTGGATCACCACATTTGTCACAATTTCCTGTTTCATGTTTCCCTATTTTAAAAAGACTGTAGTTTAATGCAGTGTGACCAATTCTTAACCTTGAAATAATATATTTTTTACTATTTCCATATATTTTTCCACTCATTTCCAATATACTCCTGAATCTGATAAAGATGACTTCCTTCATAGTCATTATTCCTTATCATTTGCCATTTCTTACTAATTTCGTTTGATATCAATCTCTTTATATCAATCTTTTTGCTTAAAAATACATTCATTTCTATTTGCGGATGATTTAATGCTTTCTTTGCCAGCTGGTGAGTGTAACGACTGAGACAAATCAGACACAATTATTTGTTTTAGTTAACAAATAATATTTAAAACTCACTCTGGGATCTGTGGTCCCATCCCCCAAGAAGGGCAAGAAGGATCTTTGGTTACCATGTGTGGTAGATTTTCCCCCTACGCACCTGACTTAGGTTGAACCTGGTGTCCTTGACACCTAAAAATATTATACTCAGTCGAGTTACCTCTGAACGTGCGAGTTGACACAATCTAACCCCGCCTAAGAGTCTCACAAAGAGTCGAACGACGTCTCGTCCCCTATCGAGCACTATCACTTGGGAATAAGGTCTCTAGTGTTCCTCTAAATAACTTGTTCCACTACTTCCTGCGTAGGAATAATCGACAAACAGACTTCAGCAAATGTCCTTCAAATGCTTTAATCACAGCCTGGAGAGTACTCGAGCAGTTCTCAGAGCATCTCTCCCAAGAAGAAGCTTTAAGCTAGGCCGGAGGATCTCAGACAAATTCCATTGAGAATCACACCAGTTAACACTGATACATGGCAAAATGACATGAATTTGATATTGTGCAAACCTTTCTGTTACTAGGTTACCATTGTTAATCTCTTTGTTCTCTTTGTTCCCCTCTCTGGTCGTAATCATACACGACCACAATTACATTTTTAATTCTGTAACCCTGTGGAAATTTGTTGTAAGTACATCTATATTATTTTACTATTCTTCAAATTGTATCTTTTTATATTGTTTTGTTTATATATTTTATTTATATTGTATATCTGTACTCACCACGTGTATTGAAAACGATATTTCATATTGTTGGAAGTGTATAAAGTTTATAGGCTCTGATTGGGTATTTCACATGTCAGTTTGGTTGGGAGAGCGATGTGATAGGCGAGAGTGGGCGGGAGGAGAGAGTGAGAAGGTAGGGAACGAAGAAGAGGAGATAGAAGGAAAAAACAACAACAACGACGACACGGAGTGTGACGCAGTTAAGATTTGAGTGTTCATTTGTCTTACTAATAGTAGTGAGTCTATGTAATTTCGTACAGAAGTTGAAGTATTGATATCCTATATTAGTCATCGTGAGTGTGTGTAGTTTATACTCGCGAGTCGCAAATGTGACGCACTTGTTATTCACGAGTGATTCGGATTAACCGGAGACTGAGCTCCTCCGGCCACGATGGATTTCAATACCAGGTAGCGCTTCAGGTACCCTGGATTGCCTGGAAGTTCCCCTGGCCTCGTTGGATTCCCTGATCGGGACCGCATGGCGAGTGATGATCTTTTTCCCCGTTGCAGCACGGAATTTTCTCCTTCCTGACACTCTCTGCATTGCTCTTTTTCCCGTGGGACTGTGAGCATGTCAGTCGTGAGTAGTATTTTCCATTATTGTTGGCTCTAATAAGAGTGAAGCGGCGATTTGTATTTTTTCCGCCCCAACGAACACAAGCGTCGTTCAGGCCTGCATCTCATTTTATTTGTTTACTTTATTGGGACTATTTTTAACATCTATATATTTTTTTCAAGAGCCTGGGCCCAGTGAAGGTTACCAAATGACTGAAACGAAATGTAAAACAATGTGAAAGTGTTGAATATACTCCATCAAGTTAATCGTGAGTAATGTAAAGTTGTTTACTGTGATTCATAACTTGCTTTGGAGGTTCATTTCATAACTTTAGTTGATTGTCAAGTAAAAGAGAAACCCAGGGAGTATTTGAAATTGAGTCTTTATTCAATTTTCACTTATTACATTTACATTTTGTGATTTAACCGATTTCTATTCAGTTTTCCTAACATAAACTATTAATACATTGGTAACGAACCTAGGGCACTCTAGATATTGGTACGTATAGAGTGCTACATATAATTTGGAGGCACCGCTGGGATAATTCCCCTTTTTTTTCTTTCTACCATATAGTGTGTTATAGTGAGAGACACATTACTCAGTATGGATATTCCCAAAAATGTAACCATGAGTGAGCTCATTGACTGGTGTGAGGGTTTAGGAGTTAACCCCTCCCATGCTTTTGTGTTAAGTGGAGTGCCCACTGATTTAGATGTATCGGACATTGAAGAATTGGCACAAACTGTAAAAGTTTTTGGGAGAGTTCGAGTAAGGGATGAAAAATACTACTCTCAAACGCAAAGTAAAATTGTGCTGTGTGAGTGCAGGCAGCCAGTAAGCCCAGATCATACCCCACCTGAGATTCAACCTGCTAGTGGAGAAATTCCCTGGAAGATAATTCTACTTACCCCAAGAGAGACAGAGCAGTTCTCTGATAAATTTCACAAGTTATTACAAGAGGAAGGCAAGACTATGGATGATGTCAGGGCTCTTTTCTGCAAGGATCCTCTCCAAGGAAGTTCACCGGATAGTATCATCCGAGCAGTTGGAGATCTCCTTGAGAAAACCATGAGACCCAGCAGTGATACTAATGCTTTCAGACGCTTGAGGACATTTTCTGGAACCATTCCCACTCCTCCCGGCGAAGAAAGCCTAGAACATTGGCTTGCTCAGGCACATTTAATGGTTGAAGAGTGTAGCTGTTCCAACCGAGAAAAACGCACAAGGATATTTGAAAGCTTAAAGGGTCCTGCTTTAGATATTATTCAGGCAGTGAGGCTAAATGATCCAGATGCAACCCCTACTGATTATTTGAAGGCATTGGAGAATGCTTTTAGTAGTGCTGAGTCAGAGGAGGACTTGTATTTTGCCTTCAGATCTATGCACCAGCAGTCTGGTGAAAAGCTGTCTGATTTCTTGCAAAGGTTGGAGAGATCTCTTAGAAGAGTTGTGCACCGAGAGGGAATATCTCCCCAACGCACAGACCAAGTTGGGCTAGAACAGCTTATTAGAGGTTCCACACAATCTGACATGATATTGGTGCATCTACGGCTAAGGGAGAGAAAAGAGAAGCCTCCTACCTTTTTGCAGTTGTTGAATGAGATCAGAGAGGAAGAAGAATATGAAGCCTCGCGTCGAAAACTGAATCCTACGGTAAGACAGGTTCAGGCTACCAAAGAGATGAAGTCAAATTCTTCTGAAATTCAAGAGCTAAAAGCCGAACTCAAAGTGCTAGCATCTAAGTTGAAGAAAAGAGATACTGAGCCTGAAACAAAACTGAAAAATTCTCAAAAGCCAGTTGAAATTGAAACGGAGAATGATGTTCAGATTCTGCAGAAACAAGTGAAAAAACTCCAAGAACAGCTTAGTGTAATGACAGTGTGACAAGGTATGTCTGTGTCTAGAGAGTTCCCAAGAAGGGATGACAGACGCAAGCTTAATAGTAACCGGAAACCTCAGTTACCTCCCGAAACTTCAGATTACTTCTGTTACGGATGTGGCGAAGACGGCCATATTGCCACTTGTTGCAATTCTTCTGAGGACTCTGCAAAAGTCATTCAAAAGCTGATCCGTGCTCTTCGGAGGGGCAGGGGTGGAAAAGAACCAGCGTCTGCAGAGGTAAAGAACTTTTCTGTTCGTCAGGGAAAAGTAGAGTCTCTCAAGCCAAGTCACTTACCTGAGGGGTCAGTGGGCCCTTCTCCTCTTGCTAGTGTCACGCTTGAAGGTCAGCCATGCAAAGCCCTACTGGATAGTGGTTCTCGTGTCACCATAGTGTTTGAAAGTTGGTACCAGCAGCACCTTTCGCATGTTACGCTTATGCCTCTTTCAGACCTTGCAATATGGGGTCTCAGTGATTCCACTTACCCTTACAGTGGGTATATATCTGTTGAATTGGCTTTTCCTGATGTCAGATCACTCTCTAAAGAGAAGATTTTGATCTTGGCACTTGTATGTCCGGACCCCAAGAGTCCAGATCCGGTTTCAGTCATTCTTGGCACAAATACTTCCAAGCTTAACACTCTGTTGGCTCACTGCAAAGATTTGGTCAGTAGCAGCACCGTCAATTCACTGAGAATACTTCCTTATGAGTTGAATGTTACCAAACAGTCGTTGACATCCAACAGCACTGATGTTGTGGGATTAGTGAAATGGGAGGGTCCCGGACCATTAACTATTCCTCCTCGCAGTACTAGTTATGCTGTGTGTAAGGTCATGCCCCAACAACCTTTATCCAATCACATTCTTCTTGTGGAGACGGCGGAAGATGGTCAACTTCCCGCTGGGGTTCTAATGCCCTCTCTTGTGATGACTCCTTCTTTTGTGGATGAAGATCATTTCCTTGTACCCCTTCAAAACGAATCTCAGAAGGGAACCGAGATTCCTATTGGGGCTCTAGTGGCTCAAGTCTGTGTGGTAGACACTGTCACAGTGCCACAGAAATCAGTATCCACACAAAAGACCCTAGACCCTAGCTTGTTTGACTTTGGCGACTCACCAATTCCAGAAGTTTGGAAAACACGCCTTGTTAACATACTGTCACAGAAAATGGGAGTTTTTTCAGTAGATGAATGGGATGTAGGACTAGCCAGTGGGGTGAAACACCAAATACGACTCAGTGATTCAAAGCCATTCCGAGAGAGATCCAGTTGTATAGCCCCGGCTGACATTGAGGATGTTCGCCGTCATATACAGGACCTGTTGGCAGCCGGGATAATCAAAGAATCACGCAGCCCTTACGCTTCCCCCATAGTCATTGCAAGAAAGAAGAATGGCCGAATACGCATGTGCATTGACTATCGCACATTGAACTCACGCACAGTGCCTGATCAGTACACCATGCCACATATTGATGATGTGCTTAATTGTTTAACGGGCAGCAAATGGTTTTCTGTTCTGGATCTGCGTAGCGGATATTACCAGATTGCAATGGCGGAAGAAGATAAGGAGAAAACAGCGTTCCTTTGTCCATTGGGGTTCTACCAGTTTGAGAGGATGCCTCAGGGAATAACTGGAGCTCCTGCGACATTCCAACAATTGATGGAAGCAGCAGTTGGAGACATGAGTCTGTTACAGGTACTGGTCTATCTGGATGATTTGATAGTGTTCGGGAAAACCCTTGAGGAGCATGAGGAACGTCTGTTGAAGGTACTGGAAAGGTTGGAGGAGTGTGGCCTAAAAATTTCAATTGATAAGTGTCAATTTTGCCAGCCTCAGGTGAAGCACCTGGGGCATATCGTTTCTGCAGCTGGTGTCGCAACAGACCCTGAAAAAGTGAAAGCCGTTCTTGACTGGAAGAAACCTGTAGATTTAAAGTCACTACGATCATTCCTTGGGTTCTGTGGCTATTATCGGCGTTTTATTGCCAATTATTCATCCATTGTCAGGCCATTGACGGAGTTAACTAAGGGTTACCCACCGACTCAGAAAAGGAAGAAATCTGGTAGTGCGGAGAAGCAGCAGTACTTCAAGGAGTCGGAACCCTTTGCTGATAGATGGTACAAAGTCTGTGATGATTCCTTTGAGAAAATCATAAATTGCCTGACCAATACCCCCGTATTAGCTTTCGCTGACCCAAGCAAAGAATACATCCTTCATGTGGATGCGAGCCTGGATGGGTTGGGTGCAGTGCTTAATCAGGAATACCCTGAAGGTCTCCGTCCCATTGCTTTTGCCAGTCGAAAGCTGAGTGTGTCGGAACATAATTATCATATACATCAGCTAGAATTCCTAGCTGTGAAATGGGCCGTCGTGGACAAGTTCCATGATTACCTTTATGGAGCTAAGTTTACAGTGAGGACAGATAACAATCCTCTCACATATGTGCTGACAACTGCCAAACTTAACGCCACAGGCCATAGGTGGTTGGCTGCGTTAACTACGTATGACTTTGATATAGAGTACAAACCAGGAAGAAGCAATGTGGATGCTGACCTCTTGTCACGGAATGCTCAGGATGCTCAGGATGAATGGAAGAAGATACCCCTTTCTGGAGTTAAAACTCTTTGTCGGCAGGTTTGTGTTAGTATGAATGACACCTCCAGATTTATAGACCAGCTTGTGGCATCTCCTGAAGCCATCCCAGATGTTTTTGCTTTTCCAACACAAGTTGGTGTTAGTCCACTTGACCAGTTAAGCAGAGGTGACTTGACAAAAGTACAAAGAAGTGATCCAGCAATTGGGGTTCTGATGAAACATATAGAGGCTAGGAAGTCCCTGTCTGATCTGAAAACACAAGATTCTGTCCTCATGATATTGCAGCGGGAGAGTCCTAAGATCCAGATGAAAAAAGGACTTTTGTACAGAATCATCCAAAGATCTGGAAAAGAGGTGTGTCAGTTAATTCTACCCGAGCAGTACAGGCCTATGGTTCTAAAAGCTATGCATGATGACCTAGGACATTTTGGAGTTGATAGAACCATGGTTCTCATAAAGGACCGATTTTATTGGCCCAGGATGGCGTTTGAGATTACACAGTACATCAAGAATTGTGGTAGATGTGTTGCTCGAAAGACTGTGCCACAGAGAGCTGCGCCATTACAGCAGATCACAAGCACCGGACCGCTTGATTTAGTGTGTATATTTTTTTTGTCTATAGAGCCGGATTCTAAGGGAATCTCAAACGTGCTAATAGTGACAGATCACTTCACCAGATATGCACAAGCCTTCATAACTAAAGATTAAAAGGCTTTAACAGTGGCGAAGGTCCTGTTTGAAAAGTTCTTTGTGCATTATGGATTTCCTAATCGTATCCATTCTGACCAAGGATGCGATTTTGAGAGTCAGGTCATTAAAGAGTTGTTGGGAATGTTGGGTATCCATAAGTCAAGAACTTCGCCTTATCACCCTCAGGGAGACGCCCAACCAGAAAGATTTAACCGTACGTTACTGTACATGCTTGGGACCCTCGACCCAGACAAAAAGTCAAGGTGGAGCCAGTATGTATGCCAGCTGGTCCATGCATATAACTGCACCAAAAATGATGCCACTGGTTTTTCGCCATACTATTTGATGTTTGGTCGAGAGGCTAAACTGCCCATTGATTTGTGTTTTGGAATATTTCCTGATGGCGAAGATGGTGTGAAATATCATCAGTACGTGGGTCAAATGAAACGTGAGTTGAGAAAGGCTTATCAGCTGGCCATGGAGGAAGCCTCTAAGAATCATAAAAGAAACAAAAAACATTATGATTCTAGAGTTCGAAATCAGACTCTCGAAGGAGGTGATCGGGTGTTGGTGCGTAATCTAGGACTCACTGGAAAACACAAGCTACAGGATAGGTGGAATCCATTGCCTTACCTGGTGATAGAAAAGCTTCCTCACCTACCTGTTTACCGAGTAAAGCCTGAACGGGGATTAGGTGATGTGAAAACATTACACCGTAATAACTTACTGCCAATTGGTTATCTGGTGAGGATGCCTGTGAATGTTCCCAAAGCACCACAAAGCCGCATGCCGATGACTCGAGCACGAGGGGTTGAAAGATTACAAGGATCAAACAATCCAAGTTCAGCACAAAGCGGTGACCATGGAGAACAAGATGAGTGGAATTTTGAGTCTGAGGAGGAAGATCTTGATCCTGTACCACAATTTACCTTTCAAAGGACTGGGTTAGGGGAAAGTACAGTTGAGTCTGATAATACCTTACCTGCTCCATGTGATACCCCGGTTGTTCCTGTTGAAGGACCTCCAGTTTCAGATGTATCTGAGGAAGAGGATGAACAAGAAGAGTCAATACAATGTGAAGGAACAGAGGATCTTCTATCACCTGTCCTGGAACCTGTGGTGGACACAGAACTAGATGGAGGAGACGTCCTTGCTTCTAGTGTCTCGGATAAGGAGGTGGAGTATATCTCTGAGCCAGAAGAACGTAGAAAATTGAAGCCTGTCATCTGCCTTAGTTACGATGAACCTGGAAAACCAACAGACAGACCAATTACAATAATACATAGGGGCATGATGATTCAGATCTCTTATCAATAAGAACTTAAAGTCTCTCAGTTTATACATTGATACCTTGATATCTTCATTACTTACCTGTCAGGGGTAGACAATTGAGTTGCCTTTTAAGTCTCATGGGGACATGAAGACCTTTTAGTAGGGGAGGGTGTAACCCTGTGGAAATTTGTTGAAAGTACATCTATATTTTACTATTCTTCAAATTGTATCTTTTTATATTGTTTTGTTTATATATTTTATTTATATTGTATATATGTACTCACCACGTGTATTGAAAACGATATTTCATATTGTTGGAAGTGTATAAAGTTTATAGGCTCTGATTGGGTATTTCACATGTCAGTTTGGTTGGGAGAGCGATGTGATAGGCGAGAGTGGGCGGGAGGAGAGAGTGAGAAGGTAGGGAACGAAGAAGAGGAGATAGAAGGAAAAAACAACAACAACGACGACACGGAGTGTGACGCAGTTAAGATTTGAGTGTTCATTTGTTTTACTAATAGTAGTGAGTCTATGTAATTTCGTACAGAATTTGAAGTATTGATATCCTACATTAGTCATCGTGAGTGTGTGTAGTTTATACTCGCGAGTCGCAAATGTGACGCACTTGTTATTCACGAGTGATTCGGATTAACCGGAGACTGAGCTCCTCCGGCCACGATGGATTTAAATACCAGGTAGCGCTTCAGGTACCCTGGATTGCCTGGAAGTTCCCCTGGCCTCGTTGGATTCCCTGATCGGACCGCATGGTGAGTGATGATCTTTTTGACCAGTGCAGCACGGAATTTTCTCCTTCCTGACACTCTCTGCATTGCTCTTTTTCCCGTGGGACTGTGAGCATGACAATCGTGAGTAGTATTTTCCATTATTGTTGGCTCTAATAAGAGTGAATCGGCGATTTGTATTTTTTCCGCCCCAACGCACACAAGCGTCGTTCAGGCCTGAATCTCATTTTATTTGTTTACTTTATTGGGACTATTTTTAACATCTATATATTTTTTTCAAGAGCCTGGGCCCAGTGAAGGTTACTAAATGACTGAAACGAAATGTAAAACAATGTGAAAGTGTTGAATATACTCCATCAAGTTAATCGTGAGTAATATAAAGTTGTTTACTGTGATTCATAACTTGCTTTGGAGGTTCATTTCATAACTTTAGTTGATTGTCAAGTAAAAGAGAAACCCGGGGAGTATTTGAAATTGAGTCTTTATTCAATTTTCACTTATTACATTTACATTTTGTGATTTAACCGATTTCTATTCAGTTTTCCTAACATAAACTATTAATACATTGGTAACGAACCTAGGGCACTCTAGATATTGGTACGTATAGAGTGCTACAATTCTTCTAATGAACTATTCCATACCCGCATAATTTACCTGCTCTTTTCCAAATCCTCCCATAGTAAGTCAGTGACTTTACTACCACCTGTTATCTCTAATCATTTTCATGTTTCACCTTTCACTTTATAATACCTGTAAGATATTCCTTCAATCAACATCCTAAGCTGTAATGAAAAACAACCAATTTCCAATGTTATCACATACACTTACCATCTTATCTATTCATCTCCTTCCCAACATTCTATCTTCCAGCAATCGAATTCTATATTTTCTAAAATTTCGAATAGCATTGCTTATAATCAATTTTCCATTTTTTATCCTTAACACAAATATCAATAATTGTATTAGGGTAGAGTGGGGGAAAATGCCCCCCTGGGGTAAAACGCCCCCCACCCGTTTTTCCCAAAATAACCACTAGAATGAATCAAGATACATTTTTACTATTGCTATGCACTACGTTGACAACGGGGATTTACAAATCTCCATGGAGAAGCTGACACCAGCGACATATTTGAAGAGAAGAGGATTACATGGAAAGCGCTATAACTTTCAGATATTAGTAAACAAGTGTTTAATAGAATATTGTTCACAGTGATATCACATTGATGTATGATAGATGAATAGTGAAGTCTGTAGTTTGAGAGCATATGTTATTTATAAGGAAAATAATTATATTAAAAAAAAAAAAAAAGACATAGCTTGTGGGGTAAAAGCTATGAGGTAAAGCATTTTACCCCTCAGACTATGCTGAGGGGTAAAACGCCCCCCAAGGGGCATAGTTTCTCTTTATCATAATTACTACAGTAACATATTTATGTTCATCAAAGTCTTTATTTTACACTTTAATGCAGTATAACTAGGCGGTAAAATCAAAATATTTGAACAAAACATGAAAAAATTACCTCAAGTGAGCATTAGCTAGCTAGCTTGGTGAATGCAATGATGGAAGGTGGTTAGGTGACCCAATGATAAAACACAGTGACTTTTAATGCATTTATGGAATATATTTCACTATAAATATGCTAATTTATGTTTAATATTTATTTAGGGTTTCCTGTTTTTCTTGATGATAGTGGTGAACAAATACTACATCAATTATCAACCCCATATAGGCCTATAGTGTAGAAATCAAAATATTAAAATGTTAGAAATTTGGCTATTTTGTACATTGCTGAAATAAATATTAATAGGTATATATATATACATGTTGTTGCATTACTTGCCTTTTACTTTTAGAGATTAAAAACTATGTTCATTTTGCTGTTGATCTGAAGCAAACTGGTTGGTAAGAAAGGGGGCATTTTACCCCACCTTGGGGGGCGTTTTACCCAACCGCTGGGGCAAAACGCCCCCTTTGTACAAAAATATTTTCAGTCAAAAAAAAAAAATTATGAAGGTTGAACAATTTTAATATTTGGTAAATAACTCCTGCCATAGACACTCAAAACTGGGATGGCAATTCTAGTCACATTTATGTTTTGTTTCACAGTAATGTCACATTTTCCTTAAGGGGGGCGTTTTCCCCCACTCTACCCTATTTTGTTTCAAATAATGCCATTATTTTAGAATTACTCTTTTCACCCAGATCTTGCCATGAGAATAGCCTTAGCTGCTGACATGCCATTTAATCTTTAACTACTTCCTACCATCCTATTTTTACCAGAATGGACTGATGGACATAACATGTCCTGCCTCTATTTGTTGGCAATGCGGAATAGTTCATACTGGATAACATTGATCCAGATCATTAAATCTGTAACTTCATTGTGAATTTAGAAAGCTTTTCAGAATTTTTCTTTATGAGCAAATACTATATTTGACTAAAATGTTTAGATTCATTTTAGTTTAAATTTAACATGTTTGGGTCACATTTCTTGCTCTAGGTTTTAGCTTTGTGCCCCCTACATAATTTGTTTTAATATGTTGAAGGCCTTTCTCAACAAAACAAATCCATATTTCATTTCTGGAAGCCGGGCTAATTAAGCAAGCACTGTTGCTGTATTCCTAGAATAGACTAGAACCGCAGTCACCTCTCAGATATCAAATACAGACATTAGACAATACATGAAAGGAACATTTCAGTAATCACACTGGTAACTTCATTTGTTATGAAGTTATCCCGGGATAACGGGATACAAATTCTAGATGTCTTCAGATAGAAAGTATAATATTTAAACACGTGCAGTTAATATCTTATTATTTATTAATCACTTTAAGAGCACCTATTGCTCGATTTTATGTATCTTTTAAAACCACTTGTTTTTGTCGAATAAAGGAGACGACAACACATTACAGACTGTGTTTATGAGCGTTCATGCTTACGGTAGCCAGATTTAAATAATTTAAATCCCCAGTCAGAGCTTTTCTGTTAAAAGAACACGTTTTCTACCCTTAATAGTATCTGGCAACCATGCGCGCGCGCTCTCTCTACACTGCTGAAGAAGCGCAGATGATCTGAAAACACAGACAAGTAAGCTGGAGTTCAGTGATCTTCATTCAAGTGTCATTCAGTCGGTCTTTATTCTGTCACGAGCCGCTTGCGCTGTTTGTGCGACTAAATCTGCGATCAAAATGCAGGCTGATATCCAGCAGTGTTTTTAATGTTGATCATATTATTGCCATTTTTGCAACGAAAGCCACAGCAGAACTGCAGCACACAGCGGTGATTAGAGAACGAATCTGTGGTTTTGAACGAATTGTGAGATTCACTAGCTGTGTCCCAATGTGAAGGCTGCATCCTTCGAAGTCCGCGGCCTTCGGAGGATATTCGTCCTTCGAAGGACGCACCATGTAGCCTTCCCAGGATTTCCTAATTGCGCAACCAGGTGTTCCCGATTACCGCTCCTGGCGCCAAGCAACGGTGCGAGAGTACAGCTGCCATCCTGATAATTCATTTTATACAATTGAATAAACAGCTATGGATCCAGAATTGGCTATTGTCATTTTTTTTGTTTATATTTAACTGGAAGACATGGTGAGGATGTTTCAGTCATGTATTTTCGGCTTTAATAGCCAAGATCATGGCCAGAGCTGGTTTGTTGCGTCCCAATTCAGAAGCTGCTTCATTAATTGCCAGATTACACTTAAAACTGTTCAAGTATTGGGTGCTAATTTACGTAAATAATGTAATGAGAAGAAAAGAAAACATACATGGGCATATGGTTCAAATGTTCACTTATATCTTACCTTGATGCGATTTTGTAGGCTAGTGTATTCTTTTTATTATGTAGCATAAATGGACAATATAAATGATGAATATGGTAAATATATATTTCAACCCTGTATTATGGAGGGAAAAAAACCTCCATCTGTGGGAAAAAACAAAACAATCCGTGGCGACGGTTGTGCAATCCGTCCCTTCAGTTTATAAACTGTACTCACAATATTTTTTGTGTAAACATAAATGTATAAAAGTACACAATTTTATTTGTGTAAACTCACAATAACAAGAAAACTTTGTGCTTTTGTAAAATAAAATAAAACAATCAGGCATGCTTTCATGATCGCCGTGAACTGGAGCGCGTCTCAAAAATGAACTGAAACAAAATATAGCCTACCTACACAAAGCTTGAAATGTCCACTTTTAAACGAACAAATTCGAATATAATTTCCAGGTTCTAATTTGGCCTTAGAAAACCAGTAAAATCGATTTTTTTTCCATATTAATTTGTGAATATTTCAAATATTTAATAAAGGGGAAAAAGTCATAAACAAAAATCTGAAAATACGTCTATTTATTTTTTTGCGCAGCATTTGGTGTCTAGCCTGCAGTTCAAATTCAAATTTTGGTGCTCAACTTTGCATTTTAAAAATAGCCTAACAACCGTTAATTTTTAATTACGGGTTAAAAAAAGAAAAACGAGTGGATGCAAAGGTACACGGACCTTATATTATTATATTTAAAATAATGTAGGCTATTTGTAGAAAAAGTTAGTCTTGGGTCCGTGTACTTTTGCGTCCATTCGTTTTTGCACAAATAAAAGTAGTTTTTAGAAAATTGAAGAAATTATCCATTTTAAAAAATGAAGTTTATGCACAGCATCCCTCATAAACAGGTGGTCTGGTTGAATCATCGTGGGCACGATTTGTTAATCCAAGGGAACAGTTTAAGAATTCGTGAGTACAGTTTATAAACTGAGGGGACGGACTGCACAACAGTCGCCACGGATTGTTTTTTTCCCCCACAGAAGACTTTCTGGGCTCCGTACTACGGGAATATAAAAACCCAGTTGAATATAAAAAAGTGCAGTTCAAATGTTACTCCCGCTCGTCATCGGTAGCTGTCACAGTTGCTAGGCGACAAGAACAATCATCCGTCATTTTTTAAAATAAAAGTGCTGTCTTCACCGGCCCGCAATAACTTATGGGGTGGGATCGGGTAGGATAAGCCACGAAGGATCCATTTATGTATCCTTCCTTTCACGGGGAAAAAGAAAGGTTCCTTTGGCGTCGCTTTTGAATCAGGGTAGCCTTCGTCGCGCCGCTATGACGCAACCGGCCTTTGAATACGGCCTTCGAAGGATGCGAAATTGAATTGGGACAGCCTTCATCACGCCACGGTGACGCAATCGGCCTTCAAATGCGGCCTTCGAAGATGCAGCCTTTGAATTGGGACATCCTTCGTCGCGCCGCTGTGACGCAATCGGCCTTCAAATACGGCCTTCGGAGGATGCAGCCTTCACATTGGGACACAGCTAATGACATAAATACAGCCACTTGCTTCGTTATTGATGAATGAATGACTCGATGACTCACTCATAAAGACAGTGACTTACCGCCACCTACTGGCGATTTTAATTTATTATTTAAAAGTATCACTTCGTTTTTACCATCATTGCATATTAATTGAACATTGTTGGTTTTTTAAGCATTATTTATTTTATAAAGGTATTTATAAAGGTAAAAAATGAACTGGAAAAAATCGATTAAAGGGGGCAAATATTGTCCCTTAATGGAAAAGGTGTGACTGCAGTCTAAGTGGAAGAGGGGTTACGGCACTCTAAAAAATTGGAGAACCACTGAACTAAGGAACAGGGATATGTAGAATTGCACAAGTGCTACGGCTAAAGAGTGCAATGTCAAAACAGCCTGTTACCTTGATTCACATTTCTCATAAGCTTAATTGAATTGGCCTAAAGAGAAAAATTATAATGACATTTTTTGTCTAAAGACTACATATAAAATAGCTACAAAAATGAATGTCGGTAACTGAAGTTTGACAAAAAGTAATGACTAAAAGTTGACAAAAAATGCAATGACTTTTCGTCAACTAAAACTAGACTAAAACTATGAAAGACAAAATGACTAAAATGTGACTAAGACCAATAAGCATTTTCATCTGAAGATTAAGACTAAAACAAAAATGGCTGCCAAAATTAACACTGATACCTGCACATACATTAGTTTTACAAACATATATGTTCTTATATGTAATGATCAATTAAAATTTTTCCATTACAGTTACCATGACTACGATCAGATAAGTTGGTTTTATTGCTGTTAAAAATGTGATCACGTGGGCCAGACAGAGAAGACAGAAATAGACTTTAAAACAAACTTTGCTGCATTAATCATAGACGAACTGATCTGTAAATTAACATGCACCCCAGAAAATTGTGTGAACGATTTACTGTTTTGTGTAGTGTCTTTTAATTCTATTAATTTTATTTTTGATACTGTGTATTTTATGATAGAACCAACGGTCAATGTAACCTCACCTATACCATGTTTGGTCTCTATAAATTGGTACTTTGAAGATCGAAATGACTGTACATTATATGTCGATTACAACAACATATTAGTATTACAAGAATCTTTCATAGTTTCTTCATCAGCAACCAATCCAGCTGCACATGCAAATGAGCACGCTTGAAACAAAGATCCATAAATCAAATTCTCCCTCTTGGAAACTCCACCTTTCATATTGGTCAAGCCAACCCTGAGAGGTGGGACCTTTCTCAGGCTTTAAATTGCCCCTCCACAAGCCCTTCCCTCTCTTTTGGCCTTCTCGGTACGTTCGAGGTGCTGTGCTGTCCTGCGTGGCCTCAACAGGCAGACTCACAACCAGCCATGTGCTCATTCAGGAGAGAGAGGACTCTCAACCACAACAGAATCAAGGACAACCTCAGGAGTTTGGCACAATGTCTTCATTCAATGCAGAAGAAGTCCATCACAACTCCCACCATTTGCTCTGCATGTCCTCTCAGGCCCAGGGCAGGCAGGCCACTATCTGCACTCCAGCCATGAGAACAGTCGAACTAGCCATGCAAGTTCATCATATCTTCTTCATCCAACGGAGAAGAAAACAATTGCAACTTCAACATTTGACACTCACAAAACCATCAACAACTTCAAGAATTGTGTCCACTGCAAAGGCCATGCAAGTATACATTTAATGAGGGCCTTTGAAAATGATAAACTGATGGTTCTTTCATGTTCAGTGAGTCTTTTCCGTAGCTTCATTTCATTTCCGGTTTCATTCTGTCATTTACCATCTACCCCTGTATGTGTAATTGTTTGTATGTTAGTTACCCCAGAAAATTGTGTGAACGATTTACTGTTTTGTGTAGTGTCTTTTAATTCTATTAATTTTATTTTTGATACTGTGTATTTTATGATAGAACCAACGGTCAATGTAACCTCACCTATACCATGTTTGGTCTCTATAAATTGTATATTTAAAATAATGTAGGCTATTTGTAGAAAAAGTTAGTCTTGGGTCGACCACATGTTTTAAGTCTGGCCCATGACCATTCTTGTTCTGGACACCTTGGGATAACCAAGACCTATAAATGGGTGCTCCAACATTATTTCTGGCCAGGGTTAAAAACTGATGTTGCAAAGCATTGTAAAGCATGCCATATTTGTCAGGTCAGTGGGAAACCTAATCAGGTGGTACCACCTGCTCCTCGTTGTCCTATTCCTGCAGTCGGCGAACCATTCAAGCGTGTTCTCGTTGATGGTGTGGGTCCACTTCCTCGTGCTAATTCTGGTTGTCAATATTTATTGACAATCATGTGCGTAGCAGAAGAAGCTTTCCAGAAGCCATCCCATTACGGAACATAACCGCTAAAAGGGTAACTAAAGCTTTAACGAAATTTGTTCCGACTTTTGGGTTGCCGATAACTGTCCAAACCGATCAGGGTTCAAATTTCCTGTCTCACATTTTTCGTAACTCGTTAAAGGCTCTTGGGGTGTCTCACGTCGTGTCAAGTGCCTATCACCCTGTGTCGCAAGGGGCTTTGGAGCGCTGGCATCAAACATTAAAATCTGCGCTGAGCAAGTATTGTATAGAGACTGGAAATGAGTGGGACGATGGAGTTCCATTAGTCTTATTTGCGGTGCGTGAGGGGCGACAGGACTCGCTTGGGTTTAGTCCGTCAGAGCTGGTGTTCGGGCATAATGTCCGTGAACTTTTAAAAATGTTGGAGGAATTTCTCTGTACAGGTTCATCCGCGAAGACAAACGTTCTTGATTTTGTCTCACATACTCGTGAGCACTTGCATAACGCTTGTACTGTGGCGAAGGAAGCACTTTCTCTTTCACCAAAGAAAATGAATGAAAGAAAGAAAAACCGCTTTGATAAAAAGGCAGTTGTGCGTAATTTTCTGCCAGGAGAGCAAGTTTTAGTGTTGTTTCCCATTCCTGGGTCCACTCTTTCTGCGCGTTTTTCGGGTCCTTATATGATCAGGAGTAAGTTGAGTGAGACTGATTACATCTTATACACTCCAGAACGAAGATGAAAAACTTGCTTATGTCACGTGAATATGTTAAAACCATTTTTATGTCGTGCTGAATCAAAAGACAATACTGTTGAGCGTTCCGTATGTGAACCGGTGACTGAATTAATCACTGAGGGTGCTTCATTGCTAACTTATACCTTGCCTACCGACACTGAGGATGATGGGTTGAATGTATCTATGGAAGTTTTAAAAGGAAGATGTTTTGAAAATTCTGAGATTTTATCTATGCTTCCCTCTCCGCTATCCTATTTATCGATCGAACAGCGACGAGACGTAATGAAGGTGATATACATATTTCCGAGTTTATTCAATGACGTTCCTCCCGGTACTAATGTCATCCAGCATGACATTGAGGTCGGCAGTGCATTAACACTAAAGCAACATGCCTATCGTTGCCCAAGCAGTAAGAGAGAAGCAATGAAACATGAAGTGAAATATTTATTGCAAAATGGTTTCGCTGTTTCAAGCAATAGTCCATGGAGCTCACCGTGCATTCTGGTGCCAAAGGCTGATGGGTCTTTTTGCTTTTGTACTGACTTAAGAAAGGTCAATTCTGTCACTGTGCCTGATGCTTTTCCGTTACCGCGTATTGATGATTGTATTGACAATCTTGGGGGCACAAAATATATCACAAAGTTAGACCTGCTGAAAGGCTATTGGCAGGTGCCTCTAACCGAGTGCACTTCTGAGGTCTCCGCGTTCGTAACCCCTGATGCTTTCCTGCAATATACACGGATGACATTCAGCCTGCGAAACGCACCGGCAATGTTTCAACATTTAATGTCCATGGTTCTGGGCGAGGTTCATAACTGCAATATTTATTTGGATGATGTAGTCATTTATTTGTCTATATAGGCTGAACATATATGTTGACCTTATGTGACGTGTTTCGCCGTTTAGCTCCTGCATCCCTAACGTTAAACATCAAGAAATGTGAATTTGCTAAGGCTTCTGTCACATACTTAGGAAAGCAAGTTGGAAACGATCAGGTACGGCCATTGGACGGAAAAGTGTCCGCTGTCCTCCGCTATCCAGTACCTACTACGAGGAGAGAACGTACTCTGTTACTAACGTAACCTCGGTTCTCTCTAGAAGAGGGAACGCGTACTGTGTAATATCTTACGCTAGGGGAAAACCTCTTTTCCACCAGATATTGAAGCCAAAAATTATCCTTAATTTTGAATTAATGTAAAACGCGTTGCAGCAGCAATGCAGACATAGGCGAGACGGCTTGCGTGCCTATTGGCTGCCCTATCGAGAGAGGCCCCATGTGACGTCAGATCTAATGGGGGCGCTTCGCGCCCACTGTGTCACGTCCCGCCGAAACGGGCGTGGTCTGGGCCTATAAATATAGCTCGATGGCTGATACAATCTGGTTTTCATCGCTGAACCGAACCAGCGTGTTGCAGGCACGGCAAAGATACGCAATACTCGTTCCCTCTTCTAGAGAGAACCGAGGTTACGTTAGTAACCGAGTACGTTCTCTTACGAGAGGTTCTCTCGTACTGCGTAATATCTTACGCTAGAGGAACACTATGCAAAATGCCGTGCGTGCTGGGATCCACACCAAAGTCCCAAGGGCAGGTGCCCGGGGCACATAAAATGAATAATCACCAGGGACTCACAGAGAGTCTGAGAAGAGTGGCTAGAAGCGTTATTCTCCACAAGTAGCATCCTCAAGGAGCTAACTACATCAACAGTGTTCCACACAGTCAGGGTGAAAATTTATTCAGCCTGAACTGAGTAACAGTATGGGTCTTATTAAATGCCCCTGGGGTCATTTTATCGATCAGCGAGCGATGCTCAAGCGGTTTCAGTATTCTGAGCCGAAGCAACGGGGCAGACAGTACTGATTCTTTAGACCGACAAAAGTTTAGCCTGTAAGGCGGGAACCTCTAGGTTATAAAACCTTATAAATGTAGACGGCGAGGCCCAGCCAGCCGCCATACATATATCCTGCAAGGTAACCCCGCTGGACCACGCCCACGACGAGGCCATGCCTCTTGTGGAGTGCGCTCTGACACCCAAAGGACACTGTAGGCCCTTGGAAGTGTAAGCCAACGCTATGGCATCAACTATCCACCTGGATAGGCTCTGTTTCGAAGCGGCCAGCCCTTTGGCACGTCTGCTGAATGAAATGAAGAGCTGCTCAGTCTGTCTGAAACCAGACGAGCGGGACACGTAAGCTCCAAGGTTATTTTCGTAAACGAAAACTGAAACTAAGACCAGAACTATCAGTTAAAAAACATTTTTGTTAACTGAAATAAAATAAAAAATTTATAATAAATGAGAAACTAAAACTAAACGAAACTAGCAGAAGTTATTGAAAAACTAACTGAAATAAAATAATAATTATCAAAAATAAGTATTCGTTTTGGTAATTAATAAGCTCTCATCCCGTGGCGGAAAATCTGACATGGTTTAGTTTAAAACCAAACAGGCTGTATAATATATGTAGCTACCTGTAGATGGCGCTTTATGCATGGGCGGTTAGCTGTGGCTGACTGACAGCAACATCAGTTAACTGATAAATACGACAGAGGACAGACATGAATGATGGCAACCGGTAGGAAACGACAGAGTCCTGTTTGGGACTATTTCGAATTTAATTCTGAAACAGGAAAAAGCAAATGCATTGTCACGCGGAATAATACACTTTTTGTTGTTGAAATTAAGGGGAAAAATCTCACAAACCTTAAAGTACATTTGCAAACCAACCATCGTGAAGAATACAAATCCTTCATGGCGAAAGATTCGGAAAGGAAGACTACCATTGATAATGATAAAGTCAACGAGGGTGCTAGTAGTTCTCAAACTCAATTGCAGCAGCCGACTCTGACATTATGCTTCCAAAAATCTGAGGTTTGGCCAACAAATTCAAATGAACATAAGAAAAGAGAAAAGGCACTGGTAGATTTGTTTATTGAGACTGGCATGTCCACTAGACTGTGTGATTCGGTAGCCTTCAAAACTTTTAATGCTGCCCTTGACCGCAGATTCATTACTCCTAGTGCTGCACGGATCAATTCCTTTGTAGGGACTGGGCTAAGAGGGTGAATCTGAATAACTAAATACATCCTGCTAAAGACCAAAAATCTTTGAATGTAAATTAACCCACACACAACCACACACGCATCCCCCACAAGTGAAGCCCGCTCAGGACAGAGCGTGGTGTCCAGTTATGAGACATTTTTATGACTGACTGGAATGTCCCAAAGAAGGATTCTAAAGAGAAAGAAAATTCTTTTTTTTAAAAGACATTTAACCAGATATATTCGATGTGTTTTTATGTGTGTCCATTTCCCCATGTCACATTGGAATGACTATGATTTTATCGTAGCTTAAAGTGAATTACAAATACCTTCATTTATGCATTTTAAATATAACTGTCTATTCCCATAACTTGTACACATAGTTCTGGACACCTCCAGAATGCTTTCGGTGTGATCAATCAGAATATGTACAGTAATATCCAGTAAAATATAGTTTACTATGTTTTCCATCTTTGGAGTGAAAAGAGACCAAAACTAACATCACTGGAGTTCTTAGATAACAGAGTTTACGACCCAAAGGAATGTTCACAGAACTGTGGGTCTCTCTGAATTCTAACCAAGGAGGAGAAATGAATCCTGTATTCATATATATATATATGTTATTATATATCCATTTGAGAATTGTATGAACAATGTATCTAAGTTCCCTATTTCATGAGTTGCCTTTTTGTGGTTTGGTCCATGTTTCTCGACAACTCTAATGGGATAATGTTTCAAACTTTGCCAACTAATGTTTAACCAAATCCATTTGTGGCAAGTTTGGTCTCGATAAACTCCAATTTTCATTCCCCATTTGTTAATTGACATTACATTTTGCTAAACTTTGTGACACATTAGTATTATAAGAATTGTGAAGATTCTTCTCTTAAACACCCAATGAAACTAGAGATTTAAATGCCTGATTAGAACACAAAGGATCATAAAAATTCCCTCCAAAGGGACAGCTCCTGATTGGACCCTCTTCCAAAAGAAGGCGGAAACGTCAGGTCTTCAAAAGGACTGAATCCCAGTTTATCTCTCTCTTACCCCTCTCGTCCTCGTGTCATAATGTAACGTCTCGCCTCTGGGCGAGCTCTTCGCCTTTCTTTTATTTGTTTCTAGTTTAGTTTGTGTTTTTCAGTCTTAGATAAGCCTCCGTGTTGAATTCCAATCGTCGAGTGAAAAGAACACCGCATGACATATCTCTTCAGCAAATCCATCTACAAGGGACCTTTAAACGAGCGCGCGCTCGCTTTGAAGGAGAAACACGCGCACGTAACCACGTGACGCGCCGGACCGAGAGACGCACGCGCGCTTCTTCACCAGCCATGCAAAGATGTAACGTTAACTCCGCGTGATTTCACCGTAGAGATCTTTATTTCTTTTCTTTGTTAGTCAAAGTTTTGTTTTCCGTAGTCGACTCTGTTCACTTCCACGAAGTGAAACGAACTTAGCCGAACTATTTTCCTTTGGTAATGTTACCCCAAAAGACTTTGAACCTCCGTTAAACACGCGCGCCAAGCAGCACCACGTGACGCTTCCTAAAGGACTCCGCTCACGCACGCGGCCAGACAGGGCCGTACAGGAATGCCGCTACACAGGGAGACCCAGAAACTTGTGCAAGTATATCTCTTTATAGAGCTTCTAAGAAGCATTAAGATGATGTTTTCGTGTTGTTACAGACAGGTGACTGTCAGGGTGAATGTTGCCAATGCTCTCTCTCTCTCACTCCCTCTCCCTCTCCCTCTCTCTCTCTCTCACACACGTGTATCCATTGTCCAAACGCTCGCGTTGTTGTCATTGTCTGTTAATGTTTGTAAATACATGTATTCCTGTAACGTAGTAAATATATAAGTAGTTCTGCCTTATTAAATTCATTATATTCATTTGATTGATGTACTGCTTTTAGCTCACTTTCAAGTCCCTTAAGTGTCAAAAGATCTTACAAGCTTACAAATTAAAGATACTTTACAGAGTATTTGTTTATAGGGCAGGAGACCCAATTCTTGTGGCCACAGAATTGCTTTTCCTGAAATCCTATAAGGTAGGATAATATTGTGGATCCCCACAAATATTATTCTGACAATTGAGCTAATTAATTTTGCCTGTTTTATAGGACGTGGTCCGTGTAATTAATTACAATCAACTTGTGGTTAATTGCAGGGATACACATGCATGCATGCAGGTAAAATGACATATCATCCCTTATCAGGAGATTTATTAACATGTAAGACTGATCTAATCCAAACATGTGTGAATAATTATTAATGACCAATTATTAATTATGATATGCAAATCCCCCCACGGATTAGATCCGCCCCTGTGTCTTTACACTTTATTGTGCTAAAAATGCAAACTGCATCTCAGCGAGTAAAAGAAATGCTGAGAGAGACCCGCAAAGTCACTATATGTGTAGATGGATGGAGCAAAAAAGGTTTGACTGCTTCGCTTTTGGGTATCTCTGCATGTTTTTATCATTGCCCATCGAATCAATTGCAGCATGCTTTGCTAAATTTGCGTCGCATTTGCCATCCACACACCGGAGAAGCAATAGCCAATCGCATCGAAAGCACCCTGGACGAATGGGGTATACCAGAGAGCAAAATATTGCTCATTGTAACAGATAATGGCTCAAACATGATCAAAGCAGTGGAGCTTCTAAAAAAAGCACACAGCGAAGGCACAGAATGATGCTTCGGATAACGTGGATTCTGATGAATCTGAATCAGACTCCCAGGATGAATGTGTTGCTGATGAGGATGAAGGTAAGTTTGAAGCTTTTTTACATTTATTTTTTATTAATTGCATTCAAATTGTAATGTTTATCTTTATTGCCATGCAGTGAGATTACATTTGTAGGGTTAAAATGTCATGTGCAAAACATGTGCAAAATACATGTTTAAGTATAGCCCTTAAATGTTTTGAACTTTCTTTTATGACAGACTTGTTTCAAGATGGATTCTCGAAATTCCAGCGAATGCCATGCATGGCACATACCTTGCAGCTTGCAGTTAAGGATGCATTGAAAGTTCCTAGTGCAAGTAATGTTCTCAGCAAAGCAAGATCAATTGTTCATGCTATACGGAAGTCCTCAGTGGCAAATGAACGGATGATTCAAAGGTATGCTTTGTGTTTTATATTTAACTTTCTTACACTTAACACACCCACAAACTGGCATATATGGATTGAGGACTCTCCATAGACTATATTTCATCCCTCTGAAATCGCTGTAACAAGAGCAGACAACTGTTAGAGACGATCAAATCCGGGTTTTAATTAGACAAACAACCACACACCCATCTGCACAGAGGACATTTGAGGTGTCCTCATAAACCACATTCATAGCATAATACACTTGTTAATACTAATTAAAAATGTAACATGCACAAAGTGTCCTTACAGATAACATAAATTTACTTAAGTTGCCTAAATCATTTTAAAGTTTAAAAAGTAAATATATACAATAACTGATAAGCATCAGAAAAAAACTTAGACAGTCATTAGTTTGTAGAAGGGAAAGATGATATTCTTAAATGTTTTTTTTTTTTTAAAGGTGTGGACGAACACTCATCCGTGATTGCCCCACACGGTGGAATAGTTCGTTTGAAATGATCAAAAGACTGATTGAAACCAGACCTACTCTCAATGAAATCCTAGAAGAGCTTGGGATCGACACTCTTTTGAGCAGTGAATGGACAAAGCTAGAAAATCTCATGAAACTACTGGAACCATTTGCTGCACACACTGATCAACTTCAGACAGATAGCCAGTCCCTATCTGAAGTAGTGCCAGCCCTGCTTAATCTGGAAGCACATCTGCAGCAGACTACCATGGAAAAGCAAACTGTTCAAGTCCTTCTGAGGTCAATACGGCAACGCTTTGCAGGCATACTTGATCCTACACATGCAAAGTTTGATCCAGCAGCAGGTGCAGCATCTTTTATGGACCCATCTGTCTCCCTAGCTCTTACATCTCCAGAGATGCAGCATCTGAAGAGAGCAGCAGAGATATTTGTCTTGGATCAAGCTTTAAGATATAGCCAAACTTCAGCCACATTGACAAATGATGCATGTGAACTACCATCAACTTCTGGAGGCACCAACAAAACCCTTCAGAAATACTCGTTCCTCGCTACAAAGATCTTCAGCACTACTAACCAGGTGAATCCAGTTGATAACTCTGGCAGTGCAGTGCATGAAATGCAAAAATACCTAGATGAAGTGAAGCGAGACAACATTGGAGTCAGACCACTAGAGTACTGGCAAGGACGGGTAGCTGTGTATCCAAAGCTTGCACCTGTTACAATAGATTTGGTTTGTGCCCCTGCATCTCAAGCCTTTGTAGAAAGAATATTTTCTGTTTGTGGACAGCTTTCATCTGGACTGAGGAACAGAATGACCACCTCCCTGGAACAAAGAGTCTTCTTAAAAGTTAACAGAAAATTTTGTTACTGAACTGATTTGTAAAATTGAACCCTACGCACACACTTGAAGATTGTTCTAGTCTGTTAGTGCACAACTGCACGTAATATTAACACTACACACATGCACATTTGCAACTTTTAAGATTGTATTAGTCTGTTTTTGCTCAATTAATATTCAACACATACACACACAAACTCAAAAAGATTTAATCTTTAATATGTATGTTTGTTCATGCATGTTCATCATGTATTATGTACATTTAAGGTGCATTTGTTTGGTTCTTTTGCATCTCAAACCCTTGTTATTTTTATCAAGAGTTAACTGTAAACTGCAAACATTACATTTTTCTGAAAATAAATGTCTTGCTTTGCTTTCTTTGGACTTCACTGTAAGTGTTCTGTTAGCTGCCAAAAAACTGTAATTACTAAAACTGAAACTGAAACTAAATAAAATAAAAACTAAAAAGAAATGTGTTTGCAAAATAAAAACTACACTAAAACTAACAAAACCATTAATGAAACGACCTAAAACTAAACTGAAATTGAAAACAAAATTGAAAACGATGTTAAAATAAAAACTAATTTAAAAAAGCAAAACTATAATAACCTTGGTAAGCTCTTAATGCCCTGACAGGGCAAAGGAAGCCCGCATCCTCTTCCTCGTTGTACACTGGCAGGGCAGACAGGGAGATAACCTTAGCCCTGAATGGTGTGTTGAGGGACTTAGGCACGTATCCGTGCCTGGGTTTGAGTATGACTTTCGAGTCATTTGGCCCAAACTCCATACACGTCGTGCTTACTGAGAGCACTTGTAAATCCCCTACACGCTTCACTGAAGCAAGAGCCACCAAAAACGCTGTCTTGAACGACAAATGTTTCATGTCTGACAGGTGGATTGGCTCGAACGGCGCACCTTTCATGGCTTCCAGTACCGTAGAAAGGTCCCACATGGGGACTGAAGGGGGTCTGGGAGGGTTTAGCCTCTTAGTTCCTTTAAGGAAGCGGATGACCAGATCGTCCTTCCCCAGTGACAGGCCAGTAGCTGGTTTAGTAAACGCTGCTATGGCCGCCACATAAACCTTGAGCGTGGATGGGGTTCTGCCCTTATCCAATAGCTCTTGAAGGAAGGAGAGTACTTCCGTAACTCCACAGTCTAGGGGTGAAAGGCCTTGAGCTTCGCACCAGCCAGAGAACACAGACCATTTTGAGGAGTAGAGTCGCCTAGTAGACGGCACTCTAGCCTGCGTGATCGTGTTTAACACTCCTTTCGGGAGGTTAGGCAATGATAGCCCATGCATGTAGGGACCACAGCTCCGGGCGAGGATGCCAAATCAAGCCCCTAGCCTGGGAGAGGAGGTCTTTCCTCAACGTTATCGGCCATGGGGCAGTGCTGGTCAGCTGCATCAGAACTGGAAACCAGGCCTGGTTTTTCCAGAGTGGAGCCACAAGCAGCACTGAGCATCCGTTTTCTCTGATTCGGTCCAACACCTGAGGCAGGAGCGAGACGGGGGGAAAAGCATAGAGCGGGCAGTGGGGCCAGACGTGGGCCAGCGCATCTCTGCTTTTGGAGAAAAACTTCGGACAATGAGCGTTTTCTTGGGACGCGAACAGGTCTACCTGCGCTCTGCCGAATGTCTCCCACAGCAGCAGGACCGTCTGCGGATGCAGAGACCATTCCACTGCTGGAATATTGTTTCTGGACAGTCTGTCTGGTCCCAGATTGAGGTGACCAGGCATGTGTGCCGCTCTTAGTGAGAGCAGATTGTGCTGAGCCCAGATCAGGAGGCGTTCCGTCAGCCTGTGAAGGTTTCGGGACCTTGATGCCACCCTGGCGATTTATATAGGCCACCACTGACATGTTGTCCGAACGGACCAAGACGTGGTGACCCTTTATCTGGGCACAAAAACGCTTCAGCGCGTTGTCCACTGCCATCATTTCCAGACAGTTTATGTGTAGGAGCTTCTCTCGTTCTGACCATTGGCTAAAGAACAGTCTGCCCTCGAGCAGCGCTCCCCATCCCGAGGTGGAGGCGTCCGTGGACACCACTTTTACACTCGAGGGAGTTCCCAGGTTTACACCCGACTGGTACCAGTCGGTTGCTTTCCACGGTTTCAAGGCTAGGAAGCATTTCTGATCGACCTTGAGGCGAAACAGACCAGAGGCCCACGCCCAAGGCGGTACTCGTGCTTTTAGCCATAACTGCATCGCCGCATGCGAAGCAGACCCAGCTGGAGTACTGAGGATGCTGAGGCCATGAGACCCAGCACTTTCTGAAACCTTTTAAGCCGGACTATAGTGCCGCAGCGGAAGGATTTCGCGGCACGCTGAATGTTCAGTCTGCGCTCCGGCGACAGGCGCGCTGTCATGGACAGCGAGTCCAGCTCTGTGCCCAGAAAAAATATTCTCTGGCTGGGAGACAGCGAACTTTTCGCCCAATTGACTGTGGGACCTAGATTCTCAAGGTGTTCGAGTAATATGGTCCTGTGTTCTATGTGCTCTGAGTGTAATCGAGCTAGAATCAGCCAATCGTCCAAGTAGTTCAATACTCGCATGCCCCGAAGTTTCAGGGGTGCGAGAGCCACGTGCATGCACTTCGTAAATGTACGGGGTGCCAGGGACAGGCCGAACGGCAGGACTGTGTATTGATATGCCTGGCCCTCGAAAGCAAATCTCAAGAATCGGTTGTGACGTGACGCTATTTGTATTTGAAAATACGCGTCTTTCAGATCTATTGACAGAAACCAGTCCCCTTGGCAAATCGGCGCGAGGATTTTCCTGGTCGTGAGCATTCTGAACTGGCGTTTCACAAGCACTTTGTTCAGCTGTCTCAGATCTAGAACAGACCCCCTTTTTTCGGTACCAGAAAATATCTGCTGTATAGACCCCCTTTGCTCTGAGCTTGAGATAAAGGATCTATGGCCCCTTTGCTCAATAGTTTCGCTATCTCGGCTCGAAGTAGATGAGCTACTTCGCTTTTTACCGTAGTTTCGACCCGCGCCGTGTAACGGCAGGGGCGTCGAGCGAACTGTAGCGAATAGCCTCTCTCTATAGTGTTCAACACCCATTCTGATACCCCGGGAAGTTTTGCCCACGCATTTGCATGAATGGCTAGGGGTAAAATGCGATCTGGGCTCTGGCCGCAACTGAGTGGCGGCCGCAGAGCCCCGTTGTGTTGTAAATTGAACACTGTGCTTGCAGCATCTGAGGCGGGGAGCGCGCTGATCACAGCGGGCGGTCTGGCCGCGCTCGATTTCTCTATGGCAATTTGCGACATGGAAATGAGCGGGGTGAAACCCGTGGGTTTTAACATGTCTGTGAGTGAATGTGGGCGCGTGACAGCGGGCACATTTACTACACTCAACACACCGTCTGCCTGAGCTGACTGAATGTGTGTTGGTTTCGTTTTTACAGAAACCGTGTGACATGTATACTGTAGTGTTTGTGGGCACTGAGCTGTGGGCACATTCACTACGTTTAATGCACAATCGAAACGAGTCGATTTTATTTGTGCGAGCCCTGTACTGTTGCGGGCTGTGCTTGTGTGTAGTAATGAACACTGATTCGTGGGCATTTTTATTACACTTATAACACCATCGGCCGTGGCCGGAATACCAGAAATTACACTCTTTCTGAGATGTATCTGGGTCGCCGTAAAAACGGCGTTTGTGTGCAGGCAAGTGGGTCGTGTTACCGGCTTGTTGGCTGCAAAAGAAGTTTCGGCGGGAGTCTGGCCGCAGCGGGACTTAAACACCGTCATTTTCCTAGCAGTGCTAGGAAGGCTTTGCGGGCTCGGGCTTGACTTCAATCCTTGGCTGGGGCCCACGCGGAGGGGGGGCGGCGGCTAGAGGAGCGAGAGCGTGGTCTCTGGTCCCCGGCCTGGCGGCGTTGTGAAGCGGTGGCGGGCTGCGGCTGTGTGCTTCGAGCAGACGGCTGCTTCAGGCGGCCTGCTGCGGAGCTAGAGCGTTTCGGGAGGAAGTGCTTCATAGCCTGCGACGTTTTCTGGGCCTCAGCGAATCTGTCCGCGAGATCTTTAACGGCAGATCCGAATAGGCCTGTTGGGGAGACGGGCGCGTCGAGGAACACAGGGCGCTCAGTGTCCGGCATCTCCGATAACGTCAGCCACAAGTGTCTCTCAGCAACGGTGAGAGAGGCCATCGTCCACCCCATGGCCTGTGCAGCGGATTTCGCGGCGCGGAGGGTCGAGGTCCGTAGCGCTTCTCAGATCCGGCACGCTGATGGCTTCTGGCCCTTCCTCGTCCCGGGCAGCGGGGGGAGATCCACAGAGCTCGCCCATTCCTCGCTGTCCGACGCCAGGATAGAGCAGCTGACCTCCTCCACAGATACAGCTGCCTCGTCGACATCGATGGCAGAACCAGCGGCAGACGGCGGCCATTGTCCGTCGGTGAGCGACTCAGGAGAAGCTGGCGAAGCTGGCGGGCGAACCGGCGAGCTTTCGCAGGCTGGAGAAGGCTCGGGAACTCGCTGTGTGCGGCGCGGCACTACAGCTGGTAAGGGTGCAGGCTCGGAGAAGGATGCCAGGCGAGTCCTCAGAATCGCCATGGGCAGAAGCTCGCTATGATGGCAGCCGCCATCGGCGAGCGCGAGAGCTGCATGGTCTTCACCCAGGCAGGAAACGCAGATTACATGGCGGTCCCCGTCGCTGAGTGGGGCTCGGCACGAGCCACAGGAAGGCATCTTTAAAAAGACGCTTAGCTCTTTTTGTGTGTTGCAGCGGAGTTTAGAAAGGATATAGGCGCCGGAAAGCAGAGCAGGTACGGCGACTGAAGGCGGCGAGATGAAGGCCAGCGGCTTCAGATGCAGAAGGCTCGTCCCGCTGAAGGCTTTTTCTCGACGGTGTGGCTTCTCACTCTGGATCCAACGATGCGTGAGCTTCGTTGAAGAGATGAAAATCAGATTGTATCAGCCATCAAGCTATATTTATAGGCCCAGACCACGCCCGTTTCGGCGGGACGTGACGCAGTGGGCGCATAGCGCCCCCATTGGATCTGACGTCACATGGGGCCTCTCTCGATAGGCTGCTGGAGTTGCCGCAGGGCAGCCAATAGGCACGCAAGCTGTCTCGCCTATGTCTGCATTGCTGCTGCAACGTGTTTTACATTAATTCAAAATTAAGGATAAATTTTGGCTTCAATATCTCGTGGAAAAGAGGTTTTCCCCTAGCGTAAGGTATTACGCAGTACGAGAGAACCTCTCGTAAGAGAACTGTGTAGATTCCTGGAGATGGTTGGATACTACCGGTGTTTTTGTAAAAATTCTCGAGTGTTATTGTCCCATTTACTCAACTGTGTAGTCCTAAAGTTTGTTTTAGTTGGACTAATGAGTGCCAGCAGGCATTCCTGTCGGTGAAATCTCTTCTTTGCAGTGCACCTGTGCTGTCTGCCCCGGATGTGACTTGTCTGTTCCAGCTTGAGGTGGACGCTATTGCAGTTGGAGTAGGAGCTGTCCTGCTACAGGAGGGTGCTGATGGAATAGGTCACCCAGTGTTGTACTTTTCAGCTAAGTTTAACCGTCATCAGTTGAATTACTCGACAATTGAAAAGGAAACTTTAGCTATGTTGTTAGCGCTGCAACATGTTGACGTTTATGTGGGGTCTAGCTCTTGTCCGGTCGTTGTTTATACAGATCACAATCCGCTGGTTTTCCTGAGTAAAATGTATAACCATAATTAACGACTGATGCGTTGGGCTTTAATGGTTCAGCCGTATAATTTAGAGATCCATGACAAAAGAGGATCTGACAACTTGGTCTGTTTCTGTGCTCTGATTAGTTTCTTTCTCTTCTGAGTGTTAGGCTCCACCCCTGCGCACCTGGGCCCCGTTGCTCTTATGGCTCCTGCTGAGTATATAAGAGTGTGAAACAGAATGAGGCACGCAGCGGTGAATCCCGTGCGCGTCATGATGCCCAGCCAGCCGTTTGAAAACAAGTTGTGTTTTATTTGATGTTGTTTCTGATCTATTTGTTAGTCTGTTAAGTATATTTTGATTTCTGTATAATTTAAGTGTTATTTTCATCTGTTGAGAGTTGGTGAATGAGATATGTGGGTTTGTGCATTCATTAATTAACCTTATAATAAATGTTTAAACTGCACTTTGTCTCGCGTGTCCTTTTATGTTGCTTACCCCTTTTCCAACAAGCATTTTAAAAACAGGGTTTGTAACACTAATGATCTTTGCAACAGAAGTGAATCAATCAATACTAACTTTAGCTGGACAATAACTTTATTCTAGAGCTGCTGTAATGGCAAAACAATCTCTGTTACTGTAATTTCCTATTATCACTGTAAAGCTGCTTTGAAACAAAATATATTGTTAAAAGCGCTATATAAATAAAGGTGACTGTCAGCACAGAAGAATGCAAACGGGTAAAGTTTGTAAACAGGATTTATTGAACACTTAAAGTTATTCAGCGGAAGAGCAAGTGAATAGTTGACGATGAAAGTAGATATGTTGACTGAATTGACTGAGTTTCTCATCTGGTTGCAGTTGAGGATGACGGAGATCTGGATGGAAGACAGAATTCTGACGAAGTTGAACTGGAATAGAGCTTCGCTTGAAGACGGGCATCAAGAGGTGTATATATCCGTGAGAAGAGTCAGGTAAGTCTTTCAGTAGCAAATGACAAGACCAGACAACGTAGTGTTGTGGATGTGGTGACTATATAGTGCTGGTGATTAGCTGTGCTGAGTGCAGGCAGGTGATGGTGACAGGTGATGGTGATTAGTATTCGGGAGACAGGAAACGAGTGGGCCGAGTGTAGAGGTCTGGTGCTGTAGGTGTTGACTCCGTGACAGTGACTTGAAGAGTATCAAATGTTATGTGACAGTGGAGTTCTTGGAAAAGATGATTTGAAGCTAATTTGGAATTGTTATGGCGGACCAGTGTTCAAAAGTTCTAAATGCAGTGTTTGGCCAATTCAGTGTCAGGTAATTGAACTGGAACCAGAAGTAAGAAAAAGTCACATTTTTATATCGGCGTTATGGTTTGGGCCAAGTAAACCATCCATGTTAACATTACTAACACCATTTGTTAAAGACAGGTGACACAGATGATGATGATGATTAACAAAACACAGGTAATACAGCTGAACTTATAATGAAAGTGAAGATGACACGTGACGTGATGACAGGCAGACAAGTCCAAATAAAAATAAACTAAACCAAACACGACTATGACCATAGGCTTGCGATTTTTAAGTTATGTGGAAATCTAAGTAACTGCTTATGGTCTTACAGCCGTTTCTTGGTTAATGGAGTTCTGTATCACACTCAAAAATATGACCGACTAAAGAAACGATATAACAGTGCTGTATACTTGAAAGATGGTACATTCTGTTTCATTGATGTCTTAGTCATTTTTAAACAAATGTGTGTGCATCAAAGTCCAGCATATTGTGCATGTAGCAAACATTGCTGTGCTTTAGTTGAGGTTTATCTTGAGGTTTAGTTGAGGGTTATCTGGTTGAAATTTATCTTTGACACTGGTGACATAAATACATCCACATTACTGTTTAGAAACACATTGAACATTGCACATTAATAACACTAATACAAAATATATCCTAAATACTAAAATTATACAATTAAACACCATCTCAAAGAGTGAAACGCTACAGCACATGCTATAAAATCAGGCGTTCTATTGTACCACTTTAGAAGACTGTATGATTTAAGATAATCACTGCCATTGGGAGAAACTATTTTTTTATACACGTTCTATCTGGCCAAAGGAATTTTGAGTCTACGCCCAGATGGGAGCAATTCAAAAGTAGAATGGAGTGAGTATGATCTTTAAAAATCGCAATTGCCGTTTTTTTTTCATAAAACAATCAAAAAAGCCCTGGAGTGGTTGTTGTTTATGTCCAGTAATGTTATTTGCTTGATTAATTATTTGTGAGAGTTTGTTCTTTTGTTTTAATGTTAGATTTCCGTACCATGAAACAATATTATATGTGAGAATACTCTCAATCATTGCTCGATATAGCATAGTAAGAGTGTGCGTGCTAATGTTCAAACTTCTCAGTTTCCTAAGAAGACCCAAATGTTGTCTTGCCTTTTTATGGATATACTCTACGTTGCTTTCAAAATTAAGTTTATCATCAATAATTGTTCCTAAATATTTAAAATTCAAGACCTGCTCTACAGTTTTTCCTTTTATGACAACTGGTTTATATACAGAAGCGGTACCTACTCTTCTCGATTTATTCCTCAGACATAGCTCTTTTGTCTTTTCAATATTAAGATGTAAGAAACTACTCTCAAACCAACAAATAATACTGTCAATATACTCAAAGTACGAGGAGCAATTTATTTCTTTCTGACAGGAGACCAATGCCATATCATCGGCATACTTTATAAGGGAAAGGTTATCATCGTCACACTGCAATTCATTGATGTATAGAGAAAACAGTATTGGAGACAGTACACATCCCTGCTGTTGCGATGTGGTTTTGTGCCCTGTCTTGTTCTATGGTTCCCTGTCTATTAGTTATCCCAGGTGTTTCTGATTTCCCACGCCCCCTTGTTTAGCTCGTTTGTCCCTGATTATTTAAGCCCTGTGTTTCAGTCTTGTCTTTGTGAGTTCTTGTCTATTGTTTAATGTGATGTTGGTTGTTCCTGTTCCCGAGCCCTGTATCCAGTCTTGCTTGTTGTAAAGTTTGTAGTTTGTTAATTAAAGCGTGTGCTGCAGTTGGATCCTGCCTCATCTTTACTTCAACCGCACCACGTTACAGAAGAACTCACCAGATCGTGATCCAGCAGCCATGCCTTTCTGGAGTCCAGTCGACGTCCAGATTCTCCGTCTTCGCCAGGAGAATCGCGCCATCGAGGATTATCTCACAGAATTCCTCGAGCTGGCGCATCTCGCGCAAATGAGCACACAGTGCTTGAAGATCTTCTTCCGCGGGGGATTATCGGAACCTCTCGGGTCTCAGATGCCCGAACCTGATCCGCACAGGTCTTTAGAGTGGTATATCGACTTGGCCCTGTTGTGGAGCGGCTCTTCGTTTACCGTGGGCGTGGAGGAGAAGCTGCAAGAGCCTGCGCTTCACGTCAGCCCGGTCTCGCCCGCGCCCGCGCTTCACTTCAGCTCTGCCGAGACCACGCTCCACAAGCCCACGCTTCACGTCTGCTCAGTCGAACCCGCGTTTAACTTCAGCTCTGCCGAGACCACGCTCCACAAGCCCGCGCTTCACGTCTGCTCAGCCGAACCCGCGTTTCACTCCAGCCCTGCGAGACCACGCTCCACAAGCCCGCGCTTCACGAGTCGAGTCAAGTGAATCAAGTGCCGAGTCAAGTGAATCAAGTGAGTCAAGTGAATCAAGTGCCGAGTCAAGTGAATCAAGTGCCGAGTCAAGTGAATCAAGTGCCGAGTCAAGTGAGTCAAGTGCCGAATCAAGTGAGTCAAGTGCCGAGTCAAGTGAATCAAGTGCCGAGTCAAGTGAATCAAGTGCCGAGTCAAGTGAATCAAGTGCCGAGTCAAGTGAATCAAGTGCCGAGTCAAGTGAATCAAGTGCCGAGTCAAGTGAGTCAAGTGCCGAATCAAGTGAGTCAAGTGCGTCCAGTGCTGAATCAAACCAAGTGAGAGTATCTAGCCCAGTGACTCGCCGTCGCAGGAAGAGGAGAAGGAGGACTCGTTCGGCTCGCCAGGCTCCGGTGAGCGTAACCAGACTCCTCGCCCTGCCGGCCCCGCCTCTGCGCCTCGCCCTGCTGGCCCCGCCTCTGCGCCTCGCCCTGCCGGCCCCGCCTCTGCGCCTCATCTTGCCTGTGTCCTTCAAGCTCTGGGAGGTCATTCTTGAACCCAGTTACAGCCCGGAGGTTCCTTCCGTGGATTTCCCCAAGTATTATTTTGGGGGGGGGGCAGTAGGTACCCTGAGAGTGTCATGGAGGCAGCGCTGACATGGACCTTGTCGGTGCTATCTTCACCTGAGCCTCCTATGCCCTGGTCCCCTGCCGAGTGTGCTCCGCCCTGGTCCCCTGCCGAGTGTGCTCCGCCCTGGTCCCCTGCCGAGTGTGCTCCGCCCTGGTCCCCTGCCGAGTGTGCTCCGCCCTGGTCCCCTGCCGAGTGTGCTCCGCCCTGGTCCCCTGCCGAGTGTGCTCCGCCCTGGTCCCCTGCCGAGTGTGCTCCGCCCTGGTCCCCTGCCGAGTGTGCTCCGCCCTGGTCCCCTGCCGAGTGTGCTCCGCCCTGGTCTCCTGCCGAGTGTGCTCCGCCCTGGTCTCCTGCCGAGTGTGCTCCGCCCTGGTCCCCTAACAAGCAGGCTCCGCCCTGACCGCCATCTCGCCCTGCTCCGCCCTGGCCGCCATCACGTCCTGCTCCGCCCTGGCCGCCGTCACATCCTGCTCCGCCCTGGCCGCAGTCTCGCCCTGCTCCGCCCTGGCCGCCGTCACGTCCTGCTTCGCCCTGGCTGCCGGCATGCCCTACTCCGCCCTGGTCAGCCATGCTCCACGGCCCAGGCTCGCCTTGCCCGTGTCCTGGTCCCGGTACCCAGTGCGGGCCTGGCCCCCCGTCCCTCCCCCAGGACCGCCCTCCTGAACTTTTTTGCTTGTTTTGATGGGCGTCGGGAGCCGCCCATAGGGAGGGGGCTATGTTACGATGTGGTTTTGTGCCCTGTCTTGTTCTATGGTTCCCTGTCTTGTCTATTAGTTATCCCAGGTGTTTCTGATTTCCCACGCCCCCTTGTTTAGCTCGTTTGTCCCTGATTATTTAAGCCCTGTGTTTCAGTCTTATTTTTGTGAGTTCTTGTCTATTGTTTAACGTTATGTTGGTTGTTTCTGTTCCCGAGCCCTGTATCCAGTCTTGCTTGTTGTAAAGTTTGTAGTTTGTTAATTAAAGCGTGTGCTGCAGTTGGATCCTGCCTCATCTTTTCTTCAACCGCACCGCGTTACACCTGCGGTACCCCAGTATCCAGAACCAAGCAATCTGGCATGACATTATTATTGATACATACTCACTGAGGTTGGCCTTTTACAAACTCCTTAATCCATAAAATCATCCAACTACTAACACCTAGATCATAGAGGCGCTTTAAAAGAAGAAAAGGTTGGACAGTATTAAAAGCAGATGAGAAAACCATGAAGAGTATTGTAACATGGGAATTTGAAATATCTAGATGGTGTTGAACCTTACTTAAAGGGATACTCCACCAGTTTTTCTTATTAAACTATGTTATTCCCTTAACTAAGACGAGTTGATACATACCTCTCTCGTCTCAGTGCGTGCACTATATCGCTCTGTATTGCCGCAAAACTATGTTAGCACTTAGCTTAGCCCATGTATTAAATATGGGCCAAGCAGAGAAGCGACCAAAAACTTCCACGGTTTTCCTATGTAAACACAGTTACTCGAGTAGTGTAACTTGACCTGGGCTGGTGACACAAAATAAACCGTTGCGCTTTTCTAAGCGTTTAAAATTGATGACTATATTGTATGGCGGAATACCATAACAAGTGCTTTTGAGCACTTCGACTTGGCGCAATAATATCTTCACTCGTGAAAAGTCCTCTTACCGGCTCCCGCTTCCTCTCCCCCTCCCTCTGACATTTCAGTCAATACAACCAACGTGACATGCACCGGTCTTTCGCCAGCTCCGGTCTGTTCTGGATCATATCTTTCTTGCCTCTCACGGTCCATAAGAGCTAATTCCTCCTCCGTGTACTCGGGTTCAAACAGATATGGCTCTGGGTCTGCTACAAAGAAGTCATAATCATCTACAAAGTCCGCCATTGCAAATGATCTGCAGTTTGCTAATAGCACAGGTAGTAAAAGTCACGTTGGTTGTATTGACGGAAATGTCAGAGGGAGGGGGAGAAGAAGCGGGAGCCGGTAAGAGGACTTTTCACGAGTGAAGATATTATTGCGCCAAGTCGAAGTGCTCAAAAGCACTTGTTATGGTATTCCGCCATACAATATAGTCATCAATTTTAAACGCTTAGAAAAGCGCAACGGTTTATTTTGTGTCACCAGCCCAGGTCAAGTTACACTACTCTAGTAACTGTGTTTACATAGGGAAAACGTGGAAGTGTTTGGTCGCTTCTCTGCTTGGCCCATATTTAATGCATGGGCTAAGCTAAGAGCTAACATAGTTTTGCGGCAATACAGAGCGATATAGTGCACGCACTGAGACGAGAGAGGTATGTATCAACTCGTCTTAGTTAAGGGAATAACATAGTTTAATAAGAAAAACTGGTGGAGTATCCCTTTAAGAGAGTGAGAGAGGCATCCACAGTGCTCCTATTATCCCCGTCAATGGATGTCTCAATTTGAGATAATAATTCTTTACACACTATGCGCTCCATACATTTGCAAAGAACTGATGTTAGTGCAATTGGGCGAAAGTGATTGAACGATTTTGCATGGGGTACTCGTGACGAAAAGACCACCACCAGCAATCCACCCCTGTCTTAAGCACTCAGCTCCTGTAACAACAGAATTAGGTTATACACATCTCAGAATTATCACATTCGAAACAGTAACTCCACAAAAGACTAAACAAATTGAAATAAAGATTTTCACCACTCACAGTTAACCCCCTCCAAGTCAAACATCTTACAAGTACTGATCACAATACCAAAATAACTAATACAAATAAATGAAAAAATAAAAAAGATCCCTTAAACCATAACAAACTATACAAAACGTAAATGTAATTGTAACCCCTTTAAATTTAGGAAGTTAAGAGACTAATTTGAGACTTAATTTGAAGGAAAAATATAGTAACTACTATCCTCCACTAGAGGGTGTTTTCACTCGAGATGAAAAGACCGCCACCAGCAATTAAACTTTGGCAATCGTCGTTAATACTAATCGGATTTAAATCTTGGTGAAATAAAGGGAAACAATCAACTGTACATACCTGGAATCCACCAGCATGCCTCTGCTCTTCCATGGTGACTTTAACTGTTGTGATCGGCGTCTCCTGCTGATGACGCGGCTTCGCGGGGTTTCTTGACTCAACCCCCACGTTAAAAAGAGAAAACAGAGAAAAGTGAAAGCGCAAAGGAAAAACGGTATTGCGAGCACACGCTTGACTGAAACGCAGAATAAAAGCAGCGTTGCAAATAACTTAGGTGTGAGTATGGAAAATATGTTGCGGAGATAAAATAGGATTACAGCTGTCATTGATTTTTGAAATCAACTATATCTTTCTTTTTGCAGTACTTTTTTTATTTTATTCTTTATTTTTTGTGAGTAAAACATTTTTTCTTTGCTCAATATTTTATTTTTGTTTTGCAAAACTTTATTTTCTTTTGCGATACTTTATTCTTTTGCAAAACTATGTGGCATTATTTTGACTACATAGGGGGGACTTGTCCCCTCCAATATTGGAGATTTTTTTGTCCCACCCAAAAATTATACCGCGGAGGAGAAAAATATTTGATTTTGAAATCTTTTCGCATGCTTTTATTTTGAAAGTGCAACACAGCGTCTTGTCACCGGCCCGCCCCCTCAGGCTCAACAGCTCAGACTGTTTGGGAAGCGCAGTGTTGCCAGATGTATGATAATTATCGTATTTGTATGATAATTTTGACCTCTGTACGATGTACGATCAATAATGAAAAAAATCACATAATGTACGATAATTTCAGAGTTTTCAGTCGTTCGTCCAAACACACATCCTACCGCTTCTCTCTCTGACCCAGAATCATTTCGCAGGCTCGCCTGCCTGCACGCAAGCATGTATAGAGGGTATGCATGTGACGTCAGCGTTGGCCGGAGTGACTGCGGTTACGCCCACAAGTGGCAAAAAGACTGAGCGGCAGCATTGGTTTTCAGCGTGAATGCTGCGGAAAAACACACAAAACGCGTCTAAAACGGGAAAGAGCTTTGAGACTGACTGTACAACTAGATTTGACAAGAAATATGAGGTATATTTTTACAGACTACCTAAAGCTACAGAACAGAGAAGCAAATAGATTTCTGCAATTCATAGAAACAACTGGACTCCAGGCAGCGAAAGGTGGATTTGCAGTTATCATTTTTGTGTCAATATGCTGAATTTAGTGGTAAAATCATTCTCTATAAATTGTATTGTTATATATTGCAGTGAGAACTCATCAATCAAATATTTACCACGGTATAATTTGACATTTTTAAATAAACACTGACAAAAAACTATACAAGTTTTAAGTCTAGACGATATGATGATATATATAACATTGATATAAGTGATCACCTGGATTTAGACCTGCCTATATTGTATTTCTATAAAGCGTTCACAGGCAAATTTGCTGTATGTATTTACCCGGTGTCAAAATCAGGCACATATAACTGTAAGGAAACACGATTCCTGGCTGAATGTCAATATCCATGGATCACTGGATCTTTAGTAAGTTGTAAGGAACACTATATTGAGTCCAATCTTTAGTTTAAACTGATAATCGTTTGTTTTACTTGCGTTTTCGCAGTTTCCCCTATTAAATCTAGTCACGCAGCTGCTCTTCTGCCACTCAGTCCGGCTGAGGGGGCGTGTTCCGGCGGGAAAATGACGTTAATGCATTCCCTCTATACACACACACACACAGGCACCACACAGTGTCGCCCGGCCCGCACGTCAACACTACACCCAACCAAGGTCAACAAAAACCAGAACGTAGCACAAGCACGGCAGGGTTACGCAACACTCATTCCCTCATCTAGAGAGAACCGAGGTTACGTGAGTAACCGAGTGTCGTTCTCTTACGAGAGTACTCTCGTGTTGCGTAAGCTAGCTTACGCTACTGCAGGAACCCAATGTAAAACGGTGTGCGTGCTGAAGTGCCCACACATGGCCCCAAGGGTGTGCACCCGGGGAACCATACTAGTGAGTGATATTCAGACCAACGAGTAGTGGGCCTAAAATATATCCTAATCCCATAGTTATAGGAACAAGTGCTTAGCACATAATCACAGACAGGAGGGACCCAAGTCGGCCTGTACTGTATTGCAACTGACTATTATAGCCTGTCAGTCAGGCATTAGACTGAAAACAGCTTAGCCTGCAGCGCAGGAACTTCCAGGTTGTAAAACCTTATAAATGTAGACGGGTAGGCCCAGCCTGCCACCATACAAATATCCTGTAGTGAAACCCCACTGGACCATGCCCATGAAGAGGCCACGCCTCTGGTCGAATGGGCTCTGATGCTTAAGGGGCATTGAAGGCGCTTATATGGAAGTAAAATAATGAAACAAAAAGCCTGTTGAATTGCACTACTTGAAAAAAATATGCATTGCATTAACCATGCTTGCATTTCAATGCATTGTATTTTTAGGACTTGCATTTTTTTATTGTCTCAAATTTGACATGGTTGAATATTTAAGCTGTGAATATTTCAATTCAAAACATTTCAAACACATTTTCATTATTAAAAAAATCAATAATTCATATTCACTAGGGGTGTAACGATTCACCAATGCCACGGTTCAGTTCATATCACGGTTTTGGAGCCTCGGTTCGGTTCTGTTTGCTGTGGGGGCAGGGTTCATGGCAGGGCACCACCAATAATAACACTAGATTCACTTTTAACTTAATAAAGACAACATCAATAATTTAACTTATCAACTTTATCTTTATTAATTTTAAACATTGGCTTCACTTTTTCTTTAGAGCAGTTAGCACACCTGAGTAAACTAAAATTAAATAAATGCCTCCACTATAGACTAGTAAGAAATAAACTGGTTTATCTACTCATTTTACCATACATCTAAAATGTTGAATTAAGGTTTACCATATGTGACGGGTTGAGTATTTATAATATTTGTCTTGCTTTATTAGAAGTAGTTTTCCATTTTTAACGTGTTTTAATGGAAGACCTGCCCACTGGTGTTGAACCACGGCTTGATATTGAGCACACCTGTGTGGCTCAATTATGGAGGTGCGTCGTGTTTAGTGGCGTAATAAAAAGCCTGTCTAAGTGTGGCATTGTTAGTCTTCTCTGTTCTGCGTTGTGACTGGCTACCCGTTCTTATTTCCAGTTGCTTTCCCTGGTGAGTAGATTGATTTATTGCTCTTTCTCTTAGTCGTAGTAGATCACGGTGTAAATGGGTTTGTCATTAGGAACGTGGGTGGGCGTGAAATGGTGAGCGCAGGTAGCATAAAGCTCACTTTAGTTTAAGTTTCACCTACGAGGTAAGGAACTTTATTGTGGGTTTCCTTTTTTTCTGTGGGGGGAAATCCTTTGAAATTGATGCACTATTTGTGTTTCTGTTGCATTCTTATTGCAGGTGCGGCCCAGGGCGCTAGCTGCTTTTTGTGATGTTTTGTTTATACCTGTTGTGTTGCTGTCTCATTGTCCTGTTCGTACGGCGCCGTGGATGTTCGCGGCTGTGAACCGCGGCTTTGAACCACAGCTCTTTAATGACTTCTGCCCTAATCGGTATTGAGAATGTGTTTGTCCACATGTGAATTATCTGACCTGAGATACTGAGCAGAAGAGGAGAGTGTATTTTCTTTTGATATTGTTTCTTTTTGTTTATCACTTGCTTGAAGAACTCTTATTCACTGTTTTGTGTGGTTTGTCTCTGCTTCAGCTAAAGGATCAATTACGGTCTCTTATCAACTGTGGGTATTTAATTGGTAAATGTGTATGAGATCTATTTTTAGGATGTTTTAACCTGAATGTTTCCTGTGTGGAATAAACTTTGTATTTTTGGAAGTCACGTCTCGGTCTTTGACGCAATCCGAACAAGCAGGCCCTTCATAGTGTTGTAATTCTTTTGGATTTAATTCTTTTTGGGATTTTGTTTATTTTTATACTTTCCTGGGTGAAGAAGTAACCTAGGTGGCGTAGTCGTTTTTTTTTTTTTTTTTTTTAGCCAAAGGTTACAATCTTGGCGTATAGTCGGCCGGATGCAATTGGCGTGTAAAGCAGAGACGTGACAATAAATTTTTAATTTTTTATGATATCAATCTGATTTTTTTTTTTTTTTAAGAACAGCAGCTAGCGCATTAGAATTCTTGTACTTTCCTCTCCCCTGGGTTTTATTTGTCATTTAGACTGTCACTATGGAGGATGAGATGCAGCAACTGCGAGACTTGGTGGCCGAACTTAAGGTTGATAAGGAATGCCTGTGACAAGAACGTTCTGAGGTTCAGGTAAGTCCTAGTGTTGCGCCCTCTGAGTTTAATTATAGGGGGGCGGCGTTTGACATGGGCCCAAGGTCTTAAGTTACTATTGCTAATTGCAATTCATATCTGACAAATAAAACTACCAAAAACAGTGATGCTCATTTCTGATGATCAAAGTTTCTGTTTAGATTTTAGAGTAAAAAAAATTATATTTGTATAGCGCTTTTCACAGGACATATTCACTAGTAAGATATGTTGCAGGTCTGTGGTATTTATAAAGTGACTAAAGTGACTACAGTGGCTCAATCTTAAGTTTATCAAACGACAAGAATACTTTTTGTGCGCAAAAAAAACAAAAATAACGACTTTATTTCAACTATTCATTTCCTTCTCTGTGGGCCTCGAGTCAGTTCACTAGTATAATAGCGTAAACTTCTGTTTTGTACATCACACGCATCACACACGACCAGCGTCAGCCAATAGTGAGCCTACGCGTGACGTAGCTCTACGCTATCACATTAAGTTAACTGATTAGAGGCCCATAGGGAAGGAAATGAATAGTTGAAATAAAGTCGTTATTTTTGTTTGTTTTTGCGCACAAAAAGTATTCTCGTCGCTTGATAAACTTAAGATTGAGCCACTGTAGTCACTTGGACTATTTTAACCATGTCTTTAATAACTTTTCAGGGCTGGCAAGTTTCAATCCCTGAAGAAGCCTATGGAGGAGTGATCCATTATTATTTATTAAGCATCCGGATTGCTTTAACACTCCTGTCTGTAAGTGCTGAGAGGTTCAAGGTAGCGCTCAAGCATGTCATAGCTTGAGTTCCACCTGGTGGGGACATCCTGGATCAGCTTGTGTGGAGGCAGTTGGAGCATCTCCTGTTTGTCCTTGAGCACTGCTGCAGCAGTAGTGCTTTGATGGACAAAAGTGACAACCTTTCTCACTCTGCCTAAAAGCCGTGACATCTGGTTAACGCCCATCCCCTTTTGTGATGCCAGGTTAACTGTGTGTGCAAAACATCGAATGTTTGGTGAAAATCCGGCTGCTTTAACTGCATTCACTATGTTTTTGGCATTGTCTGTTGTGACGGGAACAGTCGCGTTTTCTGTGTCAATTTTCCACTCAGCTACAGCTCCCTGTAGTATTTTCGACAGAAGATCACTTGTATGGCTTTTATAGACAGTGCGTGTCTGGAGAACGGGATTTGAAATTACCCAGTTGTCGCTAATATAGTGCGCCATGATCGTGATGAAGGACTGAGTTGCATGGGAGTACCACCCATCTGTAGTTAAAGCAATGAATTTTGCATTGCTCAGGTCCTCCACCAGTTTGGCTTTCACTATGTTGTAAAGTTGAGGCAAAACATTCTGACTAAAATACGGTCGGCTCGGTAGTTGATATCTGGGCTCTAACACACGTAGTGAATCCGTCGTTCTCAACAACTGAAAATGGGCGCATATCCAGCGCCATGAAAACACCAATTGCCTTGGTAATTGCTTGAGCGCTGAGTCGGTAATTGTCTGAGTCGGCCTGTAGCTTAATTCTAAAGGCAGTGGGAAGAGTTACCCATTTTTGAGGTCTCTTACGTGTGCTGCTGATATCAATGTCGGGATGATGTTTCTGAAGATGCGCATGCATGTTAGAAGTGTTTCCCATCGTATGAGAAACTTTTGTGAAACACTTACGACAGACGACGTGCGTTTTGTCTATGACACAATTTACATCATTGTACTCCACTGGAAAACCAAAATGTGCCCACACAGGAGACGTAAATGTGGCCGGAGGGTCTGCAATCTCAATATGATGGGGAGTTGCCATCATGCAGTGCTTATAAACTGCCGAGCGTGATCGATCATCCAAATCACGTGACATGCACTTGGTTGGAAGACAAAAGTTAGTGTATATTTAGTAAACAATATTATTCTGATAATATTTAGTAAAAATTCAGCTCTTATTAGTTGTTAAAAGTGTACTAATTACCATTTAATCAAATGTCAAGGAAGACAAAAATAGTTTTGTGACATAATTTGAAGTGAGAGCTGGGCCGGGCAGGGGGCGGGGCGCGTTTGGTTCGACATGAGAGTATCGCGATACGAATAGTGGGTGCTGTATCGCGGTTTTTCGGTTCGGTTTGAATATCGTTACACCCCTAGGTTTGTGCATTCATTAATTAACCTTATAATAAATGTTTAAACTGCACTTTGTCTCACGTGTCCTTTTATGTTGCTTACCCCTTTTCCAACAAGCATTTTAAAAACAGGGGTTCGTAACACTAATGATCTTTGCAACAGAAGTGAATAAATCAATACTAACTTTAGCTGGACAATAACTTTATTCTAGAGCTGCTGTAATGGCAAAACAATCTCGGTTACTGTAATTTCCTATTATCACTGTAAAGCTGCTTTGAAACCAACTATATTGTTAAAAGCGCTATATAAATAAAGGTGACTGTCAGCACAGAAGAATGTAAACAGGTAAATTTTGTAAACAGGATTTATTGAACACTTAGTTATTCAGCGGAAGAGCAGGTGAATGGTTGATGAAAGTAGATGTGTTGACTGAACTGATTGAGTTTCTCATCTGGTTGCAGTTGAGGATGACGGAGATCTGGATGGAAGACAGAATTCTGACGAAGGTGAACTGGAAAAGAGCTTCGCTTGAAGACGGGCATCAAGAGGTGTATATATCCATGAGAAGAGTCAGGTAAGTCTTTCAGTAGCGAATGACAAGACCAGACAACGTAGTGTTGTGGATGTGGTGACTATAATGCTGGTGATTAGCTGTGCTGAGTGCAGGCAGGTGATGGTGACAGGTGATGGTGATTAGTATTTGGGAGACAGGAAACGAGTGGGCGGAGTGTAGAGGTCTGGTGCTGTAGGTGTTGACTCCGTGACAGTGACTTGAAGAGTATCAAATGTTATGTGACATTGGAGTTCTTGGAAAAGATGATTTGACGCTAATTTGGAATTGTTATGGCGGACCAGTGTTCAAAAGTTCTAAATGCAGTGTTTGGCCAATTCAGTGTCAGGTAATTGAACTGGAACCAGAAGTAAGAAAAAGTCACATTTTTATATCAGCGTTATGGTTTGGGCCAAGTAAACCATCCATGTTAACATTACTAACACCATTTGTTAAAGACAGGTGATACAGATGATGATGATGATTAACAAAACACAGGTAATACAGCTGAACTTATAATGAAAGTGAAGATGACACGTGACATGTGATGACAGGCAGACAAGTCCAAATAAAAACAAACTAAACCAAACACGACTATGACAATAGGCTTGCGATTTTTAAGTTATGTGGAAATCTAAGTAACTGCTTATGGTCTTACAGCCGTTTCTTGGTTAATGGAGTTCTGTATCACACTCAAAAATATGACCGATTTAAGAAAATATATATAACAGTGCTGTATACTTGAAAGATGGTACATTCTGTTTAATTGATGTCTTAGTCATTTTTAAACAAATGTGTGCGCATCAAAGTCCAGCATATTGTGCATGTACCAAACATTGCTGTGCTTTATTTGAGGTACTTGTTAAATCTAGCAGGCTTTTATGTAAAGATTCACAAATAAATGTACAGAGTAGTTTTGTGCATGAGGTCAGGAAGAATGGAACCATCAGTGCCATCTGGCCTGATATGATAATGTGGCGTGACACGGAGGGATTTAAAGATCGACAGCTGCGACTACGCCACCCTGGAATCTTGCCAGGGACAATAAAATTAAATTTCTTATTAAGGCAACACAGGTTAGCTCACAGTGAATCGGCAGTAGACGTGGATCCAAAAAATATACATTTTTATTAAAGATAGGAAGAGATTTTATAAAAACACAGAGAACAAACCACCAATAACATTTAATGTAGACCACAACAATTACACCATTTAACAAAACACGACCTGAGTAGTCCGCGATATCTGAATTCAGGAGAAAGGAGCCGAGGCGTGACAGCAGGGAATAAAGGGCACAATAAGGCCTCCACGGCAAGTCACCTTTCCCGTACTCCTGTGCATCAACACTCACGCACACGTACACAAACCACTCATGACACAGCACTCGAGTTGAGTTGAGTTGAACTTTATTGTGCATTCTGTTTGTCACAGAGTGGAAATTTATCTTTGACACTGGTGACATAAATACATCCACATTACTGTTTAAAAACACATTGAACATTGCACATTAATTGCTATAAAATCAGGCGTTCTATTGTATCACTTTAGAAGACTGTATGATTTAAGATAATCACTGCCATAGGGAGAAACTATTTTTATACACGTTCCTTCTGGCCAAAGGAATTTTGAGTCTACGCCCAGATGGGAGCAATTCAAAAGTAGAATGGAGAGGGTGAGTATGATCTTTAAAAATCGCAATTGCCGTTTTTTTTTTCATAAAACAATCAAAAAAGCCCTGGAGTGGTTGTTGTTTATGTCCAGTAATGTTATTTGCTTGATTAATTATTTGTGAGAGTTTGTTCTTTTGTTTTAATGTTAGATTTCCGTACCATGAAACAATATTATATGTGAGAATACTCTCAATCATTGATCGATATAGCATAGTAAGAGTGTGCGTGCTAATGTTCAAACTTCTCAGTTTCCTAAGAAGACCCAAATGTTGTATTGCCTTTTTATGTATATACTCTACGTTGCTTTCAAAATTAAGTTTATCATCAATAATTGTTCCTAAATATTTAAAATTCAAGACCTGCTCTACAGTTTTTCCTTTTATGACAACTGGTTTATATACAGAAGCGGTACCTACTCTTCTCGATTTATTCCTCAGACATAGCTCTTTTGTCTTTTCAATATTAAGATGTAAGAAACTACTCTATCGTCACACTGCAATTCATTGATGTATACAGAAAACAGTATTGGAGACAGTACACATCCCTGCGGTACCCCAGTATCCAGAACCAAGCAATCTGACATGACATTATTATTGATACATACTCGCTGAGGTCGGCCTTTTAAAAACTCTTTAATCCATAAAATCATCCAACTACTAACAACTAGATCATAGAGGCGCTTTAAAAGAAGAAAAGGTTGGAAAGTATTAAAAGCAGATGAGAAATCCATGAAGAGTATTGTAACATGGGAATTTGAAATATCTAGATGGTGTTGAACCTTACTTAAAGGCACACTATGCAAGAATTGTACCTTAATATAACAGCTTCAAAGTCATTTCGGTGGTAAACAAACTCATATTAGGGCGAATCATCCTGGTAGTAAAGCTTGGGGGGGGACGCCGCTGGAAAAACCAGCAATGCAAGTTTGAGAGGAGTGCCCCCGACAAATCTCGCGAGAATCACGAAATGCTTTACGGCAACGACGTCACACACATCAACAACAACATATGAAGCACGAAGACACTTGCGCGCATTTCAGACGTGATGCTCGAGTCGACGATGGAAAAAGTAAAGAAAACGCGGTCGGAAGAGACTAGGAAAAGGAAAAGAGAATCTGACCGCGTGAGGAACCGGACAAGAGTCCCACTCGGTCGGGCATTTACTCGTTGGCGCTAGCTAAAAAGCAGCACTGGATGCAACAGCATCTTGTTGATGGACTAGTAAGTAAATATCTTATTTGTAAACTTGTTTGCGTTCTATATTGTATGTTGTTGCGCTTGCTTGTAGTATGTCATTTTTTACGATGCTGTTCATTCATACATTGTTGATAATTAGACCAGTCCAATAATTTATCATGAGATTATTATGAGAACAGTTGTCAATATCTCACATAATTATCAGGACACAAATAAGCCTAGAGGTTGTAAATAGTGTAAACGAGCACAATTTGCAAACTATTATGATAAATTGCAATCATGTCTAATGACATCATAACGGCGAATGTTATTAAATAATGCGACGTACATTTAACTTTATTGATGTCATCTGGCATTTTGTAATGTTTACATTATAATCAAAAAACACAAATGAAATTATACAGGAGGCTTAGGCTATTGGCTATTTACTTGTGTGATTTAGCAGCAATCATGTAAAAACGTTATAAGCCTGCAAACGCGGTAGGCTACTTTATTATTATAAAGTAGTCTAACACTTGACATATAGTTATTATTATCCTATTACCATCATCAGTAGTTCAGTAGACTATGTAGTAGCCTAATATTTGTATGAAATCGTGAAACATTACCTGGTCAATATCTTCGGAGTCTATCTGTGCCTGTTGCATGCCCGACGCTTCTATCCTACCGAACAGGTACCAGTGTGGGGGGTATTTACGACAGTGCAAGTACTCTACAGCGACTCTAGGGGTCGCTGTTTGACAAAAACGTAATTCCTGCATAGTGTGCTTTTAAGAGAGTGAGAGAGGCATCCACAGTGCTCCTATTGTGCTCCTATTATCCCCGTCAATGGATGTCTCAATTTGAGATAATTCTTTACACACTATGCGCTCCATACATTTGCAAAGAACTGATGTAAGTGCAATTGGGCGAAAGTTGTTGAACGATTTTGCATGGGGTACTCGTGATGAAAAGACCACCACCAGCAATCCACCCCTGTCTTAAGCACTCAGCTCCTGTAACAACAGAATTAGGTTATACACATCTCAGAATTATCACATTTGAAACAGTAACTCCACAAAAGACAAAACAAATTGAAATAAAGATTTTCACCACTCACAGTTAACCCCCTCTAAGTCAAACATCTTACAAGAAGTGATCACAATACCAAAATAACTAATACAAATAAATGAAAAAATGAAAAAGATCCCTTAAACCATAACAAACTATACAAAACGTAAATGTAATTGTAACCCCTTTAAATTTAGGAAGTTAAGAGACTAATTTGAGGCTTAATTTGAAGGAAAAATATAGTAACTACTATCCTCCACTAGAGGGCGTTTTCACTCGAGATGAAAAGACCGCCACCAGCAATTAAACTTTGGCAATCGTCGTTAATACTAATCGGATTTAAATCTTGGTGAAATAAAGGGAAACAATCAACTGTACATACCTGGAATCCACCAGCATCCCTCTGCTCTCTGCCATGGTGACTTTAACTGTTGCAATCGGCGTCTCCTGCTAATGACGCGGCTTCGCGGGGTTTCTTGACTCCACGTTAAAACAGCGCCATGAAGAGAAACGCAGAGAAAAGTGAAAGTGCAAAGGAAAAACGGTATTGCGAGCACACGCTTGACTGATGTCGCAGAGATAAAATAGGATTACAGCTGTCATTGATTTTTGAAATCAACTATATCTTTTTTTTTTGCAGTACTTTTTTTTATTTATTCTTAATTTTTTTGCAAAACAATTTTTTTTCTCAGTACTATTTCCCCCCTTTGCCATTCTTTATTTTTTGTGAGTAAAACATTTTTTCTTTGCTCAATACTTTATTTTTGTTTTGCAAAACTTTATTTTCTTTTGCGATACTTTATTCTTTTGCAAAACTATGTGACATTATTTTGACTACATAGGGGGGACGTGTCCCCTCCAATATTGGACACAGTTGCATTTGTCCCATCAAAAAATTACACCGCGGAGGAGAAAAAAATTTGATTTTGAAATCTTTTCGCATGCTTTTATTTTGAAAGTGCAACACAGCGTCTTGTCACCGGCCTGCCCCCTCAGGCTCAACGGCTCAGACTGTTTGGGAAGCGGTAGTCTGCAGCTGGCGAGTGGCGACATGTCAGAGGTTAAAATGAAAAGACAACAGCGGCTCAGTTTAAGTGATTTCTTTCTCATGGGGAAGAAAAGAAAGAAAGGAAATATGAGTTGGTAATAATTTTGTCCAGGAGAACCTAACGTAACCTTGGTTCTCTTTAGATGAGGGAACGAGTGTTGCGTAAGCTAGCTTACGCTACGGGAAAACCCCTTTTCTCGAGAATACTGAAGCCAAAAATTATCCTTAATTTTGCATTAATTTAAAACGCATTGCTGCACAGAGCAGACCTAGGCAATGCAGCTCGCGCGCCTATTGGTTGCTCTGCGGCAATTGCTGCAGCCTATCGATGGACTATTCGTGATGTAAGCACCAATGAGGGCGCGGGTGCCCTCGCGCGTCACGTCCGGCCAGAATGGGTGTGGCTTATGTCTATATAAGCCGAGTCCAGATAGGATGTTCTTTGGTTTTTCACACTGAAGCGAAACCAGAACGTAGCACAAGCACGGCAGGGTTACGCAACACTCGTTCCCTCATCTAGAAAGAACCGAGGTTACGTTAGTAACCGAGTGTCGTTCTCTTACGAGAGTACTCTCGTGTTGCGTAAGGTAGCTTACGCTCCAGGAACCCAATGTAAAACGCCCGGCTGTGCGTGCTGAAGTGCCCACACATGGCCCCAAGGGTGTGCACCCGGGAAACCATACTAGTGAGTGATATTCAGACCAACGAGTATTGGGCCTAAAATATATCCTAATCCCATAGTTATAGGAACAAGTGCTTAGCACATAATCACAGACAGGAGGGACCCAAGTCGTCCTGTACTGTATTGCAACTGACAATTATAGCCTGTCAGTCAGGCATTAGACTGAAAACAGCTTAGCCTGCAGCGCAGGAACTTCCAGGTTGTAAAACCTTATAAATGTAGACGGGTAGGCCCAGCCTGCCGCCATACAAATATCCTGGAGTGGAACCCCACTGGACCAGGCCCACGAAGAGGCCACGCCTCGAATGGGCTCTGATGCTTAAGGGGCATTGAAGGCCCTTATATGGAAGCAAAATAGTCAAGTCAAATATATTTATATAGCGCTTTTCACAATACAGATTGTATCAAAGCTGCTTCACAGTATCAATCAAAACAACTTAACAATGTTTGTTTATTACTGGAAAAAAGACATCCAAGTTTGGTAGAGCTGATCAATGGTATGATTGGTTAATTAATTTGAATATCCCCAACTGAGCAAGCCAAAGGCAACAGTGGCAAGGAACCGAAAAACTCCATCCAGTGACCTAATGGTGTCCTAACACCCCATCAGATGACCCAATGGAGAAAAAAAACCTTGGGAGAACCCAGGCTCAGTCGGGGGCCAGTTCTCCTCTGGCGTTTATGAACTAGAGGCCGAATTTACAGTAACTGTAAGATAAAAAATGTATATGAATGCCTGGCTAAATAGATGCGTCTTCAGTCTAGTTTTAAACTGGGAGAGCGAGTCTGAGCTACGAACAATATCAGGAAGGCTATTCCAGAGCTTCGGAGCTAAATGTGGAAATGCTTTGCCTCCTTTGGTGGATCTGGATATCCTAGGAATGACCAGAAGCCTCGAATCTAGTGATCTTAAAGAGCGCGATGGATTGTAAGGCGATAGAAGATCCGTTAATTAGACTGGAGCTAAACCATTTAGAGCTTTATAAGTCAAAAGCAATACCTTGTATATAATACGGAACTTTATAGGTAACCAATGAAGTGATGATAAAATCTGTGTTATATGATCATATTTTCTTGATCTAGTAAGAACTCTAGCGGCTGCATTTTGGACTAACTGTAGCTTGTTTATTGAAGATGCAGGATAACCAGCTAATAAAGCATTACAGTAATCTAGTCTCGAGGTCATGAATGCATGAACTAACTTTTCTGCATCAGAGACTGATAGCATATTACGTAGCTTAGCAATGTTTCTAAGGTGGGAAAAGGCAGTTTTTGTAACATATGAAATATGCTTTTCAAAAGATAGGTTGCAGTCTAATGTAACACCCAGGTCTTTTACTGTAGCGGATAAAGTAACAGGGCATCCTACTATGTTAAAGTCGTGCTGTGAAAGGTTTTGTGGACGGTTTTTAGAACCGATAAGTATTACCTCTGTCTTGTCTGGATTTAATAAAAGAAAATTACGCGTCATCCAATCTTTTATATCTTTAACACAATCTGTCAATTTGGATAATTTAGCGTATTCAACTGGCCGTGATGAAATATATATTTGAGTGTCATCAGCATAACAATGGAAACTAATTCCATGTTTCCTTAGAATATTACCAAGTGGCAGCATATATATTGAGAATAATAAAGGGCCTAACACAGATCCCTGCGGCACTCCATAGTTTGCCGAAGTTATAATCGATTTTTCTCCATTTAAGTAGACGAAATGGTAGCGGTCAGATAAGTATGACCTGAACCAGCTTAATGCTTGTCCTTGAACACCAGTGTAATTTTGTAGTCCATCTAAGAGTATTGTGTGATCTATAGTATCGAACGCAGCACTAAGATCAAGTAAAACTAGTACTGAGATACAGCCTTGGTCCGAAGCTAAAAGTAAATCATTTGTGATTCTAACAAGCGCAGTTTCAGTGCTATGATGTGGCCTGAATGCAGACTGAAACTTTTCATAGATGTCGTTTTCTTGCCAAAATAATGCCAAATGTTTTTGAAACAAAAAGCCTGTTGAATTGCACTACTTGAAAAAAATATACATTGCATTAACCATGCTTGCGTTTTAATGCATTGTATTTTTAGGACTTGCATTTTTTATTGGCTCAAATTTGACATGGTTTATATACAACCACTGATAAATATATTCGGTTTTGATGAGGAAAAAAAAAACTATACGAGTGCGGAATTAGAACCAAGAACCTCTGACACGCATGGCAAAAGTTCTGCCACTCGACCATTATAGTACATATGTAAATCAAAATTCTCGGCACTAACAACATATTAGATCTCATTAAACACGACAGTACTATTAGTATAAACAGTATAAACCCAATGTACTATTTAATCGATTGCTGGACATCGTAATGTTATTGTACATAGCCTATGTCTGATTTATGATTTAACATTGTATTAGCAACACATACACACACACACACACAAACACACACACACCTGTCCCACCCACTATGCCACTGAGTACCTTATATCACAGGGAAACGCTGCGTGAAACTTTGCGCGTTAAGTTCATATTCTGAGTCCATCTGCTTGCCTGTAGCAATATAGTAGCCTGCAGCCTTCTCAATAAGGTGCAAGTTTTTTATATTACTGTATTAGTCCATTAAGCTACGTTAAGCACTTTATATTCCAGCAATCCTGAAGTATTGAAGGAAACCCTTGTGTTGAAGCACATCGCCCACGATATAAAGTTAACAAATACACTTACATTTCTATAAATTCGTTTTTATCATAGACAGTAAAAGAAATGGACACAGCGACCCTGCTGGTGAGGTCGACTAACAGCAGATGGAGATTATGATCGGTAATCTACTGCTTTTCCTGCAGTTCCAGGATGTCAATGTTGAATTTACTGTCAAATTTGAACCACTGAATTTGTGGAAGCGAATTTGTAAAGTGAAATAAAATTGACCATAAATTGCCTGTTGAATATTATAGGTTTTATTTTTAAACAGTTAAAAATAAATTTCGAAATGAAATATGAAAGGTGAATATGGATTATTGAATTTTTAATAATGAAAATGTGTTTGAAATGTTTTGAATTGAAATATTCACAGCTTAAATATTCAACCATGTCGAATTTGAGCCAATAAAAAATGCAAGTCTTAAAATACAATGCATTAAAATGCAAGCATGGTTAATGCAATGCATATTTTTTTTCAAGTAGTGTAATTCAACAGGCTTTTTGTTTCAAAAACATTTGGCATTTTTTTACTTCCATACCCTTAGACCTATAAGCCAGCGCGATAGCGTCAACTATCCTCCTGGAAAGACTCTGTTTCGAGGTGGCTAGCCCTTTGGTACGGCCACCGAATGAAACAAAGAGCTGTTCTGACTGCCTGAACGCAGCAGACCGCTCAACGTATATTCTCAACGCCCTGACCGGGCAGAGGAGATTAACGTCGCTTTTGCTGTCAGACCCAGGTAGGGCAGACAGGGAGATGACTTGCGCTCTGAACGGAGTGGAGAGCACTTTGGGGACATAGCCGTGTCTTGGTTTGAGGACGACTTTAGAGTCGTTAGGCCCAAACTCAATGCACGCCACGCTCACGGAGAGCGCGTGCAGGTCACCCACCGGCTTGACTGAAGCGAGAGCCATGAGGAAAGCGGTTTTAAAAGATAGAAACCGCAGGTCCACTGACTGCAGCGGTTCGAAGGGACCGCCCCTCATAGCGTCCAGGACCGTGGAGAGGTCCCAGACCGGAACCAGAGAGGGTCGAGGAAGGTTTAGTCTCCTAGCACCTCTAAGGAAACGGATGATAAGATCATTCCTTCCCAGTGACTGGCCATGCAAGGGTTTCAAAAACGCTGCGATGGCTGCAACATACACTTTGAGCGTGGAGGGGGACCTGCCCTCATCCAGAAGCTCTTGTATGAAGGAGAGGATCTCCGTAACGCCGCAGCGTTGTGGGTCTAGGTTTCGAGCTGAGCACCAGCTGGAAAACACTGACCACTTAGAAGCATAGAGCCATCTAGTAGAGGGCGCCCTAGCTTGTGTAATTGTATTTAGCACTTTCACTGGGAGATCAGCGGGTACCCGTTGATGGCCCATACGTGCAGGGCCCATAAGTTGGGGTGCGGGTGCCAAATCGCGCCCTTGGCCTGAGAGAGAAGATCCTTCCTCCCTGGAACAGGCCACGGGTCCGTGCTCACTAACTGCATCAACTCTGGGAACCAAACCTGGTTCCTCCAGAGTGGCGCACGAGGAGCACAGAGCAATTGTTCTCCCTGATTCGCTTGATTACCTGAGGTAACAGCGCGATCGGGGGAAACACATAGAGGGGGAGGCTGGGCCAGTTGTGGGCAAGCGCATCCCTGTCGTTCATGAAAAATATTGGGCAGTTCGCGTTCTCTGATGACGTGAAGAGATCGACCTCCGCTCTGCCGAACGAGTCCCATAGCAACTGAACCACTTGAGGGTGCAGGGACCATACCCCTGGGGGAACGTTGTCTCTGGACGGCATGTCCGGACCCACGTTTTGACAGCCCGGCACGTGTGCCGCCATCAGTGAGCACAGGTTGTGCTGAGAGCACACGAGGAGGCGTTCTGCCAGCGCGTGGAGGCTTCTTGATCTGAGACCGCCCTGGCGGTTTATGTATGACACTACCGCCATGTTGTCTAAGCGGACTAGGACATTGTGGCCCTTTAAGAAGGGGAGAGAGTGCCCCAGCGCGTTCTCGACCGCTTTCATCTCCAGACAGTTTATGTGTAAGCGCCCTTCCTGGGCTGCCCACAGGCCGAAGACCGGTCTGCCCTCGTAGAGGGCGAACCAACCTGAGTTGGAGGCGTCTGTCGAGATTACTTTTCGTTTCGAGATTGTTCCCAGATCCACGCCTGACTGGTACCAGTCTGCCACCTTCCAGGGTTCCAGTGCTGTAACACAGCTCTGCTTCACCTTGAGGCGAAAATGGCCCGAGGTCCACGCTCGAAGCGAGTGTTTGGCTTTCAGCCAGTGCTGGAGGGGGCGCATATAAAGCAGACCCAGCCGAAGCACTGTCGAAGCCATAAGGCCTAGCATCCTCTGAAATCTCTTTAGAGGGAGAATACTGCCGACCTTGCAAGAGACTATTGAGTGTTGTATCTGCAGCGCGCGCTGTGACGTCAGCCGTGCTGTCATTGATACAGAGTCTAAGTCTGTTCCCAGAAAGGAGATTGTCTGTCTGGGAGACAGCGAACTCTTGGTCCAGTTGACCTGGAGACCCAAATGTGTGAGTAATACAGCCCTGTGCTTTCATACTTAAAGCTAGGGGAAGAATGATATCTGGGCTCTGGCCGCTGCATGTGTGTGACACATAGCATGCGGTGTTTGCATGTAGGCACGCGCTCTGAGAGGGGTGCGCGTGCTCTCTACACACTGAACGCAATCTTGAGAATCGCGTGGAAAGACAGTATGTCACGTTATAAAAAGGCTCTAAAAGCAGCCAGGGCTGAGCATCTCCGCAAACTAATAGAAAATAACCAAAATAATCCAAGGTTTTTATTTAACACCGTGGCTAGACTAACAAATAAACAGACATCACCAGAGCAAAATATTCCGTTACAGTATAGTTGTAATGATTTTATGAATTACTTCAATGAGAAAATAGAAAGCATCCGAAATACAATTGTAAATGTACAATCCTCTATGGTGTCTTATGATTCAGCCACAATTATCGTCCCTCAAGAACAACTACACCGCTTTACAACTATAGGACAGGAAGAGCTAAATAAACTTATCTTTGCAGCGAAAACAACAACATGTTTATTAGACCCAATACCCACTAAACTACTGAAAGAAGTGTTACCTGTAGTGGAAGAGCCTCTTCTCAATATTATTAACTCGTCTTTATCTTTAGGTCATGTTCCAAAAATATTTAAACTGGCAGTAATGAAACCTATTATTAAGAAACCGCAATTAGATCAAAATAACTTAGCAAATTACAGACCCATTTCAAATCTTCCATTTATATCTAAAATACTAGAAAAAATTGTGTCCGCTCAATTGTGCTCTTTCCTGCAAGAAAATGATATCTATGAAAAATTTCAGTCAGGATTCAGACCGCATCATAGCACAGAAACTGCGCTAGTTAAAATTACAAATGATTTACTTTTAGCTTCTGACCAAGGCTGTATCTCAATACTAGTTCTACTCGATCTTAGCGCTGCGTTCGACACTATAGATCATAAAATACTCTTAGATCGACTACAAAACTACACTGGTGTTCAGGGACAGACATTAAGCTGGTTTAGATCGTACTTATCAGACCGTTACCATTTTGTCTGTTTAAATGGTGAAAAATCGAAGATAACGTCAGTAGACTATGGAGTGGCGCAAGGATCGGTGTTAGGCCCTCTGCTATTCTCAATATATATGCTGCCACTGGGTAATATTATAAGAAAACATGGAATTAATTTCCACTGTTATGCTGATGACACTCAATTATATATTTCATCAAGACCAGATGAAAACACTAACTTATCTAAATTGACAGAGTGTCTTAAAGATATAAAATGCTGGATGACGTGTAATTTCCTGCTATTAAATTCAGATAAAACGGAGGTATTACTTATTGGTCCAAAAAACTACCCACAAAACCTCGTACAATACAACTTTAATTTAGAAGGATGTCCAGTTACTTTATCCACTACAGTAAAAGACCTGGGTGTTATACTAGACCGCAACTTGTCTTTCGAAAATCATATTTCATATGTTACAAAAACAGCCTTCTTCCACCTTAGAAATATTGCTAAGCTACGTAACATGCTATCTGTTTCTGATGCAGAAAAGTTAGTTCATGCATTCATGACCTCAAGACTAGATTACTGTAACGCTTTATTAGCTGGTTGTCCTACATCCTCAATAAACAAGCTACAGTTAGTGCAAAATGCAGCTGCTAGAGTTCTTACTAGGTCAAGAAAATATGATCATATAACACCAATTTTATCATCTCTGCACTGGTTACCTATTAAGTTCCGTATCAATTACAAAGTACTATTACTGACCTATAAAGCCCTAAATGGTCTAGCTCCTGTATATTTAATGGACCTTCTATCGCCCTACAATCCATCGCGTTCTTTAAGATCCCTAAATTCGAGGCTTCTGGTCATTCCTAGGATATCCAGATCCACTAAAGGAGGGAGGGCGTTCTCGCATTTCGCTCCTAAACTCTGGAATAGCCTTCCTGATACTGTTCGTTGCTCAGACTCGCTATCCCAGTTCAATACTAGATTAAAGACGCATCTCTTCAGCCTCTTATACTACTGTTGAATCAGATCGAATGCATTAATATTATGAACAGCAGCTACGCTAATTATTTCCCATCTGCTTTTCTGCTGTTATCTCGGGACGCTAGTCCCGAGGTAAATAGCGTTCTTCAGCTACAGTCTGTATCCAGCCTCTCACGGAGACTTCAGAGTCCCCAACACCTGCGATGAGACGACTCGACGCCTGTGAAGAGACGACTCAACGCCGGCGATATGTTATGCCCTAAATTAATACATGATGATTAACTAACTGTATTTTTTACGTACATTTCTGAAATGCACTTTCTGTAAAGCTGCTTTGAAACAATATGTATTGTGAAAAGCGCTATACAAATAAATTTGAATTGAATTGAATTGAATCTGAGTGCGCGTGTGTCACAGAGCGAGCCGTGCTTATGTGTCGGGGTGAACACTGGGTAGTGGTCACTTTTCCTAAACTTATAACATCCACGGCGTGAGCCGGGTGGTGTGTCATATGGCAAACAGTGTTTGTGAGTAGGGGTGAGCACTGTACGTTGGGCACATAACCTACATGGGGTGGTGATGGTGCAGTGGATAAGACACATGCCTTTGGTGTGAGAGACCCGGGTTCGAATCCACTGTGAGACACCAATGTGTCCCTGAGCAAGACACTTAACCCCTAATTGCTTCAGAGGCGTGCAACCTCTGACATACATAGCAATTGTAAGTCGCTTTGGATAAAAGCGTCAGCTAAATGAATAAATGTACATTTATAACATACTCGGCGTGAGCCGGGTGGTGTGTCACATGGCAGACAGTGTTAGGGATGTAGGGGTGAGCACTGCATAGTGGGCACACTTCCTACATTTAGAACACGTGCGGCGTGAGCCGGATTTATTAGGGTGGGTCGTGAATGAGTGTGTGACACTGAACGGGCCGTGCTTATGTGTAGGGGTGAACACTGGGGAGTGGGCACATTTCCTATAATTACAGCATCTTCGGCGTGAGCCGGACAAACAGACAAAATGCTTTTTTTTTTTTTTTTTGATTTATCTGGGAAGCCGTGAAAATGGCCTTTGGGTACAGGCGAGCGGGTCGTGTGACGGGCTCGTTGAATGCAAAATACACTTCTCCATCCGGCTCTGATGAGGGGACTGAGAGAGCGAGACATGTCTTCTTTGATGGCGGTCCGGCCGCGGTGGGACTCAGCCATCTTCATCTTCTCTGAGGGGTACGGAAGACTTTGAGGGCTTGGGTTTTAGCGTTATCTTGGGCCGGGGTTCCCCGGGGGGAAGGCGGCCTGTGGCGGCTCGAAGATTGTGAACGCTGCTGAGAGTGAGAGCTGTCATGTTCCTCCCTATGGCCTGTGCAGCGGACTTGGTGGCTCGTAGAGCTAAGTCCGTAGCGCTTCGGAGATCGGTAAAGTTCTCAGGATTCGGGCCCTGAGGGGGCGTCCATAGTGCGGAAAAGGTTGGCCTGGTAAATTTGAAGCACAGCCATAGAGTGAAGCGCTGAAGCGGCCTGACCGGCAGCGGCATAGATGTGACCGATGAGAGCCGAAGTAGTCCTGCAGGCTTTCGAGGGCAGAGCGGGTTTAGACTGCCATCCAGTGGAGGGCGGGCATAAGTGAGTAGCTACCGCTTCCTCGACCGGAGGGATGAAGAGGTACCCTTTGTCTTTCGCGCCGTCAACAACGGAGAGCATCGAAGAGACAGTAGACCGCAGCCTGGCAGAAAATGGCGCCTTCCAACTCTTAGATAGCTCCTCATGCAGTTCTGGCAGGAAGGGAGCGGGCCTCGTCTGAGGCGTCGAGCAGTGACCGGGCAGGAAACAGCCGTCCAGCCTGCTGGGTGCAGGTTTCTCGGGCAGTGACCAATCGAGGCCGAGGTCTTCCACGGACTTGGCGCACGCCACTCGACTCTTGCAGGGAAGGGGCGGGGTCCAGATTAGAGCCTGACCAACCTTCGCTTGTGAAGCGGCAAGAGAGCAGCTGTCCTCTTCCGCGTTGTCCCCGTCCGACTCAAGATGCACGACGGCAGCAGACAGAGGCTGGGCCACCGTGATAGAGGTGGGGGAACCAGACGGCGATACACACGGGGAGATGACCGGCGTGCATTCGCTCACGGGAATGGCCTCCGGAACTCTCTGTGAACGGCGCTATTTATGGCGCGGCCCAGACAGGAGAGACAGAGGACTGGGGGCCACGTCGGAAGCGGCTAGCCGAGCCCGCAGGGTCGACGCAGCCATGGCGTCGCATTCCGGGCAGCCGCCTTGGGAAAGCACGAGGCCGGCGTGGGTCCGTCCCAGGCAGGAACACACAGGATGTGGCGGTCCCCGTCTCTGCAAGAGCCGCATTTGGAGAAACGAGGCATTTGGAACAACGCCTCAGCTCTTTTTGTGAAGTGAGTTCGCGGGGCGAACACACAATGCAATAACCGAAAGGATATGAGCGCCGGATAGCGCAGCAGGAACGGCGGTGAAGCGGCGAGGATGGCCAACTCCTGATCTGCAAGCAGATGGCTCGTCCCGCTGAAAAGGCTTTTTTCGACGGCGCAGGCTTCTCCAGAGATTCAGCGATGTGGTGTCTTCGCTGAAGAGGTGAAAAATCAAAGAACATTCTATCTGGACTCGGCTTATATAGACATAAGCCACGCCCATTCTGGCGGGACATGACGCCCGCACCCTCATTGGTGCTTACGTCACGAATAGTCCATCGATAGGCTGCAGCAGTGCGTTTTAACCCCTTAACTGTCACGATCCCGTACACGGGATATCTAACTTTACTTCGCTATATTACTATTAAATCCTAATCTAATTATGACAAACTATATATCGTTGGAAAGGTCTAAGACTCCTAAATAGATATTTTAGCGCTGTTTTTTTCTTACAAATTATGTTTGAACAGTAATATATTAATTTATGACAAGAGTGCGCCTCAAAAAATCGACGTCATTACAGGAGTTTCGGACCTTTGTCACAAAAAGTCGACGCACACACTTTTTATAATTGAAACTTTGGTTTTTAATGCTAAAAGTTCATAATAAAACATAATCTAGTATTTGTCAATAAAAAAAGATAAAGCAAGAAGTCCTCTAAAAAGTATAATATATATTATATATATATATATATATATATATATATATATATATATATATATATATATATATATAAATAATTTTTTTATTATTATTATATCACATATTTTAGTAGTTATCATAAATTAGGTATCATTTGAAAGCTTACGAACTCAGAATTCATCCTGTGAAAACCGTTGTGAAATTGGATGTTGTGTTACCATAGAAACGGTATTTTTTTATTAGGCCCCTCCCCTTTTGGGCATCATCTTTCATAATTTATTATCAAAACCTTTTCTAATATTGACAAAACACATATTGTCAGAAAGGTCTGAGTCTCAAGGTTCCATATTTAGTGACAGAAGTGATATTTGGATAGAAATTAATGAATTTGTTACAGCAGATTGCATACAATTAAATTCAGGCACCCGGTGGCTATTTTTGGTACTACGCCTAAACAAAATCTCATGGGAACTTCAATTTTTGTGATAACTTGAAATTTGGAACACAACTTGGTTAGATATATAGCTTTTATTTTATAGTAATTTTATAGTAAAAAATATTTTGTAAAAATATTTATTTTATATTATAAAAACATATTAATAAAGTATATTTTATTTACTGTAAATTATAACTTCCATAACTTTTTCATACTTTAATTTATTGAAGTGCTTTCACTTCAGTAATAATCTGCTGATTGTTTTCTTTAAAACAAGACCAAACTTAGGTCTGTATTCCAAAGCATTCTTGAATTACAACCATTTAAGTTTGTATAGTGCATTTTAATGTCAATTATGTTAATGCAAAATTAAGGATAATTTTTGGCTTCAGTATTCTCGAGAAAAGGGGTTTTCCCGTAGCATAAGCTAGCTTACGCAACACGAGAGTACTCTCGTAAGAGAACTCCTTTCCTCAAATTTATTGAAGCTTATATGTAAAACGCATTGCAACTGCACAGAGAGTGACTGACTCACTGATTGGCTGTGCTGCAGCAACTGCACATCAAATGTCGAAGGCACCTCTGACGTGTGCGCCAATCAGCTATCAGCGCGTAGACACACAGAGCACCTATAAAGGGAACCCGAATTCGCCATTATAGCAGGTTTAAATCGATTGAAGCGAAAACTTGCTATGTTACTACAATGCGGCAGGCAATGCAATACCCGTTTCCCTACTTATCTTTACAAATGTATCTTTTTAGTAGAATAAAGTATGTTGGTGAATGTTTTGCAGTGTAGTTAATTTATGACATATTTCTGTTCAAACCATTAACAGATCTGTCAGGTTTACGATATGTGTCCCCTCCCAATGTTAAACTCATTCCTTCGCCCCTGCACGTGACTACTTCTGCTTCAATTTTTTTCTACTTAAATATTTATTTCCTGGAAGGAAATAGACTTTGTAAAAAAAACAAAACTAAAAAAAGACAAGTAGCAACACAAGGAAAAGACTTTCTGAACTGTGTTTGGGGAACCGTTTATTTTATTTGTCATACCAAACTGGCCTGATTGTATTTTTTTTAGTTCTATTGATTGTATTTGTTTAATTCTATTGATTGTATGTTTACAAACTTTGAACTGGTACCAATACAGTACATTTTCTCTTTATTTCACAAGTTGTAGTGAAATTGCTCTCAAATCCTACTTATGAACTTAGACGTTAACTATATTGTAATGCTACTGTGCCCATTCAACCTGATCAGTTAATTTAGAACCCTACACTAGAGTGATAGGACGTGTTACATAATATAATAGCAACCAAACAGAAACTCACATTAAAGGATTAGTTCACTTTTTAAAAAACTTTTGCTGATAATTTACTCACCCCCATGTCATCCAAGATGTCTATGTCTTTCTTTCTTCAGTCGAAAAGAAATTAAGGTTTTTGATGAAAACATTCCAGGATTTTTCTCCATATAATGGACTTCAATGGGAACCAGATGGTTCAAAGTCCAAATGAGCGTTTCAGTGCAGCTTCAAAGGGCTTTAAACGACACCAGACGATGAATAAGGGTCTTATCTAGCTTAACGATCGGTCATTTCTAGCTTAACGATCGGTCATTTCAAAAATAAATAAAACACTTTAAGTTTTATAAGCACAAATGCTCGCCTTGCTCTGTGATGCACGTTTGTAACGTCACGTAATACGCAATTACGTTGAAAAGGTCACGCTTTTCCTCTGTGTATTCCGGTTCAGAAAGGTGAAAAACTGCATCTCATCTTCTCCTCTAAGTTCAAAATCGCCCGACATCGTTGTTTTACCTTTTAATTTCCTTTTTTTGTAAACGCCGTTTGACTTTGTTTGCGCGTTCAACTTGTAAACACTGACTCGGTACTTCCACAAACGTCAAGAAGCGTGACCTTTTCAACGTAATTGCGTATTACGTGACGTCACTAGCACGCATCACAGAACAGAGCAAGGCGAGCGTTTGTGCTTATAAAACTTAAAGTTTTTTATTTCTTTTTGAAATGAGTGATCGTTTCGCTAGATAAGACCCTTATGCATCGTCTGGTGTCGTTTAAAGCCCTTTGAAGCTGCACTGAAACGCTCATTTGGACTTTGAACCGTCTGGTTCCCATTGAAGTCCATTATATGGAGAAAAATCCTGGAATGTTTTCATCAAAAACCTTAATTTCTTTTCGACTGAAGAAAGAAAGACATAGACATCTTGGATGACATGGGGGTGAGTAAATTATCAGCAAAAGTTTTTTAAAAAGTTAAATAATCCTTTAACAATCTTTAAGCCCAATTTATACTTCTGCGTCAAACTCACGCCGTAGCTACGTCGTAGGCTGTGCGTAACGCGCGTACCCTTCTGCGTACCCTGACGTGCACCTCTCCAAAAATGTAACAACGCGTCAATTCTATGCGGACGCAAGCGCTGTGATTGGTCTGCTAGAACCCCTCCCTCGGGTTTCACATGCTCCCTGTGCATGTGTAATTGACCGTTCGCAAAAGCCACGCCCCCTAGTTATTATTACTACGCCCGTCAAACAAATGGTCAAACGCGACCAGCACCACAGATTGCCATGACGGGAAGAGGTATACCCGTGCGTGTCAGTGACCTTTTTTGGAGCAATACCTCCGCGATATCCTCCAGATCGAGGCAAAAGGGGTTACAGTATGCAGTGGAGGGATTTATTAAAAATATAAAAATACGCAATGAAGGAGACACGACTACTATCGAGGCTAATGCTATACCGGTCTCAAGCGAAATCTGAGAAACCCCATGACCTGTACCTCAAATGCAACCAGCACAGCCTTGAAGAAGATTTTATAAGCTGGTTCAGTGGCTAATTGTTTGGAGTTAGAAATATATAACTCGCGCTGCTTATTTAGTAATTTTGCCTCAGATACAGGATTATACATTCGCTTTAACAAACAGGTACGGCAACCGCTTCCGTGTCATGCTGAATGCGATTTTCGTGTTTAAAAAGTAACTATACATAAGAGACGGAAAGATGCAGATAACCATACATTATTTAAGGTTATTTCTATTCATTACGATATTGCTATATGAATTGATGTGGTCAAGTAGCCTAAGCTTCATGCTTTCCCCGTTGCGAACGTGCACTCCTCTAAACTGTACCCTACGGGTGCTGCACTGCTATAGTGACTGCTGCTCATTTCCCCCCGAAAATATCATGTTAACAACAACCTTTTAGAAAACGTAATTCCTTTGTGGATACTCTTGATCTGCTTTCTCCATGTTTCTTTGACTAATCTCAGTGTCTCAGTCTCACGCATGCTGCACGTGAGTTAACCATGTTCGACACATTTAACTGGGAGTGGGGCCGTCCACACTGTTTTTATCCATTGTAGGCACCGCTCACGTTGTGTTTTCGGCTTTGGAAACGGAAAGAACACAACTCCTCCAGACAATCTCTCGGGGTACCTAGTGTCCGATTTACAAACGCCGTGGGCGCACCGCTTCACCATCTTGCTTGGAGTCAATGTTTGACGGACCTGCTCACATAGTAACGGTTGCTATGATGTGTGACGCGCATGCGCGTGCGGTGATTGTTTGTGTTTGGAGCTCCGTCGAATTGATTCATTAATCCTTGATTTTCTTCTTTACCACTCATTTATAAACAAGTACTTTCTATTTTTATATCGTGTGAACTTATCCTCGATACTATTCCCTATAAAAAACAATCGGATTGCTTTGATATCGCTACTTAGATCCAACTTTGCGAACCCCAGCTACTAGCCTTTTAGCCCGCTAGCATTTCACGCGTGGCCTCGCGCCAATCGACCGTCGGATTTTACACCCGTTTCACTGAAAGGATACGGGTTATATCCAGGATTTCAGTCCTAAATTAGTAGTGATATTGGTAGTATCACTACTAATTTACTGTTCATCTGTTATAATGGCGAATATATCGGATGTGTGTCTAACGCTACCTCTGAGTGCAGGTGAGGACACATTCGAGCTGCATTCGGTGCTGTTGGAGCTGGAGTCCGTGGAGAAGCAGATCCGTGGTCTGCTAGAGAGGCAAGCCGAGCTGCGAGATCGGCGATCAGCACTTGAAACATCACGCGCCGATGCTCACAAGTCAGTGGTTAGTAACTTTTTGACTCCGACTTCGTCTACTCCGTGCGTTTCTCTGCCCAGGAGGACGCGATCATCTCTGGCTTCATTCACTCCGGCACCGACACAAAGCCATGGACCCTGGGTGATCCCTCAGCGGAAGACATGAGCCAGGACCAGACCAAGAACCTCTCCACCCCTCCCGGTCTTCGAGATCTCCACCCGGAACCGCTTCTCCCCTCTTCGCGAGTCGGAACGTGACGACGCCGTGATCATCGGCAGTTCCATCGTCCGTCATGTCCGCGCTACCTCAGGTAAGGGTAATGTGCGCACTCACTGCTTTCCTGGTGCTCGTGTTCTAGATGTCGCTGCACATGTTCCCGAGATCCTGAACGGTGACGAGCGCGTCGGAGCTGTGGTGCTGCACGCGGGAACGAACGACATCCGGCTGCGGCAGACGGAGGTTCTGAAGAAGGACTACAGGGGCCTGATCGAGACGGTACGCAGCACAGCGCCTGAGGCAACGATCATCGTGTCTGGACCGCTTTCCACGTACCGACTAGGACAAGAAAGGTTCAGTAGACTATTTGCTCTAAATGAATGGTTAATATCATGGTGTAATGAACAGAAACTGCTCTTTGTAAATAATTGGAATCTGTTCTGGGAGCGACCTAGGCTCTACCGTGCTGATGGCCTGCACCCCAGCAGAATCGGAGCGGCTGTGCTGTCGGACAACATCTCCAAGACGTTACACACCATCTGACTAGTAAGTCAAAGTCCAAATCACAATCTCTGCTGTCCCAACTTAATTGATACAAGTAGTGTAGAACATTATATAGAAACTGTGTCTATTCCTCGTCTAGTGAGGCCAAACAATAAATCTAGTTTAGGATCTAGGAAAAATCTTATTGTAATTAAACCAGAAAATCTAAATCTCAGTGAACAAAAAGAATTTCTAAAACTAGGTCTTCTAAACATTAGATCGCTCACACCTAAGGCGGTTATTGTAAATGAAATGGTCACAGATAATAATTTCGATGTTCTGTGCCTTACTGAAACCTGGCTTAAACCAAATGATTATTTCGGTCTAAATGAGTCTACTCCACCAGGATACTGTTATAAGCATGAGCCCCGTCCGATCGGTCGTGGCGGCGGTGTTGCAACAATCTATAGAGATATCCTAAATGTTACTCAGAAAACAGGTCACAGGTTTAATTCGTTCGAAGTACTTGTGCTAAATGTTACGCTCTTAGATGTAAGAAAGAAATCCCTATTATCTCTAGCCTTAGCGACCGTATATAGACCTCCAGGGCCCTATGCTGATTTCCTAAAAGAGTTTTCAGACTTTCTCTCAGATCTATTGGTCAATGCCGATAAAGCAATAATTGTTGGAGATTTTAACATACACGTAGATAACACAAATGATGCGTTAGGGGCTGCGTTTACAGATTTATTAAACTCATTTGGGGTCAAGCAAAACGTCAGTGGTCCCACTCATCGTCTAAATCATACACTAGATTTAATTATATCATATGGAACCAATCCAACCGATATAGATATTATAGCGCAAAGTGACGATCTCACTGATCATTGTATGGTAACGTGCATATTACGTACTGCTGAAATTTGCCATGTTGCGCCACGTTATCGACCAGGCAGAACAATCGTTCCAACCACTATAGATAGATTCACAAATAGCTTACCTGATCTATCTCAGCTGCTCAGTGAACCCCAACAAACAGATGATCTAGAGGAAATGACTAGCAGTTTGAGCACCATTTTCTCTAGTACATTAGATATTGTTGCACCAATTAGATTAAAAAAGGTTAGAGAGAAAACTAAAGCACCATGGTACAATAGTACTACACATGTTATCAAGAGAGAAACTCGTAACTTAGAGCGTAAATGGAAACAAACTAATTTAGAGGTCTTTAGAATCGCGTGGAAAGACAGTATGTCACGTTATAAAAAGGCTCTAAAAGCAGCCAGGGCTGAGCATCTCCGCAAACTAATAGAAAATAACCAAAATAATCCAAGGTTTTTATTTAACACCGTGGCTAGACTAACAAATAAACAGACATCACCAGAGCAAAATATTCCGTTACAGTATAGTTGTAATGATTTTATGAATTACTTCAATGAGAAAATAGAAAGCATCCGAAATACAATTGTAAATGTACAATCCTCTATGGTGTCTTATGATTCAGCCACAATTATCGCCCCTCAAGAACAACTACACCGCTTTACAACTATAGGACAGGAAGAGCTAAATAAACTTATCTTTGCAGCGAAAACAACAACATGTTTATTAGACCCAATACCCACTAAACTACTGAAAGAAGTGTTACCTGTAGTGGAAGAGCCTCTTCTCAATATTATTAACTCGTCTTTATCTTTAGGTCATGTTCCAAAAATATTTAAGCTGGCAGTAATAAAACCTATTATTAAGAAACCGCAACTAGATCAAAATAACTTAGCAAATTACAGACCCATTTCAAATCTTCCATTTATATCTAAAATACTAGAAAAATTGTGTCCGCTCAATTGTGCTCTTTCTTGCAAGAAAATGATACCTATGAAAAATTTCAGTCAGGATTCAGACCGCATCATAGCACAGAAACTGCGCTAGTTAAAATTACAAATGATTTACTCTTAGCTTCTGACCAAGGCTGTATCTCAATACTAGTTCTACTCGATCTTAGCGCTGCGTTCGACACTATAGATCATAAAATACTCTTGGATCGACTACAACACTACACTGGTGTTCAGGGACAGGCATTAAGCTGGTTTAGATCGTACTTATCAGACCGTTACCATTTTGTCTGTTTAAATGGTGAAAAATCAAAGATAACGTCAGTAGACTATGGAGTGGCGCAAGGATCGGTGTTAGGCCCTCTGCTATTCTCAATATATATGCTGCCACTGGGTAATATTATAAGAAAACATGGAATTAATTTCCACTGTTATGCTGATGACACTCAATTATATATTTCATCAAGACCAGATGAAAACACTAACTTATCTAAATTGACAGAGTGTCTTAAAGATATAAAATGCTGGATGACGTGTAATTTCCTGCTATTAAATTCAGATAAAACGGAGGTATTACTTATTGGTCCAAAAAACTACCCACAAAACCTCGTACAATACAACTTTAATTTAGAAGGATGTCCAGTTACTTTATCCACTACAGTAAAAGACCTGGGTGTTATACTAGACCGCAACTTGTCTTTTCGAAAATCATATTTCATATGTTACAAGAACAGCCTTTTTTCACCTTAGAAATATTGCTAAGCTACGTAACATGCTATCTGTTTCTGATGCAGAAAAGTTAGTTCATGCATTCATGACCTCAAGACTAGATTACTGTAACGCTTTATTAGCTGGTTGTCCTACATCCTCAATAAACAAGCTACAGTTAGTGCAAAATGCAGCTGCTAGAGTTCTCACTAGGTCAAGAAAATATGATCATTTAACACCAATTTTATCATCTCTGCACTGGTTACCTATTAAGTTCCGTATCAATTACAAAGTACTATTACTGACCTATAAAGCCCTAAATGGTCTAGCTCCTGTATATTTAATGGACCTTCTATCGCCCTACAATCCATCGCGTTCTTTAAGATCCCTAAATTCGAGGCTTCTGGTCATTCCTAGGATATCCAGATCCACTAAAGGAGGGAGGGCGTTCTCGCATTTCGCTCCTAAACTCTGGAATAGCCTTCCTGATACTGTTCGTTGCTCAGACTCGCTCTCCCAGTTCAAAACTAGATTAAAGACGCATCTCTTCAGCCAAGCATTCACATAATGCTTGCCTCTTATACTACTGTTGAATCAGATCGAATGCATTAATATTATGAACAGCAGCTACGCTAATTACTTCCCATCTGCTTTTCTGCTGTTATCTCGGGACGCTAGTCCCGAGGTAAATAGCGTTCTTCAGCTACAGTCTGTATCCAGCCTCTCACGGAGACTTCAGAGTCCCCAACACCTGCGATGAGACGACTCGACGCCTGTGAAGAGACGACTCAACGCCGGCGATATGTTATGCCCTAAATTAATACATGATGATTAACTAACTGTATTTTTTACGTACATTTCTGAAATGCACTTTCTGTAAAGCTGCTTTGAAACAATATGTATTGTGAAAAGCGCTATACAAATAAATTTGAATTGAATTGAATTGATTGGACAATGGCCGTTTTGGGGGAGGGGCCTATAAATCAGCCTTTACAGTCTAACAAACACATTACCTATACTAAAGAAAAAGAAAATATAAACCAAAACACACACACGCACACACACACACACACACACACACACACACACACACACACACACTTCAGTAACGAACACAACAAGGAAGCAAATTTAATCCAAATGGCAACAGCAAAGCAACAGCGCCTCCAGACGGTAGTCCCACGCAGCCCAACGGCACGGAAACTAATCGCCTATGCAGACGCTACCAGTCTCTGTACTTAATGCGTCTTATGAGTACGATCTCCGGGAACCAAATCAGTGAGGCAGACAACACACATGCTTGGAAGCTGAGGGCTCGTCCAGTCTAGTGGGAGGACAATGTGCACGCTGGCGGTAACTAGCACCTCCCCACTGAAATGTAAACACCCGTACTGGCCGTGCTTGAATCAGTCTCATCCAAACCTTTGACAGAAGAGGGACAACCTCAACCCAATGCTAAATGACGACACGGGAAGAAAGGGACGGTGACTCGTGACGCCATACACTCTCTAGCCAGCCGGTTTATATACACTCTACTGCAGCCCACTGATAGGACGAAACTCAATGAGTAGACTAACCAACCACATGCAGGCAGGAATAACTTAATTGGACCCGCCACAATAATAATGAAATGTGTTGTTGTTGAAACAGTTGACAATATGTTAATTGCACCTTTGTCAAATCCATATGTAAGGGATTAAAAAAGCAGTCATTAGTCATATTAACTACTCAAGTGTTGTATTGCCAATGATCTATGTTACATATTAAAAAGACTTGCTTCTTTTCCTATTTGGCTTGATGTTTTGTAATGAGATTTAAAATTGTATCTGCTTGTATAGGTTATTATAGAAGCCAGTGTGAATCAATTATTTTACAATACTCTAACACCTTGGAAGAATTGCCAATAAAATCAGTAAAAATGTATCTGTTTCTGTGTGGGTTATTATCGCTGTGTACAAGATCAGGTTCAGTTCCGTGCTTATTTTATTTACTCTATAATCTATTCCACCCGAAAGCTTGTTATATAAACTTGAACATGTTAGTTTATAAGACAGTGTGTGATATTATGTAAAAAAAAAAGTATTAATGAGCTACTCAATCAAAATAGTTAACACAAGTACAAGCCAAGAATACTTAGAATTCTTGATTATACATTTAAGTATATCTCGATCAACAAGTATAGGCCAAATATACTTTTTCTGTCAGTATAAGTCAAGTATACTTAAGTGCAATTTGAAGTATATTTCTGAGAAGTACATAAAAAGTAGACTGAAAGCATACTTTCTTATTTTTAGTTTAAAAGAAGTATACTAATAGCGCACTTGAATAAACTTCTTTTTCGTAAGGGCTGGCAAAAACTTGGGGCTGATCTGTTCTTCCAGAAAGGCACAACCTACCTTCTGGTCATCGACTACTACTCAAGGTACATTGAAATCGAGAAGATGCCGATCACTACAGCTTATAGTACCGCACTGAAGGCCATTTTCTCTAGGCATGGAGTGCCAGAAACACTAATAATGATAATGGCCCACAATTTGCATCTGCCGAGGTTTGCCTGAGGTTGCCTTTGCTGCAGATTATGATTTTATTCAGATAACCAGTAGTCCATACTTTAGCCAAAGCAACGGGGAGGCAGAAAGGGCCATGAAAACAATTAAGACATTGCTGTTAAAAAATCAGGATCCTTACCGTGCACTGTTGGCCTACAGAGTTACACAG